>CAKAOJ020000231.1:0-600000 GCA_916701645.2 Sebastolobus alascanus
CGACATGCTATAGTATAACTTTTTCAGGAAAATTTTCGAAATTTTAAACTGAGTTTTTTTTTCCACCAAATTAATCGACAGACTATACTATGCCTTTTTTCATGAACATTTTCGACATTCTATACTATGACATTTTTTTACGAATATTTTCGACATGCTATAGTATGACTTTTTTCATGAAAATTTTCGAAATTTTAAACTGAGTTTTTTTCAACCTAATTAATCGACAGACTATACTATGCCTTTTTTCATGAAAATGTTTGACATTCTATACTATGACATTTTCTTACGAATATTTTCGACATGCTATAGTGTGACTTTTTTCATGAAAATTTTCGAAATTTTAAACTGAGTTTTTTTCCACCAAATTAATCGACAGACTATACTATGCCTTTCTTCATGAACATTTTCGACATTCTATACTATGACATTTTTTCACGAAAATTTTCGACATACTATAGTATGACTTTTTTCATGAAAATTTTCGAAATTTTAAACTGAGTTTTTTTCCACCAAATTAATCGACAGACTATACTATGCCTTTCTTCATGAACATTTTCGACATTCTATACTATGACATTTTTTCACGAAAATTTTCGACATACTATAGTATGACTTTTTTCATGAAAATTTTCGAAATTTTAAACTGAGTTTTTTTTCCACCAAATTAATCGACAGACTATACTATGCTTTTTTTCATGAACATTTTCGACGTTCTATACTATGACATTTTTTAAGAATATTTTCGACAATTTTCGTCAATTTTCATGAAAAAAGTCATACTATAGTATGACTTTTTTCATGAAAATTGTCGAAATTTAAAACTGAGTTTTTTTTCCACCAAATTAATCGACAGACTATACTATGCCTTTTTTCATGAACATTTTCGACATTCTATACTATGACATGTTTTTACGAATATTTTCGACATGCTATAGTATGGCTTTTTTCATGAAAATTTCCGTAATTTTAAACTGAGTTTTTTTTCCACCAAATTAATCGACAGACTATACTATGCCTTTTTTCATGAAAATTTTCGACATTCTATACTATGACATTTTCTTACGAATATTTTCGACATGCTATAGTATGACTTTTTTCATGAAAATTTCCGTAATTTTAAAGTGAGTTTTTTTTCCACCAAATTTATCGACAGACTATACTATGCCTTTTTTCATGAAAATGTTCGACATTCTATACTATGACATTTTCTTACGAATATTTTCGACATGCTATAGTATGACTTTTTTCATGAAAATTTTCGAAATTTTAAACTGAGTTTTTTTTCCACCAAATTAATCGACAGACTATACTATGCCTTTTTTCATGAACATTTTCGACATTCTATACTATGACATTTTTTCACGAAAATTTTCGACATACTATAGTATGACTTTTTTCATGAAAATTTTCGAAATTTTAAACTGAGTTTTTTTCCACCAAATTAATCGACAGTCTATACTATGCCTTTTTTCATGAACATTTTCGACATTCTATACTATGACATTTTTTCACGAAAATGTTCGACATACTATAGTATGACTTTTTTCATGAAAATTTTCGAAATTTTAAACTGAGTTTTTTTTCCACCAAATTAATCGACAGACTATACTATGCCTTTTTTCATGAACATTTTCGACGTCCTATACTATGACATTTTTTAAGAATATTTTCGACAATTTTCGTCAATTTTCATGAAAAAAGTCATATTGTAGTATGACTTTTTTCATGAAAATTTTCGAAATTTTAAACTGAGTTTTTTTTCCACCAAATTAATCGACAGACTATACTTTGCCTTTTTTCATGAACATTTTCGACATTCTATAATATGACATTTTTTTACGAATATTTTTGACAATTTTCGTCAATTTTCATGAAAAAAGTCATACTATAGTATAACTTTTTTCAGGAAAATTTTCGAAATTTTAAACTGAGTTTTTTTTCCACCAAATGAATCGACAGACTATACTATGCCTTTTTTCATGAACATTTTCGACATTCTATACTATGACATTTTTTTACGAATATTTTCGACATGCTATAGTATGACTTTTTTCATGAAAATTTTCGAAATTTTAAACTGAGTTTTTTTCAACCTAATTAATCGACAGACTATACTATGCCTTTTTTCATGAAAATGTTCGACATTCTATACTATGACATTTTCTTACGAATATTTTCGACATGCTATAGTGTGACTTTTTTCATGAAAATTTTCGAAATTTTAAACTGAGTTTTTTTCCACCAAATTAATCGACAGACTATACTATGCCTTTTTTCATGAACATTTTCGACATTCTATACTATGACATTTTTTCACGAAAATTTTCGACATACTATAGTATGACTTTTTTCATGAAAATTTTCGAAATTTTAAACTGAGTTTTTTTTCCACCAAATTAATCGACAGACTATACTATGCCTTTTTTCATGAACATTTTCGACATTCTATACTATGACATTTTTTCACCAAAATTTTCGACATACTATAGTATGACTTTTTTCATGAAAATTTTCGAAATTTTAAACTGAGTTTTTTTCCACCAAATTAATCGACAGTCTATACTATGCCTTTTTTCATGAACATTTTCGACATTCTATACTATGACATTTTTTCACGAAAATGTTCGACATACTATAGTATGACTTTTATCATGAAAATTTTCGAAATTTTAAACTGAGTTTTTTTTCCACCAAATTAATCGACAGACTATACTATGCCTTTTTTCATGAACATTTTCGACGTCCTATACTATGACATTTTTTAAGAATATTTTCGACAATTTTCGTCAATTTTCATGAAAAAAGTCATATTGTAGTATGACTTTTTTCATGAAAATTTTCGAAATTTTAAACTGAGTTTTTTTTCCACCAAATTAATCGACAGACTATACTATGCCTTTTTTCATGAACATTTTCGACATTCTATACTATGACATTTTTTCATGAAAATTTTCGAAATTTTAAACAGTTTTTTTCCACCAAATTAATCGACAGACTATATTATGCCTTTTTTCATGAACATTTTCGACATTCTATACTGACATTTTTTCACGAAAATTTTCGACATACTATAGTATGACTTTTTTCATGAAAATTTTCGAAATTTTAAACTGAGTTTTTTTTCCACCAAATTAATCGACAGACTATACTATGCCTTTTTTCATGAACATTTTCGACATTCTATACTATGACATTTTTTTACGAATATTTTCGACATGCTATAGTATGACTTTTTTCATGAAAATTTTCGAAATTCTATACTATGACGTTTTTTTACGAATATTTTCGACATGCTATAGTATGACTTTTTTCATGAAAATTTTCGAAAATTTAAACTGAGTTTTTTTTCCACCAAATTAATCAACAGACTATACTATGCCTTTTTTCATGAACATTTTCGACATTCTATACTATGACATTTTTTACGAATATTTTCGACATGCTATAGTATGACTTTTTTCATGAAAATTTTCGAAATTCTATACTATGACATTTTTTTGAGAATATTTTCGACAATTTTCGACAATTTTCATGAAAAATATTACGACTATAGTGACTTTTTTCATGAAAATGTTCGACATTCTATACTATGACATTTTTTTACGAATATTTTTGACAATTTTCGTCAATTTTCATGAAAAAAGGCATACTATAGTATGACTTTTTTCATGAAAATTTTCGAAATTTTAAACTGAGTTTTTTTCCAACAAATTAATCGACAGACTATACTATGCCTTTTTTCATGAAAATTTTCGACGTACTACAGTATGACTTATTTTCCACCAAATTAATCGACAGACTATAATATGCCTTTTTTCATGAAGATTTTCGACATTCTATACTGACATTTTTTTACGAATATTTTCGACATGCTATAGTATGACTTTTTTCATGAAAATTTTCGAAAATTTAAACTGAGTTTTTTCCACCAAATTAATCGACAGACTATACTATGCCTTTTTTCATGAAAATTTTCGACATTCTATACTATGACATTTTTTCACGAAAATTTTTGACATACTATAGTATGAATTATTTTCCACCAAATTAATCGACAAACAATAATATGCCTTTTTTCATGAACATTTTCGACATTCTATACTATGACATTTTTTTACGAATATTTTCGACATGCTATAGTATGACTTTTTTCATGAAAATTTTCGAAATTCTATACTATGACATTTTTTTACGTATATTTTCGACAATTTTCGACAATTTTCATGAAAAAAGTCATACTATAGTATGATTTTTTTCATGAAAATTTTCGAAATTTTAAACTGAGTTTTTTTTCCACCAAATTAATCAACAGACTATACTACGCCTTTTTTCATGAACATTTTCGACATTCTATACGATGAAATTTTTTTTACGAAAATTTTCGACATGCTATATTATGACTTTTTTCATGAAAATTTTCGAAATTTTAAACTGAGTTTTTTTTCCACCGAATTAATCGACAGACTATACTATGCCTTTTTTCATGAACATTTTCGACATTCTATACTATGACATTTTTTCACGAAAATTTTCGACATACTATAGTATGACTTTTTTCATGAAAATTTTCGAAATTTTAAACTGAGTTTTTTTCCACCAAATTAATCGACAGTCTATACTATGCCTTTTTTCATGAACATTTTCGACATTCTATACTATGACATTTTTTCACGAAAATGTTCGACATACTATAGTATGACTTTTTTCATGAAAATTTTCGAAATTTTAAACTGAGTTTTTTTTCCACCAAATTAATCGACAGACTATACTATGCCTTTTTTCATGAACATTTTCGACGTCCTATACTATGACATTTTTTAAGAATATTTTCGACAATTTTCGTCAATTTTCATGAAAAAAGTCATATTGTAGTATGACTTTTTTCATGAAAATTTTCGAAATTTTAAACTGAGTTTTTTTTCCACCAAATTAATCGACAGACTATACTATGCCTTTTTTCATGAACATTTTCGACATTCTATACTATGACATTTTTTTACGAATATTTTCGACATGCTATAGTATGACTTTTTTCATGAAAATTATCGAAATTCTATACTATGACGTTTTTTTACGAATATTTTCGACATGCTATAGTATGACTTTTTTCATGAAAATTTTCGAAAATTTAAACTGAGTTTTTCTTCCACCAAATTAATCAACAGACTATACTATGCCTTTTTTCATGAACATTTTCGACATTCTATACTATGACATTTTTTACGAATATTTTCGACATGCTATAGTATGACTTTTTTCATGAAAATTTTCGAAATTCTATACTATGACATTTTTTTGAGAATATTTTCGACAATTTTCGACAATTTTCATGAAAAATATTACGACTATAGTGACTTTTTTCATGAAAATGTTCGACATTCTATACTATGACATTTTTTTACGAATATTTTTGACAATTTTCGTCAATTTTCATGAAAATAGGCATACTATAGTATGACTTTTTTCATGAAAATTTTCGAAATTTTAAACTGAGTTTTTTTCCAACAAATTAATCGACAGACTATACTATGCCTTTTTTCATGAAAATTTTCGACGTACTACAGTATGACTTATTTTCCACCAAATTAATCGACAGACTATAATATGCCTTTTTTCATGAAGATTTTCGACATTCTATACTATGACATTTTTTTACGAATATTTTCGACATGCTATAGTATGACTTTTTTCATGAAAATTTTCGAAAATTTAAACTGAGTTTTTTCCACCAAATTAATCGACAGACTATACTATGCCTTTTTTCATGAAAATTTTCGACATTCTATACTATGACATTTTTTCACGAAAATTTTTGACATACTATAGTATGAATTATTTTCCACCAAATTAATCGACAGACAATAATATGCCTTTTTTCATGAACATTTTCGACATTCTATACTATGACATTTTTTTACGAATATTTTCGACATGCTATAGTATGACTTTTTTCATGAAAATTTTCGAAATTCTATACTATGACATTTTTTTACGTATATTTTCGACAATTTTCGACAATTTTCATGAAAAAAGTCATACTATAGTATGATTTTTTTCATGAAAATTTTCGAAATTTTAAACTGAGTTTTTTTTCCACCAAATTAATCAACAGACTATACTACGCCTTTTTTCATGAACATTTTCGACATTCTATACTATGACATTTTTTCACGAAAATTTTCGACATGCTATATTATGACTTTTTTCATGAAAATTTTCGAAATTTTAAACTGAGTTTTTTTTCCACCGAATTAATCGACAGACTATACTATGCCTTTTTTCATTAACATTTTCGACATTCTATACTATGACATTTTTTTACGAATATTTTCGACAATTTTCGTCAATTTTCATGAAAAACGGCATACTATAGTATGCCTTTTTTTCACAAAATGTTCGACATACTATAGTATGACTTTTTTTCGCAAAATTTTCGACATACTATAGTATACCTTTTTTTCAAAATATTTTCGACATACTTTAGTTTGAGTTTTTTTTCAAAATATTTTCGAAATACTATAGTATGACTTTTTTTACTCAAAATTTTCGACATACTATAGTATTACTTTTTTTTCACAAAATTTTTGCCATACTATACTATGACTTTTTTGAAAAAAGTTTCGACATACTATACTATGACTTTTTTTTCACAAAATTTTCGACATACTATAGTATGACTTTTTTTTCACAAAATTTTCGACATTCTATACTATGACATTTTTTCATGAAAATTTTCGAAATTTTAAACAGTTTTTTTCCACCAAATTAATCGACAGACTATACTATGCCTTTTTTCATGAACATTTTCGACATTCTATACTGACATTTTTTCACGAAAATTTTCGACATACTATAGTATGACTTTTTTCATGAAAATTTTCGAAATTTTAAACTGAATTTTTTTTCCACCAAATTAATCGACAGACTATACTATGCCTTTTTTCATGAACATTTTCGACATTCTATACTATGACATTTTTTTACGAATATTTTCGACATGCTATAGTATGACTTTTTTCATGAAAATTTTCGAAATTCTATACTATGACGTTTTTTTACGAATATTTTCGACATGCTATAGTATGCCTTTTTTCATGAACATTTTCGACATTCTATACTATGACATTTTTTACGAATATTTTCGACATGCTATAGTATGACTTTTTTCATGAAAATTTTCGAAATTCTATACTATGACATTTTTTTGAGAATATTTTCGACAATTTTCGACAATTTTCATGAAAAATATTACGACTATAGTATGACTTTTTTCATGAAAATGTTCGACATTCTATACTATGACATTTTTTTACGAATATTTTTGACAATTTTCGTCAATTTTCATGAAAAAAGGCATACTATAGTATGACTTTTTTCATGAAAATTTTCGAAATTTTAAACTGAGTTTTTTTCCAACAAATTAATCGACAGACTATACTATGCCTTTTTTCATGAAAATTTTCGACGTACTACAGTATGACTTATTTTCCACCAAATTAATCGACAGACTATACTATGCCTTTTTTCATGAACATTTTCGACATTCTATACTATGACATTTTTTACGAATATTTTCGACATGCTATAGTATGACTTTTTTCATGAAAATTTTCGAAATTCTATACTATGACATTTTTTTGAGAATATTTTCGACAATTTTCGACAATTTTCATGAAAAATATTACGACTATAGTATGACTTTTTTCATGAAAATGTTCGACATTCTATACTATGACATTTTTTTACGAATATTTTTGACAATTTTCGGCAATTTTCATGAAAAAAGGCATACTATAGTATGACTTTTTTCATGAAAATTTTCGAAATTTTAAACTGAGTTTTTTTCCAACAAATTAATCGACAGACTATACTATGCCTTTTTTCATGAAAATTTTCGACGTACTACAGTATGACTTATTTTCCACCAAATTAATCGACAGACTATACTATGCCTTTTTTCATGAACATTTTCGACATTCTATACTATGACATTTTTTACGAATATTTTCGACATGCTATAGTATGACTTTTTTCATGAAAATTTTCGAAATTCTATACTATGACATCTTTTTGAGAATATTTTCGACAATTTTCGACAATTTTCATGAAAAATATTACGACTATAGTATGACTTTTTTCATGAAAATGTTCGACATTCTATACTATGACATTTTTTTACGAATATTTTTGACAATTTTCGTCAATTTTCATGAAAAAAGGCATACTATAGTATGACTTTTTTCATGAAAATTTTCGAAATTTTAAACTGAGTTTTTTTCCAACAAATTAATCGACAGACTATACTATGCCTTTTTTCATGAAAATTTTCGACGTACTACAGTATGACTTATTTTCCACCAAATTAATCGACAGACTATAATATGCCTTTTTTCATGAAGATTTTCGACATTCTATACTATGACATTTTTTTACGAATATTTTCGACATGCTATAGTATGACTTTTTTCATGAAAATTTTCGAAAATTTAAACTGAGTTTTTTCCACCAAATTAATCGACAGACTATACTATGCCTTTTTTCATGAAAATTTTCGACATTCTATACTATGACATTTTTTCACGAAAATTTTTGACATACTATAGTATGAATTATTTTCCACCAAATTAATCGACAGACAATAATATGCCTTTTTTCATGAACATTTTCGACATTCTATACTATGACATTTTTTTACGAATATTTTCGACATGCTATAGTATGACTTTTTTCATGAAAATTTTCGAAATTCTATACTATGACATTTTTTTACGTATATTTTCGACAATTTTCGACAATTTTCATGAAAAAAGTCATACTATAGTATGATTTTTTTCATGAAAATTTTCGAAATTTTAAACTGAGTTTTTTTTCCACCAAATTAATCAACAGACTATACTACGCCTTTTTTCATGAACATTTTCGACATTCTATACGATGAAAGTTTTTTTACGAAAATTTTCGACATGCTATATTATGACTTTTTTCATGAAAATTTTCGAAATTTTAAACTGAGTTTTTTTTCCACCGAATTAATCGACAGACTATACTATGCCTTTTTTCATTAACATTTTCGACATTCTATACTATGACATTTTTTTACGAATATTTTCGACAATTTTCGTCAATTTTCATGAAAAACGGCATACTATAGTATGCCTTTTTTTCACAAAATGTTCGACATACTATAGTATGACTTTTTTTCGCAAAATTTTCGACATACTATAGTATATCTTTTTTTCAAAATATTTTCGACATACTTTAGTTTGAGTTTTTTTTCAAAATATTTTCGAAATACTATAGTATGACTTTTTTTACTCAAAATTTTCGACATACTATAGTATTACTTTTTTTTCACAAAATTTTTGCCATACTATACTATGACTTTTTTGAAAAAAGTTTCGACATACTATAGTATTACTTTTTTTTCACAAAATTTTCGACATACTATACTATGAGTTTTTTTTCACAAAATTTGACATAGTATACTATGACTTTTTTTTCACAAAATTTTCGACATACTATAGTATGACTTTTTTTTCACAAAATTTTCGACATACTATACTCTGACTTTTTTTCACAAAATGTTCAACATGTTATAGTTTGACTTTTTTTTCAAAATATTTTCGACATAGTATAGAATGAATTTTTTTCACAAAATTTTCGACATACTATAGTATGACTTTTTTCACAAAATTTTCGACAGACTATACTATGCCTTTTTTCATGAACATTTTCGACATTCTATACTATGACATTTTTTTACGAATATTTTCGACATGCTATAGTATGACTTTTTTCATGAAAATTTTCGAAATTCTATACTATGACATTTTTTTACGAATATTTTCGACATGCTATAGTATGACTTTTTTCATGAAAATTTTCGAAAATTTAAACTGAGTTTTTTTTCCACCAAATTAATCAACAGACTATACTATGCCTTTTTTCATGAACATTTTCGACATTCTATACTATGACATTTTTTACGAATATTTTCGACATGCTATAGTATGACTTTTTTCATGAAAATTTTCGAAATTCTATACTATGACATTTTTTTGAGAATATTTTCGACAATTTTCGACAATTTTCATGAAAAATATTACGACTATAGTATGACTTTTTTCATGAAAATGTTCGACATTCTATACTATGACATTTTTTTACGAATATTTTCGACAATTTTCGTCAATTTTCATGAAAAAAGTCATACTATAGTATGACTTTTTTCATGAAAATTTTCGAAATTTTAAACTGAGTTTTTTTCCAACAAATTAATCGACAGACTATACTATGCCTTTTTTCATGAAAATTTTCGACGTACTACAGTATGACTTATTTTCCACCAAATTAATCGACAGACTATAATATGCCTTTTTTCATGAAGATTTTCGACATTCTATACTATGACATTTTTTTACGAATATTTTCGACATGCTATAGTATGACTTTTTTCATGAAAATTTTCGAAAATTTAAACTGAGTTTTTTCCACCAAATTAATCGACAGACTATACTATGCCTTTTTTCATGAAAATTTTCGACATTCTATACTATGACATTTTTTCACGAAAATTTTTGACATACTATAGTATGAATTATTTTCCACCAAATTAATCGACAGACAATAATATGCCTTTTTTCATGAACATTTTCGACATTCTATACTATGACATTTTTTTACGAATATTTTCGACATGCTATAGTATGACTTTTTTCATGAAAATTTTCGAAATTCTATACTATGACATTTTTTTACGTATATTTTCGACAATTTTCGACAATTTTCATGAAAAAAGTCATACTATAGTATGACTTTTTTCATGAAAATTTTCGAAATTTTAAACTGAGTTTTTTTTCCACCAAATTAATCAACAGACTATACTACGCCATTTTTCATGAACATTTTCGACATTCTATACGATGAAAGTTTTTTTACGAAAATTTTCGACATGCTATATTATGACTTTTTTCATGAAAATTTTCGAAATTTTAAACTGAGTTTTTTTTCCACCGAATTAATCGACAGACTATACTATGCCTTTTTTCATTAACATTTTCGACATTCTATACTATGACATTTTTTTACGAATATTTTCGACAATTTTCGTCAATTTTCATGAAAAACGGCATACTATAGTATGCCTTTTTTTCACAAAATGTTCGACATACTATAGTATGACTTTTTTTCGCAAAATTTTCGACATACTATAGTATATCTTTTTTTCAAAATATTTTCGACATACTTTAGTTTGAGTTTTTTTTCAAAATATTTTCGAAATACTATAGTATGACTTTTTTTACTCAAAATTTTCGACATACTATAGTATTACTTTTTTTTCACAAAATTTTTGCCATACTATACTATGACTTTTTTGAAAAAAGTTTCGACATACTATAGTATTACTTTTTTTTCACAAAAATTTCGACATACTATACTATGAGTTTTTTTTCACAAAATTTGACATAGTATACTATGACTTTTTTTTCACAAAATTTTCGACATACTATAGTATGAGTTTTTTTTCACAAAATTTTCGACATACTATACTCTGACTTTTTTTCACAAAATGTTCAACATGTTATAGTTTGACTTTTTTTTCAAAATATTTTCGACATAGTATAGAATGAATTTTTTTCACAAAATTTTCGACATACTATAGTATGACTTTTTTCACAAAATTTTCGACATACTATAGTATGACTTTTTTTTCACATTTTCTACATACTATACTGAGACTTTTTACCAAAATTTTCGAAATACTAAACTATGACTTTTTTTCACAAAAGTTTCGACATACTATAGTATGACTTTTTAAAAAAAAAATGTTTACATACTATAATATGCCTTTTTTTTCTCAAAATTTTCGACATACTATACTATGAGTTTTTTTCACAAAATTGTTGACATAGTATACTATTACTTTTTTTTCACAAAATTTTCGACATAGTATAGTATGACTTTTTTTCAAAATATTTTCCACATACTATACTATGACTTCTTTTTCACAAAATTGTTGAAATACTATATTATGACTTTTTTTTCTCAAATTTTTCGACATACTACAGTATGACTTTTTTTCCACCAAATTAATCGACAGACTATAATATGCCTTTTTTCATGAACTTTTTCGACATTCTATACTATGACATTTTTTTACGAATATTTTCGACATGCTATAGTATGACTTTTTTCATGAAAATTTTCGAAAATTTAAACTGAGTTTTTTTTCCACCAAATTAATCAACAGACTATACTATGCCTTTTTTCATGAACATTTTCGACATACTATACTATGAGTTTTTTTTCACAAAATTTGACATAGTATACTATGACTTTTTTTTCACAAAATTTTCGACATACTATAGTATGACTTTTTTTTCACAAAATTTTCGACATACTATACTCTGACTTTTTTTCACAAAATGTTCAACATGTTATAGTTTGACTTTTTTTTCAAAATATTTTCGACATAGTATAGTATGAATTTTTTTCACAAAATTTTCGACATACTATAGTATGACTTTTTTCACAAAATTTTCGACATACTATAGTATGACTTTTTTTTCACATTTTCTACATACTATACTGAGACTTTTTACCAAATTTTTCGAAATACTAAACTATGACTTTTTTTTCTCAAAATTTTCGACATAATATACTATGAGTTTTTTTCACAAAATTGTTGACATAGTATACTATTACTTTTTTTTCACAAAATTTTCGACATAGTATAGTATGACTTTTTTTTCAAAATATTTTCCACATACTATACTATGACTTCTTTTTCACAAAATTGTTGACATACTATACTATGACTTTTTTTTCTCAAAATTTTCGACATACTACAGTATGACTTTTTTTCCACCAAATTAATCGACAGACTATAATATGCCTTTTTTCATGAACTTTTTCGACATTCTATACTATGACATTTTTTTACGAATATTTTCGACATGCTATAGTATGACTTTTTTCATGAAAATTTTCGAAAATTTAAACTGATTTTTTTTCCACCAAATTAATCAACAGACTATACTATGCCTTTTTTCATGAACATTTTCGACATTCTATACTATGACATTTTTTACGAATATTTTCGACATGCTATAGTATGACTTTTTTCATGAAATTTTTCGAAATTCTATACTATGACATTTTTTTGAGAATATTTTCGACAATTTTCGACAATTTTCATGAAAAAAATTACGACTATAGTATGACTTTTTTCATGAAAATGTTCGACATTCTATACTATGACATTTTTTTCATGAAAATTTTTGACAATTTTCGTCAATTTTCATGAAAAAAGGCATACTATAGTATGACTTTTTTCATTAAAATTTTCGAAATTTTAAACTGAGTTTTTTTCCAACAAATTAATCGACAGACTATACTATGCCTTTTTTCATGAAAATTTTCGACGTACTACAGTATGACTTATTTTCCACCAAATTAATCGACAGACTATAATATGCCTTTTTTCATGAAGATTTTCGACATTCTATACTATGACATTTTTTTACGAATATTTTCGACATGCTATAGTATGACTTTTTTCATGAAAATTTTCGAAAATTTAAACTGAGTTTTTTCCACCAAATTAATCGACAGACTATACTATGCCTTTTTTCATGAAAATTTTCGACATTCTATACTATGACATTTTTTCACGAAAATTTTTGACATACTATAGTATGAATTATTTTCCACCAAATTAATCGACAGACAATAATATGCCTTTTTTCATGAACATTTTCGACATTCTATACTGACATTTTTTTACGAATATTTTCGACATGCTATAGTATGACTTTTTTCATGAAAATTTTCGAAATTCTATACTATGACATTTTTTTACGTATATTTTCGACAATTTTCGATAATTTTCATGAAAAAAGTCATACTATAGTATGATTTTTTTCATGAAAATTTTCGAAATTTTAAACTGAGTTTTTTTTCCACCAAATTAATCAACAGACTATAATACGCCTTTTTTCATGAACATTTTCGACATTCTATACGATGAAATTTTTTTACGAAAATTTTCGACATGCTATATTATGACTTTTTTCATGAAAATTTTCGAAATTTTAAACTGAGTTTTTTTTCCACCGAATTAATCGACAGACTATACTATGCCTTTTTTCATTAACATTTTCGACATTCTATTCTATGACATTTTTTTACGAATATTTTCGACAATTTTCGTCAATTTTCATGAAAAACGGCATACTATAGTATGCCTTTTTTTCACAAAATGTTCGACATACTATAGTATGACTTTTTTTCGCAAAATTTTCGACATACTATAGTATATCTTTTTTTCAAAATATTTTCGACATACTTTAGTTTGAGTTTTTTTTCAAAATATTTTCGAAATACTATAGTATGACTTTTTTTACTCAAAATTTTCGACATACTATAGTATTACTTTTTTTCACAAAATTTTTGCCATACTATACTATGACTTTTTTGAAAAAAGTTTCGACATACTATAGTATTATTTTTTTTCACAAAATTTTTGACATACTATACTATGAATTTTTTTTCACAAAATTTGACATAGTATACTATGACTTTTTTTTCACAAAATTTTCGACATACTATAGTATGACTTTTTTTTCACAAAATTTTCGACATACTATACTCTGACTTTTTTTCACAAAATGTTCAACATGTTATAGTTTGACTTTTTTTTCAAAATATTTTCGACATAGTATAGAATGAATTTTTTTCACAAAATTTTCGACATACTAAAGTATGACTTTTTTCACAAAATTTTCGACATACTATAGTATGACTTTTTTTTCACATTTTCTACATACTATACTGAGACTTTTTACCAAAATTTTCAAAATACTAAACTATGACTTTTTTTCACAAAAGTTTCGACATACTATAGTATGACTTTTTTCAAAAAAAATGTTTACATACTATAATATGCCTTTTTTTTCTCAAAATTTTCGACATACTATAGTATGACTTTTTTCACAAAATTTTCGACATACTATAGTATGACTTTTTTTTCACATTTTCTACATACTATACTGAGACTTTTTACCAAAATTTTCGAAATACTAAACTATGACTTTTTTTTCTCAAAATTTTCGACATACTATACTATGAGTTTTTTTCACAAAATTGTTGACATAGTATACTATTACTTTTTTTTCACAAAATTTTCGACATAGTATAGTATGACTTTTTTTTCAAAATATTTTCCACATACTATACTATGAGTTTTTTTCACAAAATTGTTGACATAGTATACTATTACTTTTTTTTCACAAAATTTTCGACATAGTATAGTATGACTTTTTTTTCAAAATATTTTCCACATACTATACTATGACTTCTTTTTCACAAAATTGTTGACATACTATACTATGACTTTTTTTTCTCAAAATTTTCGACATACTACAGTATGACTTTTTTTCCACCAAATTAATCGACAGACTATAATATGCCTTTTTTCATGAAGATTTTCGACATTCTATACTATGACATTTTTTCACGAAAATTTTTGACATACTATAGTATGAATTATTTTCCACCAAATTAATCGACAGACAATAATATGCCTTTTTTCATGAACATTTTCGACATTCTATACTGACATTTTTTTACGACTATTTTCGACATGCTATAGTATGACTTTTTTCATGAAAATTTTCGAAATTCTATACTATGACATTTTTTTACGTATATTTTCGACAATTTTCGACAATTTTCATGAAAAAAGTCATGCTATAGTATGATTTTTTTCATGAAAATTTTCGAAATTTTAAACTGAGTTTTTTTTCCACCAAATTAATCAACAGACTATACTACGCCTTTTTTCATGAACATTTTCGACATTCTATACGATGAAATTTTTTTACGAAAATTTTCGACATGCTATATTATGACTTTTTTCATGAAAATTTTCGAAATTTTAAACTGAGTTTTTTTTCCACCGAATTAATCGACAGACTATACTATGCCTTTTTTCATTAACATTTTCGACATTCTATACTATGACATTTTTTTACGAATATTTTCGACAATTTTCGTCAATTTTCATGAAAAACGGCATACTATAGTATGCCTTTTTTTCACAAAATGTTCGACATACTATAGTATGACTTTTTTTCGCAAAATTTTCGACATACTATAGTATTACTTTTTTTCACAAAATTTTTGCCATACTATACTATGACTTTTTTGAAAAAAGTTTCGACATACTATAGTATTATTTTTTTTCACAAAATTTTTGACATACTATACTATGAGTTTTTTTTCACAAAATTTGACATAGTATACTATGACTTTTTTTTCACAAAATTTTCGACATACTATAGTATGACTTTTTTTTCACAAAATTTTCGACATGTTATAGTTTGACTTTTTTTTCAAAATATTTTCGACATAGTATAGAATGAATTTTTTTCCCAAAATTTTCGACATACTAAAGTATGACTTTTTTCACAAAATTTTCGACATACTATAGTATGACTTTTTTTTCACATTTTCTACATACTATACTGAGACTTTTTACCAAAATTTTCAAAATACTAAACTATGACTTTTTTTCACAAAAGTTTCGACATACTATAGTATGACTTTTTTCAAAAAAAATGTTTACATACTATAATATGCCTTTTTTTTCTAAAAATTTTCGACATACTATAGTATGACTTTTTTCACAAAATTTTCGACATACTATAGTATGACTTTTTTTTCACATTTTCTACATACTATACTGAGACTTTTTACCAAAATTTTCGAAATACTAAACTATGACTTTTTTTTCTCAAAATTTTCGACATACTATACTATGAGTTTTTTTCACAAAATTGTTGACATAGTATACTATTACTTTTTTTTCACAAAATTTTCGACATAGTATAGTATGACTTTTTTTTCAAAATATTTTCCACATACTATACTATGAGTTTTTTTCACAAAATTGTTGACATAGTATACTATTACTTTTTTTTCACAAAATTTTCGACATAGTATAGTATGTCTTTTTTTTCAAAATATTTTCCACATACTATACTATGACTTCTTTTTCACAAAATTGTTGACATACTATACTATGACTTTTTTTTCTCAAAATTTTCGACATACTACAGTATGACTTTTTTTCCACCAAATTAATCGACAGACTATAATATGCCTTTTTTCATGAACTTTTTCGACATTCTATACTATGACATTTTTTTACGAATATTTTCGACATGCTATAGTATGACTTTTTTCATGAAAATTTTCGAAAATTTAAACTGAGTTTTTTTTCCACCAAATTAATCAACAGACTATACTATGCCTTTTTTCATGAACATTTTCGACATTCTATACTATGACATTTTTTACGAATATTTTCGACATGCTATAGTATGACTTTTTTCATGAAAATTTTCGAAATTTTAAACTGAGTTTTTTTCCAACAAATTAATCGACAGACTATACTATGCCTTTTTTCATGAAAATTTTCGACATACTACAGTATGATTTATTTTCCACCAAATTAATCGACAGACTATAATATGCCTTTTTTCATGAAGATTTTCGACATTCTATACTATGACATTTTTTTACGAATATTTTCGACATGCTATAGTATGACTTTTTTTTCAAAATATTTTCCACATACTATACTATGAGTTTTTTTCACAAAATTGTTGACATAGTATACTATTACTTTTTTTTCACAAAATTTTCGACATAGTATAGTATGACTTTTTTTTCAAAATATTTTCCACATACTATACTATGACTTCTTTTTCACAAAATTGTTGACATACTATACTATGACTTTTTTTTCTCAAAATTTTCGACATACTACAGTATGACTTTTTTTCCATCAAATTAATCGACAGACTATAATATGCCTTTTTTCATGAAGATTTTCGACATTCTATACTATGACATTTTTTCACGAAAATTTTTGACATACTATAGTATGAATTATTTTCCACCAAATTAATCGACAGACAATAATATGCCTTTTTTCATGAACATTTTCGACATTCTATACTGACATTTTTTTACGAATATTTTCGACATGCTATAGTATGACTTTTTTCATGAAAATTTTCGAAATTCTATACTATGACATTTTTTTACGTATATTTTCGACAATTTTCGACAATTTTCATGAAAAAAGTCATACTATAGTATGATTTTTTTCATGAAAATTTTCGAAATTTTAAACTGAGTTTTTTTTCCACCAAATTAATCAACAGACTATACTACGCCTTTTTTCATGAACATTTTCGACATTCTATACGATGAAATTTTTTTACGAATATTTTCGACAATTTTCGTCAATTTTCATGAAAAACGGCATACTATAGTATGCCTTTTTTTCACAAAATGTTCGACATACTATAGTATGACTTTTTTTCGCAAAATTTTCGACATACTATAGTATATCTTTTTTTCAAAATATTTTCGACATACTTTAGTTTGAGTTTTTTTTCAAAATATTTTCGAAATACTATAGTATGACTTTTTTTACTCAAAATTTTCGACATACTATAGTATTACTTTTTTTCACAAAATTTTTGCCATACTATACTATGACTTTTTTGAAAAAAGTTTCGACATACTATAGTATTATTTTTTTTCACAAAATTTTTGCCATACTATACTATGACTTTTTTGAAAAAAGTTTCGACATACTATAGTATGACTTTTTTCACAAAATTTTCGACATACTATAGTATGACTTTTTTTTCACATTTTCTACATACTATACTGAGACTTTTTACCAAAATTTTCGAAATACTAAACTATGACTTTTTTTTCTCAAAATTTTCGACATACTATACTATGAGTTTTTTTCACAAAATTGTTGACATAGTATACTATTACTTTTTTTTCACAAAATTTTCGACATAGTATAGTATGACTTTTTTTCAAAATATTTTCCACATACTATACTATGAGTTTTTTTCACAAAATTGTTGACATAGTATACTATTACTTTTTTTTCACAAAATTTTCGACATAGTATAGTATGACTTTTTTTTCAAAATATTTTCCACATACTATACTATGACTTCTTTTTCACAAAATTGTTGACATACTATACTATGACTTTTTTTTCTCAAAATTTTCGACATACTACAGTATGACTTTTTTTCCACCAAATTAATCGACAGACTATAATATGCCTTTTTTCATGAACTTTTTCGACATTCTATACTATGACATTTTTTTACGAATATTTTCGACATGCTATAGTATGACTTTTTTCATGAAAATTTTCGAAAATTTAAACTGAGTTTTTTTTCCACCAAATTAATCAACAGACTATACTATGCCTTTTTTCATGAACATTTTCGACATTCTATACTATGACATTTTTTACGAATATTTTCGACATGCTATAGTATGACTTTTTTCATGAAAATTTTCGAAATTTTAAACTGAGTTTTTTTCCAACAAATTAATCGACAGACTATACTATGCCTTTTTTCATGAAAATTTTCGACATACTACAGTATGATTTATTTTCCACCAAATTAATCGACAGACTATAATATGCCTTTTTTCATGAAGATTTTCGACATTCTATACTATGACATTTTCTTACGAATATTTTCGACATGCTATAGTATGACTTTTTTCATGAAAATTTTCGAAAATTTAAACTGAGTTTTTTCCACCAAATTAATCGACAGACTATACTATGCCTTTTTTCATGAACATTTTCGACATTCTATACTATGACATTTTTTCACGAAAATTTTCGATATACTATAGTATGACTTTTTTCATGAAAATTTTCGAAATTTTAAACTGAGTTTTTTTTCCACCAAATTAATCGACAGACTATACTATGCCTTTTTTCATGAACATTTTCGACATTCTATACTATGACATTTTTTTACGAATATTTTCGAAAATTTTTGTCAATTTTCATGAAAAAAGTCATACTATAGTATGACTTTTTTCATGAAAATTTTCGAAATTTTAAACTGAGTTTTTTTTCCACCAAATTAATCGACAGACTATACTATGCCTTTTTTCTTGAACATTTTCGACATTCTATTCTATGACATTTTTTTACGAATATTTTCGACATGCTATAGTATGACTTTTTTCATGAAAATTTTCGAAATTTTAAACTGAGTTTTTTTCCACCTAATTAATCTACAGACTATACTATGCCTTTTTTCATGAAAATGTTCGACATTCTATACTATGACATTTTTTTACGAATATTTTCGAAATGCTATAGTATGACTTTTTTCATGAAAATTTTCGAAATTTTAAACTGAGTTTTTTTTCCACCAAATTAATCGACAGACTATACTATGCCTTTTTTCATGAACATTTTCGACATTCTATACTATGACATTTTTTCACGAAAATTTTCGATATACTATAGTATGACTTTTTTCATGAAAATTTTCGAAATTTTAAACTGAGTTTTTTTTCCACCAAATTAATCGACAGACTATACTATGCCTTTTTTCATGAACATTTTCGACATTCTATACTATGACATTTTTTCATGAAAATTTTCGAAATTTTAAACAGTTTTTTTCCAGCAAATTAATCGACAGACTATACTATGCCTTTTTTCATGAACATTTTCGACATTCTATACTGACATTTTTTCACGAAAATTTTCGACATACTATAGTATGACTTTTTTCATGAAAATTTTCGAAATTTTAAACTGAGTTTTTTTTCCACCAAATTAATCGACAGACTATACTATGCCTTTTTTCATGAACATTTTCGACATTCTATACTATGACATTTTTTTACGAATATTTTCGACATGCTATAGTATGACTTTTTTCATGAAAATTTTCGAAATTCTATACTATGACGTTTTTTTACGAATATTTTCGACATGCTATAGTATGACTTTTTTCATGAAAATTTTCGAAAATTTAAACTGAGTTTTTTTTCCACCAAATTAATCAACAGACTATACTATGCCTTTTTTCATGAACATTTTCGACATTCTATACTATGACATTTTTTACGAATATTTTCGACATGCTATAGTATGACTTTTTTCATGAAAATGTTCGACATTCTATACTATGACATTTTTTCACGAAAATTTTCGATATACTATAGTATGACTTTTTTCATGAAAATTTTCGAAATTTTAAACTGAGTTTTTTTTCCACCAAATTAATCGACAGACTATACTATGCCTTTTTTCATGAACATTTTCGACATTCTATACTATGACATTTTTTCATGAAAATTTTCGAAATTTTAAACAGTTTTTTTCCAGCAAATTAATCGACAGACTATACTATGCCTTTTTTCATGAACATTTTCGACATTCTATACTGACATTTTTTCACGAAAATTTTCGACATACTATAGTATGACTTTTTTCATGAAAATTTTCGAAATTTTAAACTGAGTTTTTTTTCCACCAAATTAATCGACAGACTATACTATGCCTTTTTTCATGAACATTTTCGACATTCTATACTATGACATTTTTTTACGAATATTTTCGACATGCTATAGTATGACTTTTTTCATGAAAATTTTCGAAATTCTATACTATGACGTTTTTTTACGAATATTTTCGACATGCTATAGTATGACTTTTTTCATGAAAATTTTCGAAAATTTAAACTGAGTTTTTTTTCCACCAAATTAATCAACAGACTATACTATGCCTTTTTTCATGAACATTTTCGACATTCTATACTATGACATTTTTTACGAATATTTTCGACATGCTATAGTATGACTTTTTTCATGAAAATGTTCGACATTCTATACTATGACATTTTTTTACGAATATTTTTGACAATTTTCGTCAATTTTCATGAAAAAAGGCATACTATAGTATGACTTTTTTCATGAAAATTTTCGAATTTTTAAACTGAGTTTTTTTCCAACAAATTAATCGACAGACTATACTATGCCTTTTTTCATGAAAATTTTCGACGTACTACAGTATGACTTATTTTCCACCAAATTAATCGACAGACTATAATATGCCTTTTTTCATGAAGATTTTCGACATTCTATACTATGACATTTTTTTACGAATATTTTCGACATGCTATAGTATGACTTTTTTCATGAAAATTTTCGAAAATTTAAACTGAGTTTTTTCCACCAAATTAATCGACAGACTATACTATGCCTTTTTTCATGAACATTTTCGACATTCTATACTATGACATTTTCTCACGAAAATTTTTGACATACTATAGTATGAATTATTTTCCACCAAATTAATCGACAGACAATAATATGCCTTTTTTTCATGAACATTTTCGACATTCTATACTATGACATTTTTTTACGAATATTTTCGACATGCTATAGTATGACTTTTTTCATGAAAATTTTCGAAATTCTATACTATGACATTTTTTTACGTATATTTTCGACAATTTTCGACAATTTTCATGAAAAAAGTCATACTATAGTATGATTTTTTTCATGAAAATTTTCGAAATTTTAAACTGAGTTTTTTTTCCACCAAATTAATCAACAGACTATACTACGCCTTTTTTCATGAACATTTTCGACATTCTATACGATGAAAGTTTTTTTACGAAAATTTTCGACATGCTATATTATGACTTTTTTCATGAAAATTTTCGAAATTTTAAACTGAGTTTTTTTTCCACCAAATTAATCGACAGACTATACTATGCCTTTTTTCATGAACATTTTCGACATTCTATACTATGACATTTTTTTACGAATATTTTCGACATGCTATAGTATGACTTTTTTCATGAAAATTTTCGAAATTCTATACTATGACGTTTTTTTACGAATATTTTCGACATGCTATAGTATGACTTTTTTCATGAAAATTTTCGAAAATTTAAACTGAGTTTTTTTTCCACCAAATTAATCAACAGACTATACTATGCCTTTTTTCATGAACATTTTCGAAATTCTATACTATGACGTTTTTTTACGAATATTTTCGACATGCTATAGTATGACTTTTTTCATGAAAATTTTCGAAAATTTAAACTGAGTTTTTTTTCCACCAAATTAATCAACAGACTATACTATGCCTTTTTTCATGAACATTTTCGACATTCTATACTATGACATTTTTTCACGAAAATTTTCGATATACTATAGTATGACTTTTTTCATGAAAATTTTCGAAATTTTAAACTGAGTTTTTTTTCCACCAAATTAATCGACAGACTATACTATGCCTTTTTTCATGAACATTTTCGACATTCTATACTATGACATTTTTTCATGAAAATTTTCGAAATTTTAAACAGTTTTTTTCCAGCAAATTAATCGACAGACTATACTATGCCTTTTTTCATGAACATTTTCGACATTCTATACTGACATTTTTTCACGAAAATTTTCGACATACTATAGTATGACTTTTTTCATGAAAATTTTCGAAATTTTAAACTGAGTTTTTTTTCCACCAAATTAATCGACAGACTATACTATGCCTTTTTTCATGAACATTTTCGACATTCTATACTATGACATTTTTTTACGAATATTTTCGACATGCTATAGTATGACTTTTTTCATGAACATTTTCGACATTCTATACTATGACATTTTTTCACGAAAATTTTCGATATACTATAGTATGACTTTTTTCATGAAAATTTTCGAAAATTTAAACTGAGTTTTTTTTCCACCAAATTAATCAACAGACTATACTATGCCTTTTTTCATGAACATTTTCGACATTCTATACTATGACATTTTTTACGAATATTTTCGACATGCTATAGTATGACTTTTTTCATGAAAATGTTCGACATTCTATACTATGACATTTTTTTACGAATATTTTTGACAATTTTCGTCAATTTTCATGAAAAAAGGCATACTATAGTATGACTTTTTTCATGAAAATTTTCGAATTTTTAAACTGAGTTTTTTTCCAACAAATTAATCGACAGACTATACTATGCCTTTTTTCATGAAAATTTTCGACGTACTACAGTATGACTTATTTTCCACCAAATTAATCGACAGACTATAATATGCCTTTTTTCATGAAGATTTTCGACATTCTATACTATGACATTTTTTTACGAATATTTTCGACATGCTATAGTATGACTTTTTTCATGAAAATTTTCGAAAATTTAAACTGAGTTTTTTCCACCAAATTAATCGACAGACTATACTATGCCTTTTTTCATGAACATTTTCGACATTCTATACTATGACATTTTCTCACGAAAATTTTTGACATACTATAGTATGAATTATTTTCCACCAAATTAATCGACAGACAATAATATGCCTTTTTTTCATGAACATTTTCGACATTCTATACTATGACATTTTTTTACGAATATTTTCGACATGCTATAGTATGACTTTTTTCATGAAAATTTTCGAAATTCTATACTATGACATTTTTTTACGTATATTTTCGACAATTTTCGACAATTTTCATGAAAATAGTCATACTATAGTATGATTTTTTTCATGAAAATTTTCGAAATTTTAAACTGAGTTTTTTTTCCACCAAATTAATCAACAGACTATACTACGCCTTTTTTCATGAACATTTTCGACATTCTATACGATGAAAGTTTTTTTACGAAAATTTTCGACATGCTATATTATGACTTTTTTCATGAAAATTTTCGAAATTTTAAACTGAGTTTTTTTTCCACCGAATTAATCGACAGACTATACTATGCCTTTTTTCATTAACATTTTCGACATTCTATACTATGACATTTTTTTACGAATATTTTCGACAATTTTCGTCAATTTTCATGAAAAACGGCATACTATAGTATGCCTTTTTTTCACAAAATGTTCGACATACTATAGTATGACTTTTTTTCGCAAAATTTTCGACATACTATAGTATATCTTTTTTTCAAAATATTTTCGACATACTTTAGTTTGAGTTTTTTTTCAAAATATTTTCGAAATACTATAGTATGACTTTTTTTACTCAAAATTTTCGACATACTATAGTATTACTTTTTTTCACAAAATTTTTGCCATACTATACTATGACTTTTTTGAAAAAAGTTTCGACATACTATAGTATTACTTTTTTTTCACAAAATTTTCGACATACTATACTGTGAGTTTTTTTTCACAAAATTTGACATAGTATACTATGACTTTTTTTTCACAAAATTTTCGACATACTATAGTATGACTTTTTTTTCACAAAATTTTCGACATACTATACTCTGACTTTTTTTCACAAAATGTTCAACATGTTATAGTTTGACTTTTTTTTCAAAATATTTTCGACATAGTATAGAATGAATTTTTTTCACAAAATTTTCGACATACTATAGTATGACTTTTTTCACAAAATTTTCGACATACTATAGTATGACTTTTTTTTCACATTTTCTACATACTATACTGAGACTTTTTACCAAAATTTTCGAAATACTAAACTATGACTTTTTTTCACAAAAGTTTCGACATACTATAGTATGACTTTTTTCAAAAAAAATGTTTACATACTATAATATGCCTTTTTTTTCTCAAAATTTTCGACATACTATACTATGAGTTTTTTTCACAAAATTGTTGACATAGTATACTATTACTTTTTTTTCACAAAATTTTCGACATAGTATAGTATGACTTTTTTTTCAAAATATTTTCCACATACTATACTATGACTTCTTTTTCACAAAATTGTTGACATACTATATTATGACTTTTTTTTCTCAAAATTTTCGACATACTACAGTATGACTTTTTTTCCACCAAATTAATGGACAGTATATAATATGCCTTTTTTCATGAACTTTTTCGACATTCTATACTATGACATTTTTTTACGAATATTTTCGACATGCTATAGTATGACTTTTTTCATGAAAATTTTCGAAAAATTTAAACTGAGTTTTTTTTCCACCAAATTAATCAACAGACTATACTATGCCTTTTTTCATGAACATTTTCGACATTCTATACTATGACATTTTTTACGAATATTTTCGACATGCTATAGTATGACTTTTTTCATGAAAATTTTCGAAATTTTAAACTGAGTTTTTTTCCAACAAATTAATCGACAGACTATACTATGCCTTTTTTCATGAAAATTTTCGACATACTACAGTATGACTTATTTTCCACCAAATTAATCGACAGACTATAATATGCCTTTTTTCATGAAGATTTTCGACATTCTATACTATGACATTTTTTTACGAATATTTTCGACATGCTATAGTATGACTTTTTTCATGAAAATTTTCGAAAATTTAAACTGAGTTTTTTCCACCAAATTAATCGACAGACTATACTATGCCTTTTTTCATGAAAATTTTCGACATTCTATACTATGACATTTTTTCACGAAAATTTTCGACATACTATAGTATGAATTTTTTCATAAATATTTTCGAAATTTTAAACTGAGTTTTTTTTCCACCAAATTAATCGACAGACTATACTATGCCTTTTTTCATGAAAATGTTCGACATTCTATACTAAGACATTTTTTTACGAATATTTTCGACAATTTTACTCAATTTTCATGAAAAAAGTCATACTATAGTATGACTTTTTTCATGAAAATTTTCGACATTCTATACTATGACATTTTTTTACGAATATTTTCGACATGCTATAGTGTGACTTTTTTCATGAAAATTTCCGTAATTTTAAACTGAGTTTTTTTTCCACCAAATTAATCGACAGACTATACTATGCCTTTTTTCATGAAAATTTTCGACATTCTATACCATTACATTTTTTCACGAAAATTTTCGACATGCTATAGTATGACTTTTTTCATGAAAATTTTCAAAAATTTAAAATGAGTTTTTTTTCCACCAAATTAATCGACAGACCATACTATGCCTTTTTTCATGAAAATTTTCGACATTCTATACTATGACATTTTTTTACGAATATTTTCGACATACTATATTATGAATTTTTTCATGAAAATTTTCGAAATTTTAAACTGAGTTTTTTTCCACCAAATTAATCGACAGACTATAATATGCCTTTTTTCATGAACATTTTCGACATTCTATACTATGACATTTTTTTACGAATATTTTCGACAATATTCAACAATTTTAATGAAAAAAGTCATACTATAGTATGACTTTTTTCATGAACATTTTCGAAATTTTAAACTGAGTTTTTTTTCCACCAAATTAATCGAAAGACTGTACTATGCCTTTTTTCATGAACATTTTCGACATTCTATACTATGACATTTTTTACGAATATTTTCGACATGCTATATTATGACTTTTTTCATGAAAATTTTCAAAATCTTAAACTGAGTTTTTTTCCACCAAATTAATCGACAGACTATAATATGCCTTTTTTCATGAACATTTTCGACATTCTATACTATGACATTTTTTTACGAATATTTTCGACAATATTCAACAATTTTAATGAAAAAAGTCATACTATAGTATGACTTTTTTCACGAACATTTTTGAAATTTTAAACTGAGTTTTTTTTCCACCAAATTAATCGACAGACTGTACTATGCCTTTTTTTCATGAACATTTTCGACATTCTATACTATGACATTTTCTTACGAATATTTTCGACATTCTATAGTATGACTTTTTTCATGAAAATTTTCGAAATTCTATACTATGACATTTTTTTACGAATATTTTCGACATACTATAGTATGACTTTTTTCATGAAAATTTTCGAAATTTTAAACTGAGTTTTTTTCCACCAAATTAATCGACAGACTATAATATGCCTTTTTTCATGAACATTTTCGACATTCTATACTATGACATTTTTTTACGAATATTTTCGACAATTTTCGACAATTTTCATGAAAAAAGTCATAAAGTATGACTTTTTTCATGAAAATTTTTGAAATTCTATACTATGACATTTTTTTACGAATATTTTCGACAATTTTCGACAATTTTAATGAACATTTTCGAAATTTTAAACTGAGTTTTTTTTCCACCAAATTAATCGACAGACTATACTATGCCTTTTTTCCTGAACATTTTCGACATTATATACTATGACATTTTTTTACGAATATTTTCGACAATTTTCGACAATTTCAATGAAAAAAGTCATACTATAGTATG
This sequence comes from Sebastolobus alascanus, assembly GCA_916701645.2. NCBI lineage: Eukaryota > Metazoa > Chordata > Actinopteri > Perciformes > Sebastidae > Sebastolobus > Sebastolobus alascanus. The sequence goes on from CAKAOJ020000231.1 coordinate 28,038, forward strand.
ACTTTTTTCATGAACATTTTCGAAATTTTAAACTGAGTTTTTTTTCCACCAAATTAATCGACAGACTATACTATGCCTTTTTTCCTGAACATTTTCGACATTCTATACTATGACATTTTTTTACGAATATTTTCGTCAATTTTCGTCAATTTTCATGAAAAAAGGCATTTTTTTCACAAAATGTTCGACATACTATAGTATGATTTTGTTTCGCAAAATTTTCGACATACTATAGTATGTCTTTTTTTCAAAATATTTTCGACATACTATAGTTTGAGTTTTTTTTCAAAATATTTTCGAAATACTAGTGTGACTTTTTTTACTCAAAATTTTCGACATACTATACTATGAGTTTTTTTTCACAAAATTTTTGACATAGTATACTATTACTTTTTTTTCACAAAATTTTTGACATAGTATAGTATGACTTTTTTTCAAAATATTTTCCACATACTATACTATGACTTTTTTTTCTCAAAATTTTCGACATACTATAGTATGACTTTTTTTTCACAAAATTTTCGACATACTATACTATGAGTTTTTTCACAAAATTTTTGACATAGTATAGTATGACTTTTTTTTCAAAATATTTTCCACATACTATACTATGACTTTTTTTTCTCAAAATTTTCGACATACTATAGTATGACTTTTTTTTCACAAAATTTTCGACATACTATACTATGAGTTTTTTAACAAAATTTTTGACATTGTATACTATGACTTTTTTTTCAGAAAATTTTCGACATACTATAGTTTGACTTTCCTTTCCAAATATTTTCAACATATTATAGTGTGACTTTTTTTTCTCAAAATTTTTGACATACTATACTATGACTTTTTTTTCTCAAAATTTTCGACATACTACAGTACGACCTTTTTTTCACAAAATTTTCGACATATTATACTATCACTTTTTTTGACAACATTTTCAACATGCTATAGTATGACTTTTTTTTCAAAATATTTTCGACATACTATAGTACGATTTTTTTTCACAAAATTTTCGACATACTGTAGTATGACTTTTTTTCACAAAATTTGCGACATACTATGATATGCCTTTTTTTTCACAAAATGTTTTACATACTAAACTGACTTTTTTTTCTCCAAATTTTCGACATACTATAGTATGACTTTTTTTTCACAAAATGTTTGACATACTATAGTATGACTTCTTTTTTCAAAATTTTCGACATACTATACTATGACTTTTTTCACGAAATTTTCGACATACTATACTAAGACGTTTTTTCACAAAATCTTTGAAATACTATAGTATAACTTTTTTACAAAAAAATTTCGACAAACTATACTAAGACTTTTTTTCACGAAATATTCAACATACTATACTCAGACTTTTTTTCACAAAATTTTGGAAATACTATACTATGCCTTCTTTTTCACAATTTTGGGCATTCTATAGTATGTCTTTTTTTTTTTCACAAAATTTTCAAAATACTATAGTATGACATTTTTTCACAAAATGTTCGACATACTATAGTATGACTTTTTCTCACGAAATTTTCTACATACTATAGTATGACTTTTTTCCACAAAATTTTCAACATACTATAGTATGACTTTTTTTTCACAAAGTTTTCGACATACTATACTGTGACTTTTTTTTCACAAAAATTTCGACTTACTGTACTATGACTTTTTATGGCTGGACCCCAGAGGGCCAGCCCTACAGATGCAAAAGTCTGTCACTGAGTGAGTGACTGACTGAGTGATGAAGTTACAGGATTGGTCGGCTGACTGTTGGAGTTTCCTCATTGGTCGCTGCTCTTTCAAAATGTAAAGGCGGAGAACAGTTCTGTGTTTACGTTTTCTGGGGAGCGTGTCAGCGGTTCAACGTAACATTACCTAGTGCTGTTGTTGTGCATGTGCTATTGTTTATGTTCGTTTAAGTTACGTTATGTTCGCAAATTTTCGCCTCGCTTTGCTCCATTTCCGCCATGAACTGACTATTTAGCAGCCACACGTCGCTACTGCGGTATGAACTCAAAATAAACAGACTGTGCTGTGATTTAATTGCAATAAATAGATCAAAATAATGCCGAAATAACAACATAAATATATCGATTTGTAAAAAGTCTGAATTCATTCTTTGTCAAGTCTGTCCGCAACACAACAAACAAACAACTTTTAAAATGCTTGTTTTCTGAGCGGAGGCCGGATCGATCATTGCCAGGCTATGCTAACATTGCAGCTACTCGATCAACACTCAACATAACGTCATCTAAGCATAAATACGGCAGTGACGTTGTTGAAAACGGATCAAAATTTGCCGAAATAACTACATAATGATGCTGATTAGTAAAAAGACTGAATTCATGCTTTGTCAGGTCTGTCCGCAAGACGACTAGCAAACAACTTTTAAAATGCTTGTTTTCTGAATTGAGTTCGGGTCGATCAGTGGCAGGCTACGTTAACATTGCAGCTGCTCCATTAACACTCCATCTAGGAATAAATACAGCAACAACAACGTCAGTGATGACAGCGGGAATATCTCAACGCTGATAAACTTTCGCAACGTATATTGAACACCACTTATATGATGAATGCTTTTGATACACATGCTTTAATAAAAAACTGAAATACTTTTAACCTTGCATAATGTATGTCATGCTAATACCTTTTCACCTTGTAAAAAATGTATAATATACTGACTAGTAAATGTTACCATTTACTATTACTGAATGTCATTTGCTTCATTATAAGTTGGCTTTCAATCAAACATTAAGATATAAGTGAAAAAAACTGTTCACAAAACATTATAGATATGACCACTGACTATTTGGGTAAGAATTTAGCTACAAATTCACAGACTTGACCATACGGTCCAGCCATATACTCGGTTTGGACCGAGTCTTGTTTCACTAACTTTTCGACATACTATAGTATGACTTTTTCTCACGAAATTTTCGACATACTATAGTATGACTTTTTTTTCACAAAAATTTCGACATACTATATTATGACCTTTTCTTCAAAAAATGTTCGATATACTAGAGTAGACTTTTTTTTTCGAACATTTTTGACATACTACAATGTGATTTTTTTTTCACAAAATTTTCGACACACTATACTATGACTTGTTTTTCACAAAATTTTCGATATACTATGCTATGACTTTTTTCACAAAATTTTCGACATAGGATACTATGACTTTCTTTTCATTCAATTTTTCAACATACTATACTATGACTTTTTTTCATTACATTTTTGGACATACTATACTATGACCTTTTTTCATGACAATTTTTGACACACTATACAATGACTTTTTTTCAACATACTATACTATGACTTCTTTTTGACATAGTTTACAATGACTTTTTTAATTTTTTTTGACATACTATACTATGATTTACTTTCGACATACTATACGAGGACTTTTTATATTTTTTCGACATTTTTGACTTTTTTTCGTGAAAATATTTCACTTACTATACGCTCACTTTTTTTCATTAAATTTTTAACATACAATATAATGCTTTTTTATTTTTTCGACATACTATACTATGACTTTTTTACGACATACTATACTGTGACTTTTTTATTTTTTCGACATACTATACTATGACTTTTTTTCGACATACTACACGATGACTTTTTATATTTGTTCGACATACTATACTATGACTTTTTTTGACATACTATACTATGACTTTTTTTTTACCAACTATACTATGACTTTTTTTTGACCTGCTATACTATGACTTTTTTTTCGACAAATTATGACTTTTTTCATGAAATATCTGGACATACAATGCTATGACTTTTTATGACATACCCTATAATATTTTTTCAATTGTTTAACATACTATATTACGACTTTTTTTTTGGCATTTTCCAAGCTACTATACTATGACTTTTTTCCTGACATTTTTCGACATTTATGGTATGACATTTTTATGGCATTCTATACTATGAATTTTTATGACCTTTTCAATAGCATACTTTACTATGACTTGTACTACATACTCTCCTAAGACTTTTTAAAAATGTCATAAAAAATATCAGTACTGTATGCCATTGAAAAGGTCATAAAAAAATCATAGTATAGTATGCCATAAAAATGTCATACAAAATGTCATAGTATAGCATGACATAAATTTGTCATACAAAATGTCATAGTATAGCATTATATAAATTTGTCATGAAAGTCATAGTAGAGTATGTCATTAAAAAATGTTATAGTACAGTATGTTGTAAAAAAAAGTCATAAAAAAGTCATAGTATAGTATTCCACAAAAATGTGTAGGCCCCAACTTGTAATTTAGGTATTAGGACATATTGATCTTATTTCCAAATTTTATGTTTTTGTGCTTGCCATTTTAGATCTACATTCAAAAATATTTACTCTTTAGGTCTTTAGTATTTAATTTTGTATATTTTTTATTAAACAAATTATGATACAGGGGAAGTGGATTGTGCAATCAATGGTTGAAATATTTAGGGAGAAACACATGAACAAAACTGTTTACAGTTAAAGGCAAACTGACAATCATCAGTGTGCACAGTGAGTAGTCCCAGTGTAAACTCAAACACCTCAAACATGCAAAATACGTAAGACCTGTCTGAAATGGCCCACTGCTAATTTCACCATAGTCCACATTGCCTTTTGACAGCCCTTTTTCAGTGCCTTCCAGGAATTCCCTCAGTGCCAAGCCATTTCAGTCACCACCACAGGGGATTGGATGCTTTCCCCAAAGTAAATTATTAGACCACAACCTCCATCATGGTGTGTGAAGTGGCTGAATGGAGGAGAAGTGACTATTTCCGATCAAAGAGGATCTTACTGAGACCAGCTCTCGATGCTCCCTTGTACTCAGTCTTTTCTCTCTGAGTAATTAGTTTGTTTGTTTTTCCTTGTGTATTTTTGAGAGCTGATGCTGTGATTAATCCAGAGTGGCATGAGAAGCCAGAGCTTAAGTATACAAATTATTCATATAATTATAAATGTAGTAATTTTATACCTGGAGCCTGTCTTTCATAGAATATGAAGCGAGAATTTGGTTCTGCCTCCCAAAAGGTTTACCAATCAGCAAGATGAGCCTGCAGCAAGTTATAGGTGAGGACAAATTGAGGTTTAAGTGCTGCATTCATTTAGGGAACCCTCCCCATATACAGTAGTAAGAGTAAAAAAAAAAAGGTTATCCCAAATGTATTTAATTTGAATCGAACATGCACGCATCATCTAGAGATTGTAGTTTTCTCACAGTAAATTCAATCACAATTAAAATAAAGCTGTATCTTAATATGTCACATATTTAATTGGCCTTCTTTCTTTCACAAGGGCTCCACACATGAAAATAATGTAGAACAACACAAACAGTAAAGAACCTCTCCTCTCAGTATACAATTTTGCCGTCACATATCATTCCCAAGTCAGAGCTTCATCAACCTACACAAAGAGTTTTGTACTTCATTCTCTGAATCTATGTCAAATGAGTGGGGCACACAAAAAACGCAGGACCTTGAGAGAATTCTAGACTACAATAATTGGAACATGTTTTATCATTTGGAGGATCTTCCACCACCCATGCATCTCACCTCCACAGTGCGTCAGTTCTGACCTTGACCTAAAAACTGCCTTTATAAGAAAAATTTAACCAGAAATTAGTTTTGAATCAATACATGTAAAACCTCTAACCTCTTTAACTAAGTATCTCCTTTTTTCTGTATCTACGTGTATCTAGGCTATCTGAACACTTTATTAGTGCTCAGTAGTTTTGCTAAATGTTTTTTTTCTTTTTTTTTAATTACCAATGGCATTGCTATTTATGAGTTAAGGAACATACTGTATGAGTTTATATAAGGGTTTCATATAAGATGTCTCTCTGTGTTACCACAGAGATATAGTTTATATAAAATTTACAAGTTAACATGAATGCAATTATATAATAGCTTTCAGCTAACACTTGACTTATTTTTCACTCAGTTGTGTTTTTTTTCTCTCTTCCAAGGACAAGCTAGGATACTCAGAAATGTCATCATCTGTCATGTAAATGGTATTAGAAATGTGTTAGGACACATTTCTTGCACATGACACACAAGACTTGCACTAACCTGTTTCCCTGTATGTTGAAATCCTTTTAAAATGTCACTGCATGACATGTATTTAGGCCATTTGTTTAATAATTTATTATAAACTATGTATTATTATATTCATAAGAGGTGACCATAAATCGGTTGAATGGTCAAAAAAGGAATCATCCAAAAAATTTCAAAAATACAAAACTATCTTGCTCCATGCTGTACACACACTCATATATATATATATATATATATATATATATATATATATATATATATATATATATATATATATATATATATATATATTATACATTTTTTTTTTTTTTTTTTTTTCTGATTATAAAGCCTCCTCACATCCACCCACAACTGGGAGTATGCCATGTTTTTTAGTCCTGCTTGCCCTCAAAGTCATGTATTTCTCTGTGGCTTCTTGTGATTGACTTTTTAAGCATGTTCTTTTTCTTCTTGATTGTTTATTAAGAATTCAGGGTTTGGAATGGGTTAAACAATCCATACCATCTCGAGAGAATGTTTTGTAGTCCTTTAATGATACTCATTATCCCTCACCTGTTGTCCCAATTACCCATTTAGGACACACTCCTTAATTAATGTATAAAAGGGTCAGGCAAGTTATTCATTTTCATTTAATCTTGGTGAAGTCCTGTCATGGTCAAAAAATGTTTTTAATTCTCATGTACAAACCATGTAACTAATAAAGTCTTTGTATCAAAACTCCACATGCTCCCTGTCCTCAATGGATACGAGTGGACAAAATGTAACTCATACTCACATACTGATAAATCAAAAAAAAAAAAAAAACATCAACAAAAATCAACATTGTCTTAGAAATGCAGGCAAAAACTGTGTTCTGACAGGGGATTACACTCCGGTAGTGAGGCTAATAGAAGTGTCTGAACCCACTACTCGTTAACATTCTCAGGAGTACTGTAAACAGTAACTTAAATAGGATTTTAAAATGCTAATTGCAATGATCTATCTAGCAATGAGCTGATACGTTGCTTGATGTTTTACCAGTGTAAATAGCGCCTAAGGCTAGATAGTTCGCACATTTTTTGTCAGTACTTGTCTTAGAAGGATATAAAAGGCTGAATCTAATGATTTCATTTTATATGCCTCAAGTAGCCACCCGATAGTATAATAAATCAATAACATTTCCATGAATACTAATTGTGGTTGCAGGGATAGTTGGTGTAGCCGATAGGTGGGAATTTGATCAGGTCTGAAGAACCAGCCAGCCGAGGCCTCTGCTTCTCCTGCCATGCCCCACAGAGTCTGACTGCTACCTCTTTGAAGTTGAGGTGCAAAATCAATTGAACACGTCTGGGAGTAAATGAACTTGTTTGGAGCTTAATTTTCAACGGCTGAAGGCTTTCTACCAAGTTATTTATGAGAACAGGTGGGGCATTCTCTTTCCGCCTTTTACGGATATGTATTTCATGGCTGGGCATTGGATGAATCGCTTGGCCACTCTAGAATCATGTCAGTCTGTCTTTTCTTCAGGCCAGATATTCTGCACTTTGACAAGGAGTCAAACTCAAAATAAAAATATTATTCTAAGGAACAGGTCAGGCTTTTTAGCAGCTAAACAAGCTTAATTAGCGCCACTTCAACCCTTTGATTATGTTGTGCTTTTAAAGAAGATTTAATCAGCCCTAACTGACATCCTTATTTATCATTGTATGCTCAGGTTAACTGACTATTTGATGCATTTTTACCTAAACCACCATCCTCGGTGTTCATCATCATTTATGCTGCTATGTGCTATAAAATGTCCATTTATAGTATCAAAAATAGTTTTAAACAGTTCTTTTAAGGTTACCAGTTAATTCGGCAAACTGCTTTGGACTTTCTCTAAAATTATTTAAAAATGAAAGCGCATACTCGTCTCTCCAAGCAATTTTAAAATTGCTTTGAATGGTCTTACTTTTCAACAAGCCATCATCTATGCTTGTTATGTCATCTATGCTTGTTATAGCCTTGATGTGCTTTTTGATCAAAGCAAGACGTCTACTGGACTGCTGCCCTTGGGGCACTCAGTGAATTCTGATTTCAAACTTTAATATTAAAAAATTAAGTAACTCTAACCTTTTACATTATTTTAGAAGCAGAGGAAGAATTATAGTTCTCTGTGAAAAGGAAATTGCATTCATAGGGGTACATTAACATAGAATTAAATATGATATGTACCTATTTATACAAGCATTTATCCATGTATGCACATGACTTTCTATACATCTGGTAAATGAAAGCCATGTGAATTTACTCACATGGCTTTACTCAATTATGGGCCACATTGTAGTGACTAAAATTGTAAATGTTTAAAAATAATCAGTGATCCATTTACAGTATTTAACAATTATTCAAAATGAAGATGAGATCACACCTTACTTTGGATGTTTACATTAGAGTCATTTTTATGACCAGAGGTGTATCGCCTTGTTTACCTCGGCGCATATTAGTGCACTTTCAGATTTCTTTAACATGCCAAGAAAAAACTTTAATCAGGCCATAATTACATCCATGCCTCCGGACTTCCTTCTGTAACATTAGAACATCCACACTCTTCTTACACAACCTCAAAAGAAGTGATAATGGACTACTGTTCTTTGACCAGAAAAAGGCAAATGAAACAGCAGCCCAAGAAAAGAGAAATAAAAAAAGTAACTTGATTAGGGGAAAAAGGAATCAGTAAGACGGAAGAAAGTCTAAGCTCTTTAACTGGCGCTCCTTTGCATATAAATGAGAGATTAGGCAGAAACTATATCTTACTGCCCGTTAGAATACATATGCCTAATTACAATATATTCATAAAGTGAGAGTGTAATTTCCACAAAGGAGATTACAAACGAAGCACAAGGTCAGGAAAAGCCCTTTCTGTTCTCCGCATATATTAGGATGATGATGCTGATGCTGCACAGAAATGACTCAGACTAAGTATAACGATAGGATAAAAGGAAGAAGAGTAAGTATTAATGAGTTATCCCTTAATAACGTTAATGAAGACATGCAAAGTAGGGACATAGTTTGTTTGTTTGAGCAGCAACTGATGACTGACCATGACTTATCTGAATTATAATGATCTCACAGCTTAAGAAAATCAACAGTTCTGGTAACACTTATTCTTACCTATATTTGAAAACCGAAACAATATCAGACTCTCATTTCAGCTTATTCTTTTTGCAGTGGTCTGCATTTAAAAAAAAAAAAGAAAACTCGCAAATGAAATGTCCTTTGAACACTAAAAAGAAATTAAGCCAGTGGTTGCAGATGCATGTTAAGATAACATGTCTCTGGTGCATGCATTTTTACATGTATGATCAGACTCCAAATGAAGTCCCTGCATTCTACACTTCCCTACTGTGAGTGTAAGAAAGGCTGAGTGCAGGAGATTTACAGTCAGTGGCTTTAAAGTATGGGTTGTGACCCACCGATGAGTTTTGGGAGACTTTGAACGGGTCACCAAGCGGTCACCAATAAAATCACTGTCAACTATAGACCATCCGTCAGTAAAATAGTTTCCCTGCAATCCCCCCTGTCGCCCTTAAATTCAAGGGTTGTTTCTAAAGGAAGATTCCTCATAATTCTTCAAGCTCTACACGAAAATAAATTTGCACTGTCAAAGTATCTGTGAAAGTTGCTTCACTGCTGAAACACAATATTTACAGTCATAAAAAAGTTCAATTCATAGAAAAGAGTGTGAGGAGCCTTGTATGGATACTTTTTTGGTGGTAAATTGTGCTGGCACTGCAACAATTTATGTGTTACTCATCATCCTCTTAACCTTGGGTTACAAGAGTAGAGCATTAATAAATAAATGCATCACACAAATGTCTTGCTGTTCATAGACACAAATCAATAGCTTGATGTGCAGACAGAAGGTCAGTGAGATGTAGAAATCTAATTTTCTCTTTTATCCAAGTTGACAATACTTCCAAAATTTAAGTTTCAAGTCTCTTAAATTGCATCCACCTTTCCTTATTTGTCCGATGTGCGATGCACACAAACTGGGAATTTCTCTACACATCTTAATTGTGTCAAGACAAATATTTGATCAATCTTATGTACTGACATCTATTTTTTTAGGTTCTGGACATTGTTAACATCCAAACTATTTTTTCTATTTGTGGAATAAATTTGTGGAATTTGTGGAATAAATTCTACTCTTCCAGTAGAGAAAATGAGATAATGTGCCCTCTATAGTGCCCTTCCAATAGAGAAAGGAGATACAGTGCACTACTGGGTGCCCTTAAATGGAAAAAACATGATGCAGTGCCATATAGGCAGCCCTACATGCTAAGAAACTCTCTGCGTGCTGGTGCCCCACCGCATGCAGTTGGTGCCCCTTTTATTTTATTTTTTTTGCCCCTACCCCTCAGACAGCCTGAGTCCGCCACTGCTAACATTATACATGTAAATGCAATGACATGTGCACATTCAGACACACTCGTGACAATGAATGAACGTTTTACAGTAATCAATCCCATGATTCAATGCTGTGGCTTCCCCATGTATTGCATCTTAATTTATCAATCTTCTCCAAATCAAATGTCACTGAGGAAGTCACTGAAAATTCCTTGTCCAATTATTAGCATGTGAATGAGTAAAAGCTCTTATTTCTGGTAATGCTCAACTGCCGTCTTTTCATTAGAATTTTAATGGAAGTCGCTTATCTCCGTCCTGTCTTTCAGGTGTTCAAAAGACCTTGCGTTAAGTAAAATAATCCCCAAAGCCAGCACAATTACAGCTAATTCCATTTTAATTCAGTCAAAAGGTGACGAGACAGGGCACATTTCAAATGTCGGCAGGTGGTAAAAAATGAAATTTTGGTTTCAATTATGGGAACTGAGTCTGAAGGGTAAATCTTGATTAGAGCTTCAAAGCTTGACTATCTGTGTACCATCAGAGTACTTATAATGAAATATCAATTATCTAATTCAGTAGTGCTGTTTCAACAACAACTTGTAGGTTAATTTCTGTATGCGTATAAAACATTATGGGATTACTATTATTATCATTTCAAGTTTAACAATTTATTTAAGAGGAGCAACCTTTCTTCATACCACAAACAATACATGCAAAATCATGTATTCATGTATTGCGACTGCCTTTATACATGCAATCTTTGTTCTAAATCATGGGTCATTTGCTTTAAAGCTATTCTGATTACATTTCAATCTCTCTTTCATGGGTCAAATTTAAAAGAAATCATTTAACAACAATATGTTGGAACTGCTGTAAAAAAGCAAAAATGATATAGCCTAGATATAAAAAAAAAAACAATATTAAGTACAACCCGGTTTATGGTATAACATTATGCACTTAAAGCTTTTCACTTCAAGCTTGATGCAACATTCTCTGCTACAAAAATACAAATGTACTTTTTTATTAATTCAGTTATTGATAATGTTCAAGGATCTGTCACCGTGAATTATTGCAGTTCAACAGGATCTCTCAAGATCACGGACACTTCTAAATAATTTCTCTGTGGCTCTTCCATGCCCTATTTAATAAGAATGACATCAGGATAAATGTTTATAATTGAACAACTGTGATTTATATTGTTACTCATATTGTGTTTCTTTGTAACAAATGTGATATGTATTTGATTTTAAGGGGTCTTTTTTAACATCTCGTGAGGGATGTTGACAATGAGCATTCTTAGCTACTGTAACTCTGAGCCAGTTTACTTGGTGTTTTATTTGCTTGTTATTGTCCATTTGCATATATTTTCTTAAGTTACAGTGTATTGAACTGCCTTAGGCACTGTAATTTGAACTATTCAATCAAGTCTAAAGATGTTAATTAATGGAAATGAATAACAGTTTGTCCGTGTGGTTAGAATTAATCAGTTGTAAACAAATGGAAATTTGTGGAAAGAATTAGAAAATTAAGAAAGGTAGCCCAAGTGCCAAAAGAAAAACTAAAAATGAGATTCTTATATTGCTACATATTCTTGGTTTGAAGTTTGTGGTCAGTGGCCGTCTGAGTGCAGCTGGCAAATTTGTGCTTTCAGTAACAAATTTCCAGATGTGGCACACCTCCACAACACATGCCTTTACTGATTTAAATTAACATATGATGAATACTGAAACATATTAGTAATATAAATGAAATATGACCCACATGCATGCACACAGACTAAGTACAAATCGTTTTAAAATGCATCTCCACTCGTGCATTTGGTATAACAATTAATGTAAATGTTGTTATTGGCTAGGTGTTTAGACTTGCAGGTTCATTACAGTTAAGAAAATTGGGATTGTAAATTTAACGGAAAAACTTATTTTGTAATTAAAATACCTAAACAGGGCCTAGAGCTCATATTTTTGTACTGTTTATTGGGATCACTCCAATATTTATTCCCTTACTTTCTTGTCAATTATTTTAGTTACTGATACTGCTGGTACTTTGGCAAAATGTCCTTTCTGCAAGTGAAATAACCCTGCAATCAAATATTTTGATGTAAGCGGTCTGTCATGTATTACAGTCAAAATAAAGACCTATTATCCATGAGTTGATGCCCATGCCTTCATAATCATACTTTTGTATCACAATTTTAATGTTCAATCTTGGGGGAAGATAGACATATTGTGAATCCAGTCAACTGTCAACAACCAAAACAACCCCAATCAAATAAAAATGATTTTAAATTTAGAATGATGGCATTAATATAATCAGATCAAACCAACAGGCAACAGAAAGATATTGTTCTTCAAAGCTTCAAAGAGAGTAGAGTCTTGGTCATTACACGGTACCACAGAGAAGGCAATCACAGCAGGCAAGAAACAAACTGGTCTACAACCTCTTCCAACAGACTGTATTTAAAGACAGCTGGTGTTGACAAGAATCCTTTTGAGATTGCCTTGGTGGACAGGTAGGAGTCCTGTGCCGGCGCCTTGGTTTCTCCTTTCGTGTACACAGATTTACTACAGACTACAGAGGTTAATCAACAATCCCTCTCTACTCTCTCTTTCATCTCTCCAGATGAGACCAGAGCTCTGCTCAGAGCTCAGGCCTCATCTGGAGGGAATATTGGCAGAGTGTTTGTTCCTTGATTGGCTGTGGGGGAGCGATCCATACAGATGTGTCTGTTGTGCCCATGTGGATCAGATTTCGTGAAGGGCCAATACAGACTGAAGCCATCAGATCTTTCTTTAAATGGCCTTTGGGCCCAGGGAATGGCTCTTCCAAATAGTAGAGCGGTCAGTCATTGATTCTCACCAAGGCACTAAGTCTTGATGAAACAGCCCGGGCTTTCTATCAACGGTTTCATGAACTGTCTGGTTTTAATATTTTTCTTTCTCTGGAATAGAGAATAAATCACATACTGTGTTGGAAAGTGTTGGTCTTCTGGGCTACACTGGGGGCAGATTCCAGCAGGTGGGACATGGTCTGCACTGATCCGCAGCTGCACGTGTCTTCTGTTGTGTATAGTTCCAGGCTTTCATCAGTGCTTTGTACCTCCCCTGCTTCATGTGAAACATGGCTAAGGCCTTCAAAAAAAGTGTTGTAGTAGTCCAGGCGTAATGATAATCAGCATGAATCATTTTCTGTGTCTTGAAATGACAGACCAGTTTTAATCTATTTTAACTGTGGAAAAATATTGATGCCAAATCACTACCAGTAACTACATGTAAACTAATGGCTTAATCGGTCATTTTTGACCAAATTAATTACAGGTACATGAGGTGGTCTGATGTTGAGATTTATATAATAAATAGCGAAGAATAAAACCAACTACCCCACCTTGGTTTTGGAAGTCTAGGATCTCCAAGCTAGGCAGATCATAGCAGAGCAGAGCTCCTTCGCTCTGCTCTCTTTGGCTGCTCATCTTTCATTTCTGGTGCAGAAGTCATCTCAACCAACCACGCCATTGGCCCGTCACCACCTCCAGTCTGGCAGGGATTGGCTTTGAAAAATGTTTAACTCGGTGAATCTGATTATCAAAGTTCATGTTCCACTGGCAGAAAGAAAAAAACAACCAAAACACATGCACAAAAAACACATAAATAAAATGCCACACTAAATATATATTGAAAAAAGATCTTCGGTAGTTTAAGCAAATGCTCAAGAACAACATGTACTTACGTTCAAGTGACAAACCCCTCTCGCGGCTGTAGGATATATGGCTTGGATCTATGTGTTAATGTCAACATGCACACGATGATAACATGCTGTAATGTTTACCATGGCCACTTATGTCACCTGCCATTCATATATTACACATAATACTGTAAAAATGAAAAGGAGCCACTCTCAGTCTTGTTTACATTGTTTTGTGATACAAACAGTGCTTCTTGAAGCTTTTTCATAAGAAGCCCTCAGTATTCACTCAACTGTTTTGACCTACAATATTTCACAGTGACCTCTGGGAATGTAATAACTCAACTGATTCAGATTCGTGGTATAAGGTCATAGTAAGAGGAGCTGGCCAAGGTACAATTTCTCCTGACAGACTCTTAATCTGTCATAGTTATTGCTGTGGGTATTGCATGACAGTTCATGTTCTCTCATCATCTTCTCCGCTGACCTTCATGTTTCATTTGGTCAGCCTCCTCTTCCTCAGGGCGTGTAATATTAATATATTGTTCTGCTGTTTATTTAAACGGAGACCATTAAGTTCAGGGTTTTGGACGAAGATGCATAGGCCTCAGCTTTGTCTCTGACAGTGTCTCGGAGGCTTACTTTGTATGCACTCAGACATCTGTAAAGGGTGTGCTGTCAGCTCTGTACGAGACAATGTACCCATATCTAAAGAACATTACTGCAACTCTCATTTTCCATTTTAAACTGATTTCCATGGCACTGCACATTCATCTGGTGTTAAAGGCCAGAACAAACCATTCCTCTTTAGTTTGACTTTGTGAGACATCTGAAAATGCTGATTTGGTTTGTCCAGAATAGGCTTATGTGCTCTCCCTATTTTACAGAATAGCCTAATAAGACTGTAGTCAAAATTTGTAAAGCTTTTAGATATGCCTTTGATCTTTTTTACAGCCTATATGTTTTTTATTTACATGACATTAGATTTGGGAAACACTTTTGTAAAATTAATTCCAAGACAGTGTGGTGTATGGCTTTAAAATACTAAAATTAGTGTTATGAAACTAGACAAATTATCAAGGTTTGGCTTAACCAGGGCCTGAAAAAATGTAGCTATTCTTATGAAAAGCAGCTGCTGCTTATATTTTGTGCAGTAGCTTAATCGATAATTGAATTTCTGTAAATTGCCATGGATCCTTTCGAAACCCTCTGAATTTCTACGCCTATGTGAGTGAAGGGGAAAATTACTACTGTATCTGGTCATGGCAGACCAGTAACTTGGATTATTTAGCTTTAGGCTTCACAACTCTTACCTTCTTTTGACTGCGGTCTACAGAGAAACTTGGGTCTTTTTAAAACTCCACTGTAACTGGTTTTTGATCTTGGCCTCCCACAGAGCTCCTATTCCGGAGAGCCAAACGGGAATACCTCCTGGCTGAAGATATTTAGACTCACAAGGGCCACAGGGTCTGTTAGACTGGTTGGGATCCAGACTGAGTTCTCCTGCATTCATGAAGATGAAATGAAACTAACTGAAGTCTTGGAGCAGACTAACATTAATTTGTGCTCGTATTATCTTCAAATATGGCCTTTCAAAATATGTAGATGGTGCTGTTTCTGTCGACTGTATCTTTGTGGAGAGTTGTCTCTTCTTCTGTCTGAAGTGCATGCCTTCTGTGTGACTGATTCCCCACTGAACATTCACTCTGTTCCACTTTGTGCACGGAGGCTTTCCTGAGAAAAATATTCTCAAAGCCATATAAAAAGGAAATGCGATTGGGAACCTTTTTTCTTGGTTGTGGCGTGACACTAATTTACTTCCCCTCACACTTCCAAGGCAATTAGCTTTGAAGCTTCTCAGAAACTATTCTTGCCCAAGTCGATAGCTAGCATGGCAAATAAGAATTTAAGCAGGTCCATTGGGCGACAGCTGATAAATATATCAAATGAGGTTAGAGCGGGAAAGAAAACATAAAAGAATAAAGAAAATATAATTACTTACCAGTTATGCCAGGTGCCTGGCCCTTCATTACTGGCCAGTGGTAGCATGCAAATTCAATGATGATTGCCTGTGAGTTGATGAGCACAACACTGCGGTGTTATCCAAACATCTGTGGAAAAAGGATGTTGAGCACTTGGCAGATAAACAAGTGATGATTTTTAATTTATCATCATGACTGACACTCACTATGGATGATGTGATCCTACATTATCAGCTATTTTCTGACAAAGTTAGAACGTGGTTTCTGTATAATTAATATAATTTTCTGAGGAAGACTCACTTGAAAGGGTCGGGGCTCCATCGGAAAAAAAGGATGATGTCACGTACTTCTGTGCACCAAGCAGGATCAGCAACATTTGAATCAGAACCTGATGACAGTTAATGGGTTGTTTGGTTACCGTCAATCAAATCTGATCAAACCACACACACGCAGAAGAAGTTTAGCTCAATTTTGTGCTAAACTTTAATAATAAATAACACTTAAAGATGTTTTTGCATCCCCCCCGGGAGCTGTGAATGGGGGGGGGGTTGCGTCAGGGGGTTGCGTCAGGAAGGGCATCCGGCGTGAAACCTATGCCAAATCAAACATGCGGATCATAAAATCTGAGCGACTGTGGCGACCCCTAACGGGAGCAGCTGACAGACAAACAATATTGCTGGGCTGTGTCCAAAATCACTCCCTATTTACTATAGTGCACAATATTTACTGTCTGCTTTTTTATTTGAGTGGTCAAATTCTGGGTGTGAAATTTATCCACCATACAGTACCGTCAAAAATCCCCACAATGGAATGAAAAAAAATGTCTATTGCTTTATGCTAACAATTCACACAATGCATCACATTTTATAGATGTGAAAATCACCAGTCATGCGACTCTACACCTGTCAGGGATGATGCAGAATTACAATAATCTATAACTTTCTGAAATCTCAATTTACTGATCACCATAGAGTGAATCACCAGGTAGGAAGTAGTGAATGAGCGAACGATGGAGTGATTGCAGACAAAGTTAGGGGCTTTAAGGAAGTGAATGTTGGTGTGACTACCTTTTCAATGAAGCTCACAACTACAATGCAACAGTTATATTGAGACTTCCCCCCGGGTGTCGCAGCATGCCCGCTGTGCCTCCACCATGGTAGTCCAAACTCCAAAGCTCATATCCATATGATTGACTTCTGAAACAAAACTCACCAGTAAATTGAGAGATTTCTTTGGAGGGATCATCTCAATTTTCCATGACAACTCCCTTCCAGAAATTTCACCTTCCCAGAATTGCCTCCTTCAGGATTCGCACCATTATTGTAGTGGAGGGCTTTTATGCCACAGTGGACCACCCTGGAAGAAATATTTATACTTTTGGTAAAGACACAATATGTAAACTGGAGTAATGGCCAGACTAATGACTCTTATAAAAGATGTTTTTTAACACGTCTTTTTTTAGGTTCGTATAAAATAGCCTAGTCCTCATTTAAATGAATTCAACAGTAAAGTAGTGCTGTGTTCTTGTGATGGTGAAGGATCTGGGTCTAATTCAATGACTATCACATAATTGGAACAATCTGACTATTATACAAGGAAAAAAATGACTTAAAAAATTAGGACAAGCTCAATTGTAGCCTACTTCATGAGTGTACCGTGCTCTAGAAATAAATTACTGGCTTATTGTATGATAGATTTTGTACCAAATTATTTAGGAACACTGGTTCATGTGGGCAAACATCTTCACAAAACAGACACAGAACTTCTGAGGTGATCATCCTGCACACAAATTAAGCCATACACATAATTAAAACATTTATTGCAGTAGCTGTATACCTGTAGAGTAATAACAAGGATTAACTGTTTCAGTATCTGTGATGTCAAACACCCTCACAACTGACAAACATACTGCGATAAGCAAATCACTCCATCCCACTTAACTTCTTTATATTGTGACATAAATATGAAAGTGCTTTACAAACTGAATGTCTCCTTAATGCACAAATAAACTCTATTCCAACAAAGTAAAATGACACAAAAATGATCAAGTTAATTTTTAAAAGCTATATCTTTTAGCATGCTATTCCATTGTGTAATTTGCCTTCCATGCTGTGGAATAAAACAAACTTTTTCAGACAGTGGAATGACAGATGATCTTTCATGGTTGACCCATTATCTGCACATGCCTTTGTGTTTTTCTTCAGTACCAACTACTTGATTTTGTACTTTAATATCTGTGTGATTATGTCTCTAAATTTGGCAAACATTCAATGCAAAAGGCATTTGATTATCAGACAGGATAGTCTTTGTAGCCAACATGTTCTCGCCATTTAAATAAGCATAATTAAGTGTTTGAAGAAACATCATGAAGGCACAGTGATTAAAGTGTTATCTTAACCTGTGTTTTCTTACGTATGGAAAATAATAGTCTGTGTGGAAATAATATATATACATATGCCAATAAATTGCAGGTACTACTGAGGGATTGCACTCAGTTAAATCACAATTTGAATAAAATCTATACAGTAATAAGATCAACGTTAGATAAAACATTTAGCCATTTACAAATATATTGCTATTTAATTGTACGGAACACTTTCAAAATCAGTTTATAGAGGAGAGCTTTCAGAGCTTTTCATTTTTATAATGCACATATTGAGCACTGACATCCTTCATACAAAATGTTTTTTTAAAAAAAGGTTTGCCTGTGGTTTTGCAGTACTTGAAGAAAATCATTATGAATTATGGGCAACATTGAGTATATTATGGGATGGGAATTTGTTTCAAAATCAACCGTCAGGTTTTTAAAGAATTAGGTAAAAGTTTTCTTGTTGTACATTATGCCACATTATAGATCTTTGTCCAGTTGAAATCCCAAATCCTGATGACAAGCCATTATGATGACAACAGCCAAGAACTGTCCTATTCACTGTGGTTATTACGGGTACATGATAGTGGTTAATAAGTCTTATTTACAAACACACAGACAATGACAGAATAAACAAGTGTCCACTAACAGTGTTATTAGAACAACACTTTCTGAAATGTAATTCCATTTTCTTTGATTGTGTTGATTAATATAGTCCTGAACAACTCAATAACAACCACACCACAAATATTTGTATATACTGGTCAGCCATGGTAGTTTTTTTTTTTCTTTTTTTCTTGTAATTTGTTTTCAATTTCTCCATTTTACTCATGTCCGTCCTCCACTTTGTCCAAATCACACATGAAGTGGACAGAAAATGTTACGTTGAAGAAATCCATGGAGGTTCATAAAATAAGAGAGGTTTCCTCGAGAGCCATAGTAAAGTTGAATTGTAGAGAACACAGCATAAGCACAATAGTTTTGTGGCCTACATAGTACATGTGGCTATCACACTGCAGAAGCATCAACTTAAGTGGGAAGAGATGAAACAAGAAAGAAAACAATAGGACAGGAAAGGAGCTCAGGTGGACGTCTCAGAGCACAGAAGCAAAGTCCGTCTTATAGCTGCTGGTCCTTGGGGCTGTCTGGGCAGGAGGCTGGCTGGCAGGACTTCAGACTCACCAGTGGAATATCAGCCATGCCACTGCTGGTGAAGTGTCCCTCTCCGCTCCCAAACTGCTTCCTGTCACCAAAATGCTCTGACCGCCCACCCTCATTTTTCCAGGTTCTGGTCAGAGTATGTCCATTGAGAAGTTTTTCCTTGGGACCCCACTCCCTCTGAGACCCAAAGCTAGACACGGGTGACTTGGGCTGCTGGTATGTTCCCAACGTCGGGGGCATCCAGCAGTTGTCTGAATGTCCCAGGACTAGGCATTCCTGTGTGCACATCTCTGTAGCTTCCACTAGACCACGAGGTCCCAGGGGACCATCTACAGGAGAATAAAAAAAGAAAGAAAAATAACAGGTAAAACATATTGAGATCAGCAATAATAACTTCATCATTCGGTGTTTGTTAGAGTCCTATACATGATCAAATAGATCAAAAGACTGAAACTGATACGGTCACCCTAAGGTGTAACACAATGGACATAATTCTTCATATAGAATTTTATCAAAGAAATATATCTCAGCCTACCAAGCACTGTCAATGTCATGTACCTGCAGAGAACATTAGAGTTCTCTCTTACGAGTTCTAAATTAAAAAAAGAAAATACATACAAAGCCAAAAATGTTCTAAAACTTGCCAATGATATTTTTACAATGATACGATATAAACTTGTCACGGCGGATACAGTATGAATGACCTAGATCAACGTATTGTCTTACAACAGTTTGTATTATATCTTAAAAAAGAGGTTATTCTTCCTTTTTCGTTTGTTTTCCATTGAATGTCCAGCAACACGTGTCAATTTCCACACGTTACATGCATACAGTCTTTTCAAAATAAACTTCCGTCTTCACAGGAAACAATTATCTTAGGATCAGGCAACAAAACTCCTTAGTTAGGCTAAGGAAAATATCGTGGTTTGGCCAGAAATAACACCGGCTTTACTTAAGTTGCATACGTAAGTACAAATAAAATAAATAACAAGGACAAACAAATCAATGTTGACTTCTGGTTTCACACGGGACATGAACGCCGTTCTCCTGGGTGAAAGTCCGGTACTTTTAGCCACCCATCCACCCAGACCTCCTCCCTACGCAGCGTTCGGCGCTCTTTATACTTCCTACAACTACGTGGATTACATACAAATTGAATTTGGGGGACATATAGGAATTACAGTGCATTACTTTTCGTAGGTATAGCTACAAACGGTATATTCAATTCAATTATTGAATGAGACCAGCCTGCCAAGATGGCATCTGCCAACACACTCTTTTCTCCAAATCTTAAATAAACAACATTGTCTTAGAAATTGTGTTGATTCTGAACATAGTATTTCAAACAACAGTATTTCATGTCTTTACCATTTCTGATCATGCAGTATGATATCTACCAATATCTATTATTGATGTTATGTTTTGGTACTCAAAGCACTTGGTTAAGGTCAGGGAAAGAGTGGTCTTGGTTAAAACATTTGCCGCTGACTTGAAGGACAAGACAGGACTGTATACGTTATGTTTACCACTTTATTAGATACACCTGCTACCTGCTGAAATGTGACTTTGACCGTGGAATGATCGTTGGGGCCAGACGGGTGGTTTGAGTATCTCAGAAACTGCTGAGCTCTTGGCATTTTCATGCACAGCAGTCTCTAGAGTTTACAGAGAATGGTGTGAAAAACCACATCCTGTGAGCGGCAGTCTGTGGCCTTGTTAATGAGAGATGCTAGAGGAGAATGGTCAGACTGGTTGAGGCTGGCAAGAAGGCAACAGTAACTCAAATAACCACACATTACAACAGTGTTATGCAGAAAGAGCATCTCTGAACGCACAACATGTCAAACCTTGAAGTAGATGGGCTACAGCAGCAGAAGACCTCAGTGGTTTACATTCATGTCGGCTAAGAACAGGGAACTGAGGCTACAGTGGCCACAGGCTCTCCAAAACTGGACAGTAGAAGACGTCACTTGGTCTGATGAATATCGATTTCTGCTGCAACATGCAGATGGTCAGAATTTGGCTTAAACAACATGGATCTAGGGATCGTTCCTGCCTTGTGTCAAAGGTTCAGGTTGCTGGTGGTGTAATAGTGCAAGAAATATTTTCTTGGCACACCAATTGAGCATCGTTTCAGCCTACCTGAGTATTGTTGCTGATCATTTGCATCCCTTTATGGCCAGTGTCTACTCCTCTTCTAATGGCTACTTCCAGCAAGATAACGCACCATGTCACAAAGCACGTCATCTGAAGCACGAAGAATTCAGGCTGTTCTAGGTGCCAAGTATTAGAAAGGTGTACGTAAAACCTTACTGGCCACTGAGTGTATTACCAAAACCACAATCTTTCCCTAACCGTAACCAAAGTTATACTGATGCCTAACCACACACAGGCCAGGCGTCACACAAACCCCAGTCTCTGGTGTCAAAGTCCTCTATGCCCTCAACACCCCCCCCCCTTCCATCTCCCTATGACTTTTCTTTGGTACAAAAACAAAACATTTCATTGAATTGGAAACCTTTGTGGTTAAAGCAGCAATTATGCTTCCTTTAAAATGTATTGGTAACAAATTAGTAGTATATAAATCTAATTTCTAGGAGACAGGGTTGAAATAAAAGTACCCCCAGTCAGTTCCAAATGGAACTGAACACCGTTTGGCAACATTCGTTAAACCCCTTTAGGGAATTAATTTCAAAAAAGAGCAAAGCAAAAAATCTGAACTGGCATCAGCTGGTTTCCTGTACTCATTGAGGCTCTCCAGCTCACATGAGGTACATAGGTCATGAGTTTAGAGAGCTGGATTCAGTGGACCAACCAGCAGGCTGAAAAATGAATGAGCCGTGCTTTTGGGAGCTGGAGAGCATGGGGGGTTATAGATCTTGAGGAGGATGAAAGGATGAATGCGTTCTCTTTGAGCTTTGTCATTTGAATCCATAGAGACATTTACAGTGCCTACATAATACACTGTAAATAGACTGATGTGCAGCCTACGAGATGGTACTATGCTGCAGTGATGTGGGCTGATATTCACTCTGTAATTAGGATACCCAAACAAATTAACTTTCTTCATATCATTCTCCAGTTCTATCATTTAATCTCAAACTTTTAAATAAGATATATAAGAGACAGTTACAGGAGATAGTTTGACACTATTTGCTATTTACATGCTCACTATTTCTTGAGTATAAATGATGGATGTAACTCTCTTCAGTAGAAATTATTTTTCAGTAGAATGTATCTTAATCCCCTTCCTCAAAACCAAAGAAAGAAATGTTGGAGGTCAATTTGCATCACAACAAATCATCAGCGGGACATTCCTCTCTAACTCCTTGCAACCATCTGGCTACTCGTCTGATGAACATGCATCACCATTCAGACATGAAAAATCAAAGTGTTTCAGGTTGTATTTGTTTTAATCTCATTTGATAGAAAAGCATGCATAATGCATGAAATATAATGCAGCTCTGCTATTTGAAGGATTCTTCTCCTTTGAGTTGGTTTTATTCTCCTTTTTTAAAGAAGCAACCAATTCTGTCTATGTTTGTAAATCAAGCTTCAAAGGGTAATGCATTCATCTGCTTTTGTCCTAAAAGAGAAAATGATAACTATTTGTCCTAATTTGTCCCTTTGCTTCACAAAAAGCTAATTGGCTGGTGGCTAAGTTCCGTAATATTTCAAAGGGCTTTTTTTTCAAACTCCTGCCTGGACCTGTTATTCTTCTTGTTAGTTTAAAATTAGTTTGAAAATTTGAGAGTGCTTTTCACTAAGAGTTAGTTTTGATACAGGAGCAGAAAGTATCAGATAAATCTTGTGATAACGGGACATGATCGAACAGCTGTTTGTAACGTGAAAGTGAAACTTGACGCACGGGACACAAGCAGCGGCCTCCTGGATGAAAGCCTTGTGTTTGTTGGACACATCCACCTCCCCTCCCGCCCGCCCCGTGTATCTCTTTTGCTCTTTAAACTACGTCGCCACAGCACTTTCTCTGAGCATTTTATATTGACGTGCATGGGTTTACATTGTAGTTAACGGTGTGTCTCATACCAACGCTAAAGGGTGCCTTGTGCGTCGGTATCGAATGCCGAGGGCAAAAAAAAAAACTTTAACGTTAGCTTTAATACCAGTTCTAAATTTATTTGTAATGCAATTTTAAAGTATATAGCTAATATTTTTCTACATTTTTCTTATTGTACACAAATCCCATGATTTGTTGGCTATTTTGCAACTAAAAACCGGCCTCAAAGCTTTTAATAGAGTTGAGTCAACACATTCCTCTGATGCAGTCTCAAAAAAAGATGAACAATATAAGCCTAAAAAGGTTATATTGATTGCAGGGCTGCTGTATCGAATATCATTACAGTACAATGTCCAATTACCCTTTTTTATTGTGGCCACCCCTTGCATATAAAATCTGCAGGCCACAAAGTTAATGCACCTCAATATGTTAGCAATTGAAAGTGTTTTCACTAGGAGAGGAAGCCTTTCCT
The DNA here is from genome assembly GCA_916701645.2 of Sebastolobus alascanus. Taxonomy (NCBI): domain Eukaryota; kingdom Metazoa; phylum Chordata; class Actinopteri; order Perciformes; family Sebastidae; genus Sebastolobus; species Sebastolobus alascanus. Next base: position 52,157 of record CAKAOJ020000231.1, read on the forward strand.
GTTCCTATGCTTCTTCATATCCTCTGACCCAAATGCAAATACAATATGAATGGGGACAAAAAGAAGACAGCAAATGGTATTTTACCGATTTGCTCATTCGCCAAGTTTTCATGACAGGGTCTTTGTGGGTCATTCATGTGTAAGACAATATGATTTTAGGTAATTGTAGTTTAATAAGATCATGTGTAAGCCGTGCTGCCACTGGTTTCTGGCTTTGACAGCACATTCGGATATATGTGTGGATGTGAAGAAAGCCGGGGCCAGAAGAGAGAGTCAGTCACTCTTCTGCATGAATATGGAGTCCATCACAATAACAGGCACCCATAATTGGCATGTGAGGAGTCTTACCAAGACACACATTATCATAGTTGCAAGGAGAACCACAGAGAGCAATAATACATGGTACCCGGGAGACAGTAAGATGAATTCCTCAAATGAGATTGTAGACGAGTGAGTAGACATCTGGGGAGCTGTTACGGGAGAGAGATGGAAGAAAGGGAAAGGACCTTGCACATGTAGATGGTGTGCAGTATTCAGCAGAGGAACGATTTTCAGACCTGCCATTTATGTGGCTGTTTGCTTTTTTTTATCGTTAGGCAAATGATTATAATGAAGGAATGATAATGGTGATGTCACTGATGTCATTTCTTCCAACTTTGTAATCATGGGGTGCTTGAAAAATAATATAAATGGAGAAAAGAAAACCCTGACTGATTTGTTAATCACAATATATCTGTATGTGGTATTAGCAGTTTGTGTATTGATTACAGCAGAATTAGGTGACTGTAATGTCCATATTTCTTTTTTTTATGCAACAAAAGCAGAGCCAGCCATTAATCAAGGGCACTTTGTGCTTTGCTATTCCCCTGGTGTAATAAACATGACCATTTGCATGTAGATTGGTACAATCAGTGGGCAGCAGAGGATAATTTGAATCAGCCATTTTCTCTTCTAATCTGTGCATGCCTGCTGTTTGAGACAATGCAGAGACACAACCTGATTGAAAGACCACTTGAGGCATAGAGCTGATAGGTTTAGAAAAAACTATACAAATACAGCAGTATTATGGATATACTATAAAACAGTGAATTCCAACCACGTATACTTGTACCTCAGGGGGTACTTCTGCATTTGCCATGGAGCAACTGGAAAGATTGTGGAGTATCATAGATACTTAAAGATTTAAATCCACATATTTGTGTTCAAGAGGAAAAAATAAACAGGCCAAAAAAAACTCGTTACAAATTGGTATGAGGTTGGTTGATCATCGGCGTATAGAGTGGTGCAGGAATGAGTCCTAAGCACTTCCGATTCCCTTGTCTCAAAGTCAATGGGTTTTTATTTAGATGCCTGAAATAAGGTCTGTGGTTAACACAAGCTTAAGAGATTTTAACGTTTTGTTCTACAATATAAAATATGTCAGTAAATATCCCACTCGTGAATTTTGAAGCTTTTACGTGTCTTAGAATATGCGGTTGCTAACAAGTGTCTAAATGAGACTACAAAACGTCATCACGCCGACTCGTCCGCCATTACAGCCTCGTTGTGTCGCTGATGTGACCGTGGTGTAGTTTGTTTATAGCTTAACGTTAGCTTTTTACTTCTGGCGATTGCATTTACGCTTCAAAGATCATAAAAGTGATGTTCATTTGTGGAGATTACGTTACGGAACAAAACGTGTAAGTATCATAAACGTTTGTTTGCCACAGAGTTTATTTTCTGCAATAATCCAAAACCCAATGGAAAAATCCCATTGGCTTTTTGGCGATTCTAACTTCCGGGTTGGCCTACAAAAATACTTCATCCCTGGAGCACTCCATTTAGTGTCAGAATAAGTAATAAACTACAAGCTACAGTAGGCTGACTTCACAAGAAATGTTGCCAACCTCAGTCAGTTGCAAAGATTGCAAGTGAGTAGAGAAGTCAAAATAGATGGCTAAATGTAATGTATATAAAAATGGTTGGAACGTCCACAGTCTGCCATTCGAATAGGTAGTAGTTCAAATGTAAACTTGACCAAACTTACAACCCGCAAACTATCAGTTATCTGAGACACTTAAGGGATATTCAAAATAAAACATTGTGCTACTGCAGTTAAATTCCAGGTTTCGATCTTTTTCTGTAAATTTCTCACTGGAGCAAAATAAAGCACATTTGCACTTATCTCCAGGATAAGGATATCTCCTCTCCTTTACCGACCAAGGCAAAAAGCAAAGCAAAGAAAAAATAGTCTTTTGTTCCCTTCATAATAAAGTACTGTGGTATATCACTCCTCAGGAACCCAACTCCACACTTATTCAAAGCTCTGACTCAGCAGTCCAAATATTTCAAACAAAACCAAAACAGCACACAACACATTACGTGTGCCTCAATCTCTCTTTACTGGCTCCCTATTGATGCATATGTAGATGGAGTCCTACCCTTAACAGCGTGCAGGAATAACGTTGGTCCATTTAATTGAAAGGACACTGTAAGAGACAGAACTTCCTCCCTCTGGAACAGACTTTCTGACATTGTAAAGGAATGAGTCCAGATTCAGTAATCGTTTATGAAGCACAGTCTGTAACCTTCCTAAACTCTGCACCTTATTAGCCATTGTCTTCCATGTGTTTACTTTTTTGTTTGTCATTGGCTTAATTCTCTTGAGGCCTGACCTACTATTGTCCTGTGTTTTCATATTCACCAAATCAATACTCAGAGACAAATCCTTATTTCCATCTTTCTTTTCCTCCATAGCTCTTTGTGATAATCTTCACTGTGAACAGACCTCTGTGATTTCATCTGATCTAACCTGAGAGACATTGGCCATCAATGCTTATTAGCAGCTAGCTTCTTCTAATTATATTGTGCCCAAGAATATGCTTGTTTGCATTCTGACCTCCCACTCAGTATTCAGAGTGACATCTCATGTCATGTATCACCATCGTGAATAGGTTGGTGACTGAGCAAATTGTCAGTGACACAGAACCTGGTATTTTGATTACATTCATACATATTCGCTGTTTCAAGCACAATGACATAGCTGTACATGCAAATAGCGTAATCAACAATCTGTCACTGTTGAAAACCGTGTGACTTGGAAAAGCCCAGAGGGTGTCAAGTGACATCCTGCTACTCCTGCTGAAACCTTGAAGAGCTGTGGACAGATGATAAGCACCAGCACACCATGACACTACAACTGCAGATAAGAGGCCGCTGGGTATGTACTCCATTGTACTGCAGCTCGACAAACAAGCCCTAAATCTGAAATAGACCCTGTCCGGACCACTGAGATGTAGAAATTGAACTCTTTCATGACTTTTGCGCGTTATTTATAATTGTATATTCTACTTTAATAAAAAAAAAAAAAAAAAAAAAAAGATTTGAAGGCAAATACACCTGAGTTTGAGCTAAGTCAGTAGCTCTACTGTACCAAGCTTTTATGTTAATTTTAATTTGTAAGTATAAAATATAAGCACAAAAGCAGCACCCAGAGAGGCACCTGATTCAGCTGCATGCTGCTAGAAGATACAGAGACAACCCTGTTTTTAAATAAGCACCAAAGCACCTACCCCTATAATGACTTGAGAGGCTGTATTTATGCCTTTTTGTAATTATGTCACTCACCCTTTTCTTGAGAGAGAGATAGATAGAAAACAACATGGTATGGCTTAAAACTACTACATTTGTACAGTGAAAATGACACTGAACATTGTAAACAGGAGACATGAACAAACAGCTGATCCACTTCTTTTTGGCTCAATTCTTGAATGAGAATATTTTTTTTTCAAAACAACAAGTTCAAATCTCTAAACAAGTAGTTTGTTGTTCACAACAGATTTGAATTTCTCATTCATTCAAGCAAAATGCATGTGTTTTGGCACGTGTGCAAAAGAGTCAGTACAATAATCACGTGCACATGTCTTGCTGATCTAAACTGATGAGTTGATTCTCAGTGAAGTCGTCATCCTCCTCACAACTTCTAAACATGATTTCACCCTTTGAGCCATCACATGCAAAATGATCCGTTCAATTATCAAAATCTGTCTGACATACATGTATATTCCATCTATAATGAGGAGGTACAATTTGTTGTTTTTGAACTGAACTACTGCAGTTTTTGTTATTGTTGCAGAGTTGTTGTTTTTTTAGCATAGATGTCATTTTGTGGCAACATGTCGGTTCACAGTATATGACTTTAAATGAAAAATACAAAGTGAATTTACAGTACATGTAACACGTTGCTACACGAATAAATTTACGGAATACATACAAAAGTGCAAATCCCTTTTCTGTGTAGCTACTACAGTTTTGACTTTTCCCAGTAAACTTTGACCTGCTGTTGAAATTTGAATTTAAAAAGCTCTGTGTGATACACAACAGCATTCAGCTAGATCAAACTGACATTCTTGTCTAGTAGGCCTACAGTCAGTGTCAACAAATAAGTAGAACAAAACAGATATTTCCAAGGTTGAGTGCCATGGTGGAAAACAACTAAACATTTTTATCAGTACGGCTCAACAAGTTTTCACTTTGGTGGCATTGGCCAATTTGCTGATGAAATAACTAGGTTTTGAAGGATAGATAGATAGACAGATAGATAGATAGATAGATAGATAGATAGATAGATAGATAGATAGATAGATAGATAGATAGATAGATATGGATGCATGGTAGAGCAGTCTTTGATATACCTGAAAAGTGCAATTTTTGTAGTTATATGCAAATCCATGCAAAGGCAATATTTATGAAATATTGATCTTAAATAAGCTATATCCTCCCGTTTTCTTTAACTGCTATGATATGTCCAGATTTTGATAGCAAAAAAAAAAATAGTGCTAAAATAAAAAAAATCTCTTTCATTTAAATTCTTTAGTGAAGGTGAGACACAGAACCTTATTTGTATTGATGTCCACTGATGGAGAATCGACACACCTCAGTCCAACAGCATCAGCATGCATATTCAGCTCATTTTGCAAAGTCACAGCTTTTCTACATAGATAAAGCGGCATATGTAACATCAAGTTCCCTTCATTCACACAAAATGGCTTTCACGTTGTTTAGTAATACTTTGTCTGGGCATAGCTCGTTGCTCATGGTTACTATGCTCAAGAAGTCAAGTTTCTCCCTGCACACACACACACACATACACACACAAGCAAATAGCCGGTGGCTGATGTTTGGTGCAGAGCCCCTGAGTGCTTTAAATAGCATTGAGGCACAGGTGTTGAGGAATGCAAGGGATTCAGAACCGTGTCAGATGGTGCTTACTTTTGCTTACAGCTCTGTGCAAATGTTGCAGATGTCCACAAAGACAGATAACTTAAAGACAAAGAAACCATTAGATTGCCTCCTGATACGGAGTCATTAGGAGGTGCTGGGGGCTGGTCTGTTTAATTCTGCAGAAGCTGCTGTATAAATGTGAGCCATGAGCAATCGTTGCTTAACGATGGACACTTTGACCAAACAGTATTCACATGTCTCTCTTTCAGTCCTCCTACTCAGCATCAACAGATCACAGAGGTTACAGAGGAGGAGAGAATCAGCCTCATTTTTGGCCAGAGGTTGTTTGCAACTATAAGGGAGTATTCTTGTTTTAGTCTGCCGGCTATTACTAATGAGATAACGTTTGGCTAATTAATTGGATGCACACTATCAGCGCTGATGCGCCAGTCCCACACCAACAACCTACAGCCTTCAGAATGGCAAGGGGGAACGGTTGGAGAGGGAGGGAGAGTGATTGAGTGCGGGGGATTTAGTGTCCATAGGGCTTGTTTATTTATCCATGCTGTTAAGCATGCCCAGATGTTGTTATTTGGGGATGAATGAGGCTTTGTTTTGGTCCAGCATGGAGGCTCAAAGCGCCATACCGCTGTCTCCAGCTGCTGCTCAAAAACCCACAAGATACGTCTGGCAGATTAATTCTTCAAATCTGCTGTAGGTTGTCTCTATGACCCTTTCATCCTCCGCTATAAAACATACATACAGTACATACAAAAATATACTGTCCAACCAATCCATATACCAAGGCATATAATGATATACAGCCTGTATTCATAAATATATGCCTCATACCAAGATCTAATTTATTGTAAAAGGCTTTGGGAGACATGTGAGTGGTATGGCGGTTGGTGTCCAACAAAGCGCTGCATTACAGCTTTGCAGCAAATATGAAAACAGGTCCTGTGATCTACAGTAAAGGCTATCTGGGGTTGGATAGATATGATAGTGAGCAGAGCAGAACAGAGCAACACGCTGGATGCATCCTCAAGAGAATACTAGTCTGGCTGATGAATCCTTTCTAGTGCTCCCTTTGAGGCCAGGCAGCAGCTTCTCATGAGAGGAGATGAAGGGCAGGAGGCAGTCGAAATAGAAAAGAAGACAAAGCTTGAGAATGGAAGTGAAGGGTGTTCAGATAGAGGAGCGAGCAAGATGGAAGAGAAGAAAAGCAAAGTGAAGGTGAGGTAACGGTAAGAAAAACAAAAACAAAAACACAAAGCCTGTCTAAAAATGGCCGTCATTTACATAATTTCCATGATCCCTGATAAATATTATTGGCTTAGACCTCACTTAAAACTATTCTCAGATCAATTTGTAATTCAAATATTCAACCCAAGGTGCTCTGTATTGGACCCACACATTTTTCCTGTTAAAAGTACTGTTTACAGCATAGTGCGTGAATAAGTGGGCTACTGATGTGTGTTAATGTGGTGGAAATGAAGCTCAAAAATGTGATTAGCATTTTTCTTCTCTTTTCATTCCTCAAAAAGTAAGTCACTTGATTTCTTTAACAAATGTGCACCGGGCAATGTACATATACCCTAACCCAGTCACCAGGAAAAATGTTGGCATTTGACGTTTCTGCAAACCACCGATACCTCGTATCACACTTGCAGAAATGCAATGCCACGTGGTTAACGTGGTGAAACGATGGTCAGGCTTAGGCAATAAAACTACTTGGTTAAAGGGACTATTTGTAACTTTTCACGCGCATAAATCCTAACGGGTCGGATTCCCATGCGCGCTCGCGTGTGGGTACGCGATCGCGCAGCAGCTCTGCTCCTCCTGCCTGCTGCCTGCACACCGCGCTCGGCTCGCTCCACCTCCACGTGAACGCGCGCACACTACACACTGCAGAGAGTTAGTTTAGCTCTGAGAATATCTAGTGGACGTTTTTGCAGAAATAAATGCTGCAGCTCCTCCAGACCAACAGAGGTTTCCCGTATCTTGTGAAGTGACGGGGCTCCGCAGCGAGTTACGTTATCGTCCCGACCGGGTGTCGGTCTCTCCCCCCCCGTTCCCTCCGCGGTCCTCAGGCTGAGAAAGGAAAAGGCAACACTAGGATCAGCATTGATTCATGGAGAGACCTTTGTCTGGTCAGCTAACATTACTGCCAAGCAGGTGAAATATAGAGTGATATTGTGTGTTAGCTGACGTGTGTCGCCTCACTGTTTAGACCGGTGCTCGCTCACATTCAGGTAGCGCGTGCACACGGGCGAGTGCGAGCAACAGGACGCTGACTTTCGTTGACATTGCGGCCACAGGTGTCGCTGTGAACAAGCAATTTCTGATTCTTACATATAGCCTCTTTAAGGTTCGAAAAAACATCATGGTTTGTGTTCAGCTAATAATTTAAAACCATAATAACGTAACATGACACCTGTAACGATGCAACAAAACCACTATAGTTAGGTTTAGGAAAGAACTACATGGTTGGGATTAAAATTACTACGTTTGTACAGTGAAAATGACACTGAACGTTGTGAATGCGGGACACAAACGAACAGCTGATTGTAATGTGATGCACGGGACACAAACAACGGTCTCCTGGATGAAAGCCTTGTGTCTGTTGGACCCATCCACATCACCTCTCACCCGCCCGCTGCATCTTTAAACTACTTCACTTGCTCACGTTGACATTCAACGTATCCCTGGTTTGCAAAAACGTCCAATGCCAACATTTTTATGGCGACTTGGCAGACATACCACATACTGTGCATACATACACATACCAATCTCACGGGAAGGACTATAAATGACACGATATTACAAAGCCGTTCCGTGTTTTAGGCTTTTCGGGTGTCATTTGTACGCCACGCAACAAAACTACTCACTTAGGTTTAGGTAACAAAACAAGTTCGTTAGGTTTAGGAAAAACGTCTTGGTTGGCCTTAAGTACGTAAAGTAAAGCTGAAATACATGCACTCTACATCTATATGCTGTATTTATCTACTGAAAGTCCCTAAAAAGTAGTAAAAATGTAACATATGCACTACTCATTATTCAGTACTTTGTGGAAGCGACCCCGGCAGCAGTTGCATGTTCAAATTGTCTTGGATGTGTCTTTATCACCGTGTATTTTGTGTGAAGTTTTGGTAATTTCTCTAATATTTGCCCCGAATTAATGGGTTGGCATCATTATTTCTGATTTGAGAAGCGCTCGCGGTCTGTTGCCTAAATACCCTACAGCACTTTAAAATTGCTATGTGGTCTGACAGCCCAGGCTACCAATTGACAATCACAATTTTTAGGCTTTTGATCAAAATGCATGAGATCATTTGGTAAATAGTATTCACATGAGACAATTCATTCTTTCCTTATTCTCTTTCACCTCTATTAGAGTCTTGAGTCTAATTTGGAGATTCAATTTTATAGCCACTGCGTCACAGTAAGGAGCCATCCTGATAAGTAGTTCACTTCTTTTTAGCTGGGGAGACGCTATAAAAAACCCAATAATCCAAAAACATATTTCTTTCCCTTTATCTCCGATATTCTCTTCACTCAGTGTTTCCCTCAAAACTCCACTGTACCACTCTAGGGTTTAAACTCGCATCCACTATAAGTGGAATATTCTATCAATGTTGTTGAATTTTAGTAAAGTAACATTAAAAATTAAACAGTTGTTTTAGGAGTCAATATATTTCTGTCTAACCTTATTTAAAAGCTAACTTGATGTTTCCTCTATATGGACTAGTAATGATTATTCATTTATAGTGTTGTTGTTGCTATTTTGTAGCTCCAAGATATAAGTCAATGACAACAAGGCTGTATTCTCAAAAGCATTAATTAATGCATATTCAATTCTAGACTTAAATTTCAATAAAGATGCAAGTAGATATGGTATGAATCATATACTTTGAGTTCTTCATCTGGCCTCTCATGCTTTGGGAAGAAGCTTAAGGTTGTCCTGAATCTGATACTGAGGACAGGCCATAGAATCTGCAGAGCACAGCGTCAGACATGCTGCAGATTAACAGCACAGGGGCGCTCCAAAAGACTGACCTTTCCTGCTCATCTTCTACTGTACACCGCAAATTGCATTTGCAGTTCTGGGTCGTGCAACCTCCAGAAGTTCTTAGGTGACTCCTGCCTTTTAGACTGCAGTGGTGAGGAGTGGATGAGACCGGTGGAGAGTTTTGTCAGTTGGAACAAGTAGAATGATCAGCTTAACAGCCGGAAGAGGAAAAAAGCTTGAAATATGAGATGTACTATTCACATTTCAAAGACCTTTACTGTAATATTGTATATTTACCCAGATGGAACCAAGTAATAACTATGTGTTTACAACATAGACTGTATATAAGAGGTGGATGAAGTCACCGTGACGTCACCGATTGGTTTGTAGACTGCTGTTTTGAAGCCTCGAGTTCAGCATTTTAGCTGTCCCCATCTTGGCTTTTTTTGCAACCAGAAGTGACTTGTGAGGGTGGAGCAACCACCATGAAGTAGCAGAACGCTGAATATGACATTTTTAATTGACTAAAACGTTACAATTAACTTTCATAAACTGAAAACACACTGAAAAAGTTAAAGTTGTAAGATGAAAACACGGACACCTCCCAGACCGGACAACGCTGTGGTAGCGACCTGTCAATCACAAGGTTGCCACGCCCTAAAGCATCCCCTGCTTTATGGTCTATTTGACTCTAAATGGGACCATAATTTACTAAATGAACGTCATGCTGTATTGAAGAAGACTTGAAACTAGCGATTGAGACCATAAAGTCATGTTTACAATGTTTACTGAGGTAATAAATCAAGTGAGAAGTAGGGTCATTTTCTCATAGACTCCTATGTAATCAGACTTCTATTTGCAACTAGAGGAGTCGCCCCCTGCTGGCTGTTAGAAAGAATGCAAGTTTAAGGCACTTCCGCATTGGCTTCACTTTTCAGGACTGAAGGTTGCCCACTGGTTAACAAATATACTCGCCATCGCCATCATAGCTTTCCTTTGAGGTTCTCCAACCATATTTGGTATAATGTCCTACGGTGTTAAATAAAATATCTCTGGAGAGATGAGTGTCATTCTGTAGCAGAATGGTTGTAAAGGATTTGGACAGACTCCCACATGAACAAAGTAAATACTAAAGTTCAAATGCAATTTAACAACAGCACTTTTGAAGTGCGGTGCACCTAACAAAGGTTGCTGAAATGGAGCGCTGACACACACTGACATACCACACTGACTCAAAATGTTGTGCTTTAAGAAATGGTCAAGTGTTTTAATTGGGCTCAATGGGGAGATTTTGACAGCTGGAGGACCTAAAGCACACAAACAAAGGAACCAAAATGGATCGGGCTTCACTTAGCCCATACAAATCCATCAAGAATGCTTGGATCAATCCCAATTTCAATCCCAGGTATCAGCTACCTACATACCTATTTATGACGGATTTAAAAAAAAAAAAAAGAGAGAGAGCAACAAGCAACTAACACAGTGTCAGTAAGCACAATGAAAATGTGTCTGCAGTTGTAAACGTGTCTGGATTTTCATATTAAGAACAAACTGTACTGCACTGATAACATGGAGGAATGGTGCAGAGAAGGGCAGATTAGGCTGTTCTCACGGGGCTCTGGTGCAACAGACCAGATATTCTCAATCAATTTGGGGAGACCAGAACACTGTTCTTTGTGGTGGCTTGTTAGAATACAAGGTGCAGAAAGTAAGCCTGATTAACAGACTGGTGAAAAAGTGCTGTCAGGCCTGGAGGAAACCAGCAAAGGGGATGATGAGGACTAAACTAAACTCCATTGTAGAGCACACCTTCCAGTCCCTGTGGTGAGAGGATACTACAGTACAGAACATCTTCACTCTTTGCCTCAGCATCCAAACTTGTGCCTACAGCTATTAAACTGTACAATGCTCTGTGACCAGGCAACTCAAGTCTAAGCCAACTACGAGGGAAGTGAGGCAGGGTGTCTGCACTGCAGAAACTAAACGAGTCACCATGGACTGCTCGCTAAATTTGTATGCACCAGAATCCAAAGCATTTTAGCTTTTAGCTGTAATTCTTTCTTCCAGATGTGTTTCTGCATAATCTTGCAGATTCTTGGTACATATTGCAATTTCACTGTAGCTATGCTACCTTCACATTCAGATAATGTATTGTGATATAGTATTGTGGAAGGTACTGTGGAAATAATGCAATATTTTGCATACTGCTATTTTCTATATATGGTAACTCTGTCTTTAAGCATTTGAAAAGAGGACAGCTGGGAAACAAATCACTAAGGTCTGTACATTTGATGCGGTGTAGAGCTGCTTAAATACCAAATATAGTACTAACCCTTTTCAAGGCATAAACTGTATTTGGCCTTTTGTATAACGTACAATTAAATTTGATATCCAAACTTTGTGTTATTTGATATATAAACATCTCTGTTTTGAATATAAAAGACGAATGAAGAGAATAATCTAAGTCGATCAGTAGACTCGACTGAAAGACAGCGCTGCCATCTCTGATACACGTAACATGTCTGACAGTCAGACCTTCAGTTTGATAGTCATCTGTGCTCCCACGATCATGTTTCTATCACCCATCCATTTAACCATCTGTGAATGACACAAATGAGTCATTCCATAACTATGGCTTTAAATATATCTCATATGACAGCTAAAGCGTGGGATACCAAAGAAACATTAGTGCAGTTTGTATGTTCATTGTGCACTGGATGGTTAAGGAAGGCAGATATGGTGTGAGCATTGCGGCTGTGTCTGAAACGATAGTATCAAATAGAGTCATCATTGAACATTTCTGAGATCTATGCGTGAAAGGCCAAATCCATTACATAAGCAGATAAATGAAGCCAACAGTGCAGATTCTGAAAGGGGCTATTGCTTATATGCTTCATACTGAGATAAGCATATCCCTATTACTGTAACTCCATTATTCTGATTCCTTGAGTTGGATCAATAGCAGAGTCAGTGACACAACTTTATTTATTAAAACACAAGATCAAACATATAATCACTTTATTTAAATAAGTAAATATAGATACTACCAGACATTTCCTTTCCGTTGGTATCTTTTATGTTTCAACATGGAAAAATAGAGATGGCAACACAGATTTTCAAAACACATTTTGAATTGCTGTTTTACACAGCTCAGTGCAAGTGCTCAGTCCCCATGACAACAATAGCCATGTAAAAATGATTTCTTCTCCCTCTCTAATCTTCCACTGCATTAGACTCAGCCACTGACCTTGTAATCTAATTTCTGTTCTAAGTCAGTGAGTATGCCTGCTCATCTCAACAGTGGATCGAATACATTTCTGGTCAAAGACCTTTAGTAGTATTGATGATAACAACCAGACAGATACTGTGTGTGATAACTGATTCGGTTTTTACCATTGGCCAATATTTATTTTTCTGGTTATAATAATGTATATTATTTTTTTGCTCACACTCCATTGGAAAAGTGAAGAGCTGTACAAGGGGACATTTTAATCTGCGGTTGGTTTTAGTTCATCCTCTTGGGACTATGAATAACTACGCCAAGTTCCATGTTAAGACCTTGCCAAAGTGCTGCACTGACAGGCCATGCCAGTAATGTGGTTAAAAAATAAATAAATAAATGTAAAGTCTGCAAGCCCTTGCAAAGAACACACATACACACAGTCACCAACAGTCTCTATGTTGACATTTGAGATATGAGGAATAGATTTCAAATTCACTACAAGGGTATAATCTTTTAATCATTGTGCGCTTGCTGTGGCTGTGATGGTGAAAGTAATTTAACAGATACAGATAATGATCATGTTGACCTCATAATACAGTAACGCTGCACCATGACCGCAATTCACTTTGCCCTATATACACAAGGCACCAGGAAATCCAACCATTTAAATGCGAGAAAATGATGACTGTAAGCATGAATGTTGCTCAGTGGTTCGGTCCAATTGCTTCACGGTGCGCAGTATTACACTGTGTCTCAATGTTTTTATTTGTGATTAGGTTCTTTGTCGTATGCGGCGAGTATTGATTCTAATCTGGAAGGAATGAGAAGATAAGAAATCGTCACTGGTGCTTTGCTATTGAAGTGCATGGATGAGTACTTATTACTTTTCATTACTGTGAGCAAAACATTATCTCAATGTAGATGCGTTTACTGGGAACCATAACAAATCAGTATAACATGTATTTAACTAAACAACAGATCTAAAGGACATGGGCTTGTGTTGTTCGGCAGCTGGTAAATTGTACTCATTCAAAATAACCAATATTTAGGACTGTATGTGTTGAGACAATATTTTTGGATTGTAAACTTAAGAGATACCCTGAAATTAAGAACTTCTCTTTTAAATGTCAAACTAAGATACATATTTACTAAATGTACTGTTTTCTAGTGTCAAATTGAGATGCAGAGCATTCAGTGTCTTGCATAGTGATTGTAAAATGGAAGTGTATGCCACCTCTTAATTTAGTATACTGATTAAATTACTCGGTTAAGCCATGCAGTCGTCTAAAATCATCATAACACCCTTTCCAGAATGATTGTTGAATATATTACAGATATGGTAAAATGTATGTGCTATATTTTTAGGCTGATGAACATGTATTTATTGTGTTCAAGGCAAATTTTCTTTCTGCATTAGCAAAGTACATGTGGTTTAAATGTAATAACAGCTAAATTAAGATTGTTTTAATCATATCAGGCATCATGATAATATTGAACATTTTGTCAATGTGTTATACTTTTTAGTATAATAACAAATATTACAAATATCAAAACTGACTTCCAGTATAAGATGTGCCATGAATCTGAGTCCACCTCTACAACCTTCAAAGCCTTATTTTGCCCTGTGCTATATGTTTATTTTATCATTATTATTATTGGCACTAAATGTAAAAATGGCAACAAAAAAATCACTAAATCGCTGTTGCAAATTAGCTGCATATGAATATAATTTGTAGGAGACATGGTTGACCCTTGTGGTTTACCACAATGCATGTAGCTGGGCCTATTATAGATTAGGGTTTATTTTTATTATACACAGATATTGTACCACAATAACACTAATGTCCTCTCACACTATAAAAAATATGTAAATGATGAATTGTAAATGTTGCTGCAAAGGTATCTGATGAAGCCTATATAATCAATGATTACAACATTAACTTATTCCAGTAGAAACAGGCTATACTTTAAAAGACATACACTATTTTGTGTTATCATACATTTATTTTCAAGCAAATAACCTGTAATATGAATTGAATTTGGGAATTACTTGTGTTGACATGATTTCTTGTAAATTTTGAATGAATGTGCCCTTTTGTCTACACAGCCTTCTTCTGGAGTCACTCGGCAGCTCAACAAAGCCTCAGAGTCTGAATGAGCATCAAGGACGGGTAAATGGCCTGTGGCAGAAAGCAACACCAGTGTAACAGATATGATGCTAGGTATTCATAAAATTATTTGGAGTACTTTCCAGGCATGTGCTCTTCCAGTAAAACCCACACACGCAGTCAAAAGAACAACGCATTAGAATAAAGAGGAAGGGGACGCAGCAGGTGTCGTAACTGCTTACTTGCAGAGCAAAAGGGTAAAAGGAAAAAAAAAAAGAGTGAGAGGTGAGAGAGAGTGGAAAAACCGAGAGGCCGATAAGTTCTACGGTGAAGTAGTGACAGGGAGACATGTAATTCTCTGTGTTGATCATTACCTTGAGCCTGAAGGAATTTGATAATAAAACAGAACCCTGTTAATCCCCCGAGAGCTCTGTAATTGCAATGTTGAGGTACATCTCCTCTCTGTTAATAATTGTAATTTCAGAGCATGCTCTGCCCACATATACATTTATTCATAATTACCTGAGGGAAAGGATAGTGCTGTCTATTAAAACTGCACTGAATTAAGTGGATATAAGGTATCCTTGAAAAATTAAGGCCAGCAACTATTGATTTGGTAGAAAAATTCTGCTTTTTTCTCTTTTTTTTCTTTCTGGTTCAAGGTCATAAATATGATGTATGAATTATCTATACAACCCTATGCCATACTCTTCACATAATGTTCAGTGAAAGTGTTAATTCTCTCTGATTTAATTGGACTTCAACAAACTTGTGCACGTTTTTTTTTGCCTCTCGCAGCTAAACATATTAAGCTCATAGCACAGCTTCATTGTGTCAAGTAGTTCGCAAATGTCTACCCGTCAAGTAAGCAAATGTGTCAAAATTTGCAAGTGCAGTGATGGAAAAAGTCAGCACCTCTTCTTCAACACTGAGAACCGTCTGCCTCGGCTGCAGGTGTTGACAGAAAATGGCAATTACTTATATAAGGCCACTGGATCACATGAATTGGTGAGAAAACAGGGAACTCAGTTTAGAATATGTGCAGGGTGTAATAGACAAACCCATGTTAAAATGATGCCAGTTTCAATGCACAATTTTACAGATTCACCACATCACTCAAAAAATGTGTCAGCCACATGTTCTTCTTTCCATGCATGTGTAGGCTTAAAAAAAAAAAAAAAAAACACAGCATGAACATAAAGGAAATGAAAACCTGATAATGACAACATGAAATATGAGTGATAGCCATATGCATAAATCTGCTTTGTGAGATGGTGGGTGCACTGGGAGGAAGTGGAGGTCAGGGCCTGGCAGAGACCCCTGTTGGGTGCAGGTGGCAAATAACTTCTGTCAGCCAAGTAATTAAGTGTCCATCACATCCTTGCAGGAGGGCTGTGCAACCCAGAAGCCTCATCCCATCTCCATCTGTGAGGAGGACTGGAGCTACAATATGGCCCTACATATGACCAGTGTATCTATACCAACACATGACGAAATGTGTTGGTAAAAACACATGGAAAGAATATTATTTAATCAGCACAGATTTTAATAAAAAATTTAAATCTGTGCTTTTATGTAACATGTTTAAAGCCTTTAGAAATTCCAAGTGAATGATTAAAGGAATAAAGGAGGAAAATTAAGAATAATGGTAAGCAGGTGGACAAACAGCAGTCTCATGTGCTTATAGTAACATAAAAAATCACTTGTTGTCCCTAGGCTTCTAACTGTAATTAGTTAGTAATTACACAGTAGTGAGTAACAGTATGGTGCTTATGCTTGATCAATGTCAACAACAACAACAACACTGTTTTCATGGTTATAGTATAGCCTAAAAGCCACGTCTGTCTTATTTTACTTTGACAAGACTGCATGACTCCGACAAAGCCCTCATAGACAAAGAAACTTTACATCTATACATGTTTTAGCATTCAATCCTAAACTATTAAACTGGTGTTAAAGTGTGACATTGAATGACTGATATCTTCCATTGTACTCTGATTGAATGATAACTAAAAGGTAGTAGGGGATGCTCTCTGAGTTTTAGCCATTGGCATCACATTTTCACTTTTTGTAACAGAGGGGCGAATCAAAAGCAATCATTAATGGAATAGTGTGTAGGATCTGGCGGTATCTAGCGATGAGCTTGCAGATTACAACTTCTCCATGTGCCAAGCGTGGAGTGCTACGGTGGTCGACGCGAAAATGCGAATGTTTCTCGAGAGAGAGAGAGCCAGTTGTTGTAAGAATAGAGTGCTTAGAATGTGTGTGTACGTAGGAAGTGAGTGGTGAAGCAAGAGAGAGAGGAGCGGCGGCGACGGGAGCGAGCTATCGACTACGAACCAAGCAGGAAAAATTAACAGAGTTTGGTTTGTCCGTTCTGGGCTACTGTAGAAACATGGTGGTGCAACATGGCGGATACCGTGGAGAGGATCCGCTCCCTCTGTAGATATAAAGCTCATTCTGAGGTAACAAAAACACGGCAATTCTTATTTTCAGGTGATTATACACAAAAGAAAACAAACTATTATATTCAATTTCTGCCGATAGATCCCCACTAATTGTTACACACTGGTCCTTTAAGTATGATAATCACAAACATGGATTTAATTGATATGGTTGTTGACCTTTGATGGGGTTCCTGAAGGCAAAATATTGAAAGGACAAGAAAAATATTACTATGTGAAGGTGATCTATTACAATTCAAACACTGGCTGTAGCCCCTATATATGTAGGCTGTAAAATGTGCATTGTATTGCATGGAAAGCATATCTCATTCTTGGTTTAAACCATCATGATTGCTTTGTACCAGGCGTAGCGGTGACAAACTCATGTGACATCCAGCTGTAATGTAGTACAACTTTTTTTTTTACTTTTTTTTGACTGGCGAGGTGTTGATATGTGTGGTTACTCAGTCTTAATGTCGGAACATGTGTGAAACTAATTTGTTGTTTTTGAAGATGGCAGCAATTAATCTCTCAAATGACCTGGCTAGATTAAATGAGAAGAAAGAGTGGATGCTAGGAAAATAAATGCCAGCATTAGGGAAGAAATTACAAGATGACCTTACTGAACAATGATTTATGGATTCCCTCGTCAAGCAATTACAGCAGGTGATACCTTTGAAATTTCAAACCATGGAAATTAAATTTGCTCCTTTGCAAACTGTGCACTTGTCAAGGACATTTTAACTGTTACCTGCATCGGAAGGCTCCTCTGCAGTCATCCCTCTTCCCTTAGCAAATCACTCAGCTTTCAGAGTGATAGAGCATATACGGGGATGGACAAAATAATGAAAACATCTAGAAATACATGAATATCAAATACCTAAAAAGCAGTAGAGCACAAGGACGTAGATTTCAGAGGTGCTGGAAAAGTTGTAATCCCTTAAATAATTGCAAGTGGTTAATATAAATACATTTTCTGGACAAATGACAATTATTTTCCTTTAGCAAGCACAGCCAGCATAAGAAAAATTGGTAGTATTTATTCTGATGATCACCAAAAAAGAAATAAATATGGTGGGTTGCAGTTACTGTTTGGATAAAATAAAGCCATCTGGATAAAGTTAAAAAAAAAAAGATGAAATATTCATCAGACCTCCCACTTATCATAATGTTTCGTTTTTTTGTCTCAATTTCCTGCTTCTTAAACCAAATTATGCATCTTTGTGTGTAAAACTTCAGCCAAAGAGAATCCTGTCACAAACACCAACAGACGGTTTAATGCAATTCTGCTATTTTTAAGGCTTTGACGTTGAACTATGCTAAATTACAGTACTTATTTTTCATTGTCAAATTCCACTATAATATGACCTCATATTTGTCTACCTGCTTTTGTAAACGTGAAAAGTTTAGGCCCATTTGGAAGTCTAAGCCTTTATTTCCTTTTCTGTCATTTCTGTTATTAAGGCACAATAACAGTAGAATTCATTGTGCTTTCAGTGTACGCTCCCTTCTCCATTTCACTTGTTTTGATAAAGAAGAGAGATCACAACAGCCTCGCTATTTTGAATCCTGGGTGGAAGAAACAAATCAATCAAACTAATCTCAAGGATTATGTTCCCTCATTGGCTCTCTGAGGGAGTGGTGATAAGAGAATATTTTTATTATGCTGCCTTGTGTAAATGCTAAGCACCGAGGTGCTCGTAAATCCTTACATCTGTGCCTGTGCCACCATGACTCTCCCCTGCCACTCCTGTTGTAATGGCTCTTTCTAGCATGCAAGTGCGAAACATGGAACATGAGGATGAAAGGTGCATTTGGAGCACATGTCTCAGCCCCACCATATGTCACCAAAACATGAAAGTAGCCTACAAGGCAGATGAACATAGGCTTTCATTAGACCCTAATATTGAGCTGAGAGGGGTTAAAATAATCTCAGTATATTGACATGATGGGGATTAGCATTTCACTTTTTGTTTTGTTTTATTATACTGAAACATATTTGCAAAGCTGGTCCTTTACCTACTATTATCCAAAACAGATGGTGGCAAGAACAGTAGATCTACAAAATAATACAATCTTCCTGGTTTTCTACCTAACAAAGAGTATATGAAGGCAGCTGTTTTGCACCTGTTTAGCACCATCAGGTGGGTAATTATAATAAATGTACTACTGTATAAAACCCCCACATCATCCTGTAGGCTGACTCAATGCTTGGTTATATTGTTTTTGAAAAACACGTAGCAATGGTAGGAAGTTGTGTTTGCACTGGTGTTAGCTTTTGAGTTATTATTGACTTACACATAGACTGTATAAGAAGTGGATGTAGTCACTATGACGTCACCCATTGGTTTGTGGACTATCATTTTGAATCCTCAGTTCAGCATTTTGGCTGTCGCCATCTTGGTTTTTGACCTTCACCATCTTGCATATTCTTGCTCTCCTAATGTCCTAAATATTTAAACAAGTTTCAATTTTCTAATTTTACATTTAAGTTATAACTGAAATGTATAGATATATATATATATATATATATATATATATAAAAATATATATATATATATATATATATATATATATATATATATATATATATATATATATATATATATATATATAAATATATATATATATATATATATTTTATTTAATTTTTTTTTTTTTTTTTCAGTCAATGGCAAACAGTGACTGTTAAAGGATACTGGCAGACGTTGCAACTGCAGCTAAGCAGCATCCAGTTTCCAGAGCAGACCATTTGTATAAAAAAAAATGTTGGCATTTTTTTCTTTGTTGCAGTTTTTGTTGCACTGTAATAGAATGCAATATTATTGCATTCCTGTTGTTGTCAATTTCTCAGACACAAAATGTTAGCTTGGTAAATTTCGTTGCATATTTGTGTTGAGCATACAATATTTGCTCTTAACATTATGTAAGGGCTCTCAAAGGTTATAAATCTTGGAGAGATTGATGGAATACATTGCTGGGAGTAGGGTTAAAATATATTCATAATATTCTATTTACTTCTCTGCATTTTTCTCTACTCTATTCCCTCCATTTACCTTCTCTGTTTTCTTTTTGATTACGAGGAAAATCAGATTGTTTAAGCTGTATTTTATAAAACTGCAAAAAAAGGCATGTTGGCGACACTGTTATTTTGACAAAATAAATGACAGCGAGGAAGCCTTCAGCTATTGAAGTAGCGAGGAATAGCTAGTAAATTGTAAATGGCACTCTGTCAAAACCCATTCCTCCTGCAGTCCTCTCAGTCATTGGACATTTGATGAGTAGCTTTGTCTGTTCCCTTCTCAATGTCAAAAAATCAGCAGGCACTCTGACTCTCTGATGGGGTCGACGACCTCTGCCGCTGTGAGAGGGTGACCATGTTGAGTCGAGGACACGCTCTGTCATCACACGTAGACACACATTTCCTGAGACACAAGTGAAACAGTATGAGCCAGTGTCTCGCGCATTAAAAAATAAAATAAATGAAATGTACACAAGATGGTAATATTAAGCTAGCAGCCTGGCGTGTGGTGTCATTGCCGTGTTTGTCTGCAGTATATGTGAATGCTGTGACACATTAAATAATGCAAATCAGAGTTCACTGACAAAAGAGTGGATATGAAAAGGAAAGACATGTATGGGGCACGAGCAGAAACAGTGCCAGCGGCCTCATCATTTCATTTCCTTTAGCCCATCTATAAATGGCATGCATTTTAATCCTTTTAATTATGGATCCTCGCTACAATTACCTCAAATTAAATTACTTTGCAAACCTCTGAAGGATACATAGCTAGCTGAGAAGAAGAGGATCATTTTGCCAGGGATTTAACCTCCGTTTCTCTGTGACACATTGAGCTATCACCCCCACCTCCTAAATCCAACTCCATATGGAACTAAAATATTGAGAATGCCTAAAAGCCCATACTGTACCCATTCTCGAACCCAATCAGCCCTCAAACTCCTCCAAATCCCCTCTTTCCCAGTCCTACTCTATTCATGGGGCTATAGAGATTACAGAGAAGAACTCTGCCTGGCAGGCATGCCACACTTAAATAATCTCTGGGTGAAATCCCAGTGTTAATGTGGGGTTTCTGGATCATGGCACTGCAGTGTGTTGCGGCGCTCTGTGGCAGGCTGGTCGCAGATGACGGGCGTGCACCAGGAGGCAGCGGATGTGCGGAGAGAGGGGTAGAAAATTAGGATGAAAGCGAGGAGAGCAAGGAGAGTGATGAGAAGGGGGAGGGAAATGGAGAATAGGAAGAGAGTGAAGAAAGAGAATACAACAATATGACGTGCAGCAATGGAGCGGATGAAACGAAGAGGCAGAGGAGACATAGAGGGAGAAGAGAGGATGAGAGAGATACCACTGTGGAGGCGAGATAGTCCCCTGAGTGGGCCACAAGAAGCTTGCCAAGGTCTAAATGACATTACTCTGCATGTTATATACTTCATGGCCTTGGGTGGGTGTCCCATGTGCCAAGAGATGCATAAAATCCTGACTGCTATTCTTACCCTTCACTACAGCTGACCCATAAACACACTCATCTCACACTTGAAGCATGGCATCAAACCAAGTATGCTCAACACGGAAAATGAATTAATTACTTGATGTTTCAATTGCAGCGCAATAATTGCTTTAGTCCACAGGATAACCAAGAAAGTGAGAAGATAACATATGCCAGCGAAGACGAC
Organism: Sebastolobus alascanus; assembly: GCA_916701645.2. Lineage (NCBI taxonomy): Eukaryota > Metazoa > Chordata > Actinopteri > Perciformes > Sebastidae > Sebastolobus > Sebastolobus alascanus. The sequence goes on from CAKAOJ020000231.1 coordinate 73,838, forward strand.
AGCATAATTACAGGATTAGTGTAGGTCTTAAAGACTTCATCTTTCACAGATACACATGGATTGTGTGTGTGTGTGGGGGTGGGGGGGTGGGGAGACAGGGAAGACAGAAAGAGGGATCTTTCTGAAGGAAGAAGATGCTCTTCTTTAACAACAGCACACTGGCAAATAATTGTAGCTGCAGGAGTGCTCAGTCCTGAATCCTGCACATTAATATAATAATCAAAAGAATAACACACAAAACCCCCTAAGCACTGCGCTCTGCCTCTACCAACCACTCTCCATCCTTGGCAGTACCCTTGTCATTACTTCATCACCTGGCCTTGATTCTTCTTCTGCTGCCTCTCGAGTGGAATGAACTTCCCACTCAAGTCAGGACAGCAGAGTTACTCATCAAGAGCAAAAACTTGTCTGTTCAAAAGCTACTTCACACCTCCCTTTTGCCCCCTCAACCTACAGGTGCTCTCAAAACCTTAAAGCAAAAAGAAAGAAGAAAGACGTTCTCTTCTAAGCACCGTAGCAGCACATGAATATTTCGAGTCAAAGTATTGTCGGGCATTATGGCGCTGACCTGTGAACTGCTCGATGGTGCTTGAGATGTTTTTGATTCAGGAGTAAAAATGTGTTTCACTGTTCTTGCGGCTTTCTGCCTAAAATAAAAGACGGAAAAAATATTTTTCTTCTGCCAAATGATTTAGTGTTAAAGTATTAACATTCTTAAATGCCTCGGACTACATTGTGGACAATGGGAAGAGTTTGAGTCAGGATAAAAAAAAGTGTCACAGGTAAAAAAGCAGCAGTAATTAAGAGTAAATAGTATAACATGAAGTTGTGTCGAGGCCTTTGACACTTCTAATTGCCTTTATTTGAAGACTTGACCTCTCTGTCCCAAGAAAATTCATTAGAAGGTGAAACAGCCTGAATATCCAACAATGAATGTCAAGAGTTTTTAAAGAACACAAGGTTCTGTGTGTTTGCGAGAGAGGTGGAGGGGCTGACGTGGACTGTTGTGTGTGGGGTGAGGGGAACAATGTGCACCAGTTAATTAGCACACACAAGGGGGCATCAGGAGAGCTCTGTCTAAATCCTCCCCTTCATCTCGTGCCACCACAACAAGGCCTGCTAGATTAACCTGCCCGTATCATCATTTCAGCCAATGGGGCCATCAATACACAGTAGTACAGGACAGATTCTATTAAAGCAGGAGAATACACATTTAAAGCAGGATTATTAGCCTCGAACAACAAGCTTCACATCCTATATTCCCATAATTCGAGTGACATTACAAGCAGTGATTTGACTAATTGTCGTGCAGTACAGTTATTTTTTCTCGCCTTTTAATCTTTCGAATAAACCGCAGCCTTTTCCTCGCACTGTTCAAAGGTCTCTGGGGATGTAAAGAGGACACACGATATAAGATGTATGCATGAGCTGAATTCATTGCTTTTCTTTGTTACCCCCCTTCATCTTTTTCCTTCATTCTATTTTGACCCAAGGCGCTTTCTACTGTTGTTCATATAAAAGGGCTATGCATCCAAACACTGCTGCCATTTCAGCCCTTTAACTCAGCTCCAAGACATTTGATATGGTTTGTTGCCACCATGCAATAACCTGCTTTCATATTTCTTTTTTTTTTTTTCAAAATCATACTAGTGTTGTGAAAAAAAATGGGGGCACTTAAATGTTCTGGGATAAAACTGAAAGAGTGATTTGGCACAAAGAGCAAAGACATTTTATAGCTTATTCCACCAAATTTATAGTACCCCCAGTAAAAGATACACAAGTTTGTTTTCAGACAAAACATAGGTTGTAATAACATGACTGGATGAGGACGGTTTGATTGAATTACAGATTTAATCAGTAACCAAAAGTGATTAGTAATTAGCGCTCCACTCAATGTCATATAATTTATATTTTCTGAAATCTATTGCACATATATTACACAAAGCCACTGTTTTAAAAAAGACCTTCAGCTCTTACTGTCTTTGACTGATGTTTAACTTTCCAGGACATGCTGACAAAATTGCATTGGATCCCATGACATGTCCAAACGGTGAGATACATTTAATTAACTCCTCCATAATTTTGGCAGCATGACAAATTATCTTAATGCGATAATTATCATAATTCCTTCCAATTAAAATGGGCCATTTTACCATATTAGCTCTGGGGGGATAAATTGTATCTTAGCTGTTTGCACCTTTCATTATAATGTGATTGCACTAAAATGAAGCAGGAGTTGACTACGTCTCGTCTTAAAGGGGAACACCACCCAAATTAAGAATTCCAATATGTTATTTCTTAGGAAAGTCAATCAATATTTGTGAACATGAGCTACTCTTTCTCAAAGCCAAAAACAAGATAAGCAAGTCTCAAACTTGTGATGTCATAGGGTATAAAGTCTGGAGCTGCTCCATAGACAATGAATGGGAGACAGATTTTGTGGACCAACAGAATGATTGTTTTCTTTTTTATACCCAAACTAGCTTTAATCTATTGTAGTGTTATCAGTTCTGAAACAGAAAATGTACCCATATACTCCAATCATTCCCCTGGGTGATCTCAGTGTCATCTATAACATCTCTCCCAATAAATTGTCTATGGAGCAGCTCCACACTTTATACCCCAAGACATCACAAATTTGAATTTTAGCACTCTAGTTTTTGGATTCGGGGAAGAGTTGCTTATCTTTACTAATATTTTTTTGGACTGTCTTAGACCATAGTAATAACATATATGAATTTTGCAAATAGGCGTAGTTCCCCTTTAAGCTGCACAGCCCCCTAACTACTTCTGAGTTACCTCGTATTAAGTTGTATGTTCTCTCGCATTATTCTCAGCATTCCCCCTGACCCATAGGAACAGTGTGTTGGTCCAGCCCAGTTATACAGTAATACACTGCCAGTTTAGGGACACGCTCTACAGAAAGGAGAGATGGTGTCACTTTACATTATGCATTTATAGCTCATTACTCCTTCCAAAAGGCCGAGCTCCGAAGCCACTGGCTGTGAGAACAGCTGCTGCTCTGCCTGGCCGTGTTGGTTGAGGATATCTAAGATGCTGTGGATGTGGCAAGCAGCTGCACTGTGACTGCTCTTTACTGCCCCTGTTAACATTAGCGAAGAAAGCGCACACAGGATTTGACAGATGTGCTACCAATACCGAGCACAGGAATATAGTAGCTCAATGCTCAGCCAGGCCAGCACAGCCACCTCAACTCACGGCACACACACACAACACCTGCATGTAGTCAGTATGTTACACTCATTATAAACTAATGTGTCACAGCCATAATCACAACAACCAAAGCACAGCCATGGCTTCAGCCGCAGTCGCAGCGACAGCAACGGCCAAAGCTATGTCATCCCATGGCTATGTGTCATAATCACAGCTACAGCCTGTCTCAATCAGCCTCTGAAGCGGCCGCTGAGAGAGCTATAGTTAGCTATCTAGCAGCAATGGTACAGACTTGCACCTGAGCAATCCACAGCTGGGGGTGCGCCCACACACGCCGCGGTCACAACCAGCAGCGGTCTACTACATAAATACATAATACAACATAGTAAGACTGCTCAGCCTTTCTTTCTCTATGCATCAGAGGGTATGCAAACCATATTGGGAGGTAACGCAGGAAAAATAAAAATTCCCACCATGACCTTTTATTTAGTTTAAACGTTTGTGGGATGAGAATTAACTTGACTCGTCATGTCAGCCCTTTTCTTTAGCTTTTGGGCTGAACCTGCATGAAAGACCACTTCTTAGATATAATGTCATTTATGGTTCTTCCTACCTACTCCCTCTAATAATAACCCTGGAGGACGTAACCACAGCCTGGAATTAGTCATACATCACACACTAAATGCATGATCAAAAGTCACTTCCTTTCATGATATCTCCAGCTCTCCTCTCTACTTCCTCTGCTCAAAGTACTTCTCTTTAACACCATACATCACGCTGGGAAACGACTCCACTTTTTTCAATAAATGATAAAGACCATCTTATTACCTTCCCATTAAGAACATAACATTTTGTTAAATGGACTCCTATTTAAAACACTCCTTGGAGCTCTCAGCCAGATTCAATGAATCTCGGCGGCACTTTAATCAACTCTGGCGCTGCTGTTTCCACATAGCCTTTTCATGATTAAGAAGAATAAAAATTCATAGTATTTGATTATTCCGAGTCCTAATTCAAAGGAGAGCAGAAGTCCCCAAAGGGTAATCTTACATATATCTACATCCACAGTATGAAATATCAATATAATTTCCATTCTAGGGCAAGTGGAAGTGACACAGGTATCAGATTTAAAATAGCTCTGTCTTTTTCTTTCTCTCTCTCCCACACAGACACACAATACTAGCCAGAGAACCAATCGTATGCATTAAGTAACACAGCTGACTGAGTGATGTGGAAAGAATTCACTACACGTACACACACATAGGGTGTGAGGAGCGTGAATAATTTAAAAGCCACTGTAAGATGCTGCATCAGTTTAACACCATCCAGACCCCATTTGTGTAAACTAATAAACCGATTTGTGAACTTTTTGTATATCCGAGACAAAAACACAAATTCCTCATGTACACAATGTGATTGGGGCCAAACGCTCTAAGTGGAAACGTTGACACCAGAGGTTATTTGGGCCTATACTATACACTTAGCCTATCAGCCCTGATCATGAAGACTGTGAATAGCAAAGCTTTTGGCAGAAAAGGTTATGAGTGTTGGAGACGTTGTGCAAATGGCAAAAGTGCTACAGTACAAACAGCCGCATCAGCTGTTCTCGCCCAGACAGCTCTTGTACCCAAGGGAAAGGTCACAGCGGCCCATTTTTAAGGGCCTCAGCTCCAAGTGAGTCATATCAGGGCCCATCATCACTGATCATGTGACACCCCAGGCAGTAACTGGCAGTTGTCAACATTAGTGAGTGCCTGTCATTTACCCTGTCAATTCCAAGCCTGTCCTATCCCTGTCCTCTCAGCCTGGATCAACAACATGTCCTCATGTGATAGCCGGGGATCTAATGCTCAAACGGCTTCAATTAGAACACTGTGATCCCAGCACAGTAAAAAGCGCAGCCACATAATTAAAGATGTAAAGAATACAAGTGCTAATTCAATAAGTCTCTACCTACTCACAATTTATAGCCTCTCTCAAACTGATTTGAAGATAAAGTGAGAGGATGACATCCTTTTTGTTCCAATCATTCAGCAATATGCTCATCATTTCCTTTTTTTTTTTAATTGAATGAAATTTGTCGTAAAAACGAGTTTTACGATACAATATGTTATCTGCTTTGCACCATACTGTATTACTTCTTCCACTTTATAGTTTCTGTTGCTGTTTTTTAAAGAGTGGCAATCTTAAGCAAACATCTGCCACATTCACGCACCAAGAGTTGGGATGCTATCCAAGGCACATATGGCCCCCCTGATAGGGTAGGTTTACTCTTTGTCTCTTCTGTAAACCCATCTGCTGCTGCTGTTGTTACATCATGTCTTTCTGTACACTTAGACTTCATTTCCTCTCCAAGCAGCCATTTTGTTAGAGCGAAGATTCGGCATTCTAGATAATAAAGACGGGAATGTTTTAGCAAAGAGTGGCCATGGCACAATTGGACCAAATATCTGGACAGTTGCATTGAATTCACAAGATATTGAGGCATTCAATTAAGGCAGCTCCTACAGTTTTTGATTAACACTACATGATACAATGATGCTGTTTACTACGATTACACAGTAAACTCAATTCATTATTCAGCTGATGGAAAAAAACAAACACATATAGAGCAGGGGACTTTCTACCTAAAAAGAATAAAAATGAAACATTAAAAATTAATCATTAACCTTCAATGTTTTAGGTTATTGATGGGTTTATTTATTAATTTACAATTTACATTTTATTTTTATGCTTTTAAGTGTAAATTTACAGCACAGTACTGGCTACTGTAAATGTCCAGTCAAATACTTTATAGTGGACAGTTTACACTGTAATTCAACAGTAGCTTACTGTTACAGTTTACACTGTTTACTGTTTACAGCTGTCATTTCACAATAACTTACTGTAAAAATAATACAGTAACATACCGTGAAAGTAATGCAACTAGTAGCCAGTAATTTACTGTAAATGTACAGTCAAATAATTTACAGTGTACATGTGCATATTTGTAATGATTTGAAATAGAATTGAGTATAACAAGCCCCAAAACTGTACAAGATCAACATCAGATGCAAGCACAGATTTTATTTTATTTTTTAGAAAGAGTAGTACATGGAGAAGAATCACTCTTATGACCTTTTTTATGCCAGACTACCAAGCTATTTTTGAAGAGTCTAACCCACCTATCGTTTAGCATGCATTACATACATCATCCACTGCATCAAACGGGGAGAGATCATGTGCTTCCATTCATTATATGATATTTGCATACTGTGTGACACAACATTACTTTCAAATTAGTTTCAAAATTAAAATATGCAAATTAGTAACCACATCATGTCTGACGCCATCACAACGAGCGACGGTCATTAGTGCCAGCGACTCTTTCGGCTTCGTGGCTGCTGTGATGTGTTTCACTTTCATATTAGTGCTGCTTATTTTAGAGTAAAGTGAACATTTAATGCAGCTTAAACTGCACACTTAGCCTTCATCGGGTCCACATTAAGCAATTTAAATATGCGTGACAGATGATTAGCTAAAAATAAAAAATAAAACGACCCTGCATCAAGGGTAGTGTCCTATATTGCTTCGTGCATGTTGTATAATGGAGAGAGAAAAGAGTAGTGTGGATCTGTTGTGGCAAGATTTAGACAGCCTTTCTTCACCATCAGCATGAAGAAAATACAAAAGTTCAAATGCAATTGTCAACCAACATCAGCACTTTAGAAGGCATGAAATAGAGGCGAGTTAACCAGTTTTTGTTCTTCTCTTGCATCGCTCGCAGACATATCATTAACTGAAACTGCTGGATGCTGTGTGCTCTGCGGTTCACTCGCGCTCAATGCTGTGTGTCAGGAGACGCTCCAGTGTTTTAACTGAGCTCAATCGAAGGTTGAACAGCTGCAGGACCCCAGAGCAAACAAACAACGGATTGGAAATGGATCAAGATTTATATAGCCAATGTGATCCATGAAAAACAAAATCAAATTCCAGTTGGAGGTCGATATTTCTATCCAAATTGCTCACACATCTGTAGCTGACACCTTCATTTGTCTGCAGTGAATGACCAAGCACAGTGTGAGGAAAAAAATATTATAATAAACTGAAAAATGGGCACTAGTACCATCTCTGTATCTCTATGCACTTTGACTGGTGCTGCTAAAATAAAGTGATGGATGGATTAATTTTTGGGGCTGCATGACCCTGTATTTGGTTTAAGGTTGTACAAAAGCCTGCATGCTGTTTTGACTGCTGTGCCATTCATTACTGCAACAACACCACTCCAATTCAGCCTTTATTAAAAATGGCAGATGTGGACACCCCTGTGCATGCGTTTGTAGAGTGACGATGATGATAATGACCAGGTTGGCCTTGATGCCCTGAGCCCGGTCTCTGCGTTTCCCCCAAGTGTTCCCATTGTGTTTATTTTCAATTTTGCTATTAATATTTCATTTTTAATGCTGTGTTGCATTAATTGTTTTTTATAATGGAAGCACTGTGAAGCCCTTTGAGCCCAGCATGTTTGTGTAGCCCTCAGCTGTGATTAAGGACTGTCCAAATAAACCCTTTACTTTGTATGGGTGCGTGGGCGTACGCCAGTGAGTGAGTGACATAGGAAGTTGTTCCGAGTAAACAATGAGTGCTTGGCTGTTGTTCAGTGGCTTTACTGTTGTATACGCTCCCTGCATCCTGCATTTTATTCACTGTATTTGTGCACTAGTAAAAATTTTAGTTAATAGTCTCAATACATTTAAAGGGTTTTGTGTTTTTCTTATTTCATCTGAAAACCTGACTTTATGATAACAGCTGTAGCATGTCTTAAAGGTCATATCGCTATAATATATAAAATCTATGGTGACAACTCCCTGTGGACAGGCTTCCCCCGAGAGTCTCTCTTGGGGGCTGGAGGACAGAGTTGGGTCATGAGAAAAGATTTTTTGCTTCACTACTAAAGGTGGGGTCAAATCAAAATTCACTCCTCATTCATTTCAGTGAGGAAGTAGAAGAGACTTTCTGTATTCGCCTCCTGGTCACATATCGATCGAAACCGAATTCAATTTGACTGAACTTCGACCTGCGAGATCCAGAGGCTCTCCGATGTCCAGCTAATTTAAGAGAGGCATAGGATTGACTCTTGCCAGACCAATTCCGATCGCGCCATTAAGCCAGTTCCAGTCGGTCGTTCTCCCTCGCTACAATGGCTTCCGGTGTTTATTTGATTTGGTAACATAAGGTTTAAGATTCCCACAGCACACCCTCCAACTCACTAATGCATAAGAGAAATGTTGCACTGAGTCATCCCTCTAAGTTTCTGATCGGTTTGTGGTTTCTTTTGTGAAGTCCTGCCTTTTTATCGTTCCTTGATTTGGGTTGTCACACTATGCACAGTTTTTGGTCTTAAGACTATTTAAATAGAACATAATAGGGCTGAACGATTTTTGAAAAAATATCTAATTGCGATCATTTTGACTGATATTGCAATTGTGATATGATTTACAATAAGAGGGAATGATAATTTGTGCTTAAGTATTCTCATTTTCATTGAAAAACATATTAAAATGATTATGGTGTCATTTTTGCGGTGATCTGTCTGTAGAAGTCTGTTGAATATGATGTTTAGGCCACGACATCTCTGCAGCATCACAATATTTAATTTTAGATTTGTATGTATTTCACGTATTTATATATTTCGACACACGCCTTTAACAAATGTTGCACTTCCTGTGATTTGAAAATTACAGTGGGCTATAGTGCAATTTTTATACAATTTTGAATAATTGTGCAGCCCATAACAAGTACATAACAATGTAAACCCATTTAGTAAAATATGCAGATATTTAATTATGATGTGTTATACAGCGCTATTTAGGATATATGCTTCATGCCAACTGTTTAAGTCAGTCATCCAGTCAGTCTGTACAATGATTGCATAGAGAAAGAGAGAGAGAGATGGATAGATAGATTGACCAAATATTCCAGTTAATTCTGGCTCTCTAGTTTGCAAAAAACAATTATCTATATATCATATATGCAGCTATTTTGCCAGACTCAAATCACCAAAACGATTCTTCGGAAATACGGGTTTTCAGGATCTGGAACACGCTGTAAATATGCATAAACTGTATAAACTTGTCTTGAATGCAAACAAAAGCAGAGATAGTTCAGGCCCTCCAATTGCATGATGGTCTCTTTACAGGTAATATCAAATACATGTCTTACTGCAACATTTTTAAATAAAATACAGTGATTTTATATCATAAATCATGATGAAAAAAATACTAATTGGTAAATATCTTTGTGACACCATTTCAAGGTGATTATACAGCATGGCTTGGAGTCAAGCCGCTTAAGGTGTCATCTCTCCTCATAGTAAAACACAGCTGCATACGATATGGCAATTAATACAACGCATGGGGTCATGCCCTTAACTGGAGCAGTATAACCGCTGTATAATCCTCTTCAGCACAGACTAGCCGGGAGCTGGTGTGCTTCAGTGCATGGCAGATACTAATTTGCAATTGTCTGTATGTTTCATACATACATTTACACATTTGTACACACATTTGTACAAGTACAAGTACAAACTGTAGGCTCAACACGAAACCAATCTCTATCTGTTCATAAGATGGAAACACTGAGAAAAAAAAAAATTAACATAATAGGATGAACGAGTGAGATGAGTGAAGTATTTTAGGCAAGTTTCAGTGTGTACAAATAAAGCCTGTTTTCCTGGACTTTGAAATGAATCTCTTACTGAGAGGTGTGTACAACAGGTTAGTTAATATTTCTTTATTTAGCATGTTTGCTTTTACTGTTTATTCACTTGAGAGAAACCTGAAGCATTCGTAGAACCATGAAATTTGCATCTAATAACTTTGAGCTTTGTGTCAGAGTGAGAACAAACAGTGCAAACAGATATCAGTATGCAGCTAAGCACACACTCAGTGTAGCCACTATTGTGATCTCTCAAGTCAGTCTCCATGCCTGCGCGATGTTATCCCCTTACTGTTACTTTTCCTGACATACTTCGATTTTGAAAATCCATACAAATAAGTGCAAACAAAGAAAAACGTACAGCAAAAAAAGATCTGACGCCCCGCTCACATTACACTATAAAAAAAGAAGAAAGAAAATACACATACACAGCTAAAAATGTAGCTATGGACGAAAAATATATATTTCTGGGTGATTCAGCAGCACATTTGAGTGTGTGAGGACTATGCAACATACCAACCAGCAACACTGTCACTTCATCTTTTTTGGATTTGTTCCCTCCCTCCCAGCAGGCTAACTGTCCCCAGACAATGAGCCTCAGCTCTGCTTCAGGGTCTACAGAGTAGGGACACCAGGCAGACAGACAGGCCTTGTATTCAGGCAGAGCCGATAGGCCTGGCAAGTGTGTCCTGTTTGGCATTTAAAACACCTCCGCTCACTCCTATGTCGTGGGAGAAGTGACGGACCTGACAGGCTCAGTCTCCGGGGAGCCACTGGGCCTCTTTCCAATCTCCCTGGGTCAGTGCGGGGGTGAGACGCCAGTGAGGAGCTCCTGGCTAGAAACACTAATTATCATGGCTGCCTTGCATTTAGTAGTACTGTGTTCAGCACTAGGTACCGTGCACCTCCTGGTCACGCTGTCAGATACCTCACAGGACTGGCTCTAATTGTGGAGATTGTAAAGTTATGGGTGTTTAGGTTCAGGCTGCCAAAGGCAACTCTCTCTGCATCACTGACTTATGTAAATAAATGAGTAAACAAACAAGTGTTTAATGCCCCTCCCCCAATTTACCGCCGCTGTTGATATTGTTTTTTACGGGTTGTCATGCTCCCCTTTTTAATTTGTGTGGATCTTTTTTGGATTGGTGAATCAGGGAGCGGTGGTGTCACAGATCGCGCACACACTAACACAGTGTTGTAGCGCTCTCAGTAACACACACAGTAATGCCTCTGCCCAAACTCATGATAATTTAATAAATGCCTGAAGGCAGAGTTTGAGGCAGTGGACAAATATAAATATTAATTAACACACTAGGGACCCAAGTAGTGTGTGAAAACTTCTCTGCCTATTGGCTGCTGCTGTATTAAAAGGAAACTCTGGTCAGATTTTTAATGTGGTTTAGAATATGCATTAGAACTTCAAACATTCACTTCTAAAGTTAACATCTTCTCACTGATATTGAGGGTTTAAGTTGGAAATTAATAGAACTTGCTGCGAGTGCACCAAACTAAAAAAATCGGATGGTTCTCTTTGAGAAAGCAATAGGTTTTCTGACATACCATACGCTACAAGTCATTGGCAACTTCATAAAAAAAAAAGTACTTCCCAGACTAATTTAATTCTATTATAGCAGAATAGGGTTACTTGTCAAAGTCGCAGATCTCTAATTAAAGCATTTGATCGATGCAAACGGAATCATGCGGTCATTCGGAGAGTATCAATTGAAATGTTAAGGACATTATGTTAACTAATCACCAGATCTACCATTCTTTCCTCAGCCAGTACTTCTTACTAAAGACTCTCAGTGATGGGATACTGGGCATCAATATGTGACAGGTTTGAGGACCCTTTGGAGCTCTGCACTCCCACACCGTCTGACTTCATAGTGAAACTGAGAGAGTGGGCAGTGTGTGTGACAGAGGTGGGCTGAGTCTTGACATTGCACATTTCCTTCTACCTCAACAACAGCCTGTACTAGCCAACTAAACAACTGTCACTCCCTCAGTGTTATTTCTTACAGAGGTGTCAGAGTTAGTATAACTGCATGCTGCTTAGTATATTGCATTTCTGTAAATATTGAAACAGGCATTTAGTGATGTGTAGATCAGAAATGGGATTTTCACCATAGACTGTATACAATATGGACGTAGTATCCATGATGTCCCCCTTAGGTTTCTGAAGAGCCGTTTTGAAGCTTAGGGATGCACCGATCCAACTTTTTCGGTCTCGATACCGATAGCGATCGGCTTTGGGTATCGTATCGACAGTACAGATACCAGTGTTTAATTAATAAGCTGTATGCCTCACTGTGTGGAAGTGACTGGGATCATTCTTTTATGTGTAAGGCAACATCATGCTTGACTTAAATATTGCTTTCCTAACAAATAAATACATAGATATACATTTACTGAATTGTTATTTATTATTAAAATAATAAATCGTACACTAGCAGTCCTGTAAAAAAAAAAATCTTCAAATTAACAGGAATTACAATTCAAGTGTAAACATTTTTAATGCAGCAACAAATTGGTCAAAACTTAAACAGGAATTAAAATTCCAGTATATAATGTATATAGCATATAAACATATAATTGAACTGAATAGATCGGGCCCATTGTCACCGATAACTGATCCAGCTATTTGAGTAAATATCGGCCCGATATCTGATCCGGTATCGCCATCTTTGCAGTGACAACAAAGCCTAACTCCTGGCTAATCTAATATTTGGAGCTGAGGCGAACTCGGGTAACGCAGCAGAGCGAGCAGCTAGCGACCTGATACGGACCCACCTGTCACTCAAAGCGGCCACGCTCTCAATTATGCCAAACTTTTAGCCTTAATGCAATTTAAACAAGTGAGTTATATAAAAATTCACCCCCATACAGTTGTCGTGAACGGGGAAATTAGCTATAGAGACCGAAACCGTTTTTTGTACCAGGCAGTAAACACGTTTATTTCTGCTGTAAAGTTGTGCATTTTAACATGGGGGTCTATGGTGATGGACTCCCTTCTGGAGCCAATCCCAAGTGACCATTCGAAGAAATGCCGTTTTTGGCTCCTCCACTTTTGCCTCATTTCTCATCACCAGAGGTTGCCGTTTGATTTTCACATAACTGGACACAGTTTTGTTGACATGGCACAGTAATTATCAACTTTATATTTCAAACTTGAAAGCCTTGCTTGCCCCCTCTCTTCCTCACACACACACACACACACACACACACACACACACACACACACACACACACACACACACACACACACACACACACACATCAGTGTCACACACACACACACACACACACACACACACACACACACTCCGTATGCAGCAACAACATACTGTACTGTAAGCTCCAACTTAACTACTCAGGGGGATCAAAGTTTCGATCCCATATTACATCACGATACAGTGTTGTCAGTGGAGAGGCTTAGACATACATTACATTACATTCCTGCAGTGATTGAGCAAGCACTGAACAGGTGCACCAGCGTACATGTTCAGCTTAGCTCTTCCACGTGAGAATTAGAAAGTCAGACGAGAAGCTCTGATCTCTGGTAAGGAGAGGGCTGAAGTGCCAGGTAGAGGGAAGACAGATGGGTATGAGTTTTCCTGCCAGCTGTCTATACTGACTTGCTCCGTACCATCACAGTTTGGCACAGAGGGAGAAGAAGGTTCATGTTTTTTAAGGAATGTCTCATACAATGAAAGTTATGGCTACAGGTTGGCACAGAGCTCTTGCGGTATAAATCGTCCGGTCAGCACCTCGACCCTGGCGAATGACTGATGGGGCTATGATTACAAATTGTTTTCATCGTAGTCAAAATATTATGGAGGGGGATAAATTTTAGGGAGGCCACAGTTGTATGAGTCATCGAGAGTAAAGGACAAAATGGCTTTAAATCAGAAAAAATTGTGATTGATTCATAATTGCGCCACTCTCATTTCATGAGTTTGACCTGCACACAACAGTAAAGCCTGGAATATAATATATTAATATATTTTAATCTACCTATATTATAAAATGAAATATTAGCGATTTATTTCCAAACAAATAAACAATACAAAGGGAAAGAGAAGAGACATGGTGAATGTCCATTATCCAGAGCAGCCATGATAAAGATACATACCGTACTACACAGACAAATTATATGTAATGTGTGACAAATTAATTTCAATACAATTTCAAATTAGCTTTATTAGCTAGCTAAACACCATATTACTGTTGCACTGATTCTCCCTTTGTAAAATATTTATCTGTGTTGCGTCTGTTAAATAAAGTAATAAATAAATAAATAAATAGATAAATGTTTTCTTTCTGCCCTCTTTGTTCAAGCTGACATCAATTATTAGGGACGGTTGTGGAATCTAGTTCCTGTTGTTTGAAAAGAAACAAAAATGTTACATTACTGAGTTTTTCATTTCATACTCCACGGATTATGGACAAGGAATTATGTTAAATTATCATTTATAATTTAGCAGTCCATATTTTAGAGATGTTATGGTAGCGCGAAAAAGTCTTTGGTGATTGGATGAACTATATGTCAATCAAACTCTTAGGCCAGTCGGAAGAAGAGCGAAACATTGCCTTGAGTGCCGTTCTTTGCTCTTCTTTCTCTCCAGTGCTGAAATAACTGATGCTATTGCAGCATCTAAGCTAACCTCTTCAGGAGCCGTCATTGTTGTTTAGAACCAACAGTCGCTCCGTGTTGCGTCTCACGCACCTAAGCCACGCCCACAGCTGCCAGCAGCTCCTCACAGGACACTGATTGGTCCGTGATCTGGCTTGCCGGACACAAAGGCATTACTTAAAGACTGACAAGATGGATTTTTGTGTAATATGTGATACCGCGATTCTCACATGACCCAGCTGCCATGCAAGATAAAGAAAAAGTGACTACAAAATAAAAAAATTTACCTCCGAAGTCAGCTAAAAACAAATCTACCAAATATCTGTTCCAAAAACAAATTTAACTTCATAGTTGTCCTTAAGATGTTGTACAAAACCCAATGGTGCTTAGAGATGACATGTAAACAATGTACAATATTTTTACCACTGTTTTTTAGCATTTCCAAGTGAAATGCTGACTTTTTCTTAAGTAAAAAGTTTGAGTTCAGCCCCTTAAGGATTGCCCTCTGTAAATCATAGTGTAACTCTATTAAACACTTTATCTGGGTAATACTGTCTACCATGCAAAATTGCAGCTTGTAATGGGGGACAGATTAAATGGAATCACTCTCACCTAGTGGCAAATTCCACACCAGTAAGCAACAAATGGCTTGCCAAGCTCTGGGTGACATTTCTAGGGATTAGCTCATGATGTCGGGGTTGAGGCAGGACCCAGTAGGAGGGACAGTTGCTGAGCATCATAACACCCTCCACCCTCCCAGACACAGAAACATAATATATTTTATTTATTTATATAGTGGCCATATACTTGCTTTGCACTGAGCAGAATAAACAGAGAATAAAAACACAGAAAAATCATTCATTTAATGAATTAATCCAATAAACTAAACAGAAAAGCACTGCACTTTTTTAAAGAGCTGTTTTTTTAAGAGAGAGCAACCTCTTACCACATGCACCCATGTCTATTGAACCTGGTATACAATCAGCTCGGCTGTAAAGCCTCTGCCAGATGCAAAAGTGAACAGATGGAAATGTCAAAACCTTGCTTTTACAGATGAGCATGCAACCTAAAATTACTTGGAGAGGTTGTCTGTATGCTGACTTTATTTTGAGTCAGTAACTGCCTTTTTGTGAGTATGTGTGAGTGTGCCAGTATATATCGCCTGCCTCTTTTTCTGCTCTGTTTTGTGAGGACATTAAATGCAGATATGACTTGCTTTTCTTTATTTTAGCTTTCTATTTTCATCTCTTCCTCCTTCAGTCCGGATCTGACTCGCACTCGATTGGAATCTAACTCATCGTCTTTCTGATTTTTATATCTTGCCTCAAGTTCAGCCGAGTGAAGTGAGAGAGGAAGAGAAATGAAAATGATGCAAAGCCACGAGTTCGGATACAGCATGAAATCTAGTGGGAAAAAAAAAAAAGCCAACAGCTGCTGATGGAGATGTGGTCTGAGGGGCGATGCATGGAGAGCACTGGGAGGTTATATGAAAGCAGAGAGGAGGGCAGGTAAGTGAGAAAGAGTGGAGAGAGGTGGCAGGAGAAAATGAAAGGAAGCAGCTGATATGTGGATGGAACAGAGAAGAAGACCCTATAGGGAGAACGCTGCAGCTCAACTACAGAACGCTTCGGCTCGGAGCGTTGGCGTAACGGCCGTGACACCGGCTGAGTCAGAATACTGTCAATCAACTTCCATTGCGCTGGAACTGAGTGACGAGGGATGACATTTAAATGTTCAGCTTGTGAACCGCAAATTCCTTTTCTACACCTCTAATGTGCAAGAGCTCCACTTATCTGTCTGTGTTTGGATCTATGACAAGAAAAACCCTGATCTGCACAGATATTTAGCTCTGTGAGGTTTGCAACCAAAGTGCTATTATTCTCCGTTCAAGTTAACACCCGAGAGTATTTGCATTATCTGTGTGTGTACTGTACACCTTCGTCCAGTTGCAAAACACGATTTTAAAATGCTCCAAGTGCAATGCATTTAAAGTGTTGTATAAACATCAATAAAGTGACTTGGGTTGAGCTTTCTTTTAAAGGTTCCATTAAATGAAAAATGCCTTTCTGTGTTGTTACCTTGAGTGTATTGTTCCTGTGTGTCTAAATGATGCATTGTTGAATTTTTTAATAAAAAAAAACTCTCTCCTTTCCTTTTTCATTGAAATGTCATTTTTTATGATAAACCCTGCAGTCAAGTGCATAGACAGAAATTTCACAAAATAAAATTTGATGGTATTTTGGTGCAGTGAAGCCAACCACACTCATCTTAGAAAATCTGCAGCTTTGCCTTTCACCATACTGTATGTCAAAGCTCTTGTCTTCATTGTAAAGACAAATTAATCCATAATCCTCAACAGGCCATAATATATCAAAATCACTATACCTTCTCTCACGCCACCAACAACCACCGTCAAACTGTCAGCCTGTGGGAAACTCTGTCCTTCTAATGTCACTGTATGACTGTCCTCGCAGAGGAGCTGTGAGAGTGTTTGCCACCTTTTCTCTTCTCAAACTTGCTTTATTTTGTCTATGACCTTTTTCCCTTCTATCACTTGCGGGATCAGTTTGCATTCTGCTCTCGGAGTGATTACTTCTCACCCTGCCAGCTCACCTTGACTTCAACTGTCATCCCTCCATCTATTTTCAATGTGATATTTTCTTTCTCACCTCTTATTAGTTGTCCCAATCTGAAGTCTCTGTTGAGTACCCATTTTTCTGCCTCCCTCTCTGTCACAGACACACACACATACATACATACAAGCATGCGCGCACACACACGCACACTGTGGAGGATCACGCATCCTTATTATTACTTTAATGTTATAATCCTCAATATTGCTATTTTTGATACTAGTCATGGTCGCCATTGTGTCTGCAATATCTGTTTCTGCAAAATTCAATGTATTTGCATTCAGTAATTATGTGTCTATAGTAGTTTTTATTGGTAGTCCGCTATTCCTGTGCTGATTTCAGATTGCCTACCTGAGCATGAGAGATTCACAGGAAAGTAATGCATTCATGTAATGCAGCCTCACTGTTAAGGCCTTTTCTTCCGATTAATTTGCACATCAATATATTTTTTCAAACTTTTGTTTTTGTCATGAGTACTTTCACACAGATTTATCCGACAAAAAGAAACGGAATTATTTTTCCGGAACAAGGACGATTTTTCTGACCTTTTGCATAGCGAATAAAGGCATCAACCAATGACGTTGTGCAAAACGGACATATTCAATACGTACACTATAGTGTACAACAACATGGAGGCTCTGCAGTCCAAACCAAGATGGCAAACTTCATTAATATAATAAATACAACAATTTACCTCAGACAGACTGCCAGACGCTGATATCTCGGTTTTGGCCTCTCCCTGCGTGAAGCTATACAACCATTTTATTGAAAAAGTGTTGCAAATGTCTAAAATTTGCATTGCTGTCAGTATGAATAGTTGTGATCCAAAATATGCGCAGCTGAGTATTTCGCATTTTTGTGTTGTTTATTCGTCACTACTCCGGCGTGTAAAGGCCTTTAGCGCTATAAGTTCCTAATGCAAATGAAATATTTCCTACCTTCCTGCTTCACATTGAGTTCAAATGAGTAGCTTTTATCGTGAAGCAGCCAGAGAAAACAAAGTGTATTTGTCACTGCGGTTAGTGCTGTCAAAAAGTGTGTGTTTTCAAAAATGAGTACAAAACGAGGTATTTTTCTTTTCATTTGCAAATCATTTTTAATTTTTGCAAACGAGTAGTGGAACAAGAAGGAGAAGCCAACTTTACTTTCATTTTCTTTTCTTTTCTGTCACTTTTTGGCTTTGACAAAAGTTATTTGTTGTCAAAAAATATCACACCCATTTTTCTGGTGAAAATGTTAAGGCGTAGCATCCACTAAACAACAGTAAACATGTTGTCCTCTACGATTGTTGAAATCCCTGTCAGCCTGTCACTAACAAAGATGTCACCTTTGTTGACCCTTAATTGTTGATCCCCCTTCAGCTATTCCGTGTCATTTTAAATACTTGGATGCAGCAGTGAGATGCATCATTCCACCACGCTGTGTCAAAATCAGATCAACAGTCTCTGAGATATTGTGCATGACACATGGATGAGCAAACAAATAATGTAGTGCCTCTCGGGTTTTTTCTTGTGTTAGCAAGTCTTTATCTCTTTGTGTGGAATTGAACTTATCAGTAGGGGGGTAAGATTAAGTCATCATGAGCATGTTTACACAAACCTATTTGTAACTGATTGACATTTATTGTTACAGGCTTCAAATGCTTAATTCCATATCTATGTTATGGTCCCATTTTGTTCCTGATTGTGCTTCAGATTTGGATTACAGTATATTTGATTGAAATAGTTTCAATATTTTGTGTCTACAGTCTTGAATATTAATAATAACAAATTAGGGCTGTCAATCGACTAAAATGGTTAATCACAAATTAATTAAATTTTGTATCTGTTCAAAATGTACCTTAAAGGGAGATTTGTCAAGTATATAATATTCTTATCAACATGGGAGTGGGCAAATATGCTTGCTTTATGCAAATTTATGTATATATTTATTATTGGAAATCAATAAACAACACAAAACAATGACAATATTGTCCAGAAACCCTCACAGGTAGTGCATTGAGCATAAAAAAACATGCTCAAATCACAACATGGCAAACTCAAGCCTAACAGCTGTCAGTGTGTCAGTGTGCTGACTTGACTATGACTTGCCCAAAACTGGATGTGATTATAACAAAGTGGGCATGTCTGTAAAGGGGAGACTCGTGGGTATCCATAGAACCCATTTTCACCCCTTTGAAAATGGCCATGACAATGTTTCCTCGCCAAAACTTAGCGCAAGTGTGGAGCGTTATTTAGCCTAATTTATTTGATATGTTTTCTAATTTCATATGATACCAGTATCTTCACTCTAGCTTTAAAACTGAGACCGCTACAACCTCCGAAAGATTGATTGTGTTAATGCATTAAAGAAATTTGTGGCGCATTAACTTTGACAGCCCTACAGTACAGTATAACAAATCTGTAATAAGGAATCACTATAAAAATGGTCTGCACAGATGTATATGATGTACGATGTGGGATCAATTAAAACAAATGTTTCATAAAAACATTTAAATATATAACAAAGATGAACTAACCAGAATAGGTCAGTCTGTAAATGTAATTATTCAGTCTACATGTTGGCAATCAAACCTCTGTTTGTGTTTGTGTCGACATGTCTGTAGTACTCTGCAGTCTCATGTGCAACCAGGAAGCACTGATTTTGTTTATTTAACTGAGACCTTCCAAACATCTGCTGGAGTTCTCAGTGTCACACTCTGAGTTCTAAATTGGTAAATTTCTGAAATTAACCAGAAGGCATCAGCTTGGTTCCTGGTGGATTTTTCCATGAGCTAAACGCCATATGCCTCTCTCAGAAATTCACTGTACACGCACACTCTCACACAAACACAATCTCCCCTCACACTCATGGACACATGCGCATTAAGATTCCATCCCATTTTGAGACGACGGCTGAAAGGATTCATCACGGTGACAGCGCGACTTCAACATATTTTTCAGTTTGTCACAAGTCTCTTTCTTAGCGCTTGTTCCTCGCCTCTCCTTGGTTTCCTCTGGTGTGTTGCTCTGAGTCCCGCTCAAAGCACACAGCAGGGGATTAGCCCCTATCACAGCGCTCGCTACCCCCAGATCAGTTCACCAGGGTTAAGGTGCAGCTCTCTCTGAAGATACCGTTTTCTTTGTGCCAATTCTCACAGTGACATGTTAAAGGAGCCCAGTCAGAGTGGAACTTTAATGCCATGATAACCCATTTAAGTTGCTGTCTCAGTATAAATACTCCCTCTCTTGCACTCTCTTTGTCTCTCTCTCTTTCTGTCCCTTTGAGTGTCAGAGCCTGCAGGTTTGTATTGCTGCTTGACATTGCAACAGAGAATGATGATGTTTGTCATTTGCCAAAACACTCTGGGAGATGAGTATTAAAACTAACAGCTACTGAGAGGGGTGAAGAAACAGAGATAAATTAGAGATGAACGAAGGTAATCCACATGTGCAACAATGCAAACAAACTATAGATTTTTTGATAGGGGATAGTTCAACATTTTGGGTGATGAAAATATGGATACCAATCTCATATATTTGCGTTAGATACAGAGCTGGAGTCAAGACAAGGTTAGCTTAGCTTGACTCTGTCAGGGAAGCGGGATGAGACAGCTTACCTGGCTCACAAAGGTACTGACATCTCTAGAGCTACAACACATTGTATCTTGGCAGGCTGTTCTCATACACCGTTCTTAGCTATACCTACAAAAAGCAATGCAATGTAATTTGTATATATCCCACAAAATCAATTTGTATGTAATCCACATCATGGTGAACCACAAAGTAGAAAGAGCAACGGACGCTGTGAAAGGAGGAGGTCGGGGTGGAAGGGTGGGTCAAAAAACACTGGGCTGTCGCCCAGGAGACCGTAGTTTGTGTCCCGTGTGAAACCAGAAGTCAACATTGATGTATTTGACACGTAATTTCTGTACCTATGTCGTGCCTCTTCCGAAGTTCTTTTAATCTAAACCACAATCTTTTCCTTAACCTAAATAGTCAGGTTTTTTTGGCCAGTTTTTGCCTTTATTAGATAGACAGCGACAGTTGAAAGGGGGAGAGAGAAGGGATGACATGCAGCAAAGGGCCGCGGGTCGGATTCGAACCCCGGGGCGCTGCGGTAAGGACTCAGCCTTTGTACATGGTACGCCCGCTCTACCAGGTGAGCTACCAGGGCGCCGCCAACTAAGTAGTTTTGTTGCCTAATCCTAACGAAGTAGTTTTCTGTGAATACAGAAGTTTATTTTCAAAAGATCGGAGCGGAAATTGACACGCGCGTCACATTGATGGACATTCGTAGGAAAATGCACGAATAATGAGGAATAACAATTTGTAAGACATATATACGAACCGTTGTATGAGGATATGTTGATCTTGTTTGTGTAATGAATACTCAAACAGAACTATAAAACAATTTGTGGTTCTGGGGCCAGTTGCAGTGTGTGCTGTAACTATGTTTGTATAGGACAGGGAAGTCAAATGTACTTTGTAAGGTTTATGTTGTGCTTCGCCTTTTTTGGCAAGGATTTTTTTTTTCCCCCGCAAGATTGAAAAAGGAATTGCAGCTCTGCCATCCCTCTTCCTCTTGCTTGTGACGCTTGTCACACCCATCCATCAGTAACATTTGTCTTCTGTTGTCCGTGTCTTTCCCTTCCTGGATAGAAATAGATTTTCTTTTAGGCAGTGGGCACTAAATGATATTAAAATGCTTTAGACTGTGTGTCTGTTTCTCTGACAACTGGTGTTGTTTCACACGGCAACAGATGTTGGTTAAACATCTGAAGCTAGATTGACTGTATCTTTTCATCTATCTCTGTTGGACAAATAATGAACTAATTTCTCAAACTGTTGCGGTAATCCTGCTCAAAACTACATTGATAATTGGCCAAATTGAATGTATAAAATCCAAAGATTTTCATCATTTTCATCAACATTTGAATCATACACAGACTATTATAGCTCCCTGTGCGCTTGTCTTACCCATCAGAAAATATCAAAACTAAAGTTAATGTAGCCAATACTTCTGACAGGTTCTAAGACAAGTTACCATGTTGCCCCAAACTAAAAACATCACTTCACTGGCTGCCAGGGTTATTTATGAAGCTTTGAATTCCTTATGAATGTTTAACCGTTTTTGGGTTGTTTTTTTGAAGAATTAATAAAGAACGGGGAGTCAAGGTTTTTCATCAAGGTCTCATTTTCCATTATCACTTCATCACAGCAGTATCATGGCAAATTAGAGCATGCTAGTTAATTAAGAGTAATTTCCCACCCCTACTCCATTTGCCACCTTTTTCATCTACCGTGTCTGTAAAGAACAAATAATTGAACATTTCTATATACAGGATACAATATGAAGAATAATTCATATTGAGCATTCAAACTTTTCATATGGTAACTCAACAATCCTTTTTACTCTGAACTTACAAATGTAAACAAAATGCAGGATTATATGACACGTGATATCAGTCCTTAGATTAGAGATAAGGTTATCTCCAGTTTGGTATAAATAGATAATGTGAGCTGAATGAGTCAAAAAAAAAAGAAACTTAAAAGCTGCAATTGCTCAAATTGATGATGACATGCCCTTTGCAAACCTGCAAGCATTTTCCACGAGGGGATTTACCCCCAAAAAAACTTAGCAGGTATATAACAAACTGCAAACAGCATGGCTAAAAAGCCTAAATATAACTGACTGGACTGATAGATGGGGGAAAAAATCTCTTCAACTATTCTTCAACTTTTCTGTGTTTGCAGTTCATTTTCTTTCATTATTGAATTCACAATGAATTTTACCATAGACTTTATATAAGAAGTGGATGTAGTTACCATGACATCACCCATTGGTTTGTAGACTGCCGTTTTGAAGCCTCGAGTTCGGCATTTTGGCCGTCGCCATCTTGTTTTTTTGCAACCAGAAGTGACACAAGCTTAAGTAGGCAACAATTGTTTGGCATCATTGTGCAAAAAATCATAATAACCTTTCAGCATATTGTAATTCAAGGGTTCTGAAATATAACTAGACTTATGCACCTCCTCATGGCTTTGTTTTCAGGGTTTAGAAAATCTAGCCCGTGACGGAAGACTTCGACCAATCACAGGTCATTTCAGAAGAGCGTTCCTATTGAGCGTTCCTATTGGCTGTGCTCCGGCTGGTGGGCGGTGCTTGGTATTTCCTCAAAAGATCTCAACATGGCTGCCGGGTCACAAACTTTCTCATTTTACAGCTAAACAGTACACTACAAGATGTTTCTGAAAACAATTGAGGCGAGAAATAGGCATTACAGCAACAGAATATTGATTCATATTAGATCAGCTCTGCCTAGTTTGACCGTTTGGTCGGAGTTTGCGAGTGATTGACTCGTGGCTCTCATAGACGGAAGCTGGACGGCAGACTCCAGATCAGCTCTGATTGGTTGTTTTCCTCCGGTCTGTGAAATCCTGCAGATGCCATTAGGAGCACCGGAGGACACAGAGGCACATGATTTTTTCAGATTACCTGTCTCATGCACTACTGTCAGGATATAGTGACAATGAAAATAACCTTTTTTTAATCATATTTGCTCCATTTCGAACCACTGCAGCTTTAAGTACAACCAAACGCTGATTAAGACAGTTTTAGGCGACCAAAAAGTTACAATTAACTTTCATGAACTGAAAACAAAATGTGAAAGGGTTAAAGTTGTAAGACAAAAATGCAGACAACTCCCAGACTGGACAACGCCGTGGTAGCGACCTGTCAATCACAAGGTAGCCACGCCCTAAAGCATACCCTTCTTTATTCTACTCTAAATGGGACCATAATTAACTAAATGAACATCATGCTGCATTGAAGAAGACTTGAAACTAGTGATTGAGAACATAAACTCATGTTTACAATGTTCACTGAGGTAATAAATCAAGTGAGAAGTAGGCTCATTTTCTTACAGACTTCTATTCAATCTGACTATTTTTTGTAACCAGAGGAGTCGCCCCCTGCTGGCTATTAGAAAGAACGCAAGTTTAAGGCACTTCTACATTGGCTTTACTTGAATTGTAAGCTTTTAATGTCACCCTGATAGCCTTTCCAGTTGCTCCGCTCCTCATATGTAGATGATATATACTACAAGCAGAAAACATGTGAGTCTACGCAAAAAAAAAAAAGAATTTGGATACGATTGAGTTCATTTGTTAGTCAATTTTGTTTTTCCTTCAAAAATCCCACAGCACAAAGTGGGTGGGATATAATTGTAAGTCATTGTAATTAGCCAATTAAGTTAAAGCCCAAATAATTCTCATTCCCAACAGTGTAATCCAACAGTCCTCAGATTTTTCTCCTCCCTATTGTGACTAATCATCAGCATAGAAGATGCTCTTCATCAGCCCACCCGTCTGCTCACCCTGGCTGTTGGCACCGACTGCTACGATAATGACTGAGGCTACTCTGAGACGATGTTTACTAGCTGACAGCAGCACCCTGCTCTCTCTGTATGCTCCAGCAAGCATTTCCATTTAGCTCACTTCTGAAGCTCCTGCCTAATTTCTCTTTGGAGACAGAAATCCTTTAAACCCCATTCTATCCTGGGGCAACATATTTACTGAGGGCTGGCTTTCCAATACCTGAGAGAGATTAACACTGCTCCCTGATTTATGAATCCATGCCACCCACCCACAGGCTTGGTCAGGGGCTCTAGCTACTCTACCCTGCTACTTCCTCTTCACACAATGGGATTTAGGTATCAGGAGGAACACACAAACACACACGTCCTCAGATACAGCAGAACTGAAGGGAGTTTAAACTGTGAATATGCATAGATCATCCCTCAGAATTCCCCTTAAGTAAAGCGTATACGCAGATTGGCGAAGGGCAAAACAGGTCGTCTGGGAAGTTAAAATAACTCAAAAGTAAACTTTATGATGGAAGATATCTCCTGGACAGAAACAAACTTGACAATGTATAGTTTAAGAAACTCCATACTGATGTATCACTTTGATATACAGTTAAAGCATATGCAAACAGGTACGCTAGGTCTGTCACTGCAGCATGGAGCTCTAGTCAAAAGATCTGTGACATCCATCTACTGTTTTGGCATCCCACCATCTCACTGGCATCGCTGGCTGTCTGTGACTGAGGTGGTCGGATGGCTGCCAGACTGAGTGACAGCCTGGTATTTGTTTATCCTGAATAGTCAATTGCTGGGCATCTGTACTACAGAAACAACTAAGCTGCTGGCACAGAGTTCAGTGTTTCAGTGGACGTGTCTGTTACTCTTATTCAATTGAGAGAATGCTTTTAGATTGTCCTAATTTCGGCAATAAAGCATTCATAAAAGGCATCATGTCATGTATTTCTGTGGATAAATACACAGTAATAAAATCAGACAGTTATAGTGCTGGAAACATCTTTGCAACATATGTTTTATGGGTGCAATCAAAACACATGCGTGGTAGCCTAGGGATATGTAAAGATGTGTCTGAGTGGAGGGTCTCAGCAGCAGCACAACCTGTGGCGTCGTACTGAACACATGGTGAAGATGTTCCTGTCTTTTTCTTTTGACCTTTTCTTTGTATTTCATTACTTTTTTTCTTCATTTTATGACAGTGGATTAAACATCTTCTGTTAATGAGACTGCTATTGTCTTACTGTGGCCTGTTATGTTGCCGGGACAGCTGTACTTAAATAATGTGAAATCTGCATGCTTAATTTGACTGCCCGCCCCCTAATTAGCTGCTTAACAATGGCAGGTTCCACGGGTTTTTGTTGGCGTATTCTCCCACATTCTTCTCTTATCATCTGCTATTAGAGTAACTCAAACAAGATATCTTTTCACTTAGTTTGGGTACACAGTATTTGCACGTCAGTTTGCAGATATTACTGATTGAGTGTTACACTATCACACATTTAGAGAACACTGGATTATTGTAGAAAATGTATTAGCCATGTGCAACCCATCTCATTCCCAACACGCCAAGTACTGTAGCTTGGTCAGTTCCCTTCGGCGTCTGATACCGACTGGAGCTGCAACGATTAATTGATCAATTGATAGTAGTCAACTATTATATTAATCACCAACTATTCTGATAATTGATTAATCAATTTGAGTATTTTTTTAAGGGAAAAAAGTCAAAATGATCTGATTCCAGCTTTTTAAATGTGAATATTTTCCGGTTTCTTTACTCCTCTATGACAGTAAACTGAATAAATTTGAGTTGTTGACAAAACAAGACATTTGAGGACGTCATCTTGGGCTTATGGAAACACCGATCGTCATTGTTCACCATTTTCTGACATTTTATAGACCAAACAACTAATCGATCAATCGAGAAAATAATCTACAGAGTAATCGACAATGAAAAAAATCGTTAGTTGAAGCCCTAATAACGACGCACAGAGGCGTCTGTATGGGACCCACGGGCTTTCAACTAACTCCAATGTAAACCCATCCGCCTCATTATTAGATGCTCAGAGCAACTGACGAAGTTTAAATAGTGAGAAAGTCCAAGTAGGGCGGCTGGGAGGGGAGGATGGATGGATGGGTCAAACAAACACAGGACTTTCACCCAGGAGGCCGCTGTTTGTGTCCCATGTGAAACCAAGTCAACGTTGAGTTATTGTACCGTAATCTCGTTAAGTAACTTCCGGACTGTACTAATGCCAGTTACGAAACAAGCGTAGTTATTTTTCGTAACAAACATACTTATTTTAACCCAAACCACAATCTTTTCCTACACATAACCAAGTGGTTTTGTCGACAAAACCTAGCCACGTAGGTTTTTTCTTGTAAGTAAACCAAAAAAGTAAACCTACGTTGGAAGTTTATTTTGAAAAGAGACTGTAGCCTATGCATATAACGAGCAGAAACTTCACACGCCGTCCCTGAGTCCAAAACTGTTGGACCATAGTTTGAAGCGTATGTGCCACTGACCAAGCTGCTGTATTTGACGAGTTGGGAGTGAGAACGTGTTGCCATGTTGTAACTGATGAGCTGGATTCACATCTCGCTCATGTGCCTTTTGTTTCTCCTCATCTGTTAAAACTACTTGTACAACATTAAATATTGAATTTAAACATACAGATATATAGATGTCAGTACGAAGCAGCAAACATTCAGTATTATTAATGTGTTGATGTTTAAAGAAGAGCAACAGTAAAGGGCTATACATATCTGGTGAATGAGCCCTCGTCTGCTGTAGGCATCAAGGTTCATACTCTCAACTTTGTTGCAGAAGGATCGCATCATGTCCACAACCTCATGTCTGGATTACTGCAACATGCTCTTGGCTGTGATACTAAAGTGCTTTCTTTTACCCCTGCAGCTCATCCAGAGTGCTGCAGCCTGCTTCTTGTCCAACCAAAGTCAAAAGTGTCCTGACTCACTGCCTTCATTCCCACAACTGGCCACATACTGTATAAAAGCTTGTACTGAATTCAGAACTGGAGTGATTGTGCCCAAGAGTGAATGTACACACCTTCAGCACATAATCCAAGCCCACTCATCGGTCTGTGCTCTGCATTCTTTATTCTCTCTTCTCTATGGCAAAATGGTCATTTCTCCGACCATTCTCAACTCTCTCTCCTTGTTGCCCAATATTAGAACATTTGTCCGACTGCAGTGAAAACATGCCTATTCTCTGTAGGTCAACAAAAACTTCTGCCTATATTTTGCCCACTTTCTGTTCAATAGTGACGATATATAAACAGCTAAATACACTAAAGCAGCTCACTGTGCAAATCACAAACTAAAGTGAGGCATTTAGCCATATGTTGGCAAAAGTATAAGTATCACCTGAAAGGATTTTTCTTGTAAACATACAAAAGTTGTGTTTGCAATCAGAGTTACTCACCAAAATGCATTGTGGGTGTGTCTTTGAGGTCTAAGAAACACGTTGAGTCCATTTCCTTCCCCATAAAACATTTGCAAAGATGATTTTTAAGTATAAGTAAGTAGTAAGTGATTCATTCAGCAGCCATTTTAACTAGCTTACAGTCATCTTCTTCTCCCCTGCCTTTGTTGGCACATTGCAGCATATCGTGGCACGTGATCGCCACCTGTAGGTCAGTGGAATAGTGTGAAATCCACCCACTCTCCAAAAAAAATAGCTCCATAGCTCTACTAGAGGTCAAAAAGAATCTGCATACATCTACCACCACTGATACAATGAGGTGAAATTGGTACAGAAAAAGCCAAACACAGAAATGGTCAGCTCAGTCATAGCAACACGTTTCTGTGCTGAGTTCTATAAGAATAAGGGTAACAAGAATAAGAAGAATGAATGACATGTTGCCTGCAGTATAAGAATATATAAATTGCAAGACTAAATCAAAAATAATAACAAAAAAATAACTGCCATCTTTCCAACATTGTCCAGGGCGTTTTCTGTTTTTCAATTGCTTTGATGGAACCTCACGGAAATCTGTTGGAGTCGGGAAAACACATCTCTCCTGCTCTCCTGCCATTCAAAAGAGAACTCTGAATGAATGAATTGAAAGTAATATAATTAAATATAAATGTGGTTGTGCGGAGGTACAGCCAAATATTTGTAGCCCATTCATTCTTTAGTTTGATACATACTGAGTCTGCAGAGGTATGTTTTGCTTCCAGTGAATCAATCCTCCCGCTGTGAGTGCTACAAACACTCGTATTGCCTCCCCGTGCCCATTCATGGTTTCTGTACATTACTAAACTATTTTCCCACTGCCATGAATGCAATGGAGGCTTTGCAACTTACTTTATATTGTATATCTATTCAGCTAAAGTTATAAAATTGTGTCCTTTGCTGAGAACAAGTTGTGTACATCTGCCATAACCTATTCAGTATGGTGGCGCTAATGAATACTAAAAGCACCTCTTAAATTGGGGATCAATGCTTGTCTCGTCACAGTCTGCATAAAACTACATTTCTTGGCTAAATAGTGGAACTGCTGAGTAGTTGCATAGTATACAGTAAGGTGCAAAGTAAATCAGTTCCTGTTTTGTCTGGCACAGTAATCTAGCATTTCCCATGACAACAAGCCTGGTGGCACAAAGGTAAAAGGCAGTGAAGAGGCTGCCAATCTTCTCCGCCGCAGAGAGACAATCGGTGCGCCTGGGAAATAAAGCACCAGAAATTTGGCTTTAACAAACATAAAAACATAGCACTGTGACCATCTTGCTTGCCTTCAAGCATATTTTCACAATATTGTGATGAAATAAATAGCCAGCATATAAAATGTGGAGACAACATCATGAAAGCTTTATATTAGCTAGTCCTAATGGCCAGACGTGTAATTGTGATATTTCACAGTATTTTCGCATTTAGTGAAACATGTCTTAAAGGACCAGTGTGTAACAATTAGGGGGATAGATTGGCATAAATGGAATATGATATTAATAAGTATGTTTTATTTAGTGTATAATCACCTGAAAATAACAAACGTGTTTTAGTTACCTTAGAATGACCCGTTTATATCTACATAAGGAGCGGGTCCTCTCCACAGAGTCCGCCATGTTGCACTGCCATGTTTCTACAGTAGCCCAGAGCAGAAAAACCAAACAAGGTTAACTTGTCCTACTTGGGCCGGAGTCGATAACGTTACTTGCTCCCGTCACTGCAGCTCTCTCTCTCTTGCTTCACCACTCACTTCCCACCTACACACACACTCTACACACTGGCTCTGCCCCAAATGTCGAGAGGGCCATTCGCATTTTCGCGTCAGCCACCGTAGCTCTCCAACATGCTTGGAAAAGGCTTCAATTGGTTGCAATATCCTCACCTCACCAATAGATATCGCCAGATCCTACACACTGGACTTTATAAGAGTCAAATTAAGTGATTAGTAATTTTTTTTTATTTATTTATTTTTATATGAATATTTATTGTTGGAGATGGGACTTGAAAAGAGGCTTCGATGTTTCAGACAAAGCAGTGCGGACTGGAACGGAGCAGAATACCTCAACAAGGGAGTTATCCATCATCTCTTGTCCATCAATGATTAATGGCTAAAGTGGTTCCATTTTCATGGTAGAAAACATAACAATCCTGCATTTGAGCATTTTGGCCCTCTCCTCCAAGCCCCTTAACAGCTCCCCTCTCCCAGTCACATTGTGCTATTTCAACAAGCGCCCCGTCCACTCACCCCTTCTCCCCCACGTGCTTCCTCCTCTGTTCCTGTCAGTTGGTCATGTTCCTAAGCATAAATAGTGCAACCAACCATTTTGGTGAACCGTGTTCCTGTTAACATCACTCATCTTCAAACAGATACAGTTCAACTAGTGCTTGACTACCTGCCCAGACCCCTGCAACACAGGAAGGGATGGGAATACTCAAGAGGAACCTTGAAATTGCTGAAACGAATGTGAAAGCTCCTGCAACTTTATAGAAACATTTCAGTACTTGACCAGCAGTTTTACAATGTCACACAATTCCTACTTTAGCTGCTAACCAATGTGAACATATGCCATTTCATCATGTGACATATGCTGTCAGGTTTCTGGAGAGGACAGTCATCATGAGGTTGCCTGAAATACACGAGTATTTTCAAGACATTTGAAAAAAATGACCAGAGCTGTTGTTTTGTCTGGAGAGGACAGTCCTTCTGACATGCCAAGATGATGAACAATGTACCAAGGAAACCAGCAGTACATACTGAAGGATGAAGAAGGGCGCATTTAATTTGCCAACTCATGGCATAAATGCAGAAAAACACAAGCACACACACAAGTAGTTTTTGCAATTTTTAACATAAACCCAAAACACAGGTGACATTAATTGATATTACTGTAGAGTAAATGGTGATATTATATATTTATTTTTTTAAATAAATGTGTTTCCGGGGCACATAGCAAAAGAGGGGCAGCAGGTGCATTTACAGTAACTACAGTAATATATTATACATCTATTATTTATAATATGATACCCTGCAGATCTGCAAAGAAATTATAGTAACCCACATTCATTTTCTGTTTTAGGAGGAAAAAAAATAGATAACAGACAAACAGAAACAAAGAAAAAAAACACATGAATAACAATTTCCCTCGTGTGTCTAAACAAAATGAGGTGTAGAGGTGCAGTGTGCTGACTCACCTCAGATTCACCTTAAATGTGATTTAATTATGAATGAGTAGGAGGATTATTTGCCCCAGTAGATACAACACCTACTGTAGTATTATTTGCTGGCTGTAATCCCCAGCATAGTAACATATACAACAATTGCTGACGTTGGTCTCTCAGCTTCCTACAGTTCATCATCTAAGACATTAAATATTCTACAGTATGTGTTTTTAATGGATTGGTTAACCACACCACTTCACTGGACACATTACCAAAGGATATTACATTGCAGCAATTCGTGACCTAAGGGGACTTTGATATTTTATCCGACTACAAAATGTGTTCTGCACTTACATTTCACATAAATATCTCAGTTTCACGTAATTAAAAAAGGTTTTTATAAACTGCTCAGTTTAGTGAGGAGTGTCAGAGGTAGTTCGCCGATAATAATCTGCAGGAATAGAAGTTGTCTTATTTAAACATGTAGCTACGAGGCTCCATTACTAGCAGAGGAGTCAGAATATTTATTTTATGTATTATTATTTTTTTTTTTTTTTACAGTTTTACTTCTTACATACTTGTTTGGTTGGGTAAATGTAGCGTTAAAGTATGTTTCTAACATTATGAGGGGAAACAAAATCTAAAACCTTGTAACATTAATTCAACATTAATTTGGCAATCTTGGGAATGGAATCTGGCTGGTTAGTTCTTGTAACTACAGATATTGACAATGGATATTTCTTGCCAAATGCATTCCTCTGTCATCAATTTAAAAAGTAATTAATTAAATGACACTAAAAGGCAGTCTGACTAACCTAAGGGGGGAAAGGTAGGGCAGCAACCTTGTAAAATGCTTTGTAAATTGTAGTGTGGATCAATATGATAGTGACGAACTAAACAAACCAAAGTAGTGACTCCGCAAATTGATGATACTTTAAATGATGTAATGTCTTGCTGTGGCAGTACACTTTTAGCACTTTTGAGAAGTGCTTGATTTTCTCTCTTGAGAGGGTGGATGAATGGATTAGATTAATGTAAACCTATTTACATAACAACAGGGTGTCGCTTGACACAACAGAGTTGCATTAACCCCTGTACCGTTGGCATGCTTTTTGCTCTGTTTAAACCCTTCCCTGTCTGCTCTTTCTCCTGGTCTAGACTTTGTTACCTCTCTCTCTTTTCAAATATCATTTAGAAATGACAAAAAAAAAAAAAAACGTCTTGCGGTCCATTACAGTTCATATTTAAGTTACTATTCTCTCCCATATGTACATGCTTATAACATTCAGTGGCTTGTTTCACTCCCAGGGTTATCTCCAGCTCAGGCTCAGTGACTTGTACAATCCAACTAGGCTGTTTATGACATTATTGTTCATGACGTTAAATGTTAGAGAACTGACTGAAAACAGGTTGATTTGGGGTTTATTTCTTTGAATACATTGATTCTATCAAAAATTACCATAAAAAGTGCTACAGAGTGAGCCAGTTCAGCTACAGGACAAACAACTCTGCCTGTCAACATATCGCCAGCCGCTTCAGTCACAACTCATAACTGTATTTCTTCCAGTTCCATCCGGTCCTTTTTTCCCACCTGCACACACACCTGAGACCATTCCTGGGATCGCAGCCACAAACGGCGCTCAGCAACTCAGAAAGTTGTTTTCATAAACACGTTGTTGACATTCTTATTTTCAAGTTCAATATATTGCACAGCTTTACTGCTTGATTATCCATGTTTCTTGTTCTAAATCACTTTCATATCAGTGTCAAAAACAACAACTTCTGTATAGCTTTTGAAAAACAAATCCTGCCATTTCCTAACTTTTGAGAAACATTTGTGATTGTTGTAAACCGTTGAAAGAGAGAGTTCTCCTCCCCTTCATTTATATTGTCAGTGATGATGATAATCTCCCTATCACAGCCTATGACATGTAACAACACAAGCTGTTTAGATGGCTATGTTTAGAGAATATAAATGATAAGAAAGGCTGTTCTTACAATGCAACCGCACTGCTCAAAAGACAATTTAATTATAGGACATTAGTCAAACTTTCAGTGTGATAAAGAAACAAAGGGGCTAAATAAACAAATGTGTTATTCACCAAAGGACTAAAATTAATTGAAGTTTTAAGAACTGAACACAAATTAATATAAAATTAAAAAGTAAGCGACTGACTTACTTGGACTTAATGACCTGTTCATGTATGTGATACCATGTTCATACTTTCAAATTGAAAAAAAATGAGCCTACTGTAAATGTTGCATGACAATAATGGTAGTTTTGTTAGGAAGGAGCACATATTTCCAAGATATCATCTGTAAATAAAATGGTTTGGAAAAGGGATGTGAAAATGGTCACACACCACATTCATGAAATAATTCATCAAATCTCAAATGTTCTGGGGAAAACAAACAGTCATGCTGCAAATATCCAGCCCCCTGATGGCTTTGGCTTTAGTACTTACTTTTACAATCCACAATGACAGTCACTATCCAGTGTCTTCAGCACCTCCTGTATGGATCGCTGCTACTTCTGTTTTTTTTACAGATATTAAATAAGTAATAGTAAAGTGATTGTGCAGATAGGAAAAACTGCTGCCACCAACACTCTGGTCAAAGTGACCGGTTCTGATCTATTGGTGATCCGTGGCAGAGATCAGAAATCCATAATTTATTCATGGACATGGTGTACATGATGTGACTTTCCAATGCACAGACTGGTCATTTTAAATGTGTATTTTCTTGTTGTTTGTCTAAAAAGTATTAATTTATGTATGCAAGTTTAAAGTGTGTTTAGAGTGTAAACATGGGAATACGATTTGGCTCACTTGGAGATGTAAAACTGCATCCAAAAAAATGTTCTTTTAGGAAAATACTCCAACTGAACATCATGTAAATGTAGTCCAATTGGCAGTAACCTCTCCACTGGTTTTGTTGGCTCTCCTCACTCGTCTCCTAGGACAATTCAGAAATGATTTCAAGATCCTGTTGTTGTTTATAAGGCCGATCTATTATATTTCTGTTTGTTTTGATCCTGTAGGACTCTCAGGTCATCAGGCATGGGGCTCTTGGTTGTTTCATCATCTAGATATCTAGCTTGCTGCGAGACGAGAGGAACAACCTTTCTCATCAGATCAGTTCTGCACACTCCAAAGAATCATTCAAATTTCATCTCACAGTCCATTTCTATTTGCCTTTCCTTGTGTGTGTATTTGCGTGATTGTGCAAGTGATCTTTTTGTCTTACTGCCCTGTGTTTCTTGTCTGCTATGCTTTTAAATCATTCATATAACACTTTAGTCAATAATGGTTGTTTTAAATGTTTTATAAATAAACATGACTACCCTATCTCACCCCACTCTCCTCTCTGTTTATTCTGGGCGCTCTCCTGTCATATATTATTTCAGCTTCTTTGTAGTCTAGGGACTCTCATCCATGCACAACCAATCTGACCGACCTCAACAGCCCAGTAATCAATTGTATTTTTTTTTTTTTTTGACGACAGAATTATGTTTTATCCAAAATATGCATTCATTTGGTGGATATGTGACTTGGTTGTTTATTTGACTCAGTTCTTTCTGTAGAAACGGTCGGGAATAACTTCACTCTATAATTGCAGAGGGACATGCGGCGGCCCTAGAAGATGTTCAGCATATGACTATTACTTTCCTCCTTACTGTTTATTTGATTTGTCTTTTAATAGTGTGACTTAAGATAGAAGCTTCAATTTCAAGTCAATATTTCTGTGTATGTACTCAGTGAGGCACAAGCTGAAGTAAGAGTAAGCTATAATGAAGCATGAATATTATAGATGCTCCTGGGGTCTGTTACCTCAATGTAAATTGATCCTAAACCTATCTTGCAGATGCATTTTAGGATGTTTGCAAAACGCATTGCAAGTAAAGATAATCTTTTTTTACCAACTCAGAGAAAGCATGTCACTGTAAGAGGACCACCAACTGCAATGCAACATCTTGTATTTTAAGTCTTAGAGCTCTATTTTCATGTTCACGCAGGGCACGAAACACAGTGTCACACCGGTGAACTGGTATGTTCCTAGGACGCTCTGAGGTTAAGCCTATTTCCTGGACTGTGCTGGTTTGGTATCTTGGCTTGCAGATATGATGTGCCACAGTGGGAGGAGATGCGCGGTAGACGGTGCGGCTGTGCCAGTCGAGTGGCACACTGCAATCTGGGTAGAATGAGTGCATCTGGTGCGGTCCACCGCCCGCCTGCTCAGAGCAGGCCAAGAGCTCATCCCAGTGCAGCTCAGTGCACTGGCGTTCCATAACATTTTGGTCACTTAATTTGGTGAAGGTATACCCATAAAAATCCTCCCTGAAATCACACAAACCCTTTTATTTATGCTCATTTTCCACTTTCATTCAACGTTTTTCAACCAGCTGACATGTGATCACACAGAAAACAGTTTTCTTCCAGTTTTGCTATCAATTCCAGTCAGATAGAAAAAAAAGCAAAGGATTTGTGAGTTATGGGTGGCTAAATTGTGTGCAAGAAGCACCAGAGTGTCGAAAAATAACCACAAAAACATCCTCACTTATGTGTACATTGAATGTGTCGATTTTGGCGACTTCATGTATACGTTAAAGGTGCTAAATGTCAAAATTCAGAGCGTTAATATAGCAGCAAACAATTATTTGCTATGTAAAGATATAGAGGAGTGATGTCTACCTGAGCAGAGAATGAAGTCACTGTGTTGTAATCTGAGCTTCTTTGTGCTTTGTTGAGATAGCCAGACCGGCCTCACGTGCCTTTTAGTGCATGTGAGCCCCACTGGCGAGCTAAACAGTGATTACCGCTGATAACGCTAACCCACGTCATTGTCACAGAAGCGTAACACCCACCCTCAGGTTCCCCCCAGGTAAACACTGTTAGCTCTGATAGATGATAGATATGCTCTTAATTGGGAATTCAACAACTTTAACTTTATTATTATTTGTTAGGATTAGGATTTTTGCCTGTACTTCCAATATTATATTAATTTGATCTGGCCGTGATTCCACTTCCTAATCATCTGTTTTCTATTTGTTCATATTTTTATTGAGAATTTAAAATAGCAAGTTTCTTTAAATCAATTCCTCCTTCTCTTCAGCACCATGTACAGCGATCGTTTAGCAGCTCTTAACAGTCCTGCACGTGCACTCGCTTGTAAGTGCTGTTTTGGGGATAGTGTGTAAAAATTTAAGAGCTTTTGTAAAAATGCTCTTACACCTTTGAAATCAATCATTATTGGGAAACAGGGCCCTGTAAGGTCTTTCCTCTCTCTCATCACAGTTGCTCACATACTACTTGCTCATACGTCACTGTCAAGTTTATTTCTCTCTTCACAAAAAAAAACATATCATAATGTTGACTGAAACTGCTGTGTCCCTCATTACCCTCCATCTGTTATTGTTATTTTCTCCACTCTCATGTTCAATTGATTTTTTCTTGTTTTGTTTTGTTTATAAACAGGGATATCTTCAAGTCACAAAAAAATAGAAAGCATATCTTCATACTCTACTCCATTATATATATAAAAAATACTGTTCAGACATCAGACTTTCACAACTCCCACACCGTGTATGTTTCCTTAGTTCAGATGGAAGACACAACCTACGCACAGGTCTAACCACTACCCTGTATTACATAAAGGATAATTAGTAAGTTCACTTTTTTCAACGTGAAACAGATAGTGAGGCCAATATCCAAAGGTTATTTGGTTAGTTTTACTCTCAATCACAGTTTAAATGTGTCGCAGTTTAATGTGACACATGCAGTCTGTTGTGAAAATCACAATCAGTGATTTAGTTTATAATTTAATCAGGTATGATGTCCAGAAAACCACTGATGAGTTGCCTTGAATTTGACTCAATTATTGAAATATGAATTATTATTATTATGCACACATTGATTAAGGTTAATGTAGTTTTCACTATCATCACTTCATTTACATCACCAAACAACGTAGTTTTATTTTGTATAAAAAGTGTTTCATGTGAAACAATCTAAAAAACATATTATTTATATGAATTATAAATCCTGTTTAGATGTCCCTAAATGCCGACTGTGTAGGAATCATAACTTAATTTTTTAGGAGGACTACATACTGATCACTCTCATCTGAAGGCAACTTTAATCCATCACCCATGTGAATCCCACTGCTGCTTACAACCAAAGAAGAAAAATGAACACCCTTAAACCAATTTTTTTTTCAGTTTCCTGCACAAAAACAAGGACTGCAGACTTATAATAATTTAATAAATCATTTAAATTTTGATTTATTTAAGAGAGTTTTTTGAACAGTCTTAATATGACAGAAAAAAGGCCATAGGAATATTATTGTCAAACCTTGAACAAAGCGTTGTGGTACGACCACCCACTGTCAAGGTCCTCATCTAAAATGTTGTTATTTTCAATAGTGTCAGAAGATACTTTACACCTCAACTTAGAACATAATAGTGTCAAATATCTCCCAGATACTATTTGCCGTTGTCAACACACCGAGTCATATCGTACAGTTAGGGGGGCTTTTCAAGTCTGACAGAGACTTACTCAGAACTAGTTAACCTGGGACCACTGAGTTCACATATTTGAGAGCACCACCAGCAGGTAACACATCCCTCATACACCAGACATAAAATCATTATCCTGCCAAGCAGCAGGTCAGTGATCAAAGACCACTGTTGTCACTGTTAATAGTTTGCTGACAGGCAAACAACGCTAACAAAACACAATGCCATTGCTTAAGGACAAAATGATACCTTATGTTGGAAACAGTTACTGTAAACCAGTCGTGAGGGCTTGTGTAGAGTGAAGTTTTTCTGAAATTTACATTAAATTATGCGTTTTACAGTTTAAATGGTCCACATTTAATTTTACTGTACACTTGATGCAGCTCTAGGGAACCAACCTAGACTCTCTCTATCCTTCAATCTCTCTCTGTAAACCGTATAAATGTACATATATAATTTTAGGTTTATTTGCATGTATAGAGAATAGTCTGAGAGACCAATTAGAACATGTGCACATCTTTTCATTAATATCTTATGTAGGTTTGTAGGTTGTTTACACGGTCAGATGAGGTGTCACCTTGTGGATTCATGTCAAGAGGTAACTGGACAATTGTTGTGGTTTTATTTTCTTCATGCGATTCACTAATATAAGTCAATTGACTGATTGAACACATCTAATTTACTATAAGTAATTCAATCCATTAAATACATGCATTTGTAGTGGCTCTTATAGATTTCTTTGTGCATTTTAATGCCCATCACATTTACAGCGTAGCTCTTTTCTGACATGTAGCTAATTTGCATATGTCAATTATACATATAGCATAAATGTCTGACATGCCATGAAATGTACTATGCACATCAAGAGTACTGGCGGATAATTGCTGATTTAATTACAGCTTTCATACATTGTAACATTATTAATTCTTGTTGGCTTCAATCGCCTGTCTGTACATTTTTGAAATTGCATTGAAATTATGAACTGTCTCTCCTGAAAATTATTTCCATATACAATTAATTTCCATTGGTTGATTCCAATGGAAACACTTGTAACACCGCTGGTATTATCTTTCATATCAACATAATGACGTAAATATATTATATTAAATACATCTTCTAAATGTTCACTGTCAATTTAAAGGGTTTATTTTAAAGGTATCTACAAAACATTGGCTATTCTTTCATAAGTTGTCTCAACAATTTCTGCTACTGGCAAATAAAGACTGAATTGGGTTTTATAGTTAGTTTGTAGTTTGTTAAAAAAGTACTCCATCGATTTAGCATGGCACTCCTACAACATTGTCAGACTCATGACGGACAGTAAAAAAAAAAGGTTGCTGTTTGTAAACGCACAGCATTCAAAGTTGCTTGTCCTCCTCGGCTCAACTAGCGTGCGAAGAAAAGAGAGAGCAGCGATGGTGGAGCGAGCTATAGAGTTTATGAAGAGAGGGAGCGGCGTTAGTGAAAACAAAGCAGTGAATCAGAGAAATAAAACATGATTTTCTGATCGTTTCACACCAGTTACGTTCTAAAACACAAACACAACGAAAAATGTGCACACCTCCGCGCAACCCTGTGGGAAGATGCCGAGTTGCCGTACTTTGAATGAATGCAGCCGAAGGGCAGGCTTCATCCTGTACGCTGTGGCTGAGCGCTGCTCTCGGACAAGGGGAGACACTCTCTGGTGCACATGCACATAAGAACACGCAACCCGTTCTCATGTGTGAAATATGGCCGCTTTGTATCTGACAGATCTAAAGGGGACTTGTAACCATCGATGTATAATGCTTGTGCCTCGGTATCAGAAGCCGAGGGGCGGGACAAAGTGGCGGTATTTGATGACCTGAACTACACTACACGTGGGGCAGAAATGCAGTCCCTGCAGGCCCTGCAGATACAGACACCACCACACACTTCTAGTGGGTCAGAAGTGATGATTGAGAGGGATTATATTCGTATCTGTCTATACATTGTTTTTTTAAGGATACTCTTGCATATTATACCTTGAAGATGGATGTTCAGTTGCAACAATGCTTGCCAGTTAGCTGTACTCCAACTGCACGTGGTTGGGCCACGTGCAGCTTCATTCATTTGTGAAGACAATGAGTCAGTAGGCCTACACAGAGTAAATCTGCCAACTGTGAGTACATCTGTTAAGTTGGAGTCTGTACTATGAAATCATACACAGCACACACAGTTTACTTACAGCACTTGTATTTATGTGGTGCTGGCTGCTCCACCCACAGCAGGCAAGCTGGCATCGACCTTGGGGCAATGCGCTTGATCTTCGCGCACGCTTCACCTCTTAATGATAAAATGAGAAAACTGGGTCGGAGATGTACATTCCCACCAGAAATAGTGGGAAGTTAACATCTTCAGCTGAGCACCAAGACTTCCAACTGGGAAATCATCTCTAAATAAATCAAATGAGTTTCACAAATAGGTGAGGAGCCTATGGGAGGCCCAGGTTTGCTCCTGGGAGGAATGAACAAGTCTGGATGATTAACTGAGAAATGAATGACCTGCTCGTGTATCCACTAGAAACCTACTTGGGCAATCAAATGACTCTAAATTAAATGATATTTGGTACGTTGAGTTCTTTATAGAGACCGATGTTGTTTTTCATGATTATTTATCATCTTTGCTCAAGGAGTTTTAGTCATTCCCTGAAGCAAAATCTGAAACATTGATTTGCTTTAACCTGCACTTTAAGACAAAGTATGTTCAGATTTTGCTGCCTACCATACAATCAGCAGAAAATTGAGTCAAAGTCATATTGTATATGAAAGAAAAGACATTATCAAGACGCATACAATGTCCACTGAGTGAACATTTTGCAGCTGTTTAAAATGTCTACGATGGCTCTATAAACTCACACATTTTGCCGAAGAGAGAATAAGAGAGACAGAGAGAGAAATCCAAAGAAACCGACCATGCAGTCGTGCATATTACAACTCACCAGAGTTGGGATCGGAGTTGCCGTCAGCTTCAGTCCTCTTATCGGGGGAGGCCTGCTCGTAGAAGTCGTCCTGCGCCTGCACCAGAGGGAGAGGTTGTGTGAGGAGGGAGCCACTGCCTACAGGCTCGTGGTCCCCCAGACCGCTGTCACTGCAGCTCTCCTGGGAGCCATCCGGCAGGTGAAACGTGACGCGCCGCTGCGACTAGAACCAAGAGCACAAAACAGAGCCTCTGATGTTAGTGCTCTGCTCTGCCCCCTCAAAATTTTATTTTACTTTTCACACTATTATTTTACACTGAGCTGAGCAAGCTCATGCATGCTGCTTGACACACTGATCAGCACTGCAGTGTAAAATAAGCAGCCTTAAGAGATTGTCTGAACGATGTAAATTGTATTAAACATTTACAAATTAGGAAGGCACTGATGAATTGAAGGGTTCATTTCCAGTTTCAGAAGACTGAGAATGAATAAAAAGTCTATTTTTGACTTGGGCCGCGTTATTGATGGGAAGGGGAGTCAACATAGGGTAAATACAGTCACGTTTCACTGCACAATGACAACCAATAACAGCATGCAAATTAAACATCATATACTGCTACAAAAATCCAGCAAGGTGAAAAGTGCTAAATTTGTGAGCCTTTCATAAATGCATGGGAAATTCTTGATGTTATTTCTTTTTTATTTATTTTATTTGCACATAAGACTTGATACAATCCAGTTAATGAAAAAAAATAAGAAATGTGACAGGAGAGGACAAGAAGCCACAGGCTTATACAACGGACCTCCTCTCAACTTAAGAGGAAAAACAAACAATGACAAAAAAGGAAGCTAACAGACAATACAATGTCAGGCATAATTAATCAAGGCCATGAGGTTTCTAGATATTGGTGGCAGCATTTTATTCTGTTTGTGAGGACTGCTGCAGGGACATTTACAGCCGGATTGTTTAGTTTGTGTTGTCAGTTTGTTTGCATGTTGGCAAAGTCAAAGTGGCCTGCAGAGTTAGCAGAAGTCGCCCCCAGGGTGTCCTTCTCCCCACATTCTGCACTCTCACTGACAATAGGAATTTCTTAACCCAAAAGTGTTCCCGGGACGAGTCCTATAGCTCGTCTGTCGGAGATATGCATGCAAACACACACTCACGCATTACACGCACACACCACCCTTAAAGCCATCCTGATTGAATTTCCAATTGTTAATTCCGAGTGTCTTTTCCCCTTGCTCTAATGACATTTTCCTCAGGCTTTTTCATAAGTCCAGACACAAGCCTCCAGCTAACCTTTCGTGAGCACAGAGAGGTCCCTGCCACATCCTTGGTGATGACAGACAGAGACGGGTTTTACAGTAATTATTGGCAAAAGCAAAGGTCACCCAATCTGCAGTCTAATGCAAATGACCTCATTATATATTTTAGAACTACTCCAAAAAAAATGCAACATTCAATTAACCAAAAAGAGGGAATAAAGAAAGAAAAAAAATGGGTTAGTGAGGGATGTGGGGGTTGGGGACAGACCTAGGAGACCGTGGGTAAAAAAAAAAA
The DNA here is from genome assembly GCA_916701645.2 of Sebastolobus alascanus. Taxonomy (NCBI): domain Eukaryota; kingdom Metazoa; phylum Chordata; class Actinopteri; order Perciformes; family Sebastidae; genus Sebastolobus; species Sebastolobus alascanus. The sequence continues at coordinate 115,975 of CAKAOJ020000231.1, forward strand.
AAAAGCTGGATTCACATCTAGATGCATGTGTTGAATTTTCATGAGGATTGTAAAATGTAGACAGACAGAGATAGACAGATTTGGTGTCATTTATGAAAAGCTATGGTGGATTTATGCACTTAGCTTGGCATTTGAAACATTTTTCTCTGTTATATTAAAGAAAAACAGAAATTAGCTGCAACCACTGACAGTTAAAATAAAATTTATAGATAAATATCCCTCTATCTTATTTGAAAGCTTTGAAAATAACCCAAACTGTGACATTTTGTGTATATTATCAGAAATAATACCATCCAAAATCCAGTATAAATATATTCCCAAAAATCAGGATTTGAACAATGCGTCACATTTGCAGTCTCCAAGGACGACTGGGAGTGCAGAATCAAGTACAATTAAATGTAAAGGTCTTGTAAAACAGTAGGAATCTGGATAAATGTCACCGCTAGTAATTATAAAGAGGCAGATGATCAGATGTGGCATTTCGAATGAAGATGACATAATGGGGGGTGCGGGTGGGGGGGGGGGAAGGGGTCCTCTCTAACGGGACTCCCTCCTTTGTTTGTTTGTGTGACAGCTAAAGTATACTGATAAGGCAATGCAGCGCTATCATTTTCGCATAAGGTGAGGCATGTGTGTAGTTTAAAAAACATTTTCTAGAGAAAATGAACCCAGGGAAACAGAAGGTTGAGGCAAGCCTTTAAGAGTTGACATGTTTGGTGTATCTGCAGTTAATTAACAGTGCCTTCATGTGTTTTTCTTCCTGCTGATGCCAAAGAAGCTGGCCTTAGGCAAGGTTGCCATCTATTTGTTGGCTGCCCTGGAAGTGTCAAGCTAGCAATACTGATACTGGCAAGTCTTCTACCACCTCAGAGTTAAGGAGGCAACTGTATATTTTTGCATGGAAGTGGTATCCAAAGTGTATATCTTGTATTATTAGCAAACCTGGATACATGTATTGATTCATTAAGGAAATGTGCTAAAACTGTATATATTGTGAACATGGTGTTAATCCATTAAACTGAGTAAGGTCTAGGATTGGGAGTGATGTACGATTTACTGGAGCCTTTGTAAAGGTTTCATAAAAAGGTTCCTGATCAGTACATGACAGTATCTAGAGTGCATGCCCATCAGTATGATATTAAGACATTCATGAGAATACTCTGATTAATACATGGAGTGAGTGAATACAAAAGGAAATGCAGGAGACAGTGTGACGGTGGGAAAATGACTGTCGTCGCTAAGTCCAGGGAAAAGAACAGCAATCTTAATTCTCAATTAATCACAATATGTGACATGATGACAAAATGTGATATTACAAAACGGTCTTCTCATATATATGATAAGTACGGGCTTATATTGAAGCAATTATAATATTGTAAGTAATTTCCTTTGATTTTGACTAAGAAAAAAAAAAGGCGTATTATTGATTGGGTTAATGGTTTCAGTGTGTGCTGTCAAAGACTGCTGGACTGGTGGGACTTTAAAATGAAATCTTGCTGAGCGCCCTGTCAGATTTTATTCTACTGGTCTGTTTGGGGTGAAGCAGAAGAGGTTTAATGGAATAAAATATTGTATACATACTGTACAAGCAGAAATGATGAAATTATTTAGACTTCTTTGATAAATATTTCACCATAACCTGGATTGTTCCAAGCAAAAGTATTTATAATGCATCACTGATCATTTTACTGAATTACTAAATAAAAAGGTCCAGTTTTAATAACATTCATCACTGTGTGTGCGGTGTGTTTCGACTGTTTGTGTTTACATGTGTCTATTTGTGGGTTTAAGCATGTTTGAAGATATTTGTATTTCGCTGTTGCTGACAGTCACTAGTAACATTAGCATAAGACCAGCTTAAACTATCCCTGCTGCCAGTTTACAAGATATTATGGCTTATCGTGCCTGCTAACCCTTATTATCCGCTTGTTTTTATAATTTGCCTGACCAAACACACTCAACTTTAACAAATGCAAAGCAAATAACAGCACTTTGCTGCTGGAAGGTCTGAATTGCAGCAAGCCTGCAAAAAAACAAGAATTCACCCTTGGGTCTTCATAGAAAGGATGCAGAATTAAATAAACTGGAAATAAAATCTGACAGAGAGAATGCCAACTTTCTTCCATCAGATAAACCTAGCTCCACCAAAATCAACTGATTTTTGGCAATCTATATTCAAATTATTTTATGACATGCTAAAAATATCCAGAACCTCTTGCTATAATAGCAATAGTTGGCACAGTACCATGGGATCTCTGTCACAACTAATACGGCAAAAACATGATAGCCGTTGCTATCCTCCTGGCTAGGAGACTTATACTTAACTCTTAACCTCCTGAGCCCTAGCCCTATCCTTCAGAAAAAAAAGCCTAAAATAAAAATGAATCAGGAATAGCTCATCAACCATAAGGTTTATATGCATATATCTGGTCTCCTTTTAAAGGTAAGAAGCTAAGGAATATGAATCCATTGTAACTAAACTAAACTATATTACCATGGAGATTACAATGGAGATGCGATCAAGAAAAAAAGTATGATTTTCATCCTCGTCTAGTATAAAATCTAAATATCACCATGAAAAACCAATATCCCAGAGACAATGATGCAAATCTCTTCTCCTCCACTTTGACTACAGCTGGAACTATAAATTTGATGAAAATAGAAAGAAAATAAAGAAGGAAAAATGTCCTCCAACTTTCAATCTATCGATTCAAGATCTTATGCATCACCTCCCCTCAGCTTTTACACCCCTGCCCCCACTTCTACCATTGACTACTACTACCTTATGTTTTGATATGTCATATTGTAAATTTCTAACAGTGTAATAGGTTAGTGTTACTTGTGGGATGGGGTTTTGTTAAAATGTATCAAACTACATTTGAAATTGTATTTTGTATATCATGGAAAAAAAACAAAACCTAGCTCCATACAATGTCTTCTCCAAAGTTTCAAATGGGTCAACACACTGTATGAGTATTATTATCTCTATTAGTTGGTGGATAAGTAAATAGGAGCAGAACTATAAATGAAGTCAACGTTCATTAGTTATATTGCTCTAAAGCTTGCATTTCCAGGACTTGGATGGCTTGGATTTCCGGGATTCAAGGACTAACAAATACCTGATTCAATAGAGAATATTGAGTTTTTTAAGCAAAGTCTGCAAACAGAGAACACCAGACGGCAAAAGTAACAGATACATAAAGCAGTTATTCACCCATAACATGATATACAAAGTTTCTGTTACCATGATATCATTGGGTATTTTGACATATTTCAGCAATGTACTCTACTGCAGCACTCCATGTCAACACTTCTGCTGAGAGGCACAATCAGTGGCTGAAATATACAGAATCACTGCGCAGTGAAGACTCAATCCCACAGAACACAAAACTGATACAACTTTGGTTTTATGTGACAGAAAACAAATAGAGATAGGGCTCATGACTCGGAGCACGAGCTCTCTCTCTCTCTGCTTCCCCGTCTTTCTCCTCCTGAGTGTGACCATATGGAGCACAGTGTGCAAGTCAAAAACAACTTCTGTGTTGTATTGTTTCCCACATGAACTCAATATAACACTACATTTCTATCAGGCAGACATTTAATGAGAAGAGGCACACACTGGGAAGACGTGCACGCACACACACACACACAAAATAATGCAACCCCCTCACCCCCACAAATAATCTTATCTAACAGCAGTCTGACACCTGCGGTGAGAGAACACTTCCCACGAGTCCGTTCTCACAATCAGACCACTGAGGGAGATCAGTCAACCAGGAAAACAAAACTCACAAAAATATCTCTTTCTCTTTCTCTCCCCTCCTCTCCTCTCCTCTCTCTCACTCTTTCTCTTTCCCTTAGAGACCAAAGGTGCTGTGCCATCTGCTGGCCACCTTGGATAATACATTTTTTTTTATCAATAAAAAGGCCACAAACGTGATCGCCTGCTTTGTTCCACTGGTCATGGTGATTGAATTGTTTCCTTTCTCTGTCATTCCCTCTCTGCCTTACACCTTTGCACTGCTATTGCTGTACTTCAACATTTGCTGAAACGACAAAAAGCTGAGTCTTATCTGATGCTATTAACCCTTAAATACAGCAATCTATGTCCTTTTCTTGAACCTTTTATCATGTTTTTTGAGAAAGTACATTTCAGTGTCATACTGCATTCCCTGCAGTGTTCATCCACAACCCTCGACAAGCTGTAACATCCCATAAAACATCAAATCAAGTGAAACATTAGCAGATGATAGACAGTGCCTCCTGTCAACATAACATTCGGATTTCCTTTGGGATGAAATGCATCACAATCTCAGTCAGACAGGGCTCTATTTTCATGACATAAACACAGTCAAAAACAAGCTTTTCGCATTGCTTAAAAAAAGATGAAAGACGCAGAGATAAAAAGAGTTCCCAAACTTGTTTCTGTAAGCAACACTCAAATAAAAAGTGACAAATAAATCACAATCTCCCCCGTCTTTGATTCCATCTCTAATATTGACGTAGTCTGCTCCTGCTGCCTCTCCAGAGTCTAAGTCTGCTGCCTTCTGCTTTTCATCATTAAATCATAGCTAGGCAGTTCTGAGAAACATCTGCATTCTGCCACATCCACAATGAGGCTCAATCAGTCACTCCCTCGCTCTCTGGTTCACCACAAATACACACACACACACACACACACACACACACACACACACACAAAGACAAACACAAAGATACATAAATCTAAGTCACATCTGACCCATTTCCCAAATTGCAAGCTTGGAAGACTGGACATGTAGCGTGTGTGTGTATGTGTGTGTGTGTGTGTGTGTGTGTGTGTGTGTGTGTGTGTGTGTGTGTGTGTGTGTGTGTGTGTGTGTGTGTGTGTTGTGTCTCTAACAGCTGTGTGCTTTGCGTTAGTCATTTACAGAACACTTGCTTATCATGTGATTATCAACACAGTCCATCATTTTGACTCTTTCTGGGCTAAATGATCTTGTGCAGATTTATGGATGCCGTATACAGCATGCTTGCTTATTTATTTATCCTTCAACCATTTATTGTCTAACCCACATAGGAGACACTTGGACATTTATTCTCATAAATAAAAGCATGTATGTAGTCGTACAGTGTGTTCGTCACCAGACTCACCGCTCTCAGGGAGTGACACGTGCTGTGACAAGTCCCCTCTCTCGCTAATGTCCTCAAAGTCCAATTTGTTTTCTTTTCATCTGTCCACACCTCCCTAATTAACTCCAACTCATCCTACTTCCATACGTGAGTATGAACATCTGTCCCCACTGTTTGTTTTTTTGTGTGTTTCAGCCTATTTTGCGCCAGTCATGCATTTAAATGACAAAGTGTGATACACTGAAATGAAATTTAAAAAATGCCTTGGATTATCATAAAGTGGGCATGTCTGTAAAGGGGAGACTCGTGGGTACCCATAGGACCCATTTTCAGGTAAAGGGACCCCTTTGAGAAGGGCCATGCCAGGTTTTTTTTGCCAAAATTTAGCGTAAGTTTGGAGCATTATTAGGCTCCTTCTCGAGCCCGCTACAAACTAAAAATCACAAGTTGCGTTAATGCGTTACAGGAATTACTGGTGTTGAAACAAATTTGCGTTAATGCGCTATTATCTTGTTAACTTTGACAGCCCTTGGAAATATTGTTTAAAATATCATTGATCAGTTTATTGAAACACCAAGAATCAAAATGTCTATTATTAAATTGACATCTTCTTTTGGACACATGGGGGCAGCAGAACATGCTGCATATCACCTGTCAGTATAAAATCGATATGGTGAACCTGAAAGCAGCAACATGAGGAATTATTTGCAGTCGTGCAGACCACCCTGCAAATGTAAATCCAATCTTCACTCTCCTTTTAGCTCCATTTTGGTCTCCACCAAGTCCTGAGAGAAACATCTGGCGATTTAGCCTCTAAATGCTCCACTATGTTCACCAGCTAGTTGCCGACATTGTTTGTCTGTCATTTGGTGTTGGACAGGTAGCGTACAGTAGGTTCATCATCACCAAAAACAGCTGCCTGCAGTGGCTTTAAAGATGAAGATGATGAGAGCCGTGAGAGTGAACCAAAACAGTAAAGTCGCGGGAAGTAAAACCAACAAAATGAGCTGTAGAGGTGAGGGGAACGGCAGAGTCAGGTGATAATTCTCTGCGGGTTCGTCACTTCAAGCGACACAATTTTAATGTTTTCCATTGTTAATATAAATATATTGATAGTGCAGCTTTAAGATTTCAGTCCTGGTTGATTTGTCGACATCTGTGGTTACTGGTGGTAGCAGCAAGTGCATTTTAATAGTACAGGTCAACAAGAGTTCCCTTTAGGGGGCAGCTGCCTTGAGCAGCTAAAAAAAAAACTTGTGTATCTGCTAACAGCACACCCAGCCAAACTGTGGGTGTCTCACATGACTCATCTTGTCACGTTGTTTTAACAAAGAAGAACAGAAAAGACAGTCAACAACATCATCCACCATGCCGAACTTGTGATTAAATGCTGTGAAATCATTTCCTCCTTCACATAATCGCCATTAATAGTATCAGTATGGGGTTGATGAAAATCGTACAGATTATAACTTTAAAGCTATGCAACAATATTGTTAAACATTGTGTAATAGACACAAGAGTGCTGGAATCCAAGATACGTATGAAGAGCTTATGAGTCGAGCAAAATAATAACAATGCTGTACTCAAAAAGTCTACACCAGGGGCTTTGAACTATTGTAGCATATAGGCAAGTGCAAAAAAATGCACTCTGTACTTTATAGGCTACAAAGCTTCAGGAACAAACCTTCTAGGATTATCTCTGTCGACTCCAGAATAGCTTTCTAAGTATCTGAAGTTAGGCTTAAACTGCAGCTAACGGGCACGGTGATGGTTGAGCTAACCTAGTCTGACACCACAGGCTGCCTACAGCTGGAAACATGAAATGAATATATTGCCTTAGATATGCATGTTTTATATACAGTAGCTAACCTACAGATGGGCAAATCTTCCCAGTTCCCTGAAAACAGGAGCAAAAATCATTCATCAAAACTAAATAGAATTCACCAGAAGAGACTTCTTCAGAGGATGAAATGATGTCATCTAACACCACCCGAGCTACACCTGGACATCACAGGCTCATCTACTCCTTTTTTTCTCTCCACCCTGCAGTGACCTCTCTCTCTCTCTCTCTCTCTCTCTCTCTCTCTCTCTCTCTCTCTCATTCTCTCTTTCTCTCTCTCTCTCTCTCTCTACCTCTCCCTCTCTTCATCCTAACTTTGGCGTGCTGTTAAATAACCTGACTTGGCTGAGTGAGAACTGCAAGACAGGAGTAGTTCAACCAGCTTCCCTCTGTGCCTTAAGCAGAGCTGAAGAAACCTGTGCAGCTGCCACAGAGCATTAGCTACAAAGTTAACCACTACTGACTCACTCATCGGTTCTACCCTCCGCCGACATCCACTGCCATAAAATGAGACACAGAAATTCTTCTCTATGTGTGTCTCCTGCATCAGGATGAAGGATTTGACACTCAGAGACAGTTAACTACAGAGCAGAGCGGGCTAGGCCCTGAGCACCGAATGGGGAAGCTTGATGTGTTTATGAGTTACAGTCCATGTGATCTTGGCGCTGCGTTCAGCTGTAGACACTGAAGTCACTGTTCTGTAACACTATGGAGGGTGTTGGCTTGTTATTTACTCACTGCAAATGCACGTGAGACATACCTTTGTGTCGTAAAAAGAATTTGAAATATTAAAAAGGTAATCAAAATGCATTCGCGCTGCATTAAAAGCAACAAAATTATTGCACTCACACAAAAACCATAGCATATTAACAGTGTGCTCTTCGATTCATAATAACCTACAACCCTATTAGCTGTTATTAAATCCTATTTGTGATTCCATTACATCAAACAGGTACAGAAGCACACATTTGTTTAGTTGGATCCTTGTTTATCCTGTGGAAATAATGGCTATTTACACAGCCATGATTATTCAGCTTTGAGGGATCAAATGTAAATCGATGCAGCAGGGAGGTCTGGTTGACTTTGGCAACTGGTGATCTAAATTTCTTCATATTTTAAGGCATTCACTCAAAATATATTGTTTGATTGTGAGACTGATTTTGTTTGCTTCCAGAACAGCAAACAAAGATGTATCTTTTTGTTTATCTTATTAATGATAACAGCTGAAAGACAGCTCAGTATATTATAACCTTTGAACGGACTCTATTCAGCATGTCCTGTCTATTTACTGAATATAATACCCATACAACCGAGCGACGGTATAGTTGTTTTGTGGAATTTGCACCAGATATGATACCTCCTTCACTTAAAATTGAGAGCTTGCAAAAGTAACTTAAATATCTGTTCTCAATACTGCAAATAATTAGCACATAAATGAATACATACCTACATAATACATGTATTCCTTGACTGATTGTGCCTGTATTGTCACACAAAAAAAATCTGACCAATCAATTTTCTTAGCTGTAGATTTAAAAGAAAAAGCTGTTTCTTCTTATTATATCTCACAGCACTTTGCTTTCTCTTTGCTTATCCCTGTTAACAATAAATTGGATTTTATCTATCCATCTGTTAATGGAAACAAGGTATTATGAGGGTGTTAATCTAATAAATTTAGGGTTGGAAATATGCAACTAATCCACACGTTAAATTCACAAACTTAATCTACATTATCACAATCTCTTGTTAAAAACTGAATCCAACTGACTGGAAAATTAGCAAAGTGCTATAAAGTGCTGAAACCTAATGACATGGGCAACAACTGATTAGTGCGATACTGCAGCTTAAAGGGAATCTGTATGCATAGTAGCCGCTGTTTAAAGACAATGAAACAATAAAAGGCGATGTACAGCAATATCTCTCACTACTCTAACCAGCGTGTTTAAGTTATGGCCTGGAATTAATTGAAAAGGCTTTGTTGAATTGCAGACCACACTAATAAGCACGTTCCACTATAACAGAATGTAATTGTCACTTAAATAGTATGAGGAGAAAGGACACTCTGCAATCTCTACTTGTGCTAAATCACTTCACAAGGCAACTTGTAACCTCTCCCAAAAGTGGCAGATGTTCATGCCACTTGATAATGGGGAAGAAAGTGATAACGGAAGTGATGTTTGATGCTGAAGCGCCGTGGCAAGGTGTTGACAGTGCCACCAAATATCACTATCGACACCCTGCACTTACAGTATGTGCCAGCCGTCATGGTGTTATATGGGCATGCAGACAAACTTGTGCCTGTGTAAGATGTGAAATGTCGACTGAAGATCAAAATCCCCCAAAATAATCTTTTTTTTTTTTTTGTATATTTCACAAGGGTTTAATGTGTTGGGTACATAGTGTACATCTTAATGTACATACTGTACATGCACTCACGCAATTGCATTCAGAGTTAGGGTAGACTAACGGGCATCCCTAACTCTGGATGACACAAACTACATTGTTGATCACGGTTTGGGTTAAAATAACACCGGAAGTGGCGTAATTTAAGTATGGACAATATGTGACAAATAAATCAACGTTGGATTACGTGGATTACGTAGGTTCTACACACGCTGTTGTTCAAGACCTGTACTTAACAAAATGAAGGTGGTGAAGAGTGAAATATTCTATTCTGAGCACACCCTCAAAATGTTTATGGTTTTGTACAGTACATGCATGCTTGTGAGAGACGAGTGAACTTTGTATGCGTTCAATGTATGCAAGGACATAATCTTTTTAAATGTTGAGGTATGTGGTGTGGGTGTGAAAACAGTGCACAATTAGTGAGTGGGCATTCTTAATTGAATGACTGTACCATAAAATGTATGTGCTTGTCCCTGGTTTAAATATACTGTTATGGGATTTGTATTTAGGCTATACGAAAAGGCTGCCAAAGAAGTTCATGCTTGGGTACACTGGCAAGCTTCAACTATACTGAAATAATGGATATGTTGATTGCACACATTTTCTTCTTCAAATGCAGGTGAGAAAAAGTCTTCCACAAAAACATGCACATATAGACTGAAATAAACACGTATAGAACAATATCTGTATGTGGCACAGAACCCTTTTCTTCTAAAGCATCAATTATTGTGGGTGTAATACAAATCCTCATTATCACACACTATTAGTAAAGCATCCAGTATACACACACCTGCTGTTTTGCCATTTCACCCATCAGGAAATTAGAAACTAACTTTTTTTTTTTTTCTGAGAGGACAGTCACAATGAGGGAAAGCTCAAGCCTTAATAATTAATTTTATGGTCAATGATCTTACCAACAATTATTTCTAATGCAACTAATCATCTGGAAAATAAGAATCACCCAGACCCTTTTCCATTTGTTTTGTTGCCAAGCAGCCAGCAATTCCCCTCCAACAGTTTCTAGTGAAAGTGAGGCGCTGGCGTAATGCATAGTGGATAGTGGATAGTGTGTCGCAGTGCATAATTTGTTTTTGTTTGTATGTGATCGCCTGCCTGTTTGCATTTTGGGACACTGTGTCGGGAAAGGAACACTTCTCTCTCTCTCTCTCTCTGTGATTTTGTTGTTATTTCACTGATGGAAAACCATTCAGCCAAAATGTGGACCAGAGCAGCATTACATGTTTATGTACAGTAGCAGAGGGGAAATTTTCAGCCTTGTTGAATTTCTAGAAGTATCTTTTATTTTGACCTTTATTGTGAACATGCAGCAGGATGGAGCCTGGATTTGCATGTGATCAACAGAGGGAGAAAAAAAAACATGAGAACATGAGAGACATAGAGATTAAAAAGGAATGAATATTAATGGACCAGAAGACATTTTCCCCGTATCTGTATTGTGAGGTTGATTGCTCCCATGCATCAAGAGCTGTTGTCATCCTTTCTTTAGGTTTAAAACACTGAACGAATATCCTAACCGTTGAACACGAACAATAATTCAAGTAGTTTTCTCTCCAATTGATCTTAAAATGGTGCTGAAAGAGCTGAACTTGAATCTGTAGAAGGGGTAAGGCTGTATTTATACAGTATATCTGAGGTTGCATCATAAAGGAGTCAATAAGAAAAGCACTCTTTCAACAATTTCATCAAAAGAATGACAAAATTAAATGCATTAAACACGGAAAAACACAGGGAGATCCATTCTGTAAATGGCTTATTCAACTTAGAGAAATACATTTCTTTTGTTCAATGATTCCCTTATATGTTCTTTAACAAACCCACACTACCACTTTGGCTTAGCATTGCATGCAGCAGCAGTCCATTAAAGACTGTTGACACCTTTGACTTGTTCCTTATAGAAACAGACCCACTGAACTATACTGAAATATATCTGCTTTCCTCTGATCTGACCAGAAACATGAACAAATCCGAAGAACACTCAAATGAAAACATTCACTGCAAGGTAGCAGTATGTCTCTGTCCGACCTGTTTTCAGTGTATATTTGAAAACACTGACAGACATGCTGGTGTGAACATCCTCTTTGTGTCTTTGTAAAATGTGTTGGAAATAATATGAAGTGTAAGTTATACAATTCAAACAGTATCTCACTGGGTCTGGAGAAATGTAGTTGTATAGGAGCAAATCGTGGGTTGCGTCCAAAATTCCATACTAGCATGCTATTTAGTACTCTAAAACAGTATGTGAGATATTTTAGTACGTCCGAAACCTAAGTATAAAACCAATAGTATGCAAATTGCATACTTCTTCCAGTGAAATATTACTGTATGCAAACGCTGGACACTACGGCGGCATAAATATCCCACAATGCAAGGTAGTGGTAGTGACGTCGACGTTCATAACAGACAATGGCGGACAGCTAATGTCAATAACGCTTCAATTCAAGTGTATGAATACGATTTAACTTTGCTAGGTGTAATTAGTTCAGACTTTATGATTCTCATAAATCATTGTTTTGGTCACACGAGGTTGGCCGGGTAACCATGATGCATTATGCGTCTCCAACCAGCAAGGAGGCTCTCAGGAAGTGACCATATGAATTACTACTCAGTGCGTCCGAAAAGATACCACTGTTTATGGGGCTGTTCCTGGGTCCATGTACAGCTCAGAAACAAAACTAGCAAAAGCTAAGCTAGTAGTGCTTCATCAGTATTCTCATTTCACTGCCGGATTTCAAAGTAATACTATCAGATGAGACCAGAGGTCACCTCCCACTTGGTAACGTCCAAAACTCCTTCAAACGAGAGATACATCCAACATTAACACCCTATTCTCTACAGCTGCGTATCCTTGGTGCTCCAGCCTTTCAGCTGGACAGACCTCTTGCTTTGACGTCACTCGTTCAATCACTAACCTGTAATGTTGTTTCCTGGTTTGACAGTCGGCTTTAAATATACAACATTTTCCATGCTGCGGGCTTTCTCAAAACCTCCCGTAGAGAACCGCCGTGTCTATTGTTAGTTCAACTGAAGCCTCCCCACCATTTCTGGCAGAGCCGCACAGGAGGGTCCCCTTAAATAATGTATAGTGTCAGCAATGTTGACTTCTTCTTATGTTCCAGTAAAATATGGACAACTCTTAAAAATAGCCTCAACAAAACAGATGTTTAGTGTCTCAATAACATCACTAAATGAACATGGGCGTTATCTTCCTTTCGAAAAGCATTGCCCTCTGTACTTGTGTTACACAGTATCGGTCACGACTGTGTGAAATCAGACTCACTTTGATTTTTCTTCTCATGTTCCATCTTTCCATTTTGTCTCGTTTTTAGTCGCTTTCCTCTTTCTCTTCTTTTGTCACCCGCTCAGCCACAGCTTCTGTAGTCTAAGTACTTACACCAACAGCCCGAGGCAGGATGCCCTGATTCCCCACAGCGGGAGAAAGGCTTACTTGTGACGGCCATGCCTTTTATACCGGTGGTCAGGTTGTGCAGATAGATTGATGTACTCAACTGCTGATCTTCTCTGGCCATCATCCCCATTGGCATACTAATCGCTCTATAGCCTTTTCTAGTTTTATGTTATCTTCAGTTAGAAATCACCTTTGATTGATTTCATTTAAATCTTTTAAAGGAGGAGGCTCGCTTGATCGTGGCTTTGATGGGTAAAGTCATATGTGATAGGTACAGTAAGGGCGAGACAGCAGGGACAAATGCAGAGTTGCATTAATACGCAGTGTCAGCGATGCGTCGTGAACGAGGTTGACAGATCATCAGTGTGCAGCCGTGCTCCATCTCTGTAGCCGTCAACAGCCTAGGGCCTGTTTCTGCCCAGTGGTCAACATGTTAGCTGAAGAGGTAGAGATTGCTTGTCTGTCTCCCCGGAGGGTTATAAATTACAGATGATAGGTAAATAATTCAATACTTGCCAAAACAACCCCCAATTAGGAGAGAATACTATATCTTCTTGAACTCTGCCGATATATTTACTAGGGCTGTCAATCGATTCAAATATTTAATCGTGATTAATCGCAAATTAATCGCACATTTTTTATCTGTTCAAAATGTACCTTAAAGGGAGATTGTCCAAGTATTTAATACTCTTATCAACATAGAAGTGGGCAAATATGCTGCTTTATGTAAATGTATGTATATAGTTATTATTGGAAATCAATTAACAACACAAAACAATGACAAATATTGTCCAGAAACCCTCACAGGTACTGCATTTATTATTCAAAATATGCTCAAATCATAACATGGCAAACTCAAGCCCAACAGGCAACAACAGCTGTCAGTATGTCAGTGTGCTGACTTGACTATGACTTGCCCCAAACTGCATGTGATTATCATAAAGTGGGCATATCTGTAAAGGGGAGACTCGTGGGTACCCATAGAACCCATTTTCATTCACCATTCTGAGGTCAGAGGTCAAGGGAACCCTTTGAAAATGGCCATGCCAGTTTTCCGTTGTTTAGCGTAGTGTAAATTTACCGTAAGTTTGGAGCGTTATTTAATCTCGTTCGCAACAAGCTAGTATGACATGATTGGTGCCAATGGATTCCTTAGGTTTTATAGTTTCATATGATGCCAGTATCTTCACTCTAGCTTTAAAACTGAGTTATTATCTATATTAACTTTGACAGCCCTAATTTTTACATTTCAAGAATCTATTGTTTAAAGATTCCAATATGTTTTTTGTTTTTACAGTTGACACTTTTTTATTTAATGACTAAATTTACCTTTTCCATGTTCTATATCAGAGCTTTAACAGAATTAATTATTATTTCTGAGAAAAAAAATCTTAATTACTGGATTGCAGCAATGAGATTTTCAATCTTCTTAATGATTACTAAACATAGTGAACAAGGAGAAAGATGCATGCTGTAGTCTAAAGTGTTATTTAATGTTAGCTTATAATATCAGTTTGTTCAGGTTTAATATTATTAGGCAACAGTGTATAGTCTATGTCTTGGCATTTATTTTCTCTTCTGAAAAGGGCACTGGAAATTATAGAATTCAAAATTAAAGTATCTGGAAGACTGCACACAAAATTAACTTTAGAGGAATCTAAATAATCTGAATAGCATAATATAGGCTGTATTTCTATTTGAGAGTGTCACGTTCTGTATACAGACCCTGTATTGTTTTCACATTCAAGTATAAAGTGTTCAAAAACAGTGCGTGCTGGTATTGTACCCAAACTGTGGATTTTCCCAGGGCCAAAATCTTAAAATAGCATGGTTGCAACTGAAATAGCTGACCGAGTCAATTTATACTCCACGATTTTGGAAGGTGTAATGGAACAAGAATAATGGCCCATCTAAGGAAAGGCAGCTCTGAGCACTTATCCCACAGTTAAAGTCTCAAATCTGATTGCTGTAAAAAAAAAAAAGGCCTTTTAGTGTGACAACTTGAACAGACCTCAGATATTCATACATTTACCTGCATTACAAAGTTAAGGGACCCATTTAAAAAGCTGTCACTTAATGCCGAGAAATCCCACAATCAGAGTAAGTCAGATGCAGCGTTCCTGGTTAAGGCTGCAGGCTCGTCACGCACCCCCGTAATATGAAGGTAGCATTCCTTCTCAGTAATATTTTCAGTTTGGCACGAAGATGTGCTTTCCAAGTCGTGGATATACACTCAAAATAATGTTTACTGTTGAAGAATATCCTGGAGCGATGACTTATTACGCATCTAGTAATAAAATCCCTAGAGAGAGGGAGAGAGAGAAACAAGGATGTCTGCCAGTTACATAAGCTGTAACACAAGCTCAGCTGTTTTTGTAAAGATGGGTACCTCCATTCCCCCATCTGTATGAAAGACAACTAAATGGCACAGACTCAGAACAACTGGTATATAAGTGTTTGTAAATTTGCATGTGCTCACTTGGGACTCTCTTACAACCTGCCAAATAATATTCCAACTGGGACACAGCACTGCCGTCATATAAAAAAATGATGTATATTGTTTTTTTTTCCTCTCACCATCCCTTGTTACCAATTTATGACAGAGCAGCGAGGGGAGAAAGACAATATTAGCGTGGGGAAAATGGGCATGACAGACAGGACCAAGAGAGAAAAAAGAAAAAATAGATGAAAGTCACAATATTAGTTTAAAGAGACAGCTGCAATATTCAAACAATCATTCACGAGAGCTGACTCCAATGGCTCACTGGCAGCGTGTAAACAAACTTAATGTCTGCAGCCGGTATCGCCATGAATCTCATAACCCGTCTTGGCCCTGAAGCCTTTTCTCAGCCTCCCCCACAAGTCCAGTGGCTTATCACATAAACGATTATCGACTGCTTTGCGAGCCATCAATACCATCAGTGCAGTTTTACATATGGTAAGCCCGGCAACTTCATCATAGTAAGCCAGCGGAGGCAGGAAGCCGAGAGGCTGGGAAGCTATACACCAGGTTCTACAATGAGATGAAAGGAGGCAGGAGTGGCATTTTCTGCAGAACCGTGGAGTCCTTAAATTTGAACGTGGGTTACTAGGGATTACCGTAAATGTTAATTATTTGACTGAGAAGATTCTGCGGAAAGGGTACGAACTGAACTCATCGTAGACTCCCGGATATGTCTGTTAAGACGCTCTGAAGGTAACAGAAAGGGCAGAGCGTCCCAGTATCAACAGTGAAAATCGCTACAAAACAAAGGCTCACGTAACATGGCTGTGTGGTGGTGCAATGCATCGGTATATAAAATGGTGCCTCAGGTCTTGCAGCTGAGCCAAAACAACTTAATGGATTAATTGGGAACCAACAGAGATAATTAGGCCTTTGGGGTTGTATGATCCCACCCCTCGTCGACTGTTGCCTCAGAACTGTGATGTAGTGCGTTCCTGCTGTGTAATCGAGATAATTAGCAAGAATGTTGTGTCACTGTCCAAAGATTAGCAAAAGGGAAAGGCCAAACAAGGCTCATTAAAATGTGGTTCCAACCTAGAGAGACTTAATAGGATTTATTTACCGTTTTTCTTTACCTTGGAAGTGAGGGATACAACGTTTTAATTGTTTCATCTTATGACAAGCGTCGCTCTCTTCAATCATACCACAAAAAGTAGTTTTAACTTTGCAGCCATTAAAACCAGTGTCCACACAAACACGCTGCGGTGCAACAGTTTCTTCAGCTCGTATGAGAACAACGCACGCTCCTGTCATATATTTGTTTCCCCTGGGGAGAAATTACTATGGATAGCTAGCTGTTAGCTGAGACTAACTGAGCCTGGGCTTCAGTTGTTTACTGTGCTCTTATTATTGGATGCCAAGGTGTCCTTCTGTGCGGCTGACAGGCACTGAGTAGTAGGCCAAATTGATTGGTCTGCTCTTGCCCACCAAAAGGACCTGAACTCAATTTGCTTGTGATGGCTTCAATTTCCTGGCTGGACAAAATCCCCCCACTCCTCTCCCTTGCTCTCGCTCTCTCCCAGCATCCCTTCCTCGCTCAAGAGCTGTCATTTAATTTCATTACTCAACAGGGGAGGTTCATGCCCTGTCACATTTGTCTGTCTTTCGTCCCTCGCTCTGTTCATGTGGACATTACCGAGGGCTACATGGATAGAAAGAAAGGGCTTGTTTTTTAAGACGCCGGTTGTTTTAGCATTTCCTGGAATAGCATCATTTGCAGTTTCTGCCCGGCGACATCCAAACCAAAGCGTTGGTTAACAATGTTTTTTTTGGAAAGAGAAACTTAGCCGCTTGATCTTCTTTTACCATCCAGATGAGAGATGCAAGTGGGTCAACTTTTAAGATAAGCTAATTTTTTTTTGGGCCAAAGATGAAAGCAAAGACATAATCCACAGACACGAACATACTGCCTGCTTTCATTTGGGTGTGGTGTTTAGGATAACCGGGCGTCTGTGGTGGACGGATGTGTTACAGTCATCTCCGTGTCATTACTCCCGCCAGTATTCAGCTGGCTATTCAAGGGAAGGTCATCAAAGGTTGGACTAATTTAGGGCTCGCTTCACAAAGCTTATTTTCATCCATCGCATTTCTCAGGAGCAAAGACCCAATTTGCTTCTCCCACCATACTGTTGCAACATCTTGTAAACTAATTTCAGATGCACATAATGCCCGCGCGGTCAACGGCTGATTAGAAAGAAAACAGGATCTAACGCTGGAGTCAAGCATAAAGGTCTTTGAAGTGATTACCTTACATGTTTTAGGCCGTGCTTTTGTTGCCTTAAGATAAACACGCGCCACTCAGCATATGCCAGCTTATGTCAAGATGAAAGATTTTACAAGCCATTATCAGAAACCCGCAGATTGTACTGCGGGTATTAGCTGGCCTCGGAAATGTGCTACAACTGCAAAGATCTTTCTCTGATTGCAGACACTGTGGATGGGGGGTCAGCCTCTCAGCACTTCTAGA
Source organism: Sebastolobus alascanus (assembly GCA_916701645.2). Classification (NCBI taxonomy): domain Eukaryota; kingdom Metazoa; phylum Chordata; class Actinopteri; order Perciformes; family Sebastidae; genus Sebastolobus; species Sebastolobus alascanus. The sequence goes on from CAKAOJ020000231.1 coordinate 133,730, forward strand.
TGATCTAGATGACAGGCAGGAGATTAAGGGCTGGCAAAATTTGAGGTCCTAAAACCACATACTGTGAAATGTAACAAGAAAATATACCTCGCTTTATTAATCTACACTAATATTTCCTTCTTTTCACCATCAAATATAAGCAATTTAAAAACATAAAATCCCAAACAGAATATCCTATCAGGAATAAAAAAATCGGAGAGGAACGTGCATCATGCTCCCCTCCCCAACCTCTCTATAATTTCATCCTGCTTTTACTCCTCTTTGTCTCAGAGGATACGCTCTCTTCTGGGTGTATTTACCAGCGGTCTTACAAGCTTTTACCTCCAGGAAACAAGCGGCTGATCTGGCTCATATTTTACAATGATTCATCTCGCTCAGTATCAACCACGAGGCACAAATGCGATACAACCAAATTAAGGCCGCTCAGCCAGACAAACAAGCTGGGGAATTTCAAACCTATGCCAGTTTTTTTTTTAGTTTTTTTTTATTGAGCTTTGTGAGCCACTGCAATTTATTGCTATATTAAGACAGATTTCTTAAAGCTGTTTTTCATGTTGTGGCTGTTGTTTCCCTTCTTTCATTTTCTCTTTATTTCAAAGGGAGCACGGTTAAAAACAATGCTACTGCACACAAGTACATTGTCTTCATACTTGCTGTAGAGTCATAGTAGCCCTTAAACCCAAGTGTGTTTTTGTATAATCAAATCAGATTTAAAGCTTCAGTAGGCAGAATATTTTTGGCATCATCAGGCAAAAATTCTTTAATAACCTTTCAGCATATTGTAATTCAAGTGTTCTGAGAGAAAACTAGACTTCTGTACCTCCTCATGTTTTCAGGCTTTAAAAAATCTAACCCTTGATGGGAGACTCTGGTCAATCACAGGTCATTACAGAGTTCCTATTGAGCGTTCCTATTGGCTGTGCTCCAGCTGGTGGGCGGTCCTTGGTATTTCCTCAACTGATCTCAACATGGCTGCCGGGTCACAAACTTTCTCATTTTACAGCTAAACAGTATACTACAAGATGTTTCTGAAAACACTTGAGGCGAGAAATAGGCATTACAGTAACAGAATATATATATTTATATTTTGATCGGAGTTTGCGAGTGATTGACAGTTGCTCATAGACGGCAGCTGGACGGCAAGCTCAAGCTTGGCTCTGATTGGTTGTTTTCCTCCGGTCTGTGAAATCTTGCAGATGTCATTAGGAGCACCAGAGGACACAGAGGCACATGGTTTTTTTTTTTAGATTACCTGTCTCATGCACTACTGTCAGGATTTAGTGACCTTTTTATGAAAAAAAATTCTAATCATATTTGCTCCATTTCTACACACTGGAGCTTTAAGTTTCAAAAATATCAATAAAAGGACTGCCTGTAAAACATCAACATTAATTGTATTCCTCATGCAAACACAATGACCGATCCATATATTGGGCTTATATTCTATTCATGAGCAGCCTTACATCCTTTGAGCTGTTTGATCAGTTAAAGCAAAGATGACTTCTGCAGAGAGAGTGTGTTTAGTCTGCACAGACATGGTATGCCCTGCCATCGCTTGCGGTGTCTGTTCTGGCTCCCTTCAACTGAATCAAAAAGCCCCAGAGGGACAAAGCCAGGAGCTTATCCATTGTGTATGGGGGAACGGGGGAGAGAGCACCCTGTGAGTTTAATGGAGGGAGAGAGCAAGCTGGACACTGACGGGTCCACTTAGCTCCAGGGAAATTACACAGATACATGCTAAGAAATTGTACTGAAATATGGAAGAATCTTCTGTCCTTTGCTTCTCCACATCCATCTGTTCCACATGGTGGAATTATAATTTCCATTAACATATCGATCCCATCGTCAGGCAGAGAGGAACATACTGCAGGGGTATTTTTTTTTCTTCTGTGACCCTGAGATTATGTATAGGGATCAGGGGGATTTCCTGTACACTTACAATGCTCCATTATTACCTTTTTATGAAACAATTTAGTAAATCCAAATATTAAAGTCTGACTCTAATTGCGCTGCAGTTCGAGTAGATTCCAAGGGTTGTACAGTGCAGACTACTAAAATGCACTTATAATAGCCTGGACAAATGATCCATGTTCTGACTAAAATCTGCTGCATTTATCACATCACATCAATCACATCAAACTAATAATAACCATGACATTTTCAGAAAAGAAAAACGTGTGACACAACAATTACAACGAGTTTATAAAATGTGTCAAAATATAAACCTCATGAATGAATAATAATTGCTTGCAGTAAAGCTTTTTCTCATTCTCTTCTTTTTTGAAATTATTAAAGTGAAATTGGAAAGGGAAGATGTGCTGCATGAAAATGCATTATCGAATACATAATAAATAATAAATCTCTGGTTTTACTATTGGCAGATTTATGGTAATGTATTTATTAAGGTAGATACACAGTCTTCTCTGCTACTCCAGCTAGTGTCTTTACTACTGTACTCAACCACATCAAACACTAGTATGTCCACACTGTATCACTTTCCATTGATTTTTGGTTGTAGGCTTCAGTAGATAAAACATTTAGAGCACTCCGTTAGTAGCACTGATAGTTTTAAAACATTCAGCATACATTCACAAATCTTGATTTAGATTATGCGTAAACTGTGACTTGTGATGGAGTAGTGTAAACGTGCTATCATAGACATGAAGGGAACAATAAAATAAATAAATAAATAATAGCCAAGCATCAGTATTCAGGAATGAATCTCATAGTTTGATTTTAGTAAGCAGAGTTAGACCGATATATCGGCAGATATTAGCTTATTGCACATACAGTATATCGGTATTGGGGAAATTGCATTACAGAAGTGCCAAATTAGGTTTGAGGTCATTTAGAAACAGTGTCACCATTATATAGTTTGTCCACTAAAGAGCACGGACAAGTTGATTTTTCAACTGTAAAATGTTCTGTTCATTATATATCTTTGAGACAATTAAAGATAAAAATATCTGAGGGATCTGCACATATATAGCCAATATATCATTTTCAGAATTTTTAAACAAAAATCCAGTATGGGTTGGGCTATATTAGTGAGGTCATCAAGCATGCCGGCAAACTAGCTTTAGTTTCTGAATCACTTAAGAAATAGTCCTAGCTGATACAAAGCCAGTAATGATTGGCAGATCTCTTTAGCATGATACTGTAGGTATTAACACTTTGGAAACCAGGTACTTTGATATAAGTTACTGTGAGACAGTGGTTCTCAACCTTTTCGAGGTTGGTGTTCATGATCGCGTGTGTTGGTGTTGTGCTGTCCTTTAATAAATGTAAATAATGATTTGTTAGTTTTGGCAGTTTGTTTGGTTTTGTTTAGTTTTAACAGCTAGCACCTAGGCATCGTCCAATATGTGGATTTTTTTAATGCGTTACCTGACTTTTTCTCTCCCACAGACCCGCCGGAAACCCCCCGTCATACGCACGCACACTTTGACTTTCACAAACACACTCAATAAAATCTATTCTAAGGTCAATTGTATCACTGGTACAAGCAATCTAATGCAAAAACCATCCCTCAGTCTAAAAGATGTTATTTTATTTTGAATATGTGATTTTATTTTTTTCTCCACAACCATCTGGCAACCCCCAGAAAGATTATCTCGTGACCCCTGCCTCCAGGTTGAGAACCGCTGCTGTAAAAAAAAAGAAGCCAAAAAAAAGAGAGAAATCCATGTCAGATGAATTCAGATAACTTTCTCCTGAGACTGAATAGGTTAGTGTGACGCTCTGTCTCTCTACAGCACCAAGCCAGTTTCCTGCTCCTGTCTCTATTTGAAGGGTAGTGATGTGTATAATACTTCTCACCCCGGCAGGTTCAGTGGTAGATAGAAACGACTGAGGTAAAAGCAAATAAAAAGTAAAAGTGCATGGTAACAGGAGGGGGCTAGTTCGCTTCAAAAAGATGGTCTGACCTTGAGAAGCGGTAGGCAAAAAGGTTCAGTATGTGCAGGTCAGAGAGCAAAAGAAAAAGAGCCCTCCCAGAAGACTGGTTACACTATCCCAGACTGACAGTTTATGATCATCAGAGTCAAAGTAAAGACATCTAGGCCTATCTATCCATCCAACCATCCCTCCATCTATCTAGCTACCTACATACATATGCATAGATATACAGTATATGCTGCATTGATTTTCTGCCATGGAGCTGTTGTAACGCAGCCAGTCAAATTGCATTCTAAAACAAGATAGATTGTAGTGCGCACACAGCTGTGCCAAGCAGATAAATCAATTGAAGTGACCTGATCTGACATGTAGCCACATCCTCAAACAGGCTTAATATGAGAACACACATGAGACTCATATCTCTACCTTTATCTCATCATGGAAACTCTGATTAAAAGACAGGTTGACAGTGGTTCAAGAGGACAAGCCTACCTTTATTTTCACCTGGGCAAATAGATGATAAAATCTCTTTGTCTTAAGCGGGCTAAGATTTTTAATCATAATTTGCACCGAAAGGTAGACAGATTCATGACCTCAAAGTCATTCTAATATGGTTTAAAACAGAATAATAGGAGACATTATTCTATTGAGGATTTGCTTTCCTTCCAATCTCAAATATGATGACACCTTCTCAAACTTAATAATCACTTGACTCTATCTGTCTGTCCGTCCGTCCGTCCGTCCATCTGTTCGCCTACATGCACATCATCTCTTGTCGAGCCAATCCATTCGTCTGTGTCACTGCCACACCGCTGGCCATGGAGGGATTTTCATCTTCCTCAAAGGTTGTTTCACTGGAAAGCTGTGTAGATCTGGAATAATAGAGCTCTGCTTCGACTCAAACTGAATCATAGCAATATATGGCTTTTAATATGGAGAGTTAACAACCTACGGAGATCAGAACCTGGCATCCTACAGATATACATCAGTGGCACGAGTATACGGAGAAAAGCAACAACAGTACAGTCAATGTGTAGCCTACTCATTACTGAGTCTTGATCAGTAACAACTACTGTTATCAACAGCTACTCTTCCCATTTACATTCTGGTGTGTTTATTGTGAAATGTCAGCCACATATACTGGAAGCCCACTTCTTTTGCAATATGATCGCACTCACAAAGAAACAATCCACCTTATCCACCACAGTATATATTGCTATATATATATATATATATATATATAACAATGGAATATTGTAGATGGACAATGTGATGACACCTCTATAATGTTTACACATAGGTGCCATTTTCAATTTCACTGTTGTTTATGTACAACGTGTACATGGGCCCAGTGGGTAAACACAACATGTTCTCATCCCAATGTCACATACCGCCACTTTGTCACGCCCTTTGGCGTCACTTTAGGATTAGGCAACTAAACCACTATAGTTAGGTTTAGGAAAGGAACACACGGTTGGGCTTCAAACTACTACGTTTGTACAGTGAAAATTACATTGACGAACAGCTGATTGTAACGTGATGTACGGGACACAAACAACGGTCTCCTGGATGAAATTATTGTGTTTATTGGACCACTTTCTCTGAGCGTTCAGTGTTGCCACGGATGGGTTTACATTAAATGCAATGTCCGGTGCGCGGCGGTACCAAACGCCAACAGCCGTGACAAAGCCTTGGTATTTGACGCCCTGGGAATGAGAACGGGCTGGTAAACATTGCACGCGCTATGAAATAGAAATGTAGAAATATATGAATTACCAAGACAAGTCCACACTTCTAAAATATTTTGAAAGATTGCACTTATTAATAGAGATCTAATGTGAATTAGCTTCATGTAGAGGCAATGACTGATGAGACAATTTAGAAACCAACAATGAAAGATTCAGGATTCACTTCAAACCAAATCTTTTTTTTTTTGGAGCTGAGGACAAAGTCGTTCCTTTGCGGTGTAGAGGACAGCTCAGGGGATTTTTATCCTTTACTCATCAGTGTCTTTCATCTTAAGGGTCACTCTCTAAGTATCAATCATCTCAGCTGCTCCTGCCTCCAAAAAACGTCTTGCTAATCATAAGATCTAGTGCAAACACATCAAAGAGATTTTTAGAAAAGCTGTCTTCAAGGCACGGCTGTTTCAAACTGTATTACCACTGAAGACACAAATGGATTTACATTGCACCTTAACATGACAAGAGCACACCGAACACTTACCCAAGGTGATCACAATCCGAGGCAAAATTGATACGGCTAATTAATGCGCATCCAGAGAGGTCTCGGTCTTTAATCATCTCAAGTACGCGCTCTCTTTCATCAAACCACAGAGGGAGTAAAATAGTGAGGCTCCTAAAATGCTATTTGTCTCAAGTACATCAAAAAAAAGATTTAATTTTTAATCATTTGTCTTGGGAAATAATGTTGTACTTAATTCAAACGGTACAGCTGTGAACAGTGATCTCAAACATTAGTTTGATGGGCTCTGTTTCCGTATTCAATTTCCAATGGTGTAATCACTTAGAGAATTAAGCAAACAAAGACGGGTTTTCAAGGAGAGAAAATGGGGAAAAAAGTAGCAGAGAGGAAGGGAGGGAGGGAGAGAGAGAGAGAGAGAGAGAGAGAGAGAGAGAGAGAGGGGGGCAACAAACAGAGAATAGATTCCACATGTGTTTTGAGAGCATGTACTGAGACAGGTAAGCCATATAAGAGTAAAATCCTTTGTTTTCCAAGGTGCAGAGTTCTTTGGCTACCATGATAAAACTTCACTGCAGCTGTCAGCTGATGAAGTTCAGCATGCAGAGAAAGAGAGAGAAAGAGAGAGACACACTCGCTCCATCAGTCCATCAATATATCCCTGTCTCTCTGTCTCTGTCTCTTTCTATCTCTGTCTCTCTCAATTCAGCTCAGTTTGAATCTGCTTCATTGGCATGACAGGGAAAGGATCCACTGTATACTGCCAAGGAGCACACACAGGATCGAGACAAATAATGGAACAAGACATTCGTAAATGATGGATGCTAAATAAATAATTAAACGTATCCTGTCAATATCAATCATATCATGTGAATGCATAGTAGTACAGCATATAAATCAATTCAAGTCGGTGTATAACAACAGTGTAATGGTAGGGATGCAAGAGAAGATTTACTCTTCTTACAATGTTCTGTATTTGGTGCTATTGTGTAACTAATTTGGCATTTCCTTCTTTCACCCATTATCACCTTGAGCTTTAGTAAAACTTCAGCAGGTGAAATGTTGAGATGTTACATGTAGCCATAATGACACACAGCTGCACGCCTCTGACGTACATGTTTGTTTGTTCTTTTTACAAGGTATAGCAAGAAGTAAGTGTGTGTTTTCCCCATGACAAAAGAAGCAGAATCTATTTCTTGGTCAGTAATGTATTTCTGTGCCTTCACCTTCAATGGCAAGTCCATCTCTCTTTGTCTCCCCCACTCTATCCGTCTCCCTCACTCACACTCTCAACAAGCCTCGTGGCCTTTTACAACAAATTAGCATCCTTGTTAGTCGTCTTTGAGAGGAGCAGGAACTTGACAGTTTCTGTTTGATTCAGAGAACTGAGGTTTGTAATGTTTATACATAAAGGCTCGGCTCCGCTGGACTGGCATGCGGTAACGGCGCTGTGCTCACAGTTGTTGTTTCCTTTGCATCAAAACACACCATCCACTCTATCGCCTACAAATATATTTGGTTAGTTTGTTTTCGCAAACAGTACTTTTTTTGAGTAAAATTGCTGCCTGGATTACGTTCACTGGCAACATTTATTTACCAATCTGGGAAGAGCGACAGTTTTAATACCGTGCACATGCTGTCAGGTTCACCCTACTTAAAGGCTACAATGGATATTTTTTTTATAATAACAATATATGAAACGACAATGTGAAAACAATGTGAAAGGGCTTAATCTTAATGATGAACCAGGGAATTATCACCCGAATCGGTGGCTCCTCTCGGCTTTACGGAGTTTCAGCTCATTGTTTAGCTGTCCGGCCCGCAACTTTACTGTTTTGGTTCATTCTCACCGCTCCCATAGGATTGTTTGTCAGCAGCAGGCAGCTGTTTTCAGCTAAAAAGCTCCACTGTACATCAACTGCTCAGCACCAAACGGCAGACAGACACAGTAAGCAACAAGCTGGTGAACATGGTGGAGCATTTAGCAGCTAGAGAGGCAGATATTTCCCTGAGGAGTTGGTAGAGACCAAAAACAGAGCTAAAAGAGAGGGAATGTTTAATTTATATTGATCAGGTGGACACAAACATGACTTCAAATTAATGATGATGTTGCTCCGTATATGCTGGATGTGTAAATAAGCAACTATTTTCTAACAAGTTCGCCATATTAACTTAAAAGGTGATATGTCAATGTTATGTTCTCAACTTGTTTCCGTCCAAGTGGCCAAAGAAATCTGTTCTTGCAGGTTTAAATACTGGATTAAGGTTGGGGGGGAAACTGTGGTTTTGGTGAAATATTGACAAAGGCAACAAATTCAGTCTCATGCTTTATGTCAGCCTAAAGACCAGAATATTTCCCTTAACCAAGTGCTTAGAATTGCATCAACATAACTATAAAAGCGTTAATAATTGTAGAGAAAAGAAAGAAAAGCGTTGATTGTGAATGTTTCGCAGATATGTTCAGTACAAACACTTCCTCAGTATGCCGATAAAAACATAATGTGGGTGGTGTTGAATTTCCTGCAAATGTATTTGCTAATGCAAATAATTTGCATACAGTATTAACATGTTTTTTTTAGGAAGCAGTGTTGGACCTACAGTACATAATCCTGAAAACGAGCTCACCAAATATCATTTTTGTCCCACTCTCCTGTCCTTGGTTAAAACTGAAATCACATCCTCAGTCCATAAACAAAAGCAATTGTTTTTCCCAAAGTAATGTTGCTGTTATAGAAACACCCAGTCAAATTCTGGCTTTTCTTACTATTCTCCACAAGCAGAGACATCATATAAGCCTTGATGTTTATCTACAGAGGATTCCTCTCATGTCTCATAACTCCGTTGTTAATTCCATTTTTACTTTCTCTTCTTAGATGCTATATTTTTTGTGAAAACATACCTGCGAAAGAGACTGTTTTCCTTCTTTTTATAGTTGCTCCGTTTCCCGCTCTCATGTTTTTCTTTTGCTCTTTAATCAACAACCGAAACTCTCAATAGCACCAGAGAACACATGTCATGTTCCCTACTACATAGAAAACTCACAAACTCCTTTCATAGCATCAGAGCAGAATGAAAATAAATAACGTGCATTTGCGCTATTTTGACTCACATTGGCTTCTTATCCCCTGCATGCACGCGTTGGTAAGGAGCAAAGAACCTGTCCCTCCTCAAAACTATCAAAGCAACTTTACAGGATTTATTTCAGCATACTTGTCACCTCTCGGAGAAAAATACATCTGTTATTTAGAGGAAGCTACGTGTGGATGCACATACCAGTACTGTACCAAAGCAATGAGTGGCACAACCAAAACATTTCCATTCATCTCTGGGAGGTTTGAGAGGGTAAATGGCACTCACACACTGGGCATTTAGCTGGCTGTTAACCCCAGACACATCTCATGAGGTTCCCCTCCCTCTCTCTCTCTCTCTCTCTCTCTCTCTCTCTCTCTCTCTCTCTCTCTCTCTCTCTCTCTCTCTCTCTCTCTCTCTCTCAACAGGTGGGAAACATTGGTTTCAGGTCAAGTTACTGCCTTTGCTTTGACCTCCCAAGGTATCCACCAACATTTCGGGCTATCTATCTATGTGTTTGTGTCTCCATCTTCATCTGTCTGTCTCTACTCTCTCTCTCTCTCTCCCCCCACACACACACACACACACACACACAAACTCCCAAGCACTTACCCTCATGATCCGGTAATGCGAGTCTAGCACTTGTACTCCAATTATTCTCCTGTACTTGTTCTTGAAAGGGTTCTTGCCTCTCTCTTAGCTAAAGGATGTCATACCCCTTGTGATTTCTGCTGGACTCTCAGAGGCCTCCCAATGTTCATCTCTTCAAACTCATCCATTTTCAAATGCACATCATTTCAACGCTATTTGACCTGAAATTGATTCAACACAAATAGTTCAGGATGGAGTGCATGACGTTCCGGTCTAAATGTGCAAGTCCTAATCAGTTACAGACTCACTATCACATACTTGTGCCTACATTAAAGAGCAAACAGACACTATAAGATCCAGTGTTTTGACTTTTGATGTATTAGTAATTATTAGGGCTGTCCGAAGTTAACGCGATAATAACGCGTTTATGCAAATTCGTTTTAACGCCACTAATTTCTTTAACGCAATCGATCTTCCGGAGGTTGTACCGGGCTCAGTTTTAGTGTAGATACTGGTATCATATGAAACTAGAAAAACCTAAGACCCATGTCATACTAGCTTGTCACGAAGGAGGTTAAATAACGCTCCAAACTTACACTAAATTTTGGTGAGGAAAAACTGGCATGGTCATTCTCAAAGGGGTCCCTTGACCTCTGACCTGAAGATATGTGAATGAAAATGTGTTCTATGGGTACCCACTCACTGACAGCTGTTGTTCCTTGTTAGGCTTGAGTTTGCCATGTTATGATTTGAGCATTTTTTTTTATGCTAAATGCAGTACCTGTGAGGGTTTCTGGACAATATTTGTCATTGTTTTGTGTTGTTAATTGATTTTCAATAGTAAATATATACATATATTTGCATAAAGCAAGCATATTTGCCCACTCCCATGTTGATAAGAGTATTAAATACCTGATAAATCTCCCTTTAAGGTACATTTGGAACAGATAAAAAAATGTGCGATTAATTTGAGATTAATCATGGACAATCATGCGATTAATCGCGATTAACTATTTGAATCGATTGACAGTCCGAGTAATTATTACTACCAATTATTTCTGTTTTATCAGCAATGGGAGCTGGACATTTGATAGAGAAATAAGGCAATAATGAAGCAGGATGAGTAAAGCTGAGAGTTTGTTAGACACAACCTTTCGGCTTATCATCTATACTGCTCAGACAAAATGTCATGCCCTATACCTGCACTAGAAAGAGACATACAGACAGCCCTAGTTCTCTATCAGTGGTGTTGGTGGTCGGCCTCCACTTGATGTTACAGTAGTTTTCCCAGGAGGAACGACACTTTTATGCCATCTATAATAAGCAGATTTCCTCCGACCTAAAATAGAGTTAATCCTCATACGAGGTCACTGAAAAGCATATATTCATAACTCTATAGACTCTCTGTGTCTTTGATGTCTGAATGAATACCATTTCTGTTGACGTTAGAAGCATTAGCACTGCAGTTGTTTTGTTACGTAACTCCTTTTAGAAAGCTTGCAGAAAAGTGCCACGTTCTGATATCATGAATAAACTAAAGCTTTCAGCTGCATGCAGCCCGACATCAGGCTGCCAGGGAAACTGAGAGCATCGCTACTAAGTTACAGCAGTGTGGCGATATCTGCGCAGAGATAATCTGCCCCCATCTCTGTTGCACATTTGAGGAGTAATCTTCATCTTTCATGGTAGAGAGTGTCATCAAGAGCTTAAAAACCAGTGGCATAATGGCGGAGGCAGGCGGTGCCATCAAGGCATCGCAGAATGAAAGCCGTGGCACACACAAGTATAAGCTCTCAGGGCCGCGCAGCATTAATGGCATCTCTGCAGTCACAGGGTGACCATATGCTTGTACATTTGGTGAAGACGCGCGCACGCACTCGCACACACACGCACACACACATTGCACCAGCAAGTGTTAACAGCCAAGTGACACACGGTTCAGCTCCGACGTGTCTCCCTTCCGTCTGTCGGTCAGTTCGGATGCATTCCCAACGTAATCCATGAAGCCAAATAGAGGAGCTGCAATTTGAAATAGTATTATACATGCAACTTAACAGTTCTTTTTTTTTTTCTATGCATTTTTAGCACCGCATATATAAAACCTATTCAACCATATATATACTTTTAATGGCTTATTGCTGCAACAAGTGCAGAGATGCGACGGTTCGATACTCAGTGCTCTACCATGTCCTGCTCCTCTCTCTGTCTCTCTTCATCTCGCTGTCTGTCTGTCTCTGTCTTTCTCTTGTGCCCTCTGAAAAGCAGTGGTCAGCATTAGCGGGCTGACCTCCATTGTCCTGCAGAAGCAAGAACATCCAGAGGATGTAAAAAGGAAATCTGTCCGGATATGACAGAGATGTGGGCTTTTCACTGGTCACTTAAGCCAAAGAATAATCTCATTACTCGGTGGAGAGACAACATACTGTACCACTAGAAAGCACGGAATGCCAGAGATAGTCACTCAAGTGAAATTCAAAAAGCCATTTTCTCCTTTGCTGTACAACATCTGCCAGCGATGACTGATAAGATTTCCCAATTTGCTTTACTGACAGATGAAGAAAAAAATTAAATATCCGGCAGATTCAGTTTGCTCATGACACTAGATGGAAAAAGGTCATATACTTTTAAGTTTTAACTTAGTTATGTTTTACGTTTTTCTGTATAAAGGACTAACTCATATATCTAATGTATTTAAATTAATTTTTTCATGCATACAGTACTTCCTTCCTTTGAAATGGTTCAATCAGGGCGGCTGTGAGATGTGTGTGCCTGCCTGGGATGAGTCTTACTCTGACAGAGAGCTCCTGGCTGGTGTGAATCACACCTGTAACACTGGTGATTATTTTTGTGCTAATTAAAGATGTTTGAGTTTTTGTATGAGGAGGAAGTAAGAGAGAGAGAGAGAGAGAGAGATAGGGAGAGAGAGAGGAGAGAGGGAGAGTCAGGGAGACAAGCAGACAGAGAGATCGGAGTTTAAAACAGGGCTTAATTTCTGTGCCCTTTTTATTCCCAGGGGGAAACACAATCACTGCACTCAGCAAACTCCAACCCCCATTTCCTCAGATGCTCCGCTTTGGGTTTTAAAGACACGCTACAAATACATCCTACCTGCTTGCCAGCACCACAAGGGGGAAACATTGTCCATCAACTCTACACTCTCCATAGAAGCATTTATTTTTCCCTCTCTTTTTTTTTTTACCCTGTAATTTGTGCGATTTTCTGTTTGTCTCCCCCCCCCACTACTTCTCTCTCTCTCTCTCTCTCTCTCTCTCTCTCTCTCTCAGTAACATAATCAATATGTTCCATCCCTGTCAATCTAAAACTTAAAACTCACTTACATCAAAGACCCGCATCCATCATACATCTCAAGGTCACGGATGGACCGGGGATGAAGGGCCGAGATAAATGTGCCCGAGTGTTTTTCCTGTAAGTGTGTGTGCGTCCGAGAGAGACTGAAGATTGAATGTGTGTGTTGGAGAGCGACACAGTCAGACACAGAAACAGCGACAGAGACAAAGGCAGAGACGGTGGTGGGGGGGCGACTAATGGAGAAGTAGCACAGAGCTCAGCACCACCCTAAGAGCCTCTGTAAGCCAGACTGAGTCGTGGTCTGAAATTAGCAGATTTTTCACTGTGAGCACTGCACATTATCTGGGTGTGGAATGGGGAGAGGAGCAGAGCGGAGGGAAGAGGAGGTGGGGGTCGGCGTTTAACTTAACAAGATTAATATGTTTGCCTCATCTCTCTGGGTTTTATTTCCTTCTCCTTGCAGGGCCCTTGTCAAATCTCTTTGGACAGGCTCTCACACATGACGCTGGAAGGAGACCTGAAGGACACTCCGCAGAGTGTCAAGAAAAAGGAAGAGGCTCCATTTTGCGACTTTGTGATTAGCATGGGTGTAAATCTACGCCAAAGCATGACGGGCCTTCTCTGCTTGATTTCCAATGGCTTTCTGCACTTGTCACTTGACTTAGAAACCATAATTTCTGAGACATAAATGAACCTTTTATGCGGAATGGACAGTCAGCTGCATATCCCATGCATTATCAGTTGGAAGTTTGAGAGTGTGTGTGTGTGTGTGTGTGTGTGGGTGTGCTTACCTGCACAGATGTTTGGTGGTTAGCCAGATTAGTGAGCAATAATGAAATCAAATCTCAGGCCCAAAAGAAAAATGAAACGTGCGCATTTAGACCATATATCCATAATGATTACGTCGAGAATAACTGTGTATGCAGACAGAGTATTTCTCTGAGGAGATTAAAGAATACGTATGATGAGATTAAGGAGAGGGATGAAGCGATTAAGACTGACTACTTTAAAATGATTATGAAAGGCTTAGAAGGGTAGGTCGCACACAGCATATTAGAGAGACACCGAGAGAGGCAGGACACAGAGCAATCTGGAGTTTTTGATCCATGGAAACAACAAAGAAGAGCTAGATGTGCTTGTTATAGTCTTATGTCAATAGCATTTTCAGCAGTGTTGCTTGATATTACTGGGGAGAAAGGAAGAACAGAAGAGGGAAAACAAAAAGGAATAAAAGCAAGGCGTATGCACTCCCACATGACCTAGGAGAAACAATGACAATCAAATGGCCTGCAGCAGACTTTCCCCTCCCTCTCTCTCCCTCACTGTCTCTCTCTCCTTTTCTGTGTACTTTGATGTACAAAATAGCCCCAATCCATAAACAGCACCATTACTTTCACTGCCTACCTACGGTGCTCTCTCTCTCTTTCTTCTCTTTCTTTTCCCATCCCCCCTTCCTGTCTCTCAAACACACACAAACACACACACACACATACACACTTTTCATTCTCTCCAAAGCTACTTCCAAGGTATATTTTGCCAGAGGCCTTTTTGTGGTCATGGGTAGTATGGAAGGGAGAAGAAAATTGCGGGTCGTCGTGGTTGAAAAAATAACGTATGACTGACAGTGACATATAGCAGTTCACACCTCCTCCGTTGTATCAGCATACCTCCCCTTATTTGTCTATCATCCTGTCAAACCTTTCACACCTCAGTGGAAAGCAGCAGCGATATGGAGTTCTGACCAAATTGGCCAAAGAATGGTACATCCCCTTCCATACATGAAATTGGTTACCCATAGGAACAATGTTCAGTATTTACCTTATTCTGTTAAATGTATTGTGCGTCCTTTTCCCAGTCACTGTGTTCCAATGATTGATGGGTTAGTTGACCTTTGTGACTGCAATGTATGTTTACGTTCAGTACAAGAGCAGAAAATAGGGTGGCGTTGTTATAGCAGAGAATGTGATTCACCCCTTGCTTCCTACAAACAGTCAATGTTAGTTACCTAACCATTAGAGCAACATTAGCCATTAGGGGTGTAAGAAAATATCGATACACTTGAGTAGGGCTTGATTATTTTGATGTTTTTTCGATTAATCTGTCGATTATTTTATCGATTAATCGTTGTTTGGTCTATAAAATGTCATAAAATTGTGAAAGTGTCAATCACTGTTTCCCAAAGCCCAAGATGACGTCCTCAAATGTCTCGTTTTGTCCACAACCACAACATATTCACATTTAAGAAGCTGGAATCAAAGAATATTGACTTTTTTTTCTTAAAAAACTACTCATGCTGATTAATAATTTATCAAAATAGTGATTAATAGTTGACAACTAATTGATTAATCGTTGCAGCTCTACACTTGACCATCGCAATATCATGTTTTGCGGTACTGTATTGATTCTCAAAAACATTGTATTATTAGTTTACATGCAAAGATTTGTGGCAGACAGTGGATCAGATTGCGCAGAAAGCAGTGCTATGATGTTGGATGTTACAGAGACTGTGATGAATGCAAATGCAGATTACACTGTCCTGATTGCATAAAAAAATAAACTTTATGCATTTGGCGGTGAGTTCTTTATACTATGACAGTTTTCCTAAAAATAGATTTAAAAAAACACAATATATGGCCTTGCTTAATATATTGAATAGTAACCCCTGTATCATGATATCCTATCACCAGATTTTTGCCAATACACAGCCCTATTAGCCATATCATATTCTGTTACTCAAACAGGTAAAACTTAACTTCAACCCCCCAAATATGTGCTAATTATTGTATTGGTCAACAAAATGGAGGCTGGTGTATACACAGATAATGAATGACAATACAGTAAAACAAAGTTGTAACATAAAATGTCTTCTTAGGAAACTTTATAATTGTTGAAAATAATGTACATTGTCCTTATTTCTGCTTATAACTACATTTTAGCGTGTTATAAACCGTTTATTAAATGTGTATGGACTGCTGTTAAATACTTAACTTAATTATACCTTTAACATGGTTGGGACAGATCCGAAAAATACTAATTTGGGGTTTTAGAGGGCTTGTTGGTTCCCCAAAATAACAGTGGTGTCTCTACACATTGACTCAGGACAAAAACTGCTTTGCATCATTTTAGCAGGAGCTGTACTGCGCATATGAACGCTACATGACAGCTCAATGGTTGCATGTTTGAGGGGGGGGGGGGGGAGGAAGGGACAGTGACGACTTACGTATAGAGTACTGTACGTGAAAATCATTCACCAACAATTTAGAAACCATTGACATCCCCAGCAGTAGAAATAAATGCTGAAACCCCTGCATATACCACTGCACCTCCAAAGAAAACAGGATATCAAAAATAGGCACTGTAAAATGGACCACAAGGTCTCCAAACATATTGAGATCCACTAAATCAAGACAAAAAAAAATAATCTGTGCTACTAAGACTCTATCCTACAAAGGCAAACAAAATACACAGTCCAGAATTTTGGAAAAAGTTCTATTAAGATGGAGCCTTGGTAGAAACATCCTGAAGTATGTGTACAAACATCCAAATGAGAAAGTCCACTGTTTACGGCTACGTGCGAGTCAAAATATGCTTTCAGAAGTCTGAAAGGTGTCTCGTTGTACCATCGCTCTAGAAAGAATCTTCCCTGGCAACCAGCTATTTTTCTCATAGCACACAAAGGGGCATCAAACGGCAAATTCAGGTCAGGCAGTCAGGTAGGTAGGCAGCCATCTGACATTTCATTAAAGGCGATTGTCAGTGAATGGAGCTTTTGTGTCGAGTGGCAAGATCTGTGTTATATCTGCCGGCAGCTGTTACTTAAGCTCACTGGGTGCAACTGTAGCTTAACATCTTCTAGAGTTGTTAAATGGAAGCTTTCTCAGCATTACGGCAATTATGGTAAAGGATATTGCAGAGGATATTGCGTAATATGCATATTTTATAGGGCTGGGACCATAATTTCCTGAAACCAGGACTATTAATACATTCCATTATTTGGTCAGAATTCCCCAATCATGATGAATTATCAAACCAAAGCAAAACCCAAAGAAGATAAAATGCGATAAATACAACACGACCAACAGATAAACTATTATTGTGGTGCTAATTCTCTGTGAATCTGTGATAATTGTCTATAAACTTGTATTAACTATCAGGTGATCTTGAAAGTGGTTAATGGGTCTTTACAACATGGCCACAGAGAAAAATGAAATCTTTTCAGGACATGGTCATCCAGTGTGAATTTAGAAGACTACGTGGCCATTTGCTCATCCTCCCGTCTCAATTATCCTTCATGTCCGGCATACAGAATGCATACAGTACAACAGCTTCTGTCCGACACTAACTATGGCAACATGCTGTTAGTGTTCGTCCACTGTTCAGTCCTTTTCTCATGCTGACATTGGTGAAAGCTGAAAGAAGGAATGACGATGAGCAGATTTAATGACAAGGACAAGAGCAAACAAAATCACCAAGGAAATTCTTTAACAATTTGAGGTAAAATGAAGAAAAACCTTCGTAAACTAACAAAACCTGTTGCATAACAGCATCAGGCAAACATAAAAAGCAACACTTCAACACGGCTTGAAAACTCCAACCACTATACAAGTGTTTTTACTTAAGCATCTTGGTGATTGTCACTGGCCTATAACAGAACAACATGAGTCACCTGCAGGTTTCATTTAGCTGAATGGCCTTCATGTCACATATCTAAGGACATTGGTGCTGGCTTGGCAAAACGATATGGATGAGTAATGGGATGCCGCCCACATCCGGACACTCTGGGAAGGTGAGGGGCTGCTGCCAAGCCCCAGTCCCTGTTGACCTCTCCTTCCTGTGCACTCAGCAAATTTGCCGATGACACCCCGTGGGCCACTCTCCCCGGCAGTGACATATGTCAGCCATTTTTGTTCTTTTGTAATTCTGTTACGTGACTGCATGCTATGAATATGAGACTAGAAATGGGCGCCTGGAATCCGTAGAGGCAAACAACATCTTCAACAGTTTGCCAGCCATTCAATTTCAACGATGAGTAGATGAACAAATAGAAAACCTAAAAAAAAATTAAAAAAAAGTGTGTCACCTCACAGTGCCTACATGCCAACTTATGCTCTTTTACTTTTTTTTCCTCTCTTTTTTCCTTTACTGATGAACACAATTTGGATCTCACTGTGGGGCAGACAGACACAAAAAGGGCCTCCCAGCACACTGCTGATTCAAGGTTTTAGCTGAGCAAATCTTAGGCAGGGAGCTGAGAGCAAAGAGCTGGCCATTTTGCAGTTTGCTCTCATCTGCCAATTTCTTCCTGGGGCTTTCAGAGTCAATCAAAGAGCTACCAGAATGCTCACACCAGTCTTTTAATTATTCATGGTAATTCTATGCCACTACACACTCTCTCTGCAGCCCCTGTCGCCTCCCCCAAGCGAGGTGTGCTCTGATGTGTTTATGTGTACTGAATATATAAAGAAAAAAAAAATCCTCCATCCATTACAAAACAGACTCTCTGCTCTGCCCTGTGCTACGCTGGCAGCTTTTTCAGGGTCGTCTGGCTTCCACTTCTGTGGGAAGCTGAGCTGATAAATGTTTGGTCCCATGAAACCCAATTTTTTTGCCCTTTTAATCTTTTCCACTGGACATGTTGCACACTTACATCCAGCTTTTCAAAGCTTGAGCATTTGTAATATTATTTTTTTTTCTTTTTCAGGAATATCTAGCATTCCATTACCATCTCATACATCTTTTAGCTCAAGTAGCTTGACCTCCTGATACCATCTGTGTTAACTGTGCCCATTCAAACTGCTCAAATTCCTGATAATAGTCCTGTCTAGAAGGCCAGCTTGGTGTAAAAAGCCTATCATCATGTTTGCGGTGGGGGGGGTGGGGGGGTGGGGTTGGAATTTTTTTGATAAGCGCTAGCCCTGCTGAAATTGCATTCATTTCCTTCTATGAGCTAATTAGCGAGAGAGGGGGCAACCCTGCCGTTCTTGGCTGTCCATCAACCTGCCAACAGCCATGGACATCACAAGGTACATGTCAAGTTCAGCCTTTTGTGTCTGAGACAAGCCTATTACCAGGAAGTCTGAGCAGGAGGTTTTAAGTGGGTAGAAGGCAGCAGCTTGATGCTATCAAAATCTCTTTGTGGAAATAAGCTAAATTACAATACAATTTCACTCACACTCCTATAACAGCTTAACACATAATAACCACCGAAGAGGGAAAAAAAAAGAAAACGGGGAAAAATTGTACATTAGACACTGGAAATAAGATGCTGACTGCAAGCTGATGCAGCTGTAGTATGTACAGTACAGGATATGCTCTTGATGTCCCTTCACAACATTCATTTCAGGAGTCTCAAAGAAGGTGCTGCTGCCGTTCGGGCCTTTGAGGGAAAGGTGATCTCTCCAGTGCAGAGAAGCTGTTACATTTTGTTGGTTGGCGGTTGGAGGAAAATGGCACACCTCCTCTCTCCAACTTGTCTTCACAAGCCTTGTCAAAGATAAAAAAAAATGGGGAAATGTTTCATGTCTCCTGTCTTTTCCTGCCAAAAGTGAAAAAAGAGGGCAAAAGAAAGCTGGTATAGATACAGTTACATACCACGGGAGGATGTGGCAGGGATGAAAGCATGTCATTTTGTAAGGGATGATCATGAAACTGCCCCTTTTTTTCCTTTTTTTGAAACAGACTTTGTCAGAATTTGAAGGATATATTGTTTCTGCTTTGCCCTACCACTCGAAACAGGGATGGGACTTTGAAATGGGGTGTTTACAAGCCAGTCAAATGTGTCCTTTTGATATAAGTGACAAGAAGCTGAAGAACGAGAGCAAAAGGTCTGCAATCAGCCCCAACCGACAGTGTTTACTGTTGTTTTAGCTCAAAAAGGAATCACTAATTGATCCTTTCACAAGTTCAGACCGCTCATCTTGATGAAGCTGCAACAACTATATTTTGATATATTAATGCTTCTGTATACTAGATCTGCTGTGAGCATGCGTTGTGTATATTTTAGGCTTTAAAGTGATTCTGGTTGATGAGTCTGATTCAGCTTTCGTTGTCGTGTTTGGAGATGTGCGGGACACTAACGGATAACAGAATGTGGAATCTATTCACTGAAGAGGAAACATTTGCCATAACGGCTCTCATTCACTGCAGTACCCTCTCCATCTTCAGAGCATGGCAATAGATGCTCTTTTAAACTCGTTGCAATCTGCAATGGTACACATGTGAGCAGTTTGTCCCTCTTTGTTTTGCCCTCATCTTTCTGTAATGATGTGTTCTAATGCATGGATTTTTGAATAGACTCCAACTGGTACAACAACAGAAACTGTGGAAACAACAACGCTATATTTTGAAAAGATTTACAATTAATAGGCTATTCTTTAAAGCTAGATATCAATGGTTGACAAGGTATTTATCTTCATGTCTAGAACTGGGAGTTTATGGATGTAGGTAAGGAAGACAAATAGGTCAGTAGGTCTTCATAGCATTTTTAAGTATGGATAAAGAATAAAAACCAGCCTTAAAGAATCATTGTAATAAACACATTGATTACCAGAAGCCATGAACGAAATAGAATGAGTTATGGATGTATTTCATGGATAAAATATTGTTCAAAAAAATCATGCTTTTCACTTAAATGAACCAATATAAATTTTAATAGAATAAATTTCGTACTTACTTACTTTCTTACTACTTTTTTAGTATTAAAGGCAGGGTCGGTTATCTTGAAAAACTAGCAAGAGTACACTAGATTTTTAAAAATGATCCAACTGAAAAAACAAGCCCAGTGCTGTCAACTCTTTTCCAATGAAAGTAGCTAGCAGCAATCGCTAAAAGTCCCGAAATCTAGCGAGAAAGTCATCAATTCTGCAACACTGACTGTCCATCCCTTCAGGCCTCCCTCCAAAGCCACTCCCCCAAAATGATCTACTACTACTAATTACCAACCTAAACATATTATAATGAACGTAGTACTCACAGCTGTCAAGCTAGCAGCTCGTGTAAGACTCCGGTGACGCGCAATGAGTGAGGGCAGAGCGTGTGCAGGTATACATGCAGGTATGCTGGCAGGTAGGTAGCCCGTCCAATCATTACATTTGAGCCGAATAAAATGATTGAAAGGATTTATTATAGTCCTGTGACAGCCACAGATACCGGATTTTTTTTTTCTCCTTCTTTTTTTGTCAGAGCATTTGATTTATTGATTGCTGTCGGGTAGTAATGATAATTTCAATTAATATAACAAAAAGCCTCTTCGGGAACCATCACCTTAACGTGGTAGAGAGGTTTGTTGTGTCCCTATGACCCTGAGGGCTGTGTTGTCTGGAGTCTGGTGCTCCTGGTAGGGTCTCCCATGGCAAATTGGTCTCAGACGAGGGGCCAGACTAAGAATGGTTCATAAAAACCCTATGACACAACAAAGCAGAGGAGGAGTTACCCGGCCTGGAGGAAGCCCGGGGCCCCCGTCTGGAGCCAGGCCCAGACGGAGGGCCAGACGGAGGTCAGTCAGCGAGCACCTGGTGGCCGGGCTTGCCACGGCACCCGGCCGGGGACACCCCGAAGAAGCAACGTGGCATCCCCCTCCTCTCCATCCTGTGGGCTCACCACCTGCAGGAGGAACCACTGGGGTTGGGTGCGCTGTCACACGGGTGGCAGTGAAGGCCAGGGACTTCGACGGACCAGACCTGTGCGGCAGAGGCTGGCTCTGGGGACGTGGAATGTCACCTCTCTGTGGGGGAAGGAGCCAGAGCTTGTGCGGAAGGTGGAGCGCTATCAGTAAGTTCTGGTGGGGCTTACCTCTACGCACAGCCTTCGTTCTGGAACCGTACTCCGTGTGAGGCGCCCGGCAGGTGTGGAGATACTCACAAATCCCTGGTTGAGTGCCGCTACGTTGGAGTTTACTCTGGTGGACGAGAGGGTCGCCTCCCTACGCCTTCGGGTTATGGGGGGGAAAACTCTGACTGTTGTCTGTGCATATGCACCGAACAGCAGTTCGGAGTATTCGGCTTTCTTGGAGACCCTGAGTGGAGTCCTGCATGGGGCTCCAGTAGGGGATTCCATAGTTCTGCTGGGAGACGCGCACATGGGCAACGATGGAGGCACCTGGAGAGGCATGATTGGGAGGAATGGCCTCCCTGATCTAAACCTGAGCGGTCGTTTGTTACTGGACTTCTTTGCTAGTCATGGACTGTCCATAATTAACACCATGTTCGAACATAAGGATGCTCATAAGTGTACATGGTACCAGAGCATCCTAGGCCGAAGGTCGATGCTCGAATTTGTGATTGTATCGTCTGATCTGAGGCCACATGTTTTGGACACTCGAGTGAAGAAAGGGGCAGAGCTGTCAACCGATCACCATCAACCCTCGAACACTGTGGTGTACACCGGTGGTCAGGGAAGCCGTCCGACTGAAGAAGGATTCCTTCCGGGATATGTTCTCTCAGAAGACTCCGGAGGCGGTTGCAAGGTACCGACAGGCCTGAAGGGCAGCAGCCACTGCCGTGAAGGAGGCAAAGCAGCGGGTGTGGGAGGAGCAGCCACGGAGAAGGACTTTCGGTCGGCACCAAGTTGCTTCTGGAAAACTGTCCGGCACCTCAGGAGGGGGAAACGGGGAACCATCCAAGCTGTGTACAGAAAGGATGAGACACTGTTGACCTCAACTGAGGAGGTAATCGGGCGGTGGAAGGAGCACTTTAAGGAACTCCTGGATCCGACTAATACGCCCTCTATTGTAGAGGCAGAGCTGGAAGCTGATGGGAGATCATCATCAATTTCCCTGGTGGAAGTCACTGAGGTAGTCAAACAACTCCACTGTGGCAAAGCCCCGGGAATTGATGAGATCCGTCCAGAAACTCTGAAAGTTTTGGCTGTGGAGGGGCTGTCTTGGATGACACGTCTCTTCAACATTGCGTCGAAGTCGATGAGAGTGCCTAAGGAGTGGCAGACCGGGGTGGTGGTTCCCCTGTTAAAAAAGAGGGACCAGAGAGTGTGTGCCAATCACAGGGGTATCACACTACTCAGCCTCCCTGGTAAAGTCTACTTCGTAGGTGCTGGAAAGGAGGGTTCGGCCGATAGTCGAACCTCGGATAGAAGAGGAACAATCCGGATTCCGTCCGCGACCCGACCCCGGATAGGCGGTTGAAGATGAGATGAGATGAGAGATAACAAAAAAAGTGTTTCTAAAATCGTTACCAACCCTACCTTTAGCCAAACAGTACAAATTGTTTCGTGAATAATAACGGAAACAATATTCGTCATATCCTTTATCTGTCCCATAAAAACATGAATGCGTGTGTGTAAACATCCCATTTACTAAGTAATCCTGGTCAGCCTGCAGGGAAGGAATTCCAATTCAAAGTCCTCTAAATAATGGCGGAAGACACACTTGGCCTCAAGCATAATGTTTATCACTGGCAACATCAAGAGACCAGGATCCCATAATACCACTCTGCATTCACGGCGTGCTTCCTCCATCCCCACTGCGGTGGTGATAAATGGCTAACACTGGAACAGTGCTCACCTCTGAGAACCCTGGCCTTACCCTTGCGAGTGTCCTGTAAAGCATTCTGTCTGATTATAAACAGCACACTGGTGCCACAAAAACACACAACAGATGAGGAGATGATGTTTTTTACACAGCTATGCTTCGTGTCAAATGATTTTACTCATTCATTGCTATCAACATGAGTGATATGGCAGCGTATGTGGAGATTGATATCCTGTGAATGTGTGTGTGTTTAGACGGGGTAGTTTGAGGTGGGCTTTTACTGGATTGGCTTCCAGGAAGCACATGGGACTAAAGCCATCGGGAGAGCTGGTGAGAAATGTGGGAAGATGGTGGGCATGACCACGGCTTAGTGGGTGAGTCTGCAGGAGGAGATCAGTGATGCATAACACAACATAGAAGCATGTAGCTGCATCTCATAGACTAACTGGGCAGCCAAGAGACCATCAATCTTACACGTTTTCCATTTCAAGTCTCTCCTTTCTGTCTTCCCTCTAACATTTTTTGTCTTCGTCCTTTCCTCTCTTTCCTCTCTTGACTGGTTAACAGCCATAAGGACAGAAAGTGTTAATGCTCTTCCTAAAATATGCCCTAAACCAATCACAATGGTCATGCACACTTGCTGTATTAACTTTGAAATGCGTTAACACGGGGCATGACACTGACAAACACTTCGACTGAAGTGCCAGTTCCGAAAATGCTCAATTTGTCTTGCATTTAGTGAGAACCGTGTAGGCGGAGTAGAGAATAAACACTGAGAAGCGTCAAGTAATCCCTGAATGGATATTTTATATTGAAAATAACAACAAAGTGTGGCTGGTGTGTTTGGGGGTCATTCTGAGCCTTCAGAGGATAACAACAGAGGAAGCACAGGCAGCAAGGGAAATAAAGTGAATTCTGTGATGTCTGTAGGATCCCTGATTTCCGCTGCTCAGTGAAAAAAAAAAATACCGCTGGGCTGCCAAGTATTGGCTTCAAATTTTTGACTCACTGTGATGTAGCTGTCATCCTTTCAAAGGCAGTGGATAGCGAGGGGGAATGGGTGCATGTACCATGTCTTTCACTGAGCTTTTTCTAAAGTCCAGAGGAAGATGCAGGACTTCTATTTCAATCTGCATGGAAAGAATGCTGAGCCGGGTGTTAATTCAAAATGTCATTCCTGAGGCTTTCCTTTTGAGTGGTTTGACCGGTGATGGTAGATATTCAGTCGCAGATAGCACCTTTGAAGTTGACAAAAAAGAATCTCACATAATTTAAAAAAAATAGTGACAGATAGATATCAAAACAATGATTTAGTTGTCATGGCAGCCACATTCACCAAAACAAATCTGAATGTGTTGCCATCTGCCTGTTTGATTGTCTTGAACCTGGGCCACGGCTGTGATTGAAATTTGTTATCTTCAGTAAGATGAAGAGGTCATTATGAAGTTCTGGTCAAGGTCAAGGTTATTTTCAATCCCCAGTGAGTTTATTAATTTTGCTTTATGCTTCCTAATGCCAAAGCAAGTCACTTCCAACAGCAAACTGCTAATAGTAGTTGACAGCTTTCTGAATACTTCTGTTAGTATGAACCATAGACTGTATATACCGTATGGACGACGCATCTTCACTTCCGTACAAAAGTGAAGTCAAAATATCCCAGATACGGCAGCTGCCATCTTAAGATTTTGACATCATTTGGAGCCAGAGTCTAGTTTGGCCCGTGTCCCATCCGCTAACATGGAGGGGACGGGATTTATGACCTATACTGCAGCCAGCCACCGGCGATCAAGATGTTTTGGCTTCCCTTTTGGGGAGCTGTCATGTCGTCCATTTTTATCTACAGTCTATTGGTGCCTTCAAATGAAACTCTTGTTTACAACATGGCAAGTCGTGTACACGATATGCTTGACGTTCAAGTGGTTGAGTCGTGAGAACACCACTGCTTCGCAACGGCAATATTGACGTTACTGTCAGCGTCTAGAAGCCACAGAGGCTAACAATTTAGCAAGCTAGCAAGTGGGTAACATATTGTAATAAATGCAAAGGCATAATGACAGAGGAAAAAGACGAGGCCGTTGGGAATATCAACATTTTCCTCAGACTTATTATAAAATTATGAAGAAAAACAATATACGACAAAAATTGCAATATATTAACTTATTATGCACCGAAAAATGAATTTCCATGGCCTCCGCCATTTTTGACAACATCAACAAACACGTCACAACTCGTGAACTCGGAGCTTTCAGAAACTTTCCACTCACAAGGTCGTGAATAAGACATGGGAGGGGCGTTCATATGGACTCATCTCGCACGGTAAACACGACCCCATTTGAAGGCACCATTGAATGGGGTTCATTCCTTAACATAAAATAAACGTTGGTTCTTTCAGGTTTGGTACCGTATTTAGGAAATATGGTGACTGCAAACCTTTTGAGTCAGATTTTTTCTGAACATTGTAGATGCACCTTTCATTGTCAAAGAGTCCTCAAGAATCCAGAACGAGCAACGATCGCACCATCAGTAGCTGAACCGTGTGCTGACAACCTGTCCGCCTGAAAGGCTTTTTATTGCCACAGTTTGCCTCCGGGCAGAACATTACCCTTATTCAGCACGCTCTGCACAGGCTGAGGGTAGGCTACTTCCGGGCCTCGAGACTGCTACATTATCTATTTAGTATTGAAACACACACATCGTGGAGAAAAGACACTACAAAGAAGTACAATACTTCCCAAAGCTCCCGTCACTCCACCGGGATTGTCTATGTTGCACATCAGTGTGCCTTTGGCAGATAAATCACAGTGCTTTGCTCTGAAATGCTTTTATTTCCATTTGTGAGAAAGTGTAGGAATTGACCAAGAGAGATTTTAGTCATTTTTTAGTTCCAGTTTTAAAGAATCTGCTGTTATATAACAGTATTTTTTTTTTTTTATCAATTCTCGGCTGTAATTCCTATTTAGTTCTGTTCGTCTTTCTTCTTTGCTTTATTCAGTAACTGGGGAGTCTCCTTGTGGAATGTATTGTTGTAAACTCCTGCAAATTGAAGAACTCCTTGGAGTATATGTTTTTCATCGCCTATTATTAATCTCAGTAAATTAGAAAATAGAGCAATGAGCCATTTTAATGACTTTGAATCCAGGTTTTCTTTGTGTCGGACATGATTAGAGCCATAGCCCACTTCAATTCATTTACAGAGACTCAGAGGGTTTACCGCTCATGAAGACGTACTGTTAAACACCGACAGTGTGTTTCATTTGTAGATTATGTCTGCAGATTTTTTTTTTGTAATGTTGCATTAAAATTGTGTTTATACTAAACAGTTGTTTCCCAATTTTATTTTTATTTAATTTTATTTTTCATCCTGTTTAACAATTCACCGGCATAGAAAAGCAAAAAAACAAAACATGGTCTAACATACTGTAGGTGCAAATTTGTACAATTTGCTTATTTGCATATTGTAAAGACCAAATATGAAAGCCAAGTCTACAATATTGGACATCTTGAACTGAAAAAAAAAATCTGCCTGTCTCGCCTTTAAAAAGAAAATGATCGAACTCGCTGCATTCCTTCCTTCTTTCTTCTCCTCCTCCTCCATCTCCCACACTAATGTGTGTCTCGGGTGAAATGCAATAACAGATTTTGAACTCAGACACGATAAAAGGTACGCCAGGAGGTTATGTAGAAGCCATTACAATTGAATGTACGTCTTTTAATACACATCTCATATTTAATGTACTTACAGTACCAACCTGAAAACTTGATTTGTGAAAATCAATAGGATGTTTTTAAATGTACTACTATGTGATCGCACACACACACACACACACACACACACACACACACATGCATACACACAACCCTTTCCACTTTCTCTGTCTGTCTTTCCAAACCAATACACTCTACTCTACAGTCTCATCTTTATCTATAGATCAGAAGTAGATCTCCTCTATATGACTGAAAGCCTTTGAACTGCTCTCCATACAACTGCATTTTTCACCCCTTCCTTTCTCAAGTCCTTAGTTATTTATTTCTTTATTTCTCCGGCGGTGAGCAGGATTAGTCAGGAGTGGCAGCCCCACTATCAGCCCAAGATGTGCTCTTCCATCCTGCTGCTTTGCTCTGATAAAGGAACTGCTCGACGAGTGACTCAGGTGCACACGGAGCCTTGTAGAAAACAACATTTCTCTCACTGAAGCGCAGGCCTGCATGTCAATGACTGCCAATGGCCAATGTGAGAATCTCGCTCATGGTACATGCGACATTCTACATGAACAGAGAAAGCCTTTTTTTTGTAAGCCTGCATTAACTTTGCCCCAGTTGTGTGCAAATCACATGTTAGTGAACAGAACGCACGCTACAAGTTGCTGCAAATATGGTCCAAATTTACTGTATAGTGCATATAATTTGAAACATAGCTATAAATAAATTGTAATATTTCTGTGTTGCCCTTCTTTGACTTCCAGCTCCAACTTAGAGTTGTTGTGGAGAAGGCTGACATGGAGCTTTGCTAGCTTTATCGCTGTGTGTTACAGTATGTGGCCATACAAACACCAGCGCTTCAACTGACTGAATACAAGGTGACAGAATAGACTGCTGACCTGAATTTGGCTCCTGATGAATACATATTGTGATGTGGAAAAAAAAAAAACTCCACTTCTTGGACAAGTTTTTTTTTTTTTTTTTCAGGTCTATATCAATCAATTTGTATCATCGCAGTTCCCCATTCTGCTCCTCTGAACAGACATTTATCTTCTTTTTGGCCAGTCATCTTTGTGACAGTGATATAAAGATGTACCACTGTAGGGCTGAAGAGGTCAGAGACAACATCAGGTTTCATAGTAGCGTATTTGGATTATATTTTAAAAGATCATCTTTAGTGTGTCAGTGCCAAGATCTTTGCTTAAATAATGTGTTTATGACATCCCACTTAAGTTAAAGCATCGCTAAAGAGTGCTGAACTTAAGTTTACACATCTGATGGGAAGATAAGATTTAGCTGCAACATAAGTTATTATTTATCTGTCATTTAAGGGCACATCACAGTCCAAACCAGTAACGACTCCATCATCAGACAGACATGTTTACACAGCAGATCTGTACATGCGCACGCTACGAAGCTCGGCCAAATGGTGCAGAACTAATATGTGTAATGTGCTCTTACTTTCAGGAAGGCAGAGTTGCCCCTCTTGCTGTCTTATAGTCTAATTTCAGTTCAGGCATTGGCTACACAGTCTCGGGCCTCTGAAGTGCTCTGAATTACAAATGATTCAAAAGGACTTTTACAGTGATCTCCACTGACTTCTGGAGGGGTGGGAGCACCAACTTACAAGAACAGCAAAAAACTGATGCATGCATCTTTAACAGAAAATAGGTGAAAGATGAGTCACAGTATATGCTAGATTATACACTCCTCGCCTTCCCTTATACTTTCCCTTCCACAGGCCTTTTGTTCTGTGCCTGTTTAAATCTGCTCAAGATGCACCAAGGACCCGTCTCCCCTCCCCATCCTCCCTCGACTCTTTCTCTCTCTCTCTCTTTTTTCTCTCTCTGCCTCCCTCGGTTTCTCTCAAAGTGCTTAACTCCCCAAAAAAGTGGTAGCAATGCAAAAATGCATCCACATACTGTAAGTACACAAAAGACTCGCCATGCCCTGAGAGACACAAAGCCACATAGACAACACGGGTATGTCCATGGGCAGATACAAAGAATTATCAATATTTTAGTATAGGGACACACACACACACACAACACACATTCATTGGTATTACTACACTTGTGATGAATAAATATCTAACCTTATGCATAACTGCTATTCTAACCTTAACCAAATCATAATTCTAGTCTTAAGCCTCAAGTCAACTTAACCAAAACATAAATAGTTCAGTTTGGTGGGAGCAGCTTTTTACATCCTCACACTGTGATGAACACCAAGTACGCTCACACCAGTTTTCTGAATCTGTAAAAGAGTGTTGTAGTACTTGAGACCAGCCTGAAGACCACTTTTTGAAGGTCTCATCTCAGAATCAATCGCATTTTTACTCGGTCTTGTCCCGGTCTCAGGATTTTATTTCAAGACAAGACCAATTGCAGGGACATCACCAAATTGTTTATCGTAAGTGTGTCATGCAGTGTGTAATCTCTATAAACAGATTCTACCATCACATGTAGAACATGTGGGCAAAGGGACAATATTTTGGTTTGCGTTTGTAGTCTGAGTAGTTAAATAGAGTAAAGTAGATTTGGTTGAAGGCAGGTAAACAGTCCATGTGGAGAGAAAAAAACGCACTGGTCTTGGTGTTGACTCAGTCTTGCCCTGCCTTGGTCTTGGTCTAAACCATTCAAAATTTGGGTTTTGTCTCAGTCTCTGGTCTTGGTCATGACTTGGTCTCGGTTTAGGTGGTCTTGACAACAACACTGCCGTAAACGTTGTGATACACTTTGATACAGTACTGTATATTGGCAATAGTTCATACATATAGTAGCCATTTAGGAGGCTTTCTTGTATATACTGTATGCTGTCTGCCGCCCATAATTAAAAAATGTTTGCATTTCAAACTAAGATCAAATAAACATAAAATAATTAAGCCACATAAGAAAAATAAAATGTCATCTTATGTTATCAGCACCATAAACACTTTTGAGGATTTATTTGATCATCAGAACTAAAAATAATACAAGTTGCCCACTCGCAACGTCAATTTTTTTTCAGCTGAATAAAGGCTTTTAAAGAACTGTCAACATTTCATGCGAGGCCTGGATGTGTCTCTTAGTCACTGCCCTAAAATGTCACATGCAGTATGTCTGAGGTGAATCATTTTTAAATAATGAAAAAAGGAAAAAGGGGAAGAGATGTCCAACTGAGAGGATTTGAAACTAAACATGTGAAATGAGGGAAATATGAAATGACACAGGGATGGTAAACAGTCCATCTGTGTTTTCCCAAAGGACGCCTGCCATACTTCAAAATGCACTTAAAGAGGAAGTAAGGCAATTCATATCAATCTAAGAGCATCCTAATGGCATTGCAGCTTTGCTTTTTTTGACTGGAAAAAAATACACAAGTGAGGCTACAGTATATAGAGTTGAAAATGACAAAAGAACTAATGGATAATTGATATATTCAGAATCTCTCCTATATATTAATTCTTAAGCACAGGGTGTCATATGATGACATATATGCAATGCTTTAACTCATACAGCAGATCTTAAAGTTTGAGAAATTTCCTTTTTCTATTTTATTAATGTATACTATTACTACAGCTTAAAATGACATTTTAATTAGTGTTATCAGAGCTGGAGCTAAGACAAAGATTATCTAAAGAATGAGCAGTTCATCTAAAAGATTTTAAATTTTATGTCATAATTCACGTCCATTCACTATTTGACATTTCAATGTGGACTAAACTGTGATTTCATACTAATCATAGACAATTACCTGGTTGGAATCTGACATTAGCAAGTAAACAAGCCAGCTCTCTCTGTGTCTCTCTGCCTTTAATTCTGTTTCCATCCACATTGATCAACATGATGTCGGACAATTTTAGATGCAAATTTTGTTTCAGTGCTTTGGCCAAGATTTTGTAATTGGCACCATGAAATTTAAGGGTGGGCAATGAGGCCATATAGTAATGTGTGGCCATGTGTGATAATGCTTTTTTCACAACATGGCCCATAATGCCTGGCAGAGGAGGTTCATCAATTCTAGTTCATTCAATAGTTTTGTGTCAAAAATATGAGAAGCTTCCTTCATGTTCAGTTCTACTGTGGCTACACTGAGGATTTCAGTCTCATGCTGGGATCTATAGCGGCAGAGCTTAAAGGAGGTAGAAAATGCATTTCGTAGAGAATAAAGGTTTTAAACAAAAGGCTGCTGAGTTTAGTGTCTTTACAGCAAACCTGGAGCTGTAAATCTTTTAACTATTAAAGATCCAGTGTGTAGGATTTGGAGATATCTAGTGGTGAGGTTGCAGATTGCAACCAACTGAAACTTCTTCCGTGTGCCAAGCATGTAGGAGAACTTCTGAGGCCAACACAATAACGCAAAAACGCGAATAGCCTTATCTAGAGCCAGTGTTTGGTTTGTCCATCCTGGGCTACTGTAGAAACATGGCGGCCATCTCCGTGAAGCAACACATTCTTACTCCCAACTCTTCAAACACCGCCGCTTGGTCAGTGCCCCTCAGAGTCGGAGACCCTCTTGCGTTACTTTTGGACGGTCCAGGGACGGAGTGTCAATATACATGCGTTACATGAATAGTGTCCTTTCAAAATAAACTTCCGTTTTCACAGAAGTTAGGTTTAGGCAACACAACCACTTAGGTAGGGTTAGGAAACAGTCGTGGTTGACGTTAACGTCACTGACTAGCGACTCTCGTGACTCACGGGACTGACGATACCAATGAGTCACGTGACAAAAAAAGTCAATGTTACTTTTAGTTTCACACGCGACACGAACACCGTTGTCCTGGTGGAAAGTCTTGAGTTTTTTTAACCCATCCACCACTCCTCCCGTCGGCCAGGTCAAAGCGGACTCTCACGCTATTAATACTACGTCACTTGCTCTGACCGTCGAATAATACCACGGGTGGGTTTTCACTGGAGTTAGTTGAAAGCCCGATTCGTCACATACTGTTGCTAAAGGGTGCCTCCATGCATCGGTTTCCGATGCTGAGGGGCACTTACCAAAGGCAGTATTTGACGAGTTGGGAGTGAGAACGGGTTGCTTAAAGACGACCCGGTCCGTATGTAGATATAAACGGCTCATTCTAAGGTAACAAAAACACAATGATTCTCTTTTTCAGGTGATTTCTGCCTGGATTGTGATCACTGGAAGTGAATTCACCTTCTCTTGACATAATCAACATTTTATTTGTCTAACAGTGTGATAATATAGTGTAGACATATGTGCCATTTTGCCTTATTTTAACATTAAGTAGAACGTCGCTTTAAGATGATATAATCAAAGGGACTTATGTGACAAAAAGTTAAATCTGACTTGATACAAAGAAAAAAGAAGTGCTGAAGCCAAAAAACGGCGTGCTGTGAGAAAACATTCTGCTGAAGTGTGTCAAATGTCAAACTGTGAGAGTGATTTTGATGTGGCGGGTTTTCATCGTATCAAATTCATTTACTGCGTCAATATAATGGGAAATGCTTCGACACTTGACGTACAACAATGCGCCCGTATGTGACAAGGAATCAGCAGCGGGGGGTATTTCAGAGAGGGAACCAATCATTACTTATCGGGAGACACTTAAAGTAATTAATGACTTGTGCAAACTGTTGCAAGTGGAAAACATTAATGAATAATTTTCGATACATAATCAAGTAATTAGGAAATGAACTCAAGAGTAAATCCAGGAGCCACGATAATGAATACTGGTGATTATCAATTTGAAGCCATCTCCCTTATGCCCTCGAGGGACCTGTGCTAGTTATAGAGGGAGAGAAAGGGGGAGGACGGGTTTCTGTTCTGACACCACGATAATGTGCCAGTGCCACTCAAAGATCCAGAGTGACACACAGCTGTGGAGAGACTGAATTCCTTCTATATTCCACAGTTTTCTGTCTGAAGCACTGTCATGTCTGCTCCAGTTCAGTCCATTATTTCAGATGGAATCATCTTTATGTCTACTAATCTGTAGCCTTGTATGCCAGGCTTTCTCCACTTCTAATGACAAACATGTTGAAAACTGTGCTAATTATTTATACCGGGTCCTCATTCTGTCAGCGATTCAAGGATAGTTTCAAGTGTCTCATGAAGATGTCTGCTTTTTATAACATGCCAGGAATGGGTTGAGCCATGCCTGCCTAAACCACCAATTTATTTCCCTGAATAGCTTTTTCTACTGTGTTAGTGACTTAATGGATCCTTTCTGACATCAAAAGCAGTCTGTATCATTACTGCATTTGTGACTTTTTTACTTTAAATAGGTGCCATAATTCAAATGAGTGCTTCATCTTCAATGAGGTACGGCCTAGACTCGAGTCTCAGACTTAAACGATCTTGAAACTGCTATGTTTTTTCACACAAAAAGGTAGGGCAGGAGTGAACTCTGAGAAAGACTTGTGTTCTCAGACTTGGAGAGGCCCCTCTAGCTACCTTTTCAGATAACCAAAGGGAAAAGGAAAAATGGGTTCCAAAGCATGTGGCACAAGAGTGGCCTGTGTCTGTAGTTCCCTCAAGATGGAGTAGATGTAAATCTTACCTACATCAGCGTGTTAATTAAGAGTCTAATCTCAGGGTAATTCAGGGACTCTCCTTTGAAAACCTGGACTCCATGGTTTTACTATGGCATTTACAAATATCTCAAAAAGGAAGTCAGGTTAGATAGATTGATTGCAATGTTAAGCTTTTCGAAATAATAAACCCAAACTGGAAATAACATTTTTAAAATATTTAATCATTTCCATACTTTATTCATTTTTCTTCCGTTAATCAATTATTCATTAATTAACCTATTATGCTTTTGTGTTTTTTTTTCCTTTCCTTTAGTGTGTTGTATCGTTTTTTGTGCATGTAAAAGTTACAAAGCCCAAAGTCCACGTTAAAGAGTTTGGTTCTATTGACCAATCACAACAGAGGGCCAGCTGACCAATCAGAGCAGGAGCTCAAACGAAAAGAGGTGAAAAGAGGCGCTGCAGCAGAAGCCGGTATGAGAAAAGTGTTTTTTGAACATTAAAGCATGTAAACATGTTCTAGTAGAAATACAAGTATGCACCTGGAAATAAGCATAATATGTCCTCTTTAAAAATTGTTCACATTTACATCCAGATCTTTCAGCAATGGTACAGACAAATCAACCATTACACCTGCTTTCATATGAATGTGCTCTATGGGTCTGCATGAGCACAACTGTCAATCAATATCAAATATATAGAAGGGCACCAGAGATTGCTATTCACATCCTGTCTTTTACTAGCAATTGATGATTTTATTTTTTTTTCTAAACTAATCATCCAATTACAAATCAGAAAACACTCATATGAGTTATTCTATATATGCTCATATGGGTAATTTAAAACTGCAGTTAGAAATGACCTATTTTGCAGCTTTGGTATGAGGACTTGTTGGATAAACTGGACCTTGAGGCAAAATCATTATTTACGGTGGCTACAGCTATTAACAGAGGATCGTACCTTAGGTAGTAGAATAAAAAAAATAAGCACAAGCAGGTTTTGCCTCAAGAGGGTCATAATTTAGAAAATTGTGTAAACACAAACTCCCCCACTAAAAGTTGTTTCCTTAACCTAAAACCTTAAATCAGCCAGGTACGTTTAGGACGATTGGCTTGTAATGGTAAGAACAATAAACCCTCACTGAAGATAACCAAAAAGAAAAATGGCCACAGATCGACCATGCTCATCAAAGGACTTCCGGCATGTTATTCAAAGGCTTCATCTGAAACCCACAAGGGGAAAAAGGAAATGAGACTAACAATGAGCTGAGGAAGACTGCCCACTGTGAAGTGTGTTATAGAGCCCTCTCTACTCTTAGAGTGACATACAGTAATTATTGCTCCTGTTGGTCTTTGTCATATTGTTACTCTGGCCTACTAACACCTTTGAGAAATAACAAATGTGTTGGTGGACAGGAAACAGAGGCAGCTACAGTGTTAACACGCCCCGCTTATACACACTCTGGCCTTTGGTCAGGAACAAAGACTGGACCAAAGAGACAGAAGTGCTTTATGTTCTCTGTCGGGTACATCAAATGAAATCACATAAAAACAAAACAGCTTGATATCTAAAAAAAATTATGTTGCATAAACTCCTCATCTATATGGATGTCGTAGTACATTTTAGGTTTATAACCTGCAGTTGCTTTGGTTCTTTGTAACTTTACTGCTCTCACTGCTCAACATTTTGGCCACAAATCATAATTATTTCTGTCTATAACCATTGAGCTGACCTCAGAGTGATTGAAGTTGTTTATATATCGATGGCCATAATGATGTTTGTGCCATCATATGTCCAGCCGTATATACTCTGGAATCAATTCCTTCATTTGGTTGTTTTTTGTTTTCCTCTGTTTTACATCTGTATGGATTTTCTATTTAATTTGGGTCAGCATTGTGAAGGAAGACGGCGTATTGATTTCTGTCTAAGGGGGCTTTACTGGAACCAGGATAAGCTTGTCTTCTTGAGGCTTCACAGCGGGTTGTGACAACGCACAGAATATACCCTTAAATCTCAGTGCAAGCTGCTGCCAAACCAGGCTAAACTCAGAATCACCTGATGCCTCCCACCTTAGCTCGGGTAGGCAGTCACGTACGCACTTCTCTATAGAGAGGATGGCGATGGAAAATATCTCATTGTTAAGCGAAAGTGCGATGTTCAGGTCTGAGTGAGCATGGAAGCCGTAGGAGGATCTTTTCTAGTAACGCCGGGGTGCAGCGTCCCAGACACACACAGGTCAGGATGCTGACAAGCTGAAGTTGTTTGTTGTTTCAAAAGTGGTGATAATTGTCCACTGCCTCGCATCTCGAAAATGGCCTCCGCGGTCAACCTAGCTCTTCAATCCCTAGCTCAGGAACACATACTGTATTCACATGGACGAGAGATGAAAAAGTGGGACGGAACACAAGTGGAGGCCAAATGTATGAGAAAGCCGGGAACTTGAGCATATTATGCAAAGCAGCGAAACTTTTTAACGAGTGCTTCGAGTGGAGATGCAAAATAGTGCTGTAGTAGTCGTGATCAGGGGCATGTGAATTTACCTCAGCTTAACTAATCCTACTCTGCTGCAGACAATTTAGATTTTAGGTATATTGCAGTCCAGTGATGACTCACGTCATTTGACATGACCTAATTGTAGTTTGGACAACTGTTAGGAGTTGTTATCCAAACTGGACTCAGAACGTTATGCTTGCCCACTCTCTGAGGTAAGAGCAGATAATACAATATAATGGTAATTCTAGTGTCATATAAATTCATGAGATTGAAATGACAATGGCAGTATAACATTTGGGCCACTTTGTGAACTATATTTTAACATTTTTAGCTACTACATGCAGATCATTGTATTTTTCTGCAAGGTGATATAATGGTGCTTTCAGTATTCCCATTTAGCATACCTTCAAATGAGTGAAAGTGTTAGATTA
Organism: Sebastolobus alascanus; assembly: GCA_916701645.2. Classification (NCBI taxonomy): domain Eukaryota; kingdom Metazoa; phylum Chordata; class Actinopteri; order Perciformes; family Sebastidae; genus Sebastolobus; species Sebastolobus alascanus. Next base: position 170,383 of record CAKAOJ020000231.1, read on the forward strand.
CAGAGCAAATTGTTTCATACGGTACGTATTGTGAAAATCATTTTTGCAGAGATGGAACACAAGTGTGCAGTTACAGTAATTCTAGATGCACATCAGCTTGGTGGAAAAATATCAGTCATTTGTACAAAAAAAATGCTAAAGAGGAAAACCGAAACATCATGGTGGATAAATGATTACCATAATGGTGTTAGAAAAATAGCTACACATATTTGATGATATTCTTGCTTGGCTGATTGGGTCAACTCTCCCTGCATGGCTGCAAAGGACTGAACGGGCCAAGAGTTTTTTGAAGGAAAGGCAGCAGGGGCAGGAGGTCATTCGGGCGATTGTAAGGAGGATAAAACAAAAAATGATTGTGAAACAAGCTAGCATACAGACCCATGCTGACTAATCCAGGAGCTGTGCAGAATATACTGGGAAAATCTCTGTGATGATGGAGGCATTTTCATTTTTTAGAGGCTATAACTGACCGAGGTTTTATTGAAATTGGGGCACTGCCTGGGCGATCCTGATTCCATTCCCATTGATGAAACTACTACCATCCACACACGCACAAACGCCCACACATTACATGCATACAAAAAAAGATCCACAAGGATAACAGAAAAGCACAGACAGGCTATGTATCACAATAATGCCTACAGGGTCGTCCTGTTTTTTGGTCCACTTGTGACTCGCATACACCGTCCCTATACATCACTGTTTGGCTACAAGGTAACATAATAGCTGTATTATTTATTTCAGCATAACCAATAAACCATGGCATCTTCTGTAGACATACTTTTCTTCTGCAGAGTGACTGCCAGGATTTATTTTTCTGAAGATATTGTGAAGCAAATATTCCTCTGTCCAGTGATAAACACTACTTGACACATCGCTCTGTGATCTTGGCGATCTAAAATTATTTGTTTGTGAGCATCCCAAGAATTACAGCCCAGAATCAAGCCAACCCGCTCAAACTTTGCCAGAAAAAAAAGGCAGTGAGTGTCAGTGTGGCTCCTTTTGTCCCAGTATTTCACTCTGGTGACATCCTTTATCTGAGGTTTCCCCCTCAACTAACAATGTGCCCTTTTCATTTGTCACTTCCCTTCTCATATTTTGCCTTATTTGAAGAGTAATTTACTACACGTAGCAAAGAATTATCATCATAACCCTCAAGGTGTCACAGCCGGGCCCCTTTGTCATGCTCTGAGACTGATATTGTGCTGCAAGTCCAGTGACATGCCATTCATTTTTCAAGCAAGGTCAACCTCTCTGTTGTTCTCACGTCCTGTATTAGCAACAGCTTTGATACAAATGGCAACACTTTGCGGGACAGCTTTGCAAGAGTTGTTGTTGTTTTTTCAAACTGAGTCTGCAGCCCGGTCTCATTCCCAGGGCGTCAAATACTGACATTTTGTCACGGCCCTCGGCATCTAATACCGACGCACATGGCACCCTATATCAGTATGAAACGTACCGGGCTTTCAGGAAACTCCAATGTAAACCCATCCGCGGCAACATTAGACAATCAGAGCAACTCAGAAGTCAGGTGATGTAGTATAAAGAGCAACAAAGTCTGCATAGTAAGGAGGTTGGTGTGGATTGGTCAAACAAATACAGGACTTTCACCCTGTCTGTGTCCCATGTGAAACCAAAAGTCAGTGTTGACTTATTTTACGTTACGCAAGTATGTTACGTAACATGCTTAACTTACGTACGTAACATTGGATACGTAACCGAAGTTACGTAACAAACATAGTTATTTTAACCCAAACAAGGCGGCAACATCCGGGGTCTGAGAAGTGAAGTGTGTTAAATTTGCATTCTTTCTAACAGCCAGCAGGGGGCGACTCCTCTGGTTGCAAAAATAAGTCTGATTGTATAGAAGTCTATGAGAAAATGACCCTACTTCTCACTTGATTTATTACCTCAGTAAACATTGTAAACATGAGTTTATGGTCTCAATCGCTAGTTTCGATCATTTAGTAAATTATGGTCCCATTTAGAGTCAAATAGACCATAAAGCAGGGTATGCTTTAGGGCGTGGCTACCTTGTGATTGACAGGTCGCTACCACGGCGTTGTCCGGTCTGAGAGTTGTCTTTGTTGTGTTTTTATCTTACAACTTTAACCCTTTCACAGTGTGTTTTCAGTTCATGAAAGTTAATCGTAACCTTTTGTTCGCCTGAAAAGGTCTTATTCAGCGTTCGGTTGTACTTAGCTCCACCCTCTCGTGTCACTTCTGGTTGCAAAAAAAACAAGATGGCGACGGCCAAAAACCAAGACGGCGACGGCCAAAATGCCAAACTCAAGGCTTCAAAAAGACGGTCCACAAACCAAAGGGTGATATCACAGTGACTACATCCACTTCTTAGATACAGTCTACGACCCAAATCATTATCTTTTACTAAGCCTAACCAAGATTTGTCTGTCTGCCTAAACCTAAATGACGCCAAACGGTGCTGACAAAGCATCAGTATGTGATGAGTTGGGAATAAGAACGGGTTGTGTTGTTTCTCTTTTTGTGTCCCAATAACCTTGTGCAATCATTTATCATACAGCTGTTTTTAACTTCCTGCCCTCTGTTGCTCTTTATATATTGCTCTCTGTTTGTGTCTCTTACCCAACACTTTGTGCTATTGATCCAGACTGTGGCACCCCTCTCTTAGTGTCAGCGCTGAACACGGGATCATCAGCTTCTCAGGTTTCTCTTGTGTTTACAAACACACCTCCGCTGCGATTGGACACACACACACGCACAGTGTACACACATGCGCACGTGAACACACACAAATGTCCATCTCTGGCTTAGTCCCACAAGAGGTTTAACTTTTATTGGCTTCTTTGCCTCTTCTGCTCTGGGGAACGAGGTCAAGTCTCATCAAATTTAACCTCAACACCAGCCTCCGATTAAAGGTCAGAGCTTCACCCTTCACATCTTTCTTGACCTCGGATATTACCATGTCATAATACATCAGGATTAATGCCTCACCTTACCTCTGGACCTTCTTATCTTATACCACACTGGCCCTTTTTCATTTATAGGATCCCCACTCCCTGTTCTGCTCTTTACTGTGTGTGCGGATTGTCCCGCATTCCTCGAATCACCTTCCACTTGGCGGGCAGCTCAATCTCAATATCATGTTATCGGACTCAGGGGCCAAGGATATAAATACCACGCACCATAACTCTCTCCTGTTCAATAACCATTATATGCTCTACTTTATACATTAGAAGCACCTGATGGGGCAGTAAATTCACAGCTGCAGCTCGACCATCTCGAAGTGCATCCAGAGGAAAAATGGATGCTGAAGCCAGGGATGGAGTAAAATGGAAAGTGGAAATGGAAAATAAGGAATCAAATGGAAACAAAACCATGTAAAAAGAGTAAAGAATTGCAAAGGAAAGCATAAGATGCAGAAGGTTAGCTAGTGACCAGCGGCAGCATGTGAGATATTGAGAAAAACACAGTAAAGAGATGGAGGAAAATGAAGGGAAACAGCTAGATGGAACAGTTCTTTATTGGCTTGGCTTTCTCACTGTTACAATTATCTATTGTATTTCTGTAATAAGCTTTATACATCCAGTGAATCATGTATTCCATTTCCTAAAGGCATTCTTAGTCCTGCCTAGCCCTGCAGTATGAGATCTATCTGCTCACACAAAAGGTTCATGTTCCTCACGCTGAGACTATTTCAACACCACCGCCAGCATCTGTTCACTTTCCAAGGACAGCAATCAATAGAAACGTATTTCCATCCAACTATACAGATAAAGTGCAGCCTACACTGAGCAGACCATGGAAATGGCAATAAATGTCCATCCTCCAAACTCAAAACACACTGCATACAAGTACACACACACACACACACACACGCCATTGTTTACCACATAAGCATGACTGGATGCAGCACAGAGTTTACGCTTGGATGCACTTTTTCATTTGGAAAGCTAGGGTGGTTACCCACCGAGCGAGAGCTGATTAAGAAAACAGTCCCATTTAATTCCTTTCTCCTCAACGGCCAGCAAGAGAAATGTAATTAAAGCCACTAAATCTCCCATGGGCCCTGCTACCTGCTACACGACCAACATGACACGTTGTGTAATTCGCCCGACCTACAAAGGCGGCGGCGGTTATTTGCCGTGGTTGCAGGGTGAGCGCAGGCCTTTGAATGAGACAGCCAGAGAGAGAGAAAGAGAGGAGGTGAGGGAGGGAGACAGAGGAGGAGAGAGACCTGTGATAGCTGACCTCTGTTGGAGGTCCAAGGACGCTGGACAGCCTTCACATGAATAGCGGCATATTGAACATAGCACAGCCACAAAACACTCAAACATGATACACTGCACAGCCAAGCTTTATAGCCAAGTGACCACTCTATATCACTGGTAAGCCCAAACCACAATTTGTATATTGCTAGTGCACAAAATGCATCATATCAATCTAATTCTTAAAGAGAAAACAAAAACAAATGTGATCAAACACCAACACAAGTCCAGCATTTGATTATCAGCACCATCACTTTTAATGCAATCACCAGTGTCATTGAAACAATGACAACAGATGCTGATGGCCATCTTGAGACTGATTACATAACACTTTTTATGATAGTAAACAACCGACAAAGAAGTTTTACAATGTGTCCAATGACTTCTTACATTCTAATTAGATTGGAAGAGCATTGTATAGGACATTGTGTGTCAGCATTTTCTCGCCCTACCCGTTTGTGTGTCTCAAAGGGCATATTAATTGTCTTATTGACTTTGTGGAGACTATGCGAGTGTATGTGCATGCATGTGTGTGACTCTATGTGTGACATTCCCATCCTCTTACCAATTACGTTCATGCAACTATTCGTGGATGAGCAATTACGATCGGGAGAAATGTAATGCAGGTCCGAAAAAAAAATTGGGAAAAGCAAAATTGCAAACAGCCATAACTTTAACCAATAACTTCCAGTGCCAATGCAGCAAGTAGTGTAACATTCATTTAATTCTGCCAAAAATGTGGAGGTCATGATGGTGTGTTGGGATAGTGGATGAGCATATTTGCCTCAAACACTGGTTTCTCATTATAGGAGTCAGCACTGAAATTTGAATTTGCTAAACAAGACCATAATCTTTCCCCTCTAACCAATGGCTTTCAGCAGCCAAACCTTAACCATACTTTAGTTGCAATGCAAAGTTTTTGTAGGAAAATCCACATTTTCCAGCAACATTATGTTTCTTCCAAAACAAAATCATGTGAAATATAATGCAATATAATGAAAAACAGTATTAAATAGCCTGATTTAAACCTAATTCACCAGAGATAGTTTCTTTTCTAATAACCAACAAACACGTGGGTGCAAAGCCACTGTGCTGAAAATACTAAAATATTACTAAATTATCTCATTGTGTTCAAATTAAAAAGCATTAAATAGCAGTAATTGCTTACCTATTTGCAGCAAGTAAGTTGTTTTGTAACTCATCTTGTTTTTTGTTTTTTTTCAATTGTTAATGAATGATGTGAAGATTTTAATAATTAATGTCCTTCAGGCACATAAACACACAAATGCTTTTAATGGTGATGTTTTACTGAGCCGAACAACAGGAGGCATCATGTAATATGCAAAAACAAAATAAAGGGTAAATGCAATGCAGAATAAAAAAGCTCAAATAATGCCATAAGGATGTCAACCGCAAAAACAGAGGATACTTTCTGGCAGCTGGTACCACGAGAACTTGCCCAAAACCCAATTTCTTCTCCAAAGTTTTGTCACAGTGTGTCTTAGAGGAAGCTGCTGTGCTCCATGGGAGTCTATATTCTCGGAAAACAAGAAAACCGACATACTCACTAGCGAGCCAAAGAAGTCATGCTTTAGTTCTTTAAGAAACAGGCCATGTTTTCTTTATAAATATAAAATGAACAAGACCTTGCTGAACTCGTATGCAGTTTAAATCTACGGTACATTTTGGAGGCGTACCAACTAAATTTTTGCCGGGCCAAGGCTGTTCACAATGTGAAGCTCAGAAAATAAAATGATGATAGGAACGCCTCTGCTTTCAATATAACTCTCTTCCAAGAAAAAAAAAAAAATACCAACAAATTCTGTCTAGACCTATTGCTGGAGTTGAAAGAAAAAGTATTTTGGTTGCTTTGAAAAAGGATCCTGTTATTTGCTGACTTCTACAAAACTCAACTGCAGTGACTGTGACCTTTGCCCTGCGACTCACAGCACAATTATCATGTCTGTTGATGACATGCAGTATGAAGTAATTCACTTAGCACTATCACATAACAAAACAGTTACAAAGGCAATGTATTTGTGCTCCCTCAGCCATTTAGAAAAACAGCAGTGAGCAGGCCTGCTATGTGACAATCTCTTGCTGCACAGTGGCAAATTTGTGAAGGCAGCATGAAATATCTGTGGCAAGCGCTGCTTTGTTTGCTGGTTTCATTAATTCTTCAGGAGGGTATATCTCAAAAGTGCCAACAAATACAGTGGAGAAACATGTGCTCTGGCACCAATCCATGCTTCTAATTGGGAACCTTGGGCTTCAGGAGTGCAGGATGCACCTTCGCTCTGAAAGTCTCCTCCATTATTCATAGCAATGCAAGAATTATAGAACAAGAACTAGCAGCCCTTCTGACTAAGCTGGTGGAAGAGGACGAGGGCTGCACACAGATAAAATGCTTAATAATCTATTTTACTTCAATAGCATAAAAGTAAAATTTGAATAGCTCCACCTGCATTCTAAAGCGATCAACATGCTTTAGAAACAATGAAAGTCAATAACATATCATCCTTAGATTTTCAAACAAAGTAATTAAAAGCTGTGGAAAAAAAGGGAAAAAAAACAACATATAGCTGAGACCTTCACATAGACTTAGAGTGACCTTGCCTTTCCCTATGGATACAAAGGGAGTTAATATAAGATATAACAAGTGGGCAACCTCCGGGTCTGAAAAGTGAAGCCAATGCGGAAGTGTGTTAAACTTGCATTCTTTCTAATAGCCAGCAGGGGGCGACTCCTCTGGTTGCAAAGAGAAGTCTGATTGTATAGAAGTCTGAGAAAATTCACTTGATTTATTACCTCAGTAAACATTGTAAACATGAGTTTATGGTCTCGATTGCTAGTTTCAAGTCTTCTTCAATACAGCATGATGGTCATTTAGTAAACTATGGTCCCATTTAGAGCCAAAATGCCAAACTCGAGGCTTCAAAACGGTAGTACACAAAACAACGGGGGACATCATGGTGACTACGTCCACTTCTTATATATAGTCTATGGATGCATGTGGCCTGTATTGAACTGCATGTCATCAATAGTCGCAGTGACCGCATAGGAGACGAGAGATAATGGCATCAGAGAAGTTGGATATGTGTGGATCTAGTGTTTTCCATTAATTACCAGACTGTGGCAGCATGTCTAAGTTGTTCCTCCGTCACAGTTTCATAGTGAGCCGAAAATATTTTTACACTTCTCATAATAACATAAAAGATCTCCAATATTGCTTCAGCAAAGCGTCAAAGCAGGCAGATGTCCCTCTATAGAAAGGTGTCTGAGGTCCACATACACAGAGTAACTTTCTCAGCTGTGGGTGACATGCCATTAATGGAACTTCAACACATTTAACAGCTCACTGTGCTGAAACTGTATGTGTGCCATATGCTTGGCATTCGCCCACTCACAGCTATTTTGATGGTTGACCTACAGATCAGCACACACGGAAAGACAGATTCTCTATAAATGTTACAGCAAAACACACAAGGCGATTGGTGTAAAGCTTGTATAGCCACAAGCAGTGTTGCGCATGTTGATGATGTTAAAAGAAAAAAAAAACTTTAAGACACTTCCCCATGACTGAACATCACACAGACTTTCAAGTGATCACATGAAACCGCACATCAGAAGGCGGGAACATCTACAGTATATATTCTCAAATGGCCAGTGTTCAAACAACAATATACTGTACATCAATGCCTCCCAACTAACTGATACTTCCTCTTCATTTAAATGTTTTTTTATTTTATCCACGCACACGGCTGTTTGATGGCAAAATACAGAAATACAGACTCTGAAACCCTAAAGTCTCCCGACATCCTCAAGCAATACAAGGGCAATTCTAAGTGACTTTTTTTTTCTCTACATAACTGCTCCTCTCCTGTGAGAATGTTGGGAAATACAAAACCTGAGAATACTTTATTGCATTTGATTCACCATTCATCTCTCACGTGGTGGGCCTAACCAGCTCCCAGAGGTAGATATGAGTCAAGAAGAAAAGAGAAAACTGTGACCATCCTTCAATAGTTATTAGAGATGCAGCCGTCAGTGTGAATGAGGTAAGTAGACAGCACGAGGCAGAGAAAATGAGGGAGAGGAACAAAGGAAAGAGACGGGGTAGTAGGTTGGGGGTAGAAAGGGAACATAAGAGAGACGAAGACAATAAACAGAGTATAAAAGAGGGCTAGAATGTGAATGGGATACAGAGAGAAAGAAGGAGTAAGAAGAAGAGATGGTTTAGGACAGAGTAAGGGCTGGAGTTTGACGTACTGGTGTGTCTGTGGGAATGAATTAATCATCAGAATCATCATCAGAGCATCTCAGAGATAATAGGGTTACAAGTTAGCTTCAACTTAAAGTCCAGATAATGCAAAAATAAATATGTGAACTGAGTTTGTCACACTACAGAAAAAAAATTGTTATTAACCAGCTAAATTCGAATGATTCAAAATCGTGAAAAAATAAGCAGTATTCTCTGCTCTGAAACGTTGGGGGCGTGTCCGCTGAAGGCTCTGAAACCTCGCCCAATCGTGGTTGAGGGTTGATTACATAAGTACAGTAACAGTATACACGACATTTCTTTTTGTCCATCTCCCTGCTGCGCGCTACTTTTGCAGAATGTTAATGTCTCTGCTCTATGGGCACCAGAGACTTACGCTGATTGAGTGGGAGAAACACTGATGCTATGTGTTTATATTGTTAGGGGAGGGGGTTATGCTAAGGAGGGCTCAGGACATCATTTAGCCCGCCCAAAAAATCCTGAACACAAAAAATGGTGAATGGTCTAACTCCACAATTAAGTACTACATAGTTCACAGACTTTTCACATGTTTTCAGCAATTATTTTCTAACGAATATAATTTGTTTGGAAACAAATCTCTGATTTTACTTTACCTGGACTTTAATTTTAGGATAGAAGTTTTCATTAAATGATGCACACAAGTTAAAAAAAGAAAGTCTATGGAATTATAAAACATAAATGCAAACATACACAAACAGAGTATGGAGAACAAACACAAGCACCGTGCGTAGTTTGCTTCAATAGATGATATAGCACAGATAATTTTGTGGTATTCATTAAACAAAACCAAAATGTCTCAGAGATCAAGCTTCGTATTAAAAGCTACAGCACACAGTCTCCACAGCAGCAGCATCATCTACACAGCCATCACTAACGCTCAGTAGTAACACCTGTGTACTACTGTATGCTTAGAACAGCACATCACCGGCAGTAGATAGACATACCTTGTAAGCAACAATAAATAATCATCAGGATAATATGGCTAACAAATATATCCAAGATAAAATCTAAATTCTCCCAGAGACATGATTATCAAATTAGTTTCCATGGCTTTCTCCCATGTCATGAGAATGATCATAACAAGGCACTGACGCATAGAAAACAGTGCCTACGGAAACACAGCTTTAAGAACATAATCCTTTTCAAGTCATGAATGACAAACTACACGATTTATACACGACCACAACACAAGTAACCTGATTCTTGAAATTGTTTCGGGATTCATACAATATTTCATAATTTACTGTAGTCAGGGCTGTTTTCAGTTATCCTTATTTATGGAGTCATGACATCAATACGTTATCGTTTTCAGCTAATGTTTTTGAGGCACCATGAAAAGTAAAGCAAGTAAAATAATATAATACGATAAATATGAAAAGACGGCCTTTAGATATGAATCACAGACATAAACATATCATTCACTATCATCAGTTAGACCAAGAGCAAGGGCATAGGTTGGATTTCAGAGACGGGGGGACAAAACAATCTAGTAAGAGCCTGAGGGATAAAACCAAATCCCCCCAAAAAATCTAAATGCCATTTGTACGTAGTGCATGTATACCAAATGCTTATGAGCTTATGGTGTGGTGTGCAAACATATCTTTGGTTGAGAGATTTTATGGTTTGAATGTGTGAGATCTTGTGGACATCTCCTCTGAAAAGTAGGTTAATTAAGGCAGGATTGTAGAGAAGTAATACTGACTAACCTGTCACATTTAGATTATGCTTTTGGGCCAAAATGCCACAACACTGGATTATTAATTGCTTCTTCTCTCATGCATATCTTTTTGCATCAACCCATAATAATTACCTTTTTAGCCTAGTCTAGTCATTTGCTACAGTTCACTCACTCTACAGTGATAGAGATTTGTTGGTATAGGTTACCAATGTTCCTTGTACTGCTGCATTTTCCTCAGACAAGTTTAACATTTTGACACAATAGTAGAGATGTTTCCACACAGCTGCAGTGCTACTGACCAAGCCCAGTCACAGAAACTAAAAAACACCATGGATGTATAAAAGAGAACTGGATACATTGTCGAAGGCGGGCTACCGTTCCTTCCTATGAGAGTTGATCAGTGGCGCATGAAACCAAAACGGCTCGACTGCCGAGTGATAAAGTAACCGGCGATCTTCCGCATCCATTGAGCCCATAGAGCAGGAGCAGTAGCGTTTCCCTTTAACCCCGCCTCCCAGCCCTCGGTCCAGCCTCGGTCTGGGTCTCATTTACATGAATTGAGGAAGGAAAATAAATCTGGATTCAGCTATTAGTGCATTTTATGCATCATGTTTGTTCCCTGTATTTAGATATTTGGCTCAAATCAGAACCCCCTTGACCAACCTGTATATTACAGTTAGGGTGATTCCTGTATAACTGGGAAGCTAAAAGACAAGGTATTGAATGGATATTACACAGCACTATTCAAAATAATAGTGTGGAAAATGTGTGAGAAGAAAGGTTTAAAGGTGTTATTATTTAGTAATCACTGAAGTCAAAGAATAACAGATTGATTTGCTGTCCACATGACACATAGAGTGATTTAGAGTATTTCTATTTCTTTTTATTTATTTATTTATTTATTTAATAGTGACCGCAAAAAAACTGCATTTGTGTTTAAGCTTCACAAATTGATTTCTCACCCCCTGGGTGGTATATAATGAGAGTTACTGGGCATGAAAGGAAAGCAATCTTTAAGTACTTAAAGAAGTTCTCTTCTTTGTTTTTCTTTTTTACACTTTTTTTGCTCAACACCTGAACCCATTTCCAGATTCAAAAGATGAATCAATTGAGTCAATTTTTTTTTCTGCATTACACATAAATCAAAGCCTTTGTCAAAATTCTTGATAACCCATGACCTCCGTCATAAAAATATATTTTTCTTAAGTACCTTTTTAAAGTGTTTGAGCATTATGTATTAAACCTTGAATACAAGCAGGGTCATAATGATACTAGAACATGTTATAATGACCACTGTTTTATAGATTAAAATCAAAGGTTTTGTCAAATAGCATAACTGCATTTCTGTGCAATCTCTCCTCTCCATCCCTTTTTGTTTCATGAATAATATAACTCTAAAATATACCCAAAATGTAACATCTCAACACACTATTCTGTCTTTCCTGAAAAAAATGTATTGGTAGCCTGAGGCAATAAGTACTCTGAACTTCAAGCCTCTAATGATTTGAGAAGTTGCCAAGAGTTGGCAAATTACACTAAATGCTTATTAGAAGTGGTGGCTGGTAGAGCTAAAATCATTATCAAAACAATCATGTTTGCAGTAGAAGAATATAATGATATGTAAAATATCTAATTAATCAAATTTAACAGGCACAGCATACAGTAGTAGTCCTGAACCTATCAAACAGGCACAAAACCACCATGAACAAGTTGCCAGAGTACTGCAGGGACTAACATGTATTCTAAACAAATGCAAACATTTTCTGAAAACAGATCAGGACTCAGGGACTTCATACATGTCATTGCCACCATGCCATCATTAACTCAAGACTGCACATAACAAGAATCACAGTGAGATGTCTATAAGCCAGGATAATACTGGAATGCCATCATCATTGTGTTATGCAAGCAACTACTTTCTTAAAAAATGGACATATCATGCTCATTATTTTGGGTTATACTAGAACATGTTTACATGCTTTAATGTTAAAAAAAACAGACTATTTTTCTCATACTGTCTGTCTGAATATACCTGTATTCACCCTCCGTCTGAAACGCTCCGTTTTAGCGCCTGTCTCTTTAAGACCCCCTCCTGAAAAAGCCCAGTCTTCTCTGATTGGCTTTGCTTTGCAAAGGTAGTTCTGAAACTGTTGGTGGTGATACTCAGCTGGGGGTGAAAATATTCTAATGAGCCTCCATGTGACATAGGAAGGGGGAGCCAAACCTGAATGGCTTGTTGAATCACATGTTTTCTGATCAAGACACACCCACAAAAAAACTGACTACGTTGTTTTATTTGACAGTTGGTGGGTTGGTAAGCTAAGCTGAAGTATGTGCATCAGCACTGAAAAAGTGAGTTTTTCCTGATATATCCCCTTTAAAGACTAACCTAACACCCCATGTAAACCTTGTTTTCACTGACCTCAGGTGGTACAGTGATGTAGAAGTGTACTCCAGGATGTTTCAGTACCCTGTGACATAACTGTTGGGTGTGTAGAGGTCCAACAAAGCAAACTTAAACCATACCCTGTGGTCAGAGGTGAAACAGACAAACAACCACAGAGGAGAGTGATACACTGCTTTATTACACGGCTTTGTTGAATACTCGATTCTGATTGGTCAATCACTGCGTTCTACGGTCTGTTATTTCTTTATAGCAGACCGTTGCTATGTATAACAGACCGTTGCTATGGGCGCAGTTCTGATCTTGGACTCTGAAGGACCGTTTTTGTGTCAAATTGTTGATTTCTTAAGTAAGTAGCCGTGTAAAAAGCGGGAGAATGTACAGCTAGCGGGTCATTGTTGTGAAAGAAACCCCTTCAGGGCGATGGGAGACCCCTCCACTTCGTGTCGGGTGCGGCATCGCCCTGTCGGGGATTCTTTCACAACAATGACCCGCTAGCTGTACATTCGCCTGCTTTTTACACGGCTACTTACTTAAGAAATACGCTGTACATTATCCCTTACATGTTAAGTTATATGATAAAATTCCTGTTTTTTTGGATGGTCATAGCAAGTTAGTGGTTTCAGACAAGCTCTGTTACAGCTACTTTACACCAAACTACTTAAGCGCTATTTGTAGTTATTTACCGGCTGGAAAAGATGAATGTGAGCAGCGAAGAAACCCCATTCAGTCACCATAATGGGAAGTGAGACAACTATGGCTATTGCAATGAGCATTGTGATTCTGACTGCATACAACATGTTGCCAATGGATGGAGTAGTAGGAGCCTGGGGGCTCATCAGTGGGGGAAAAAAAAAAATGCTTGCCTTCAGCCTCATCTTTGGTGTAGCAAGGACCTGCCTGAGGGTCTGAAGCCATACACTGGGTCTCTGGGGGCTAAAAATATGTAATATGTTGTAGCTTGAGGCCACATCCAACCATGTTTCAAAGGTGATCAATAAAATCTTTAATAAGCCAACTAGGCGTCTGGAACGGAGGTGATCTGTGCATGTCAAAGTCATAGCATTTGAACATCTAGCTATGTAACACTAACTTATAACGGATGGCAGAATTGCTCATTAACTTTTCATTGTAAATAACCAGTTTAGTTTAGTTTAGCATTCAGCATACAAACATGCTGAATGCATTTTACCTCATAAAAAGTCTTATTTTAAAATGTTTGGACAACTGTATTATTTACAACAGTGTGTGGTCTTCCTATTTCCTTTTCCACTCATGTACTGCTGCCTTTATGGCACATCACTACCACCAAATCACTGTCAAATAGAAATGTGCATCACATCACACCTGAGGCTTGGATGTGTATCCTTGTGCATGCATTGGTAAAACATGCGATGCAATAGGGGCTTCAAAACATACTGTAGCTCTACAGTGCTACTTATGGTAAAAAAGAATTCATGCAGGTCCGTTAAAGCTAAACTATTCAATATTCTTATATTAACTATTGAACAAATAACTATGTGTAATGTGAAAGAGGGTGCTTGTAGTGACAAACCCGCAGAGAAATATCACCCAACTCTGCCGTTCTCCTCACCTCTACAGAGCGTTTTAGTATCTTTTAACTACAGAGTAATTTTAAAGGTCACATATTATGCTGATTTTCAGGTTCCTACTTGTATTTTAGGTTTCACCTAGAACATGTTTACATGCTTTAATGTTCAAAAAACACTTCATTTTTCTCATACTGTCTGTCTGAATATACCTGTATTCACCCTCTGTCTGAAACGCTCCGTTTTAGCACCTGTCTCTTAAGTACCCCGCTCCTGAAAAAGCCCAGTCTGATCTGATTGGCTTGCAAGAAAAAAATATGGTGCACCTTTGTAGTTTGTAGTTCTTGGTAGTTCTCAAGCTTTTGGTGGAGACACTCAGATGGGGGTGTAGATATATTCTAATGAGCCTGCATGTGACATAGGAAGGGGAGCCAAATCTGAATGGCTTGTTGAATCACATGTTTTCTGATCTAGGCAGCCCACAAAAAAACTGACTGGGTTGTCTTATTTCACAGTTTGTTGGTTGGTAGACACTCCAGATATCCAAATGTATGAGCAAAAGCAATGAAAAAGTGAGTTTCCCATGTCTCCTTAAACTAGATTATTTTGCAAGCATGCAAGACTTTAAAAACAGGATTAGGGACTATTTGAACACTGAAGGTCCTGTCAATTAACAACACTGCTAATTCATTCAATTTGCTGTTTGTTTTAAGTCTGTTACTTGTGTCTTTTATGTGAAATTTCCTATGTTGTTTTTAACTTTGTGCGGTTTTGTTTTTAAGTTTGTTATTTGTGCTTTTATGTGTGAAACTGTTATGCTGCTGTCTTGGTCAGGGCTCCCTCGGAAAAGAGATTTTAAATCTCAATGGGACTATCTTAGAAAAATAAAAATAAAGATAAAAGTTGAATAAATAAATAAATAAACTCATTGTTTGCTGGGCCAGCAAAATCTGCTCTCCTCGCTAATTGTGTTATTTCAAACACTTGTAGAGTTGTAAGGACAATATTTGAGGTAGATGTGTATGAAGATAGAGATATGCGGCACACAGACTTACTCTACCTCCTCTCTTTTGTCTTATTGTTTGTGTTGGTAAATCACACGCTGTCATGTTTGCTTATTGACGTTAAAATGGAGAGAGTACATTATGTTAAAGCAGAAAGCCTTTTGTGAATGGCCTGTATGTTTAATCCAAACTGTGCCCCATTTAACTGAAATAATTGAAACACTGACAATTATTAATGCCTGCAGTCCCACAGAAAGACAGACACAAGCAAATGTATCTCTTAACGACACATATCCAACTAACAACGTGCCTGAATGACATTAAAAGTTACAGACAGTGATGACATTAGTCTGAGATGAAGGAGAGTTATCTGATTGTTGAAACATCTTATTACAAAAAAGTGTGGGCTATTTCAGCTGGATTAGTAGATGGGTGTCATCAATGCAGATCGCTTTCTTCAATTATAAGCATGTCTTGTAAATCCTCCTCTGCACTCAAAATATAAAAATGATCGCTTGGATTAAGGTGACATTTTCACTTTTATGAAAGTGTGACCGGCATCTGACATTATTCATTTCATTTATTAGATGCCCATTGTCTTGCACAGTCTTTCATACTTCAGTTTTACACTTTATGAAGCATCACACATCACAAAAGAACTGTTCAGGCAAAGGTCATTTTGGCAAGATGTGATGTTAAAGGAACAGTGTGTAGCATTTAGGGGGATCTATTGGCAGAAATTGAATATAATATTAACAAGTATGTTTTCTTTAGTGTATATTCACCTGAAAATAAGAAGCGTTGTGTTCGTTACCTTAGAATGAGCCGTTTTTATCTACATAGGGAGCGGGTCCTCTTCACAGAGCCGGCCGCCATGTTTCTACAGTCCTATCTACAACTCCGATAAGGTCAAACCGATAGTGCCATTCACGTTTTCATGTTTTTGTGTTGGCCACCGTAGTTCTCCTACACGCTTGGCACATGGGAGGAGTTTCAGTTAGTTGCAATCTGCAACCACACAGCTAGATGCCGCCAGATCCTACACACTGCACCCTTAAACCAGGGCAAATAACAATGTATTATTTTCTTCTCTTTTTTGACAATTGGTTGATGACTTCAGTACTAATTAATTCTTCTTCACCTTCCTGTCAGTTAAAATCTACTTAGGTTTGTATTGTATTGTATTAACATGAACATAGAGCAACTAAGTTAGGATGGGTATTTAAGCCCAGCGTTCGGTAAAATATCTTCCTACCCGAGTTCCTACCAGCACGGTACTCAAATACATGTTGTAAACAGGAGAACAGAATATCATCCAGTTGTCTTATAGTGCAGGTGGGTAGAAATAGAGAGAGAGCAACCACGAATGGAAAAAGTCCCTGACTACTCTTGAAGTTCTTTTTTCCACTATGGTTTTGTTCCACAGAGACTTCCCACAGACTATAGAGGGATGCTGTCCTTGTGGGGACCAGAATATCACTGAATGAAAGACTTGATAAAATGTACCTCCATAGAGTTCCCCAAACTTTTCAGTAAGCAGCCATTGTCATTGATACCTATACTGTAAACATACACTACTGCAAATACATTGTTCATTAAGGCAAAACTATCATTTTTGTCAACATGCCTTTAACTCATTATCACTGGCTTGTTTTGGCTCACCATGCCCACACTGCCACAGCTTAGCTGTCACGCAGAGAGATGCAATGATTGGCTGTGTTGCACTCCCTCATGTGTGTACACGCACGCGCGCGACTAGCAGACTGACTACACACCAGCCTGCTACTGAAAGCTCAGTCTCCATCAGATAAAATAGCTCTAGACTTTACTCTGGACTTGGCATTCATTAAAAAAAATGATAACATTTGGACTCTTTGTGAGTCCAATGACTGGTGCTCAGAATGTGCATGACAGCCCTGAATAGGTAAGATGACAAAAAACATAATGAAAAGTTAATTTGTCATATTTAATATGTCATGAGCAGAAAAGTATATCCATAATGTTTACATCACTCATCGTGCGCAAAGGAATGCTTTTTGTCTGTAGGGAGAATAAAGAGCCCATAGTGCGCTTGTCAGGATTGGTTAATTAAACATGGCTAAACTAAACAAGGGGCAGAGTGGTTCAAGTTGATTAACATCACGTTCATCATGTTCAGTCAATAACCTCGATAGACCACCACCACCAGACTGGAGCCCTCTGCACCTCTCACTGGAGGTCAAATTAAAAGCATTAAGCTCTTCATGTAACAAGCCAAAAATATATTGATTATGTTTTCTATTCAGTTTCACAGTGTCTTCTGCTACAGTAAGGACACGTTAATACAACATTATGCCAGATATACCTGATTCTACTGAATACATTCTAGGTGATATATAATAACAATAATATTGTTCATCATTGTCATCATCTCACACCTGGTGGGACCCGAAATCTGTTTCATTTCTGTGTATCTGTAGCTGCAGTGTTTAGTTAAGAGGTAAGCACATTCTTTGATTAAAATAAGCAGCAGACCTTTACACAACCACTTACAATACTCTGCCACCTCCATTTCTGTCTCTGTGATCACCTGTCTTTTTATACTAGATAAACACTATGTGCAGTATAAGTACTTAACGACTTGTCTTTAAATATTTACTTTCTATCGTGTGAAGTTTAAAAGGTTGAGTGGTATTTACCCAATTAATAACTCAGTATTCTGTTTTAACAAAGAATGCAACTTTTTTCTTTTGAACACATTATGATAATCATTCAGTATCAAGGACTTGTGATTTGCTTGGGTTTACACTGATTATACATTCATGATAATACTTTTATGATTGTATGATTTAAGAAATTTGAAAAATATTTCTCTTAAAATTACTTCAACACTGCAAGCTTTGCATCATCCTGTTTGTGAAGGAATTCATTTAATGTAGTAATTTAATTCTTTTATATATGTATTTAATTTTTTATGTTTGGTTGCCTCGCCGCGGGTCATTGGTAAATCCTTTAATCTTGTAACATAAGGTAAACGAAGAAGCACAAAGTCTGCTAAACAATGTGCTAATGATAACTGCCCTGCCAAACTGTACAACAAATAGAAAAAAAGGCAAATGTTCAAAAAAAATTGTGCACTATTAATTGTTTTAAAAAACGTTTTTTTTTTAGCCAGGATGGCCAGTTGATTAGACTGTTGTCAGGCTCTTAAAAAAGGCAATATCAGCACTTTCCCGTGTGAAAGCAATAACGTTATTTTAAGCAAAAACATGATGTTTTTCCCTAAAAAAAATTGTTTTTGTTGCCTAAATCTAAATTAGTTGTAGTTTTGTTTTCTAAACCTAAAGTAGAAGGTGTTTTTTTTTTTTTTCATGGTATAAAGTGTTTTCAGTGTTGTCTCTATGAAGCTGGATTGATTCCAGTTAGAAGAACAGCTTCAGACAAAGTCATCAGAATTGGCAACTCGGGAATGCATGTTGTCACAAGCTGTATTCAACACAAAAGCAATCATCTAATCAATAGAGGAAAATCTCAGTGAAGTTGTAAGGCACAACCTTGCCATTAAATGAAAGATTGAATGAGCGACAGTTGGACACTTTACGACATGCGAAAGCCCTGGGAAAACTATATAATCTCAATATGTCTACCTACAGTATAAATATGAGGTCAAGAGCCTTGTTCAAACAATGACATTTATAGACTTTAAGTGGGCTCACAGTCCTGAGATGTTCAACTCGCTTCCGTCAGAGTTAGTAGTGACAACGGAAGTATTTGCATTCGGTTCGTGTCGTAGTGATTCCAACATTGCAATAGTGTTTGTTGTGTCTTTTCCTCTAGGGCTGCCAAGTGGATGATAAAATGAAATGGCATTGTAATTGCATTTCAGTGTTTTGAATTACATCGACTGGACAATCTTTACAAGATTTTGAAGTTACGTTGGTCTTACAATTGGTTGTTCCTAAATCCACTTAAACCAGATTATAGCTGGATTGCTATTTTTCAAATCCACCCCATCAATTCATCAAGCTTATGTATCAGACCCCATCCATTGCTATATTCTACTACTGCCAAAATATGGTAAAGTGGTATTTTGCACTAAAATAATGAGAAGGAACCATAGGATATATTCAGCTGCATTCAAAAAAACAGTTTGGAAATATCTAAATATAACAAATCAAGCCTTTTTCATTACTTCTTTTTAAATCCATCAAAAGCAAAGCTATGGATTACTGCCACAGACAAGGATTTCAAGCCCTAATAGCTGCCATATCTAGGATCAAAACACTTATTTTAGTGAACTTTTCAGAGTTGAGTGGTGTAGAACAGCGGCGGGTGTCAAAATTATACTGCAAAGTACCTTAATCAAAGGTGAAAAAAAAGCAGGGATTGTCTGCTGGAGCCTGCAGTACGGCAACAGAATCACATCTATCAGTCATTGACAACACACACTCAAACTTACAAATATCTGCCGAGATGCAAAGACGCGCAGACACACTGAACACATATGTGCACTTGAACATTATGGGAACATACCATAGGTTGGCCATGTGGACAGCTACATGAAGTCCATGTGACTTTTGAAAACATGTCAGCATACTGAAAATACTATTGGTAAATACATTTACTACTAAAACCCAAGCCAAGAATTGTTGATCCTGTCTACGTCCAACTTCCGGTGTAAAATTTGCACTTGATTAGACAACAATACAGAACATTCATGTTTTTTGTAATTGATTACTACACAACTGTAATGTTTAGATTGATGTTAAAAAGGAGATTGTTTTGGAAGGGATTGACTACAGCAGAAAGGCAAGATTGCTCCAATGTAGCAATAAAATACTGATTATTTTTCTGCTGTAAAATGTCAAAATAATGAACAATTATCAAATCAAATAAAGTTTCATTGTGTCCCACTTCCTTGTGTGTCCTTATCTTGCTTTTTTGTGGAGAAGTTGGCTTTATAACTGTAATTCAAACATCATCAACATCAAACGTACTTCCTATCCCATGTCCTAATGTTTATACTCGGGCTGTCAAAGTTAATTCATTTTAACACAACTCATTTTGAGAGAAGATACTGGCATCATATGAAACTAGAAAACCTAAGGAATCCATTGGTTCCAACCATGTCTAGCTTGTCACGAAGGAGGTTAAATAATGTTCCAAACTTACGCAATGTTTTGGCGAGGAAAAACTGGCATGGCCATTTCCAAAGGGGTCCCTTGACCTCTGACCTCAAGATATGTGAATGAAAATGGGTTCTATGGGTACCCACGAGTCTCCCCTTTACAGACATGCCCACTTTATGATAATCACATGCAGTTTGGGGCAAATCATAGTCAAGTCAGCACACTGACACACTGACAGCTGTTGTTGCCTGTTGGGCTCGATTTTTTATGTTTTATGCTAAATGCAGTACCTGTGAGGGTTTCTGGACAATATTTGTTGTTTTGTGTTGTTAATTGAATTCCAATAATAAATATATACATTTATTTGCATAAAGCAAGCATATTTGCCCACTTCCATGTTGATAAGAGTATTAAATACTTCGTAAATCTCCCTTTAGCGTACATTGAACAGATAAAAAAATGTGCAATTAATTTGCGATTAATCGCGATTAAATATTGTAATCGATTGACAGCCATAATTTATATTAGTGATTAGTGTTGCATGCGGTCTAATGAGCGCTGTACATGTAGTCTTCAACCAATCAGAGACATTTAGTACTTTGTCCCCACCAAAACTGGAAGTATAAAAGTTCCTTTAAAAGTTCCTACAAAGGTTGCGACAGTGGAAAGGGCCATTAGAGAACTCATGCAGGGAATTCATCTTTTTTTCTGTAATAAATTGGGTTATTTGTTGTATCAGTGCTCTATTAATATTGTTTGCCCCCAGTATCATCGCTATCTGCCAGCAAGTATTAGAAACCAGCTATTATTGCATTTACTCTGCCTTGCAAGTGGCATTTCTACTGCTCACAGTTCCATGCATGTGTTACAGATTAAGCAGATAATCTAATCAGAATACAATCTGCGAGGATTTATCTGTTTTGACGGCTCAAGGTTAGAACTGACACACTAAGACTGTTCAAGGGTGGTAAAATGAAAATTACATTTTAGGAGTTCAACCCCCTCCCCTGAGAATGGTACTTGAACCAAACACACTCAAAGAGATTACTTCAAAGACAGTATTCCTGCAGGAAAAAACAGCATTAACATATTGGAAACAATAACCCCTCCACTATTTGAGTAAACCAAAACAATGCGCAACCATACAAAGACCCCATTGTCATGAAAATTATTCAGGGAAATTAAGGTGTAGCTGGATGAGAAAGTCTATCTCCCCTGAAGCATGGGGGGGAGAGGCTACTTTTCACACAGTCTGTCAATATATTTGATCCAGTATATATTGTCTTTGTCTTCATATTATGGGTGTTGGTGGGGGGGTGGCTTCTGCACACTGCAATTCCTATTTTATAATGTAACTTTAAAATTGCAGTGGATTGTCTTTAAAATAAGTCCTGATGGCATGGCTTAGAGTACTTTTCCGAAACAAAACATTTGTTTTTTCTTGAAATAGGCCATTGATGCTGAAAGGGTGCCTACTAGGATTACCAAGTAAAGGGTATTTAGTAAATTTCTATGCTAAACTAGGTCATGACAACATACACTAGGATTAGGAAAATCCATATCAAATGATTATGTTATGAGATTTTCATCTGTATTGGAATAATCATCTTTATTGTAAGGTATTTATACTTCCAATTTAATGTACAATCAAAAAACTAAGAAAAAAAATGGAAGTAAAAGACAATTGGTTTGGTTTAAAGGCTTCGGAGTCTATAATAAACAACATTTCTCAGCGCTCCAGGCATCCTTGTTATCTTGTGACCCGAAATCTTTGGCTTATTTGTGTAGAAGATTAAAGAAATCAATGTTATGAATCTTGTCTTGTGAGGAGTCTTCTGAGGATTCAATCTTGGAAATTCCCTCACTAGTACAGTAGTTACATTGTGTATTTTTTTTTTTCCACTCCTACTTGTCATTAGAAGGAGAATCCCATTCAGATGCACCAACTGCCAAGCTGTTTGCTCATTAACGAAATAGCATTGTTTTAGTTGAAGAAATAAATACATTAATAATTTTGTGAACGATAACTCTTTCCACCCACACAAGCACATATAGCCTTGAGGACAAAAAAATGGGCATGAATCAAAATCCCTGATGTATAATCCTTCAAATAGAAAATCCACTTCAAAGTCTTATTTCATCCATCCAAGACTCATATGTTCACGCCTGCACCACTACAGTCAGGCCCCTCAGGTACTAGTTTTAGGGTCAATGTGCTGATAAAACCAGCTAATGATGCCTTCAAAGACCACTAGGTCTATGGAGGCTGACCACAGGAGATTCAACTTTTTATTTCTATATTTATAAATATATATGAGCCCATTTATTTATTAATTTAACCTCCCGCACCTTAGCTTATAATTCTTTACCCTTTTCATTTAATATTCATCACAGAACTCTGTTCAAATTGTGGGTTGATTTTGTTTGGCAGGTCTCGGGGGCCTCTGATCGGCCAAGGATTACTGACAGCTTATTGGTATATGTGGATGCTTGTATTAATATGAATGTGTATAAGGAAAAGGGTCCTGTTTTAATTAGGTGTTGAAATGGCATTCTGCACACAAAAAACCCATAAAAACACAAGATGAATCTAATCCCTTATTTGTACCCTCAAATAGATTTGTGCCCCTCAGGTAAACCACTGATCAAAATCACCACAGCTCTGTGACTCCATTTGTTAAGAGCTGGCTATGTTAAAAACGCTCCCTAATCCTGAGCTATAAACTAACAATAACACAAGCAGGTCCAGGGAATTCCTGACAGTTTATATCAATGCATGCCATAATCTCGGCCTCAGATGTTGCTCAGGGGCATATTTGGGAATTGAAATTAACTGCTTTTAACAAACTAATTTCTAGTGACTATATTCGGGGGGGAAGTGGATAAGTATGATGGATTTCAATCGATACCTTTTGCTTGAAAGAACAAAAGGCTAACCCCGAAATGCATTGACAGTTGGATTAGAAAGTCGATTTATGAAGATTTAATTTCTTGACCTATTTGTTTGTTTTTGATTCATCAAATGTCAACATCATCCACTCAATTGTACAAAGAGTACCATCTGGGATTTGGCAATTCTGTATGACTAGAATAGGAATTCTATGGAGCAAAGCCAAATGTGGTCTGCCACCCTAAATATGCATCTGATGGGCACGCAATTGACCTAAATCTTTAACTTCATTAGCACGCCAAGATTATCGTTTGCCAAAATTCTGTAACAACTGTTCTGGTAACTTCAGTGTGCAAAATTTAGATGAGATTAGATTGACTTTGAGTGAGAAACAGAGAAAAAATAGGTTTGCATATAATTCTAAATGGTTGTGATATCCCATTGAATCAAATTCATTTAAAATACACATGGAAGCAGCATATTAAAGAAGATTCAAAAGACCCACAATAGCGTTACAATATTATTATGTTTATCAATTCCCTTGCACAGACCCATTAAATGTTTGACTGCATTTCTACGTTTCAGGATGCCGTACAGCTGAACATGGCTTAAAGATGCACTTAGCAAAGAGTAACTGCAACTACACCAGGGGCCTAATGTGAAATTGGTGAACTGAATGCTGTATCTATAGGCTCATATATACCGCTTCTTCCTTTATTATAAAAGACAACAGGGGAAGAGTGCAATTCTGCGGTTAACTACTAATGAACCATCATTTCTATGGTCCACTATTCAAATGAATAAAATATATACTCAGCAGCTCGGAGCATACGTGTGGTCAAGGACGAGTCTCATATTCCTGCCTGATTGTGCTGCTTAATAGCTGATAGCTACAATGCAAGGCTACATTTCATAGCCAATTATTTTACCCATTTGGCGCCTTTCACTGCTTAAAATGTTTTATCTCAAGCTGAGGAATGCGCCGGAATAGCAGGGTTTAGCAATAACTTGTACACCTCTTGCAGATAGGGTTTCATAACTCACAGCTTTACAGATGCGTTGACTATGAAGTGCTGTACTAAGCTAATGTGTTGGCATGCCATACTTTGTCAACTTGTATCAAAACTATCCATAGAACAAATTATCTAAAACATTTAAACAACCCCTTTACCCTTGTAGAACTCTCCCGTAGGGATTAATCATTTGTGCTTTATAAATAAGTCATGAACACTGTCATCCTGCTTCCTTGACACAAGAAAACAGGAGCACTAAGAAAAACAAAAGACAATCTACGAAGATGAGGACAAACTAGTAAAGAAACCTATATGCTACTATGGTCCAAACTCAGCAGAAAAGCTGCTTCTATCAACCCTCAACAATATCATCAAACATTTTCTGATTGATTCTGAACGCACAACAATTGATGTTCCAGCGTCAGATACAGGGTTTGATATCTCACAAATGGTCCCGGTCCAGTTTTACATGTCAAACATCTGAAAATCCTCCAACGCAGTCTGGATGAATTCCAAAATGTCGCCAGCACTGCTGGCTTCATGTGGGTGTGTTGTACATATCAAGACATTTTGTTAGTAGCCAGACTTGAACTGCATGGGATCTCAGTACTGGGCAACACATCAAAAGCTGCCGCAGCATCTGCTGCCTATGAGGCAGAATTTTGTCACTGGAAAGTTTTTGATGATGACACTTTGTCACATGGACCCCATTAATAAATATAAGATGACTTGCCGCTGCCAAAGTAAAAATGGCCTACAATAATGAGATCACAACAAAATTATTTTTGAGTAAAATCTGAGTTACAATCAGAGTGTGTAGTTGAATTCAATCCATGTCTGTGGTATGTTTCATTCCTGTCAAGGTATCATTTTCAAAATATTATTATTACATATTAATCTATAGATTACCTAGGCTACTATATTGTAAAAAAAATTCTACATTGACTATCAACACAATCAACTCTTGCACATGGCTATGAACTTTTAGTAAATGATAAAGTGATGAGACTTTTTTTAAATGTTCAGATAAACTGAGGGATTACATGCTTCTTTAAAGGAACAGTTAGTAACATTTCGGGGGATCTATTCGCAGAAATGGAATATAATATTCATAACTATGTTTGTTTAGTGTATTATCACCGGAAACTAAGAATTGTTGTGTTTTCTGTAGCTTAAAATGAGCCCTTCATATTTACATAAGGAGCGGGTCCTCTTCACAGAGTCTGCATGTTGCTCCGCCATGTTTCTACAGAACGGACAAACCAAACACTGGCCCTAGAGAGAGCCTTTCGCATTTTTACGTTATCTGAAGGCCACCGTAGTTCTCCAATATGCTTGTGAAAATGAAGTAATGTGAGCCACAGAGGTACCGCCAGCCGCCATCTGACTTACGTGGCTCCTAAAGTAGTGTTATTATGGTAAGGATGACCTCTGAGCGAGGCGAATGGCGAAACCACAGTTTTGCACTTGGCAGCTCACGTTACTGCAGTCTTGGAAAGGGAGGAATGAGCGGAGGGGTGCTCAGTTGGTTGCAATCTGCAAACGCACCACTAGATGCCGCCTAATCCTACATACTAGACATTTAAGGGTTTAGAAAATTCCCCAACCTCTTAGGCCCATAAAGCCATTTCAAAATAAAGTGGAACATCACAAAAGTACATTGTGACCACGATAAAAACGTCTTAGTCTTAAGTCTTAGTTCCTGAAAATTTAAATTTTGAAGATACATGTTTTTTAACACAAAGTAATATGTGCACATTGACAGTGTGTCTCTTTGAAACCAATTCACATCACAAAATAAATAGATACATAAATAAATGTGGTTTGGTTGTCAACGTCACAACATATTGGGTTAGTGTGAGCACCAAAGAAGAACTGTTGCAGCAGTGAGGAATGGATGTTCCTCCCATTCTACTATTTCACAGTTGATGCTTTTTTATGCTTACCCCGCTTGTTTTTGATCATGATTTCCCAGGAAAAATTGTACGTACTGTATTTCCCAAGGTGCACAGCATGAGGCTGTTGCAGAGTGACATGGAGTTTAAAGCTGCTAATGTGGCTGACAATAGAAAATCATTTAAGCATTTGAGGGGAGGACTCTTTGGCCACAGAAAAGGTAACGTGGCTGGAAGAGATTAACTGATCACAGATGGAGAAAACCTTCACCAGAAGAGATTTTTTTTTTTTATGTTTTATAATCATGGTAGATTGTTGTGCTTTGTGTATCCCTATCCATCCATCCTTCCATCCATCCATCCATCCATCTATCGACCCACCTACCTACAGTATCTGTCAATCCCTTTTTTAAAAATAAGGCTTTGAAATTTTGTGTGCAAGTGCAGTGCTTCATGGGAACATTCAATGAAATACCAATGGCAGGCGACCTCACTAGATAGCACAATAGCACAACCAACAATAGTGCAACAAAACATCCGAGGAAAGAGCCATTATAGTACTGGACACACTGATTGCAAGTGCTCTTTTGAAAGTGCAGTTCAAAAACAGCACAGCAAGGACAATAATAGCAGCTTAAAGGTGCTCTATACGATATTCACAGCAAAAATATAGCAGCAAACAACTATTTGCTATGTAAAGATATAGAGGAGTAATGTCTACCTGAGCAGAGAATGAAGTCACTCTCCCTCTGTGTGTGTTGTAATCTGAGCTTCTCTGTGCTTTGTTGACATAGCCGGGCCGGCCACGCATGCTTTTAGTGCATGTTCATGCATGTGAGCATGCCCCACTGACTAACTCACTGCTGCCGCTCTGCACTACGCTCATGCGGCGGTTACCCCCCCAGTAAACACTGTTATCTCGGTCAGCACTTTTGCCGTTGTTTGCGCTGATAGCCCTGTTAGCACCTTTAGCTGCGAGCCGCCGGATCGCCGTCGCCATTTTGAGAGCCATTGAGAGGCAATAGAAATGCTCCAAATCTTGCATTTAGCACTTTTAACACTGAAATGTTATTAATTGCTATAAACTAAAGAAGCAGTGACCATGTGATCAGTTTTAGCCTTGATACTGGCCTCTGTAAGCGGCATCAGCGTCACCGGTCAACATTAATATAGTTTGCTGCTGATCTTCGCCACTTGCATGTGCTTTACAATAACTGCATAACTCAAGAGGTCATTTTGAAATGTTGCATGGACGAAATACATTTTATTGCATGTGTGACCAGTAGTAAAAGCCTCACAATAGCTTACACATATCTGTATCAGTTCCACATAGAGAGATTAATAGATTTTACATTTTTGAAAAAAAAGAGCACCGCTATCGGATCGGTACTCAGTATGGGCTGATACCAAACTCAGAGGAATCAGTGCATCTCTACTTTATACTGTCTAAAAAGCATTGTGCACCTTCATGAAAATCCTTGTGTCACAATTATGAGAATACGCCACTGAGACCTTTATATCTTACTCCAAATATATACAGTGCTCTGTGTAATATGTCTGTTTTTGATATTGTATTTCTCTACTGGGCATTTTGTTGCGACAACAAACCGATGTCCTCTCTGCAGTTAGATAGTTAAAAAAACAATGAGTAAAGGTGGAAAATGAGGTTGAGCACACATATTTCCCAAGAGTGCACCCTCCGATTCTCCATTTCTTGTTTCCACAGCTCCAATTAACAGCTTTGGTACCAATTAGTAAAATCAAACCTTCCCTGACACAAAACCCATGGGGTTATATGTGTCAAGAACCAGTGCTTGTGTTGAAAAAAAAAGAAAGTTAGCAAAATAAGCGTGGAACTCAGCTGGGAATAATTGGGGCGATGAGATTTTATTGTTGTTGTATGTGTTTCTATTCCCTTTTGACTGTCATTTTACACATATCATTCTAAATATCCAGTGGCAAAACGACATAATTTCCAAATGAATTTTAGTCCATGTTTTCTTGATATGTTTTCACAGGATCTCCTTTGCGCATACATGGTTTGAAATGCATTCCTGACTCTTTCCTATAAAACAAAAAACACTAATATGTGGAGCAGTTTTCATCTCTCGTGCTTTGTCTTCCACCCTCTCCCCCAGATTCATCTCCTCTTAAGCATCCTCTTAGGATAATGAGGTGTATAGCTCTAGATATGGCAGGAGTATCAATCTGAACTGCACAGACAACCTGCAGGCCTCGCCCAAAGCCAACATGTTTATTAGAATGCCAAGGATAACAAATGACTTAACATGCTTCCCTCTTTAATAACCCTGTACACCTACAAGATAACAATAACAGAGATGCCACACTGAGTGCTCCTTAATTCAATTAAAAAAGCATGGACGATGAGCATGCCGTGTAAAAAGAAGTCCTTGAGGCAGTGATAAACTTTGAGCTGAACATTTCTGTGAGAGATGCCAGATGGACATTTTATGTGTATTTTAAAAGAGGAGGCTGATCAGAACCAGTAAAGTCTCATTTCAGTTAATTCTTACTTTTCTTCCACAGGACTATTGTAAATAATGCATTTGCACGCACACATTTTATAATTGGGCATAACTGTTCATGTGCAGAAAGTGAAGCTGAGAGTCTTGAGTTACTTGGTCCATTCGCTGCCTGGTTTGCATAGTTGAATACCTACTCCATATCAAGGAAGTTATGATCATTCATAGGTTTGTTTGACATTTGTCTTTGCTGTAAATGGCTAATGTGGATGTATTTTATAACCTACTATATTTCTAAATGGATAAATAGCCCTGTACCTCCTTGACCATTATTCAGTGTCCTCGGAGCATCAGACCTATTCAAACGGTTATCATGGCCTTACACGGATTGATATGTCCATGGTTGAGTTGATTTCTATTCAAAAATGGACTATGTGATGTGAACAAGAATGTGTCCAAGTTCATTCAATCCCCTGGCTTTATTAGTACTATACAAAGGTATAGTGAAAACCAGTGAAATATAATGGAATATGAATACTCAAAAACATCTGCCGCCCTATTTGATTACTTAAAGGGACTCTATGTAAGAATCAGAAACTGCTTGTTAATAGCGACACATGCGTCCTGTTGCTCGCGCTCGCGCTTGTGCTCGCTCTACATAGACATGAACGAGCATCAGTCAAAACAATGATTTCCTCCCATTCTACTATTTCACAGTTGATGCTTTTTTATGCTTACCCCGCTTGTTTTTGATCATGATTTCCCAGGAAAAATTGTACGTACTGTATTTCCCAAGGTGCACAGCATGAGGCTGTTGCAGAGTGACATGCAGTTTAAAGCTGCTAATGTGGCTGACAATAGAAAATCATTTAAGCATTTGAGGGGAGGACTCTTTGGCCACAGAAAAGGTAACGTGGCTGGAAGAGATTAACTGATCACAGATGGAGAAAACCTTCACCAGAAGAGATTTTGTTTTTTTATGTTTTATAATCATGGTAGACTGTTGTGCTTATGTGTATCCCTATCCATCCATCCTTCCATCCATCCATCCATCCATCTATCGACCCACCTACCTACAGTATCTGTCAATCCCTTTTTTAAAAATAAGGCTTTGAAATTTTGTGTGCAAGTGCAGTGCTTCATGGGAACATTCAATGAAATACCAATGGCAGGCGACCTCACTAGATAGCACAATAGCACAACCAACAATAGTGCAACAAAACATCCGAGGAAAGAGCCATTATAGTACTGGACACACTGATTGCAAGTGCTCTTTTGAAAGTGCAGTTCAAAAACAGCACAGCAAGGACAATAATAGCAGCTTAAAGGTGCTCTATACGATATTCACAGCAAAAATATAGCAGCAAACAACTATTTGCTATGTAAAGATATAGAGGAGTAATGTCTACCTGAGCAGAGAATGAAGTCACTCTCCCTCTGTGTGTGTTGTAATCTGAGCTTCTCTGTGCTTTGTTGACATAGCCGGGCCGGCCACGCATGCTTTTAGTGCATGTTCATGCATGTGAGCATGCCCCACTGACTAACTCACTGCTGCCGCTCTGCACTACGCTCATGCGGCGGTTACCCCCCCAGTAAACACTGTTATCTCGGTCAGCACTTTTTCCGTTGTTTGCGCTGATAGCCCTGTTAGCACCTTTAGCTGCGAGCCGCCGGATCGCCGTCGCCATTTTGAGAGCCATTGAGAGGCAATAGAAATGCTCCAAATCTTGCATTTAGCACTTTTAACACTGAAATGTTATTAATTGCTATAAACTAAAGAAGCAGTGACCATGTGATCAGTTTTAGCCTTGATGCTGGCCTCTGTAAGCGGCATCAGCGTCACCGGTCAACATTAATATAGTTTGCTGCTGATCTTCGCCACTTGCATGTGCTTTACAATAACTGCATAACTCAAGAGGTCATTTTGAAATGTTGCATGGACGAAATACATTTTATTGCATGTGTGACCAGTAGTAAAAGCCTCACAATAGCTTACACATATCTGTATCAGTTCCACATAGAGAGATTAATAGATTTTACATTTTTGAAAAAAAAGAGCACCGCTATCGGATCGGTACTCAGTATGGGCTGATACCAAACTCAGAGGAATCAGTGCATCTCTACTTTATACTGTCTAAAAAGCATTGTGCACCTTCATGAAAATCCTTGTGTCACAATTATGAGAATACGCCACTGAGACCTTTATATCTTACTCCAAATATATACAGTGCTCTGTGTAATATGTCTGTTTTTGATATTGTATTTCTCTACTGGGCATTTTGTTGCGACAACAAACCGATGTCCTCTCTGCAGTTAGATAGTTAAAAAAACAATGAGTAAAGGTGGAAAATGAGGTTGAGCACACATATTTCCCAAGAGTGCACCCTCCGATTCTCCATTTCTTGTTTCCACAGCTCCAATTAACAGCTTTGGTACCAATTAGTAAAATCAAACCTTCCCTGACACAAAACCCATGGGGTTATATGTGTCAAGAACCAGTGCTTGTGTTGAAAAAAAAAGAAAGTTAGCAAAATAATCGTGGAACTCAGCTGGGAATAATTGGGGCGATGAGATTTTATTGTTGTTGTATGTGTTTCTATTCCCTTTTGACTGTCATTTTACACATATCATTCTAAATATCCAGTGGCAAAACGACATAATTTCCAAATGAATTTTAGTCCATGTTTCCTTGATATGTTTTCACAGGATCTCCTTTGCGCATACATGGTTTGAAATGCATTCCTGACTCTTTCCTATAAAACAAAAAACACTAATATGTGGAGCAGTTTTCATCTCTCGTGCTTTGTCTTCCACCCTCTCCCCCAGATTCATCTCCTCTTAAGCATCCTCTTAGGATAATGAGGTGTATAGCTCTAGATATGGCAGGAGTATCAATCTGAACTGCACAGACAACCTGCAGGCCTCGCCCAAAGCCAACATGTTTATTAGAATGCCAAGGATAACAAATGACTTAACATGCTTCCCTCTTTAATAACCCTGTACACCTACAAGATAACAATAACAGAGATGCCACACTGAGTGCTCCTTAATTCAATTAAAAAAGCATGGACGATGAGCATGCCGTGTAAAAAGAAGTCCTTGAGGCAGTGATAAACTTTGAGCTGAACATTTCTGTGAGAGATGCCAGATGGACATTTTATGTGTATTTTAAAAGAGGAGGCTGATTCAGAACCAGTAAAGTCTCATTTCAGTTAATTCTTACTTTTCTTCCACAGGACTATTGTAAATAATGCATTTGCACGCACACATTTTATAATTGGGCATAACTGTTCATGTGCAGAAAGTGAAGCTGAGAGTCTTGAGTTACTTGGTCCATTCGCTGCCTGGTTTGCATAGTTGAATACCTACTCCATATCAAGGAAGTTATGATCATTCATAGGTTTGTTTGACATTTGTCTTTGCTGTAAATGGCTAATGTGGATGTATTTTATAACCTACTATATTTCTAAATGGATAAATAGCCCTGTACCTCCTTGACCATTATTCAGTGTCCTCGGAGCATCAGACCTATTCAAACGGTTATCATGGCCTTACACGGATTGATATGTCCATGGTTGAGTTGATTTCTATTCAAAAATGGACTATGTGATGTGAACAAGAATGTGTCCAAGTTCATTCAATCCCCTGGCTTTATTAGTACTATACAAAGGTATAGTGAAAACCAGTGAAATATAATGGAATATGAATACTCAAAAACATCTGCCGCCCTATTTGATTACTTAAAGGGACTCTATGTAAGAATCAGAAACTGCTTGTTAATAGCGACACATGCGTCCTGTTGCTCGCGCTCGCGCTTGTGCTCGCTCTACATAGACATGAACGAGCATCAGTCAAAACAATGAGGCGACACACGTCAGCTAAAACCACAATATTACTCTATATTTCACCTGCTTGGCAGTAATGTTAGCTGACCAGACGAAGGTCTCTCCATGAATCAATGCTAATACTGTGTTTCCTGCTTCAGACTCCCGTCTTCTGCAGTGTGTAGTGTATTGTGCGCGCGTACACGTGAGAGGTGGAGCGAGTGAGAACGAGCGGTGTGTGTTAGTGAAGGCAAGCAGGCAGGCAGAGGAGCAGAGTACAGCATCGACTCCGGCCCTGGAGACCAAAGCTACGGAATCCCCTGTGTCTTCTGGCCACGGTCGGGGGGGCTGGAGCAGGAAGAGTTGACACTGTTTTGCAAGACGGGCTTCACTAGATATAACTTTGCGGTTTTGGTGCTTCCGTGTAGTTTGTGTTGGAACAGCGTAGCCGCACGCGAGCGCGCATGAGACACCGACCCGATTTATACGTGTAAGAAGTAAAAAACAGTAACTTTAACTGATAAGGACAAGATCATAAAGCAAAAATAGAAGACTGCATACAGCTGCGTCACAGTCACAAGCTCTGTATGCCCATCCATCGACCCTGACCTACGGCGTAAGATCGTCACGCTGCTTTACTTTGCAACTGAACAGAAACAAAGAAGCTTTTTCAAGCTGTTTGAACAATTGACCAATGCTGCTATTTTCCAAGTGAAGACAGGCTATTCTTTAAAAGAACAGCTCACAAAGATAGATTTGGAGATGCTGACCCCAAACATGACATTAAATGTTTTTTTGTTTGTTTTTTCTTTTAGAAATCACTTGATTTATAAACAAAAATCCATCCTTCTCAAATTGTTGCCTGCACTAAAGTGAGAGTGCTTGCTGCAAAGCATATGAAGAAAGTCTTCTGGCAAAGAACTGTGGAGAGTGGGTGACAAGGAGCACGTCTTTTCAAATATAAGAAAGTGTTGGTGATGTAAATACGGGAAATAATGGATTAAATATAGTAATTTGGGCATTCAACAGTTTTGTCAGCTACAAAGCATATATGGCTTATGCTGCACAAGTTGTTTAGTAAAATGGAATGTATTGGTTCCTGCATTTTCTTTGTTCATGTGTCTAAGGCTCGACTGACTGGATTTTGACGAAATCTGAAAAAAAACATAGACTGTATATAAGACGTGGACATAGTCACCGTGGCTTCACCCATTGGTTTGTAGACTACGGTTTTGAAGCCTTGAGATCGGCATTTTGGCCATTGCCATCTTGGTTTTTGGCCCTCGCCATCTGGGTTTTTTGGAACCAGAGGTAACACGAGAGGGTGGAGCTAAGTAAAACCGAACACTGAATAAGACATTTTTAGGCGACCAAAATGTTACAATGACTTTCATGAACTGAAGCACACAGTGAAAGGGGTTTAAGTTCTGTGACGAAAGCACGGACAACTCCCAGATCAGACAACGCTGTGGTAGCGACCTGTCAATCACAAGGTAGCCACGCCCTAATGCTAAGATGGGACCATAATTTACTAAATGAACATCATGCTGTATTGATGAAGACTTGAAACTAGCAAATGAGACCATAAACGAGTAAAAAGTAAAAGTAGGGTCATTTTCTCATACACATCTATACAATCGGAAGAGTCGCCCCCTGCTGGCTAGAATGCAAGAATGCAAGTTTGCCGCCTGGGTCTCACCATTGTCTTTTCAAAACCTCACAATGACCCAAAGGGAGGGCAAGAGCTATAAGGCAAATGTGGTAACATTTTTGCTATCTGTCTTTATTTCTATAAAGACCAACAGCCAAGCTGCCAAAGCATTGAGATGTATAGAAGCACAGTATACTAAAACACAACAGCTGTTTCTCGAAGCTAATTTTAAGATGCATGAACTACTGACACTTGCCAGTTGCAAACAGGCTACATATTCCCGAGTGAATTGGCAGAGACACCGAGGGTAAAACGAGTCTGCAACTGTTGTGCGGTAAAGGTCAGTGATAATTAGGACACTAATTAATATGTGACCCTGCTGTCTGGCTGACCGGCTGTCTACCTGCACCATGTTAATCATTTTAATGTATACAAAGTATTTTCTCTCTCTCTCTCTCTCTCTCTCTCTTTGTCATACACATGCAGACAGCCATATGGGGAGAGTAGGGAGGACAGAGAGAGTTATACAATAGCTACTCACAGCAATGGAAGTTTTTCACACGTTTCTTACATATAGCGCAAACAAAGACATCATGCAGAGATTCCTGGATTCCTTTCCACACACATGCACTTCTGTGTCTGCCTCACTCTGTCCATGTTGTATTCTGAGAAGCATATCCCCCATCCAAGAACCTGGCCCTCTCACTAATGTTCCTCCTTGTCAGAGACAAAGGGGTTTTAAGACTGGAGGATTTGGCAGGCTCTACCAGTTGCAGGCAATATTTCAACCCATCCATCTAGCTAGGATAATAGAGTGTCCTTGCCTTTCAACGCCTGGAGGAGTGACCAGTTATCACAAGCCACCAGCTCCGTTGTTAATAAAACCAGGGGATGGGAGGATGGAGTTGAGGAGGGGGGATAAAAAGAAAGAAGGATGGAGGGAAGGGTAGTGGAGAAATGGGTGCATATTATTTTGACAGACGCCTCGCGAAGGGGACGTTGATCGCGGTACAGCGGTCAGTTATCAAGCTGGCAGGAGTTCTCTTTTAACATCTTAGCTTTGGATTGTGTGAAGATAAATTTAGCCCCATCACATCTCTCTTCAGACCGTGGAGAGGGGAGGAGAAGTGAGGAGAGGGGAGATGAGAAGAATTGGAGTGGAGAGGTGGGGCACGCAGTGTTAGGCTGATCTAGCTAATGGCCAAACTGACCTTCACAGAAAGTCGAACAGTAAGAAGAGTAAGTAGTGTGTCATACAAAGCCACTGCGGCTTAATCCAGGTCGCTGCCATCACTCCTGACTTCACTACTATGATGTTAGAAAGGTAGCTAGTTTCCACTCTGTGAAGAAAAGATATTCGTAAGTATAAACGCGTGTAACTGTAGTTGTTGAAAAACAATCAATTCAAAATAAACCTTATGAATAATAATGCTTAGACTAGTTAAGGTCTTTGCACACCAAGTCCATATTTCCCTTATGCCCTTTTCTAATCCGTCACCCGATGAAAAACACTATACGCACAGAAACCTCGCACACTGAGTCTGATACGTTTTATTATTCTATTTGTTGCGAAAATTCTCAGTACAAGACAAAACTGAATTAATTACGTGGGTATAATGGATAGCACTAGTCCCAAACAGGGCTAATATATGAATGGCATTAGCAAGAAGCTGTCGTTTGGCTGCATAGAGCATAATCCCTACTATCTAATCTTTCGTATATCATTTGTTTTGCGACCATGCCTGATTCCAAGCAGCTCTGCAATCACCTGCCACAATCTATCATTACTTTCCGCATCTCTGTATTTTTTTATTTCTTTATCGTAAAGTGCTTTGTGCTGGGAGACGAAGTGATTTTGAATGACCTTGAATGATGACGTTTGCACGGACGGTGGCTTTGACTGGTCAAAAAACCCTCTCTTGCCCTTTGACGGATGCAAAAAACGCAGAAAATCTAACCTTTTCCGAAAACTTTAACGACAGATGAAAGTTTCGGAGCCGGTGTGTAAACGTGAACGACACAATGTGAGGGTGTATTTATTTTTAAACCTGCAACAATTTTGGACGAAAAATACGGACTTGGTGGTGCAAAATCCTTTAGTTTGAACATTTTTGTAAGCTTTCACTTTATTCACCACATTATGTGCTCGTCTTATTGGTCCCTGGTGAAATATTATTTCATAAGAGTTACAAAGCCCCCAAACAGTCCAAACACAGATATACAATAAAGCAGTAGTATATGAAAACCTGTCACGTTTTTCCAACTTACACAGCAGATGATGAAGCACAGTGCAAGCATTCATGGATCGAACGCCCGGCATCTGTCTCCAGTAACCACCACAATACATAAATCTGTCACAAGCAAGAGTGTGTATGAATCCGCCCTCATGGATTTCATTGATTGCTTTGTGTGTGTTGGACAACTGGAATCATCCATGTAATATAAGAAGTAACATAGATGATGAGGGATAGGATAAAGAGGAGTATTACAAGCGATGGAAAGGGAAGTGTGTGTGTGGTATTTGTGTGTGCTTTGCCGTGCTGGAAAAAATGAAAAGACAACAAAATGACTACCTACTATTGAGACAGCTTGTATTATTTATAGTAATTGCTGAATGTAAACAAATGTAGCTTTCCCAAGGCAAAACTTCTTGGCATGATTTCAGTTCTTTTAGCTAGCTTGTGCTTCGCCATAACAAGAAATTACTATAGTGTTTCTCATTATGAATAGAGTATCAGCGCTTAATAAAGCAGAAAGCCCGACTAAAGCATAGTAATGTACTGTATATAGAGGCAATATCATTTGGAGTTTTAGAAGAGAGCAGAACCGGTTTCATATAAAGTAATATCACCCCTGGCCTTTCCTCTTCTCTCTGGTTTTATCACATATTTCCACTCCGCGACATAGTCTCAGGAAAACACACACAATGACAACTGCAGCTCTCTTAGGATCACTGTTGAATCTCACCTTAACGTTTTCCCGTCAACAGAGCCTGTAAAACATGCAGCGGTTTCCAAATCTGAACAAAAAGGCTTTGTTGCAGAAAATAACATTCCTGTACAAAGGCTACCGCGGACTAGAATGGCGATTTCTTTTTATTTGATTCACAGAAGGCTATTCACAATGTTGAACATAAGCTTGTTGCATGCTGCAAAGCAATATTTTATTCTCAAGGAGAGTTCTTGGTTTTAATAAAAAAAAAAAAAAAATCAAAAGAAACATTTTCTGAAAGATCCACAGTTCTAAATACAGAAATAGCATGTGATGATCTGTTTTCTTTTATTTCTTTTATCGTAGAGCTTCAAAATGATTTCAATTAGCTGTTTGTTTTTCTAAATAGTCGCAGTTATTGTGAAAGGTCAAAGAGATGATCTCTGAAAACAAAGTATAACCAAAACAAAATTCTGTAACTACTTCTGGTTGTGAAAGATTCATATCCCAACAGACATAAATAAAACTCACCAATAGCAGGAAACATGTCAAATCAAAGCCCTATGACTAATACTGGCACCCCATGGGCCGATCCGTAGAAAGATGCATCATACATTTGGTGCCAAAATTAGATGTGTGATGAAGTAAATACGGCCTTTTAGTATTTGAAACTTTGACCCTTAAATTATGTTAAACACTAGAAAACAGTTCCATAATGCATAAGCTGTTCTTCTTTCAAACTGACACCGTCATACAGGTATCATATTTAGTTTATTACATGATAATGCCCTTGTTGGGCCAAACTTTTGAAACACAGAATCATAATTTGAGTTCTTTATGTTGCAAATGTTTTGTCAAAAATAGGACAGCAGTGGAACATTGATGCTAGAAGAAGAATATAAGGAGTTGTAGCTCATTCAATAATGTGTAGTTTACAAATCATATCTTAGGAAGTAGTATTACCGGCTATTGTATTTCCAAACCCCCTAACGTCTCCTTTGTCGTCTCAGCTCATACCCAAATATGATTTAGCACTCAGAGGTCCAAATACTGTCAACATTAATAGCTGTAAACGTCCGTAGCATTTTAGCTAATGTGATTTTCCGGCTTGGTCAATAATTACATTTTAGAAAGTAATGCATTTACCCTGTATGTGTAAACCACGTAAGAGTATTCGTCATTGGCTCAACTTCAGGCTCCACAGTGACACCTACAGTCCAAGGATTGTTTTTGACAACATGCCTAATGTCACCTTGAAATGGTAGAAGTTCGCAAAACTGCAACGTTACTGTATGAATACTGATTGTGAAATGATTTGTTACTTTTGAAGGTCAAAATTTTCCAAAACCCATCCGTAATCACTCAAGATAAGTAAAACCACATAGATGCTGTTTCAAAAAGTGTCTAGTAGTGATGAGCATACTTTCCTTCCCCTTCCTTCTTAGATTTTTTTCAGTGACATTATCTAACATTCAATTCAAATTGCCATTGAAATGTCTGTAATCAAAGCTGATTAAACTTACAAGCACCCTGGACAACGTGCATCACAGAGAGTTGTACCTTCTCTCTGTTAGCTCAGATGGTACTCCTGCCTCTCTCCATTCCCTAATCTGAATTTGGTTCAGATTAGAGTTGTCCCGATATACGCAGTAGGCCATTTGTTATTTCCTGACCGGGGGGACGGGCCCGTTTTTTTTCGTTCCCCTCCCAGTCACAATTACAAATCCGTCTGCTACTTCAGCACCACGGACAGCACCATGGATTTACACAGCACAGTGAGAGACACTTCTGGGATGCTTCTGAAAAATGCTGCGGCGCATCTCGTGGAAACACAAGCATCGATTGACCATATGACCATAGATTCTAACTTACACAAACCTCAGTCAGATAAAGGATCAATGAGTCAGGCAGACTAGACCAACATATTCAACTAAACAACCCCCTCTACACTATGTCTGCTACTAGGGGAGGGGGGGGGTGACAGGTGAACAAGGGGGATGTATTTTGGTCATTTTGCTAACAAGGGGGATGGCATCCACCCTCATCCCCCCTCAAATCACCTACTGAATATACCGTTATTGACCGAGATATTTAAAAAATGAAATCTTGATATCATGTTAATAATACACATATGATAATATTGTGCAAATAATCCAGCGCCTCTTAAATAATTTTATATACACAGTAATGGTTACAGACTCTCTCTCTCTCCACCTCCCTACACTCGTATTATTAGTGTTATTCCTTTGCCAAAAAAAGAGACAAAACACACACTAAACAAAGTTAAAGATGAATTTGACTGATAGCATCATTCACTTTGTTTCTCACTTTTTCTATAGAATTTGCGATAATATCATTATCGTGAATTATTTTTGCCACAACAATTGTGCAGTGAAAATCTGATATTGTGACAGCCCTATTCATAGTTTTCTTCAAACTCAAATACCTGCTTTACAGTGACACAATGTTGATTAAACAGCAACTTGTCAAAAACAAGAATGTGCACACCTAAATGACACAATCATCAAGCTAGCATAGATCACACTTTAGAGTGCACCTGTGCCTCGTGGTACTTTGCTACTCATGACATCTGTCTTACTTTTTTTAACAATAGAGAGAAGGAGCTTAAGCTGAATTAATATCTTTCTAAATTGCCATTGTAATCTTATTGGATATGGTGAATTAAAAAAAAAGGGAAGTCCATGTATCACAATTCATACAGAAAACCCTCCTGGGCATACAGCTTTGATTGTTTTGGATTCCCCGCACGCCAATATTGCAATACATTTGGAAAGTCCAGTGTCCCAGACTCTGGTAATAAATATACATGGCAGTACATATATTGATCTATATGAGTCCAGGGACCACAGAGTGAAAAACTCCCAATAAATCAGTGGGTCACATGTAGTCTACAAGGTGACTTTTCCCAGTTTCTTAATGTCGGCTATTCATCCTGCGGAAAAACAACTACTCTGGAGGACACAATTTGTTGTGTGTTGTGACTAGTTTACATGATGAACTCAAGCATCCATTGCAATCCACAAGATTAAACAATTAACGAAGGGAAGGTGTCTGTGACCGCTCAACAGTCAGCCCAGAGGTTCACCAACCATGGGAGGGCGTCATTTCCGCCAGCTGTGCCTTTTCACGTTAGCTCTTGCCACTTTCCCAACCCCTCCCTCACCATACAACAACTCCCTGATGCACTCCGAATGACAGAGGAAAGGAAATTATCGAACACCAATACAATGAAGCTGTCTGGTAACTTAATAGGGCTGCTGAGTAGGGGCACTGTGGCCATCTTGCTTTGAGGCGATAATGAGAGTCATCATTCCCTCTTGGGCTGGAAGAAAGAAGCCTCCTCTGTAGTGATGGTGTGTGCGTTTTTGTGTGTGTTAGTGTGTGTGTGTGTGTGTGTGTGTGTGTGTGTGTGTGTGTGTGTGTGTGTGTGTGTGTGTGTGTGTGTGTGTGTGTGTATGTATATGTGTGTGCTCGCATGTGTTTGTCTTTGAGCTTCTTTAGTCCGGTGAGGCCCAATAAGCAAACAGCACAGTGCTTTAACGAAGCCACAGAGATCTCCCGTTGAAGGGAGAGATCTCTGAGAAATACTGTTCATTAAATCAAGCTAAAGTCCAAATATTGACTTCAGGGAGACACAAAACAAAGGCTGTCCCATATATCACATTACAGGTCCCTCAACCATTTATATGTTGGGGGAATAGACAAGAAAGATCTCTCACAGCAAAGATAAAAGTCACATTTGTTAATGGAACTCAACATGAATTCTGATCTAATAAGAGGAGCCGCAATGACGTATTTGCAGAAGTGACGACGTGCTGTTACCACTGGACTGGTAACAAAGGAATATGTTTTTCTTGTTTATTTAAATCACCAGTTGGGTTTTCCATTTGATGAAGTCCCACAAATTCAGGAACAATGTCTCCAAGCAGCTTCATGGACATTAAAGGGAGTCCTAAGGTATACCATCTGAGATATTTACATGGTGAACTACTGCATCTGTTAATGAACATTCTGATGTATTGTATAAGACTGGAGAGAGAGAAAAGCGGAGTCTTAGGACATCAGTTTTGTCAACCCTCTATGTAGATCAGGCTGGCAGTGGATTATACATTACGGTACGACTGTTCGGTGCTTGTTTTCACTTTGTGCCCAGTATACTGTAAGCTGTAAGTTTTACATAGTTAAACTTGGCCTGAGGAGAGTGTGTGTGATTGCGTAAAGGGGCAGGAGAATATGGCAGGCAGAGGTCAAAAGGCATCGTGTGCCCGCAGCCATGGATGTATTAGACAAGGGATGAAGTTTTCAAAGTTGGCTGGGGCAGGGCGATGTCTACTGAATTAGCATATGTGACGATGTCCACAGTGAAACGTCACGATGGACGATGATATCATTGCTGGGGGGTTGAGGGGTCAACTTATGGGCTACTACTGTAAAGGTACTATAATTTTAACTGATCGAACTGTGATAATGTGTTCGAATTTAAAATTGATATTAATTGATTGATATTCAGACATCTTCCTCCCTGGTCATTTCTAGAGGGTAACATGCAAATTGTGAAATGTTCGGGAGATGGTTAAGGTCAGGCATTGACCTCCAATAGTTAGGGTTAGGCATTGACCTCCAATAGTTAAGGTTAGGCATTGACCTCCAATAGTTAAGGTTAGGCATTGACCTCCAATAGTTAAAGCTTCAGTAGGCAACTCTTTTTTGGCATCATTGGGCAAAAATTCCATAATAACCTTTCAGCATATTGTAATTCAAGTGTTCTGAGAGATAATTAGACTTCTGCACCTCCTCATGGCTCTGTTTTCAGGCTTTAAAAAACCTAGCCCGTGACGGAAGACTTTGACAAATCCCAGTTCATTTCAGAGAGAGAGCATTCCTATTGGCTGTGCTCCGGCCATGTGAGCGGTGCTTGATATTCCCTCAAGAGATCTCAACATAGCTGCCGGGTCACAAACTTCCTCATTTTACAGCTAAACAGTACACTACAAGATGATTCTGAAAACATTTGAGGCGAGAAATAGGCATTACAGTAACAGAATATTGATTCATATTTGATCAGCTCTGACTAGTTTGACCGTTTGGTCGGAGTTCGCGAGTGACTGACAGCCGGCTCTCAGAAGCTAAACGGCTGACGCCAGATCAGCTCTGACTGGTTATTTTCCTCCGGTCTGTGAAATCCTGCAGATGCCGTAAGGAGCACCGGAGGACACAGAGGAACATGATTATTTTCAGATTACCTGTTTCATGCACTACTGTCAGGATATAGCGACCGTTTTATAAAAATCACTTTTTTTAATCATATTTGCTCCAATCTTGCCTACTTCAGCTTTAAGGTTAGGCATTGACCTCCAATAGTTAAAGTTAGGCATTGACCTCCAATAGTCAAAGTTTGGCATTGACCTCCAATAATTAAGGTTCGGCATTGACCTCAAATGGTCTCGTGAGAGTTTTTGCAATTTGAGTGTTACCTTCTAGGCACGAGCGCGCTCTCGCTGCACGTCTGTATAATATACAGTATTATATAGCCAGACCCATCTCCACAGCTCTGCGTCAGCGCTACAGAAAGCTCTAGCTCCACACATTTTCATTCTGGTATAGGGGGGATAAAAAACGCTCTGGCTTGTTTGTATTTCTTTAATCCAATCACAATCGTCTTGGGCGGCGCTAAGCACAGGATGCAGCGACGGTGCCCTTGCATAATAGATAGATAGCAGAAGGGGAGGAGAATGCAGTGTTAGATATGCGGTAAGTGTCAGACTTGTACCCACAGTGCGCATCCGGTGACTCAGTATAGGCCTAGTATAGAGTCATCTAAACTGATCAAATCATGTGGGCACAAAACCTGCTACAGGAGCCATTACGAATAAAACGATGTCTGTCATCTTATCAATCTTGCCGTTCTTTCTCCTGAGATGAGTGTGTTCTATAGACTGTAAAAATAAGTGTGTTCATACTTGTACCAATAGCTCTCTCTCTCTCTATCTCTCTCTCTGGCATTGGAGTATTTCTCTAGTCTGTTGATCCCACCCCAAGGGAGTTTGGGTAGGAGGGACCTCGCTTCCCTGTGTTTACATTGTGTCTAATACCTCTGTCTTGTTAGCTTTTCCCTTTTGCTGATGGTGGACCCAAGGGAGCACAACAGGTGATGAATGTTTAATGTAGAGAAATCGGAGACTACAACTAATGAGAATACAACTGCAAGACAATGGTTTGTAAAACAAATTGTTATAAAACTGTTTTATGTCCTTTAGTCTTTATAAGAAAAAAGCACAAATAAATCAAGTCCACACAATGCCCGCACACAATGTAAAATGCACTGATCAATAATTTGCAAGCCATGTTTGCATATTTATATCTAGTTTTTACATTATGAAGCTAGAATTAACATGAGTGGTTCAGAATATTTGCCCTTATTTGTTATGTATATTACAATCACTCAGTCGTAGTTCACACATCAATAATATGAGGGCAGCAGCAATGTAAAACATGCGTGAATGCAGAATATGGTGGAACTGATAGTTTACAAGAAACCCTTCCCATGTTGATATACTGTAGTTGATAACAGAGAGTAAGAAAAACTGACATCATTAAGATTCACCGACACAAGCAAACCTCCTCCAACCCCCAGATGACTATCAAGCACTGTGTTTTCTAAGCATGGAGGTAATGAGACAAATACGTATTACTCAAGTAAAAATGGCATGAATATTAGCATCGCATTAGGCCCTGAATTTAATGATGTTATAAGTACAATATGTCACAGTAACTAAGAGGCAAAATATACTTTTTATAGGGAAGAAGGAGAAGATATGAAGTCGGTTTCAGTGCAGTGTCTCATACAGAAGCATGCCTAAGCGTGGATGGAGTCATGAATGAGAAAATGATACTGAATCAAATCATAATTGAGCTTAACATGCCATTGCGTGGGATGGTGAAGTAAAATTGCTGTACAACATAATTTGAGTTTATTAAAAGTAATGACTTGTGTTAAGTGAATCTATGGTGATCGCTTAGTGAGAAATGGGACCATCAGTACTCACTAAAGGGGTGCAAGGGGTCCAATATTCAGGGTTCAGCTCGGCTCGCGGACGGAGGTCCAGATATTCGGGGTTCAGTTCAGTTCGGGCACGTGTTAATGTTCCCTTCATGGAAGATTGAAAAAAAAGTCTGTTAGAATTGATATCTTTGGTTTGTTTGTCATTTATACAAATAGTATAAATATTATACTCTTTGTTTGTGAGTTTTAAGAGCTCACAAACCCAATATATTTCAATCCGGTGCAAAGAAAAGTAAACATATTGTAAAATGCTTCAAATGCTTTGTATTACACCAATTTTACTGCCCTCAGGTGAGCTCGTATTGTCTTTTCATTGAATAAAGATATACCATTAGCAAAAAAGCATTATGTATAATGACTATTCACAGTAGAGCAATTAAAAAAATGCCAATTCAACATTCCACAACAAATTTCCAACAAGAATTCCTGTAAAATGAAGAGCAAATTATAGTCCAAATGAGGTTAGAATCCAGTTTTCCATTCCTGAGGCCCCGTGGCCCAAATGACAGGCCAGTGGAATAGACTGAATCTGCTGGGCCCCATGAGGTCTATGATGTATACTGTAATTATCTGCTGATTCTCAAAATGGCTGTGTGTAATGAGGCTATGCAGCATGAAGCCCCAGGCATAAATCACTGTCTTTAACTGACTTCCAGATGACCAACAACAACACAGAGCAGAAGCAGAGAGAAAGGAGGGAATGGGTTATCTGGGCGGCAGCACTATATAGCATCCAACTTGTGCTCCTTATCAGCAAAGGCCATATTGTTCGCCAAACTTCCTTCCTTAAGACAGTTTTCCGTCTCCTAAAAATAGTCAACTGACTTGCATTTATTCTCAGTTATTTATCCGTTGTACTGCTTGGCTACCAATATATTAACTGCTCGCAGCTTTATTTAGCTATGCAACACAGGT
The DNA here is from genome assembly GCA_916701645.2 of Sebastolobus alascanus. NCBI lineage: Eukaryota > Metazoa > Chordata > Actinopteri > Perciformes > Sebastidae > Sebastolobus > Sebastolobus alascanus. The sequence goes on from CAKAOJ020000231.1 coordinate 215,360, forward strand.
GGAGAATTTTTATTGATGCAGTGTTAGGCTCGGCTATGTTGAATGGCAACATGCCAGTCAATCTGTCAGACTGTCTGCTGTCATTGGCATGAAACTGTTTCCATCGTCTGACTCACACACACAAACATAAACAAATAAACAGCTACCACCCCCACCACAACACACACACATTCTGAATATGAAGAAGAATATAAGTGCATACAGGTTGACAGTTACTTAGGAGTACTGGACCGTATACAGAATTGGGTGGATGATAACATACTGTACATTTCAACCAGATACAACAGTATCATCTCTTGTCTCCACAAAATAATAATCTAATAAATAATGCAGCCCGGTCACACGGAAAGGCGTGAGAATGACACGATAATGCTCAAGACAAAAGCATGTAATAAGAACACTGTTCTTGCTTGAGCCGTGTCATTTTATCACCATGTAGTCTGTACTGACTGCAATGTAATTACGTAGAATAAGTAAGGGATAATGTACAGTGAGCCGGTCATTGTTGTGAAGGAAAGCCGGACAGGGCGATGCCGCACGTGAAGTGGAGGGGTCTCTCATCGCCCTGAAGGGTTTTTTTTCACAACAATGACCCGCTAACTGTACATTATCCCGCTTATTACACGGCCACTTACTTAAGAAATCAATAATTTGAAACAAAACGTTCCGCCAGAGTTCGACATCGGATCTGCGCCCGTAGCAACGGTCTGTTATACATAGCAACGGTCTGCTATATAGAAATAACAGACCGCAGAACGCCGTGATTAACTAATCAGAATCGAGTTTTCAACAACGCCTTGTAATAAAAGGGGAGAAAGACCACTTATAGCGGACGGGAGGGGAGGTGGATGGGTCCAAAAAACACAGGACTTTTCCGATAAGGAGACCGGTGCTCGGAACTGGGATTTTGTTTTGTAAGTTACGTCAGTGATGTTTGTCACATGTTTTCCGTAGTGATGTGATGTTGTTTCCGTACATATTTTACTTAGGTTAAGTACTTAATTTAAGCCCAATCATGACATTTGTCCTAAACCAAACTAAGTGGTTTTATTGTCTAAACCTAAGTGAGTGGTTTTGTTGCCCCCTGCTGGTACTGCACATTATTACACGTGTGTAATATTCACGCATCGGCAAGGCAAAATGTGACACTTACACGCTATCCTCTGGTAGACAGGCAGGTCTATTACATGCTTTGGCGTGATATCGGGTTAAATAATGTTCGTTATAAATTTCGTTATAATATAAAAAAAAGTATTTTGTTTAAATAGTGCAATTTTCATACAGTGGGTTATGTGTAACATGGCAGGCATGGTAACTGAAAATGTCATCTACTGTATTACTGTACCATACTTTTTTGTGATAGAAGTTAGTGTTGTTAAGATTTTTGATTAGGTCGGAAATCCAAACCCACCATTGAACAATTTTGGTTTTTGAAGATACAATTGGACACAGTGACAAAAATTGTTAATTTATGTTTAAGCCCTGTATCCTATTCAGGTTGCTGTTAATCAAAACTTGATTTGTGTTGACTTATTTCTCGTGTCACTTTAACTATATAGTTAAAATTCTAACATACTATACCTAATATGTGCCAAGACAACTTTTCTCGCAATAGTTTCCCAAATTCTTCCAATTATTGGCAAAAGCTGAGGGAAATAGGTCAAAGAGAGGTAGAGCAATACTCCGAACCTTTGGTATGCACCTCCTAATATATTCCACTTGTCTGTCACTCTAATTAATGGCAGTACATCTCCATAACCCGCTCAGAATGTGAGATTATTTATTAGTACCTAGCCATTTATCACCAGTGGGATAAGTGACAGAGAGAGGGGAAGTGAGAGTTGGCAACATAATAATTGATCATTTTTCAGTCCGCAATGTCAGAGTGATCCTGGTAAATCCTGGGTTGCAGTGTGTAATACTGTCAGCGCTGACAACAAAAATAAGGTGCGTGAATTAAGCAGGTTATTAAGATTGATTGAGTGCTGGCAGTGACATGAGGTTTCAGTAACTTTCCATTAGCTGAAATGGCAAAAGTAGAACATTTGGGATTGAAATGTTGCAGCAAAAGATAAACAGATAATTAAAGTTATGGTAGCACAAAGAAAAGAGGAGTCTACTTTTGATATGTTCTGCTTTCAATTGATATTTGGACTTCATTTGAACTGTCAGGCAACTAAATGTATTAAAGGGAACCTATTATGTTTTTGTGCTTTTTTCTTTCCTTTAATGTGTTATATCGTTTTGTTTGTGCATGTAAAAGATCTGCAAAGTTATAAAGCCCAAAGTCCACGCAATAGGGAGTTAATCTCTTCCACAGAAACACTGCTCCTGAACTGCTTGAAACGCCTTCATGGAAGTCCCGCCTCTTCCCTAACGTGGTGATGTCACAAAGTAACACATTTGCATAATGTCTACGCCCTCAAACAAAGCTAGCTAGAGCGGAGCTGGAGCAGAGTCCAAAGAGTTTGGTTTTGTTAACCAATCACAACAGAGTGGGCCAGCTGACCAATCAGAGCAGACTGGGCTTTTCGGGAAAGGGGGGCAGGAGCTCAAACAGAGTGTTTCAGACAGAGAGTGAAAAGAGGTGTTGCAGCACAGCCTGTATGAAAAAAATAAAGTGTTTTTTGAACATTGAAGTATGTAAACATGTTATAGTAGAAACACAAAATACAAGTATGCACCTGAAAATATGCATAATAGGACCTCTTTAAAACATATAGAATGTAAAGTTCTGCCCAAGACAAACTGCTAAATGGAAAATAGTGGTACACTGTAGGTGATTTGGTCTTTTGGGGGGTGAAATTGATTCGGTTTCCAATTTAATTGAAGCAGTATAGGGGCTGAAGGGACTGCTGAGGGTGGCATGACTGATGGAGAGTCCCACATTGAAATTTACAGTGCCGTTGAGGGGACAGTTGCATTACAAATGGAGAACAAAATGAGACTGAAATTAAACCAGCAGCGCATCATAATGCAGTCTCAACTGACTTTTGGTAATTTTGTGGCTAGAGGCATGTGCATCTATGCTGCAGTGGAATAGGTGTTGAGGGATACATTTTCAGTTGGTGTGGGTGGGACTGGCATCAGTCATGACCAGTTACAACACAACAGTCCGGACAAAAAAAAGCCCCCTCCCAAAAAGAAACCGATTTTCTTCTGTGGGAGATGCAGCTTTGTGACAAGTGAATATATGGCACCTTATATTTGTGTGGGAGGATATACTGTACAGTAACACATTTGCTTACTGTGTTGTTCATGTCCCAGAGAAACCATTGCTCAATTCAAGAACAGGTCAAATGATCTTAGAAAAAGAGCCACTGAGGACCGGTGGTGGACAGCAGGGATAGGATAGGAGGGGGCATCCACCAGCCATTTCCTGACATCTTCAGAGGGTGCTGACACTTTCACATTTCTCATTTCACACATCCTGGTGCACAATCTTTGCTGGATGACAGTCATCCGCACACACAAACACATTTATACATGAATGCATACAAAAAGAAAATTCAAATCATTGGATAAGATCCGTAACAAGTATAGGTGTGATTAGCTGAGCAATACGAGCTCAAATCCACCAGAAGGCCTTCACACCTTCATTTTTCAGCCCTGTCTCCTACAAAATACGTCCCCATACATCTAAACTGCATTCTCAATTACGTTTGGGGGAAACGTATTTTCTCACGGATTATGGTCGTTTTAAACAGTTTTAACGCTGTAAATTGAAACAAACAAAGAAAAAACGAAACAAAACTACTTGGTTAGGTTTAGTAAAAAAACATTATGGTTTGGCTGAAAATTAATATGTTTGTTATGTTATTAAGCTATGTAGGTAAATTAAAATAAGTGAACCTTAAATGTTAGTTAACCACGGGACACAAACAGCGGCCTCCTGGGTGAAAGTCCTGTGATTGTTTGACCCATCCACCACCCCGAACTCCTCCCTGCGCGGACTTAGGTGGACTATCGTTATAAACATAATCCTCGACAAAATATGTTCCCATTCACATACTCACACAGGCTCCGCCCTCTACTGGACGCTATGGTTAACCGCTAGAGTCCAGAAGAGAGCCTGTGCTTATAGAACTAGGGTTACAATATTGTAACCTTTGTTTCTCTCAAAACGTAATTCACAATACAGTTTCATTGTATGGGAACGTAATTTTTAGGAGACAGGGCTGTCATTTTTATACCTGTTCCACCTGTGCAGGGTTAGTGAGGGTTTGTGCATGTGTTGGTGCATTCCAGCATGCACTGGGAGAGAGACAGGGCACACACTGGGAGGGTTGCCATTCTGTTACAGGACCAGCACACATCGATAGACAATGTTATTCATGTCTATGGGCAATTTAGAGTTTGCAGTTTAGCTAAACTGCTAGTCATTGAACTGTGGTAGGAAATTGGAGCGCATGCAATGCACATTGATTCAAACCCAGAACCCCTTTGCTGTGAAATGACAGTTCGAACCACTGAGCCACCGTCCTACGTACTGCGCCTAACTTTGAGATTGACACACAGTTCATAGTGAGTCACCAAAATACCAAATGGGCATGAGTAGGAAAACAACCATGTGGCTTTGTCAGCACAAAGCTCAGCCATGTGCCACCATGAAATTAGAGATCCGGGTGTTTATGCCAAATTGAGTCTTGTTCTATTACCTCTGTGTCCAACAAGTGTTTTCCACAGATGAGTCTCTCTAACCATTTGTACTATAGCACTGAACATGTTGTTAGCTGTAGCTACAATTTGTAGCCACAACAATTGCTTTGGACAAAAGCATCTTGCAAATGAAAATATATCAAATATAATATAAAAAAAATAACACTACAGTAGCTGTAAAAGTTCATCTGTATAACAAATAATTAATGTTGCTTTGGATCACATTGGTAACCCTGAAGAAAATGAACATTTATGACCAACATGTAAAGGTGAGAGTAACAACACACTGTTGAAAGTCTCTGTGGGCCAGTAAAGCTACTCTGTTGAACTGTGAGAAGAACTGAGAAGATGAGTTTCATTAGGAGGATAAAACACACTTTAATCAGCTTTACCATTAGTCTGCCGCTGCCAAGCCCTCCCAGTCACAGCAGACCTTTAGTTCTGTTTAATTACCTTAGAGATACCACTGTATGCACTCTTCCTTGACATCACGGGACAAGATTCATTTCTCAACAAGTGTTGTGTGCATGTGTGTGTGTGTGTACTGCTAAGAAAAGAACATGATGTTTATCTTGTGACTAGTGGTAAGACTCCAGAGGGAAAAACGATACTTGTGGATGACTCATCTCAGCTCTTCGATCATTATTTATTTACTTAGCCATTTGTTTCTTCATTAACTAATCACGTCAATATATTAAGACAATATTGTGATGCAACAGTTTAATTACAAAAATACTTTTTTTCATGAAATGGACGTGATGCTGGCAATTATGAAACTGGAAAACGGAGAGCAAACTGGGTAGAGTCATCTGAACAGATAATATACAACGATGACCATATTCTACTTATAGCAGCGTTAATAGTTAACACTTAAAGCACAGTAAAATCAATCACAGCATCATCTGACTTGTCTCTGGAAATTACCCAATATGGGTTAATATATTAAGGCAATAACCGCCCTGTGCTGGCGCGGCTGTCTCCTAAAGCTAAAATGAGCCCATAAAGGGGTCCTGTGTGAGGAATCTTCCTCTGGGCATCAGACGGAGATCAGCTGAGCAGCAATCCCTACTTCATACCAAATAATTAGATTCTACTGTTCAGTTTTTATTTTTTATGTCTCTGCACTGGCGACAGTCGTGGTCGGAGACATTATGTTTTCGGGTTGTCCGTCTGTCCGTCTGTACGTACGTACGCCCAGTCCATTCTTGTGAACATGATATCTCTGGAACCCCTGGAGGGAATTTCTTCAAATTTGGTACAAACGTCCATTTGGACTCAAGGAGAAACTGATAAGAATTTGGTGGTCAAAGATCAAAGGTTAAGGTCACTGTGATATCACGTTCGTCCAATTCTCGTGAATGCGATATCTCAGTAACGTCAGGAGGGAATTTCTTTAAATTTGGCAGGAAACGTCCACCTGGACTCAAAGATGAACTGATTCGATTTTGGTGGTCAAAGGTCAAGGTCACTGTGATCTTACATACGCCATATAGAGGGATGAAGTGTTGTTGTAGGCCAACCAGGAAGTTAGCATTGTCCTGATTCCCTCGACAAAAAGCCAATGGGATTTTTCCATTGTGTTTTGGATTAATGCAGAAAATAAGCTCTGTGGCAAACACACGTTTATGATACTTACACGTTTTGTTCAGCAAGATCATTTTCACAAATGAACACCACTTTTATGATTTTTGAAGTGTAAATGCAATCGCCAGAAGTAAAAAGCTAATAGGCTATAGATGAATTACACCATGGTCGCATAAGCACAGGTATACACAACGAGGCTGTAAAGGCGGACGAGTCGGCGTGATGACGTTTAGATGTCTCATTTAGCCACTTGTTAGCAACCGCCTTTTTTAAGACACAGAAAGGCTTAAAAATTCCCAAGTGGGGTATTTATTGTTGTATTTTATGTCGTAGAACAAAACGTTAAAATCTCTTAAGCTTGTGTTAACCACAGACCTTATTTCAGGCATATGACTAAAAACCCATTCAAAACACCATTGACTTCGTGACGAGGGAACTGGAAGTGCTAAAATGCTAACTCATTTCCAGGTTTTAGGACTCATTCATGTAGCACTCTACTGTCATGATATCTCAGAGTGAATTTCTTCAAATTTGGCACAAACGTCCACTTGGATTCAAGGAGGACCTGATTCAATTTTGGTTGTAAAAGGTCAAGGTCACTGTGACCTCACAAAACATGTTTTTGGCCATAATTCAAAAATGTATATGCTAATTATGACAATTTCACACAAATGTCTCATAGGATAAAATGATGAAGTGATGACATTTTGCACAGACATGGATGTAAACTGCAACTTGACTGGTTGGCGGAGGCATACAACCACAAGGCCGTAATTCTAGGAATGTACAAATGTGAGGGATTGTGTAGTTGGGATGCAAGGAGAGGCAAAGTGCTCAATGCAAAGGAAAATGGAATGCAGGGAAGGCAATTGGTGATGATTAGAAAATGCGAGCGCACAAGAGGGTGCTACTAACTTATTTATATTAAGCTGTTGAGATGGCTGGGCGAGAAAATCTGTGATTATTATTCTTTGATTTGCAAAGCCACGCCGTGATTGGCCCTTCCTTTGGTGGCGGCATTAAACTTTATGTTTATGGGTCCCAGTGTTAAGCCCATTTCCACGCTCCCCATTCCACACACTAAGTATTGACATTCCATTTAAGTTGACGACAGTGAGGAGGGTATTTTATGACAGAAATGTAATGGGAATGCATGCAGCGGGTATTGCAGTAAAAAATATCACCCAATTACAAGAACATCTTTGCATAGTTGCAGAGTAAAGAGGGTATGCATGGTGCACCTCTGCTTTGTTCAGAAAGAACAAAGGGAGAGGGATTCATCTGAGCCCTCCCCTCCGCTCCCTCTGCTGCATTAAAACACATACAATGAGAATATTCTCTAATGGAAAACCTACTCTGTGTATGTGTGTGTGTGTTGCCCACAAAAATTAATATAGAGCTTATGTTTGATATGATAATTAATTACACAAGTTTAAAAATGCCCCTGCTACATGTAAATTAACGCAGACACAACGTCTAAAGTGTGTTCAGAGAGGGAAGGGAAATAAATGTAATACTGTGGATTGTTAACATGGTTATTCAATGAAGGTGCTTTGTGAGCGAATGGAAAACAAATTAGGTTAAAGTCTTGTGACAAGATAAATAAAGCCCTGATCAATTAAGTGGTTGAAAAAGACGGCCGTCCAGCACTCAATGGGGGCAGTCTTGCTGTTACAGTCTCATTCTTGAGCCACAGAGAAGCATTGATTCTCCCTGGCACCCTGTCCTTGTCATTAAAGTCGATGCTGAGGCCAGCCCAAACCATTCTCAACAACCGCTAATGGCTTCAAGGAATTCAGCCGGACTTGTGGCAGAATTCTAATAAGCAGGTTTTATGAATTGTGAGTGCAGGAACGAGAAGGCAGAAAGCTGCAGGTTGTCCAGAGAGCACAGCGAATGCATTAACAAAACTAGAGACCATCTTGTGATGGGATCACACCAGCTGCGACACAAAATCTGGCCAGGGGCGTAAAGTGGGGTGAGCAAAGGGCCGCTTCCCACTTCCTACCCCCCTACTTCCAGCACCCGTGCTGGGAGCACACCCATCTTCGAACTCGACCTTCATTTTCATCTCAACTACACACCTGTAAAGTTTCGGGACTGCTTCTTGCACGGTTGTGACGTTATCGTGCTGACAGACAGATAAACATCTGGCAAAGTACTCAAAACCACCTCTGTGGTAGCTCCCGCAAACAGTAGGTGTTTCCAGGACCACATTTTCCATGATGACACACACACACACACGCAGACTCACAAGGTGAAAACAATACCAGCCACTCGCTGTGGCGGCTGATAACAATTCTCTGCCATTACTGCACAGTTGGAACTACTTCTGTTCTAAGACGCTGAAATGAGATTGTAGTAATAGAGATGTTAGTTTTTCTGATGAAACAGGTTGCAATAGTAACTAGAGACCATCTTGCAATGGGATCACACCAGCAACAACGCTAAATCAAGCTAGGGGCGTAAAGTGGGGGGGCCCCTTCCCTGAGTCCTACCCCCTTACTTCCAGTGCCCTTGCTCGGGCCACACCCATCTTCGAACTCAACCTTCATTTTGATCTCAACTACACCCCTGTAAAATTTCGGGTCTCTTACGCTATCGTGGTGACAAAATCTGTCCATAGAAAGACAGAAATATGCACACCTGGCGAAGTACTCAAAACCCCTTCTGTGGTAGTTCCCGCTACAGTAGGTGTCACCAGGACCACATTTTGCCACGATGACACACGCACAGACTCATATGTGAAAACAATACCAGCTACATGCTGTCAGAACTGGTAATAATTGTAACCTGACTGAACAAACATTTCATCTGTTTTAAAAGCTGTTTCCTATTAACAACAAAAACTAATATGTAAAATTCAAGTTCAGTGAGAAAAGTTTTTTCTCTTCTTCTTTCTTATTTTTCTCCTTCGCCCTTCAACTATTCTGTAAGAGCCCCTTTCAACCTCCAAGTGTAGAGCTTCATCTCACTGGGGGTCTCGTCTGCGCTTCTGGCCTCAGAATAGTGTTACCCTGGGACTCCTCCCGAAGGAGCCGTGTACAAATGGAGAAGAAAGTTGTTGCAGAGCAGCACTTTTCCCTGAGATCAGTTGGGTTTCTAGTGGTCAGTCTGTTGTGTACTTTTCTGACCTTCCTTTTTTCTTCTGCAGACCGTAGTTCTTGCTCCTCCACCTCTTGAGAGAACAATATCGTTTTGAATAGATATACTCTAGGTGTAATTTAAACTGTTCCATGACCTTGTATGGCCCACACTTTTTAAATCATCCCTTTATACTCCTTAGAATTTTCTACCATATGCTAAGACAAGTTTTGAGTGCAAAAAACATTGAATCCACCATTTCCTTTACACAATCTTAAAGTTATCTTTATGAACTGGGTCTCTGGCCATGGAAAATATTTATTTCGAAATTAATAAATAAACATTTTGAATAGTATCTGCTCTTATGGGCACTAACAGTCATTGTCTGTTGGTCATCGTGTTGAGAGACAGCTCAGATCAAAATGTGTTCATTAATTTACTGTAAAACCAAACCAACTACATCCTCCGAATTTAAAATAGTTAAAGTTCAACATGAACAAGAAGGGAAAGACAGGTGATCTTATAGAATCCACTGAGAGAGGGATTGATAGAAACATAACACCATTTCACTGTCAGAGGAGCAAGTGACAGCTGTTTTATACAGCTTCACAACCATCCTTACACAACACAGACATTTTCTGTCTGTCTCCTGTACGTCTCTATCTGTCTGCTTCTGTCTTTGTTTCTCCATCTAGTCAAAAGCTCTTTGTTCCTTCTGGAACTGCTGCTCTGCTTCACAAGAGCTCAGCGAATTGAAGGAGCTGTTGCAGTAAAAGTGCTGCGTTTAAGTCAACTGAGCATTCCCCCTCGAGGCCGAGCAATGCTTTCACCCATATACGTCCAATTTACAAGGTACGTGCCCATCTTCAGACTCACTCTACCCCACCCTGTTGAATCTAGCACAGATCAATGAAGGGTGGGATCAACCCGTTCTCACTACCAGCTCGTCAAATACCGCCGTTTGGTAAGTGCCCCTCTGCATCGGAAACCGACGCACGGAGGCACCCTTTAGCGACTGTGTGTGAGGAACCGGGCGAACTCCAATGTAAACCCACCCGCAGCGTTATTCGACGGTCGGAGCAAGTGACGTAGTGTTGATAGCCTGAGAGTCCACTAAGGGCGGGTGGGAGGGGTGGTGAATGGGTCAAACAAACACAATGCTTTCAACCAGAAGACCGGTGTTCGTGTCCCGTGTGAAACGGGCGACAGACATGGACAAGCGTTGACTTATTTTGTCACGTCAGTCTTTAGTCAAGTGACTCGTCGGTATAGTCAGTCCCGTGAGTCGCTAGTCAGTGAACTTAACGTCAACCACGACCGTTTCTTAACCCTACCTAAGTGGTTGTGTTGCCTAAACCTAACTTCCTGTGAAAATGGAAGTTTTGTTTGAAAGGACACTATGCATGTAACAAGCGTATATTGACACGCTGTCCCTTGTCCGTCCAAAAGTAAAGCAAGAGGGCTACCCTGTGTGTCGGTCTCCGATGCCGAGAGGCACTGACCGATCGGCGGTATTTGACGAGTTTGGAGTGAGAATGTGTTGGGTGGGATAATTGGAAGAATTTAAAGTAGCCTAATTCCAAGATATCCAATTTGTGAGTATAGGTTACAAAGCATAGGGCTGTTGCCTACCATAATGTATAACTTAACCAGAATGTGAGACATTATTCTCTAACCTTACTAAACATTACTTCCTTCCTGACGGGGATTCTTACGTTCTTGAAAAATACTGACTCACAAGATTGAATCCTGCACAGCCCTCAGGACATAGTGTACATGTAAACTGAATGGCAACTTCTCTTTTTCTGTGCCAACTTTTTGGATTTTTAGCAACAATAGCAAGAGTGCAGGGCTCCAAGGATGCCATTGTCGGTTCAAACCACTTTAATCCGGTTGGAAGTAAGGGGCAGCACAGCCTTTACTGTATGTACAGCTAACGGGCTTTTAAACACTCAATTTGGTGCTAAACAGATAAGCTAACTTAACTGATAAAACATAAAAAGACTCCATTGTTAATTGCATGCAACTTCTTTACGTAATACTGCCTGAACTACTTACTCATTACCCATTTCATAATGACTGGCCTAAGAGAACACTATAAGTACATACATGGGAACAACCGGCAAACTGTAACCTGCCAAAATGTTCCACAATGTTCTGCAGGTTGTTCTGTCGAGTTAACAGCTGAAGCCTGACAAAAGCAGTCTGTGTACTGATCAGTGGCCAGCTGTGCCTGAGATTCTCCTGTCGACATAACAAAATGTGAGTATTACTGGATGTAGAAAATGTTCCACGTGTCCTTTACAGTCTTGCAGCCTTAATAAACACAAATATTGCAGTCCCTGAACTCTGTTGAATGTCCACTTATTGTGTTGCATTTTTTTTTCAACAAAGGTGCGACCTCTGAGCCGTGTGTGCTCCCTCCTGACTCTCTGCCAAAACTCGTCCCTGTTAATGTTTTCCTCTGCCTCCCTCTCAAAGAATAACCGTATCAAATCATGAAATGGTAATAATGTGGCTGTGAAATGTGCTACTGGAAGCAGTTGTTTTGCACTGTGGTTTTTCTTTCTTATCAGACACTAGTAGTCACAGTTGGGTGCCGAATGTAAGGCGGGTACCCACACGGCTCAAACAAAAGCCTCACGATGAGACACTGATAGTCAATTAAAATTTCATCAACTGGTTGAAAAGATTCATGGATGTGTGTCTGTCAGCATGTCGAATGCGGTTTGAGAATGTTTATGTTTAAATGTTAGAGAGCGTTACAGCTGACGGAGTGAGAAAATACCCGTATTTGTCAGCACTTTTTAAGAATTGTGGGACTTGTATGTTGGGCGTAGGAGACATAGGCTTTATTTTCTTCCCGGCTTTCAGTGGATTTAACAGCAGAGCAACCTAGAAGTCATGATAGTCACATAATATGAGGATATTTCTTGGCTCAAAGATGAATCCCTATGGTAGTAATATAAACACTGAATATTTTACTTTATATAGTTCCTGAATTCACATTTTTTTCTATTTGTCGACACGGTTGCATGAGGGGGGAACAGATTGAAGTAGTTTCATATCACACTCACTGATCAAAACATCACATTTAAGTAGATTTATACCAACAAAATATACCAGTGCACAAGCTATAATTATTAAGTACATTAAATTAGCAGTAGTTATCAAGAGTTGCCACTGGCCTAGAGATGTTTCACTCGCGTATAATGTCTGTCAGACATATTTTATGTCATCAAGCTATCAAAAGCCCTTTCCAAAAAGTACAGCAATTATAACAACAAATCCCATCCATGCAGTACTTTTCCTGCCTGGGGTCAGGTAAAATGATGTTCATCTGTGCGGAGGATTGTATTTATTCTTTCTTAATATCTTGAATTGAAACAGAGCCCCGCCACTTTGGTGAAAAATAACGGATAGTTTACAGTTTTATTTCTGTTTGTTGGTCTCCATAAAATATATTGTCTGGATTTTTCTGATTAATCTACCCGTCAGACCGGCGAGAAGCAAAATTGGATGCCTTGAGAAAGTTTAGCAAAAGAAAAGTAATCCAGATTGGAAATATTACTGTCATTTGGAGTTAGTATACTGTCTGCAATATGTTTTCTGTGTTGACATCAAGGTGAAGTTAGAGGAATATGGAGGTGATGTATCGTTTCTCCAAGCTGCAATTCTGAATTGCAGACTGAACCGATTTACGTTGCTCTCAATGGTCTTCCCAAGATGTTTTGGATACAGCAACTTTCTAAACATAGTCAACACACACTCACACACACACACACACACACACACACACACACACACACACACACACACACAGACATACACACACACACACACACACACACACACACACACACACGCACACAAAAAAACATTCTTACAATTCGAGATGGACTGTGTGTTTGCTGTTGTGCATTCAAATGAGACACTCAGGGGTTCATTATCTTCCTTGCTGATGTAACCGACTCTCTAAAGACTGCACCTGTATCTGAACATAAGGTATTATAGTTACAGTAAATCATTTGAGAGGACAACTTTCCCTTTTCTTTTGTCAACACCCACTGCGTCTCAAGTTGGGTAAACATCTAGGAAGTTTATTTGTTCTTAATATTTGTTGCACCTTTAATGTAGAATGCACATAGTGAAAATCCATTTTAAAGATGGTTTGCGTGCAGATACACACTGTAAGGAGTGGAACACAAAGTCTCTAAATGCAAACTGTAGCTTTTAGTTAGATATTTATTTGTTATGTCTTTTTGTCCAGAGACAGATTTAGTCCATATTTACTATTGTAAATCTTTGCTATCAAATGCATTCCCTTCTACACAGTGTGTCTGTCTCTGAATATGATGCAAGTCAAATATAGTGAATTCAGTTTTTGCACAGAAAACAGGTAACAGCTAGCTGGACAGTGGACACATTTGCAGGCAAACAATACTTATTAGTCACGCTGATGTGACGTTATTTCACCCAGTAACCCAGTTTGCATGCATCATTTGGTATGTTACTTTATTCAGTGAGCTGAGATTTAATTAGATACAATCTGCATCATCTTAATATCAGATTTTAAAATAATCTGTGATTCTCTGATATTCTGTGATAAGAAATGTTTAGGTTTATTGATTGCATTGTTCCATGAATCACAATGTTTATCTAATTAAGAATATCAGAGATGACACATACTAATTATGGTCACTGCATTTTGTGTGGTGTGGTTTAAAGAGGACCTATTATGCTTTTGTGCTTTTTCCCTTTCTTATAGTGTCCGAATAGTTTGGTTTGGTTGACCAATCACAACAGAGTGGGCCAGCTGACCAATCAGAGCAGTCTGGGCGGAGCTCAAACAGAGCGTTTCAGACAGAGGGTGAAAAGATGTGCTGCAGCACAGCCGATATGAGAAAAATAAAGCATTTTTTGAACATTAAAGCATGTAAACATGTTCTAGCAGAAACCCCAAATACAAGTATGCATCTGAACATAAGCAAAATAGGTCCTCTTTAAAACTAAAAACTTATTTTGTGCATGTTAAATGAGAACTGGAGATGTAGTATTGCACTGTAAACATGGTATTTGTTGATGTATACTTAAAACAAGTTGTTATATTTTAGCTGTTTTAGTATTATTAGTATTATTTTTTAGTATTATTGCAGGTGCATGATCCTAACACATTGCCATATAACAGCCCTAAGTATATGTACAGTACTTAAATCTGTCTCCACTATTTCTCATGTTGATGCAGAATAGAGTACAGTAGCAGCTATAATTAAACAATGACTAAGCAGAAGAGGATATAAGGGGGAACTAGCATATGATGCAAAGTAGTTTTCTAACCTTTGAAGCTTCTTTAAGATATTGAAGTTTTTTATACATCACGGATAAGTATCTTGTTAACCATCCTCCAAGGTTTGAATGTCAAAAATACCAAATTTACTGTAATTAAAACACTTTCTTGTATCAAAGGAGCATCTGCCAGCTTCGTCTGTGGGTTGCGGTGAACCTTCTCCTCATGAATATGTAAATCAACAGTGAACCTGAGAAAAATCAACCTAAAGCCGAGGGCCAAAACCAGCCGGTAATAAATCACAAAGCGATAAGAAATAATAGCAGAGCGGATTCAAATGAGTCAACAGTGGCGCCACATATAAGGTAATCTACAATTAATAACACAAAGACATCAGATGTTATCTGCTCTGGTCAATCTCTAATGTCAGGGAATTAGAGGAAGTCAAGTGTGACAGCAGAGCTAATGGTCCAGATAGATTATCTCCAGGCTGATGGAGCTCGCAGACAAGCTAAAGTCAGCCAACTCAATGGTTCCTGACAGTGTCACCAAGGTTTACAGCTAGTGTAAACCTGCAGGATTTTGAGGATCTAGGGGTATACAGGGAGAGAAGAGATTTAGTGGGTCAGCAGTGTTGGAGATGACTGCCTTGAGCACAGTGTTATCACTGTTAAGGGAAAAGGTTCGATCCGAGGTGAAAAGAAAGAAATGCAAATATGTTTTTGATTAAGTTAGAGCTGCAGAAGCTATTTGATATTTCTGAAGGAGGTTTTGGAAGGCTACTAATTGCAACCAGTGGTAAAACCAATATTTTAGAAACTTTATTTATGCACTAATCATTTTGGACAACAGTTCAAACGCAAATATCCACATGTTTCAAAAGCTTGATCTCTTTGCAGCTCCGCACACTGAACACCCAGAATTGCTGTTCAGGGAAAATACAATCGGATGTTGAACAGAGGTTCACTTGATATTGCAGTATTGATTCTGCCTCATACTTTTAGACAAATTTCTTATGCCCTAAAGGTAACAAGAGGAAATAAAAGTGAAAGAAATCGCAGATCCAGGTTTTCCAGGCCTTTGGGAAGAAATTAAGTTCAGTTGGACTTTAAAGGGGCTGTTAGATGGAAGGCTGGATGTGATTTTGCCATCAACCTTTCACTTGCTCCACAGTCTGCTTTTGCAATAAATTCTAAAAGCTGCAGGTCTCTGGCTCTCCTTCTGTTCTGTGCCATAAAGCAGTTTTCATTGTGCGATCCGGCATATTATCCATGAAATCCAACCCCGGAGCGCAGGGATGTGAAATGCAGCGGAGAAGGCTGGAGAGGCTGCCAGTCTTCTAATTGTACTGCTATCTCATAATTCTTTGTAACATGTCGGTAATGTGAAGTGGAACATGAAGCACCTTTCAACATTCCAATGTGAATTTTCATATTTTCAAATTATTTTCCATAATAATGTAGGGAAAAGAATAGGCACAATGTGGAGACAAATTTTAAGACCCATACTGTCTTAAAAATTGTACCCAACCTACATATTATTTCCCCATTAGGGGTGTAACGATTCATCTACTACATCGATGTATCGATTTATATTCCTACAATCCAACTACATTGATAGGTACTCTGCAAGTTGTCCGTCACGGGGGACATATATCGATCTAAAATTGATTTGCAAGGTAAATAATCTATATTGTATCGATACTAAGAATTTGCACCTTGTATTTAAGCACGACTAACGTTATATGGATGTATTATTTAGCACTTTTAACTGTAAAGAAATGTTAAATGTTACTCGGGTTCACTCTCCCTGTGTATAACGCCATCGACATGCTCCAGCAGCGCCAATCTCAGAAAGACGACAACAAAACGAAGCATGGCTGATGGCGAGGAAGAGCCAGACGAGCGAGAGATTTTCAAGCCGTGTTTGAGGTCCAGCGTGTGGAAACATTTTGGCTTTTGCAAAAAGGGAGATGTCTTTGATAAATCGTTCACTGTTAGCAGAATATACAAAGGCCAGATAAAATACAACGGCAACACGACCAGTCTTTCCACACACCTACTGAGACACCATGCACTTTATTTTTTGTTAAATCTTACTGCTCTACCTGTAGCGACTTCAGGAAATAAACTAAAGCCGCTGAGAGGCTGAGGTCGGTCCCGGTTTGCTTGTCCGAGGCGCTACCAAAGTAAGTCACTGAGATCCGAAAATACGTTGAACAAAATGTTATTTAATGAAAATGATCAACTTTTTATAACCTGCACAAAATCGGGATAGTCAACAGCGATCAAAAGAAAATAGCGATCAACAAATAATACGGCGACCCACTCAGCCTCTCTTCCCTCCGGCACTCAGGTGAACAGCTGATTATATTAACTATGAATGCCGCCCGTATCCATGTGACCCATATCTCCCAAATAATCACGATCACATAATAAGAAATGTCACAATAATAAATGACAATATCACAAACACTAATAAATACCAATACCAAAAAATATAAACCATCATAACCCAAATTAACATCACTACAAACATGACTTCTTTCTGAAATCGTTCATGGCTCCTACAGTACCGTTTATATTGAAAATGAGAAGAGAAGCAGCAGGTTAGACCACTGTTCATTCGACCTGAAGAGAAGTAGGCTGCATTTTATTTTTTGTTCAGTATTATTGCTCTACCTTTTGCTCTGAAAATGAGAAGAGAAGCAGCAGGTTGGACCACTGTTTATTTAACTTGAATAGAAGTTGGTTTATTTTATTTTTTGTTGTTGTCTTGTATCTTGCGAAGTGAAGCAGCAGGTCCTGATGTTGCACTTTTTATTATTTTCAAATAAAAGGTGTATGTATTTGCCATTTATCGTTGTGTTTACTTGTTTATATCCATAATTAATTTATCCCTGATACCTTTACAAGAAAAACTTTGAGGATTCCTGACCTGCACTGTCCAGTATATTTATTTCACAGTCACACTGACTGAATTTTTGGCAAAAAAAAAGTTACTGTATCGATATCAAGTCATTAAATCGTATTGTATCTTATCGCTCTAGATTAACCCAATATCGTCCGTATCGGAACCATGGAAAGTGATATGTATCGTATCGTTGTAAAAACTTCTCGTTACATCCGAACAGTGCATTGAAATAAAAAATAAATAAATCAAGTTTAAACCTTAATTGACACCCAAGCAGCTGGACACTTTCCTACAATAAATGAATTGGCTCTTAACAGGTACACTTAAAACATCCATTGTAACTTTCACTCCAGGAGAGAATACAGTTTGTCTCTTGTAACAGTTTGTTACAGTACATGACAGCTGTGTGCAGAAAAGAGAGCACAATGATTCATAAAAGATCCTGTAGTGAAATTCACTGCAGGGGCTGGCAAATTCAGGGCACATCTGCCTCGTGGCAACAATACTCTAAATAAAAGTAATCACTAACACTCCAATCCAGCGGTTAAGCCTTGCATCTTCATTAAAGGCTCCCTGGGGAACTTCTAGCGCTATATGGAGATATATATTTCTATGAATGGGTCCCCGTTTTATTTGTCACATGCATGGTGTGACACTGTAACCAGTCCTACCAATGGTGTCGCACTATTCCACTGATCTACAGGTTGCCAAGATATGGTGCAAGGAGTCGGAGAAGACTGCACGCTAATAAACATGGATGTAAACAATGCTAGATTTAAAATAATTAATCGCTTTGTAAATGTTTCATAAGGAAGGAAATGAACATGCCACATGTTTTAGTAACAGTGAATGAAAACATAACTTTCATTTGTTTACAAGGAAACTCCACAGCGACGATATAAATTTGTCATCAGAGTTATTTTCTAAGCTTCCTTCAGAGCCACAGAGGACATTAATACAACTCTTTTCACAGGTTGAGTAGTACTCCCCATGAAAAGTAAATGGATTTCTTCTAGGGCTGTCAACCGATTAAAATATTTATTATTGGAAATCAATTAACAACACAAAAAATTGACAGATATTTTCCAGAAACCCTCACAGTTACTGCATTTAGCATTAAAATATGCTCAAATCATAACATGGCAAACTGAAGCCCAACAGGCAACAACAGCTGTCAGTGTGTCAGTGTGCTGACTTGATTATGACTTGCCCCAAACTGCATGTGATTATCATAAAGTCTGTAAAGGGAAGACTCGTGGGTACCCATAGAACCCATTTTCATTCACATATCTTGGGGTCAGAGGTCAAGGGAACCCTTTGATAGCTTCAATAGCCATGACAGCTTTTCCTCGCCAAAATGTAGCGGAAGTTATTTCGCGACCTTCGCGACAAGCTAGTATGACATGGTTGGTACCAATAGATTCCTTAGTTTCATATGATGCCAGTATCTTTACTCTACCTTTAAAACTGAGCCTAAAAACCAAAAATCGCAAGTTGTGTTGATGCGTTAAAGAAATTAGTTGCGCTAAACATTAATTTGCGTTAACGCGTTATTATCGCGTTACCTTTGACAGCCCGAATTTCTTCTGTGAAAACAGTGCACTGCTCCTTACATTTCTTGACTGTCTCTTGTGATATCAAACTGTTCTTTGGTCCTCCTTGAGAACTGAAACCTCCAACTATTTCAGGTTAGGCCCAACCTGAAAGTCCTGATTGTATTTGCTCCTTGGTTTCTCCAGGGGGCAGGATCTACCCGCAGGCCTCTAATTTAGTCCTTTGCCTGTCTTATCATACTGAAGAATCAAACACAGCAAATAGAAAGCATTTTCCACAGGGATGTTACTTTAGCAGCAATACAAACAGAAACCACTTGCTGCCTCAAACTGCATTTAATATGTTAAGATAACTTGTCAGGTGTGATTACAGTTTGTATCACAACTCTATCCTTCAGAGTTAAGCTCTCTGTGAACTTTGAGCTCACATTTGTTTAAGCGTGGAGCCTTTTTATTATGTTGAAAATTTGATTTGTTATACTTACTTTTCATTTTTCAGCGATTTCTTGTGCAATTTTTGTTTTCAGGTTTTATCACTCGGGCTGAGTGTCTGCATATCCTGCATATCGCACTTACATGCGGAGGACACACACACACACACACACCCCATAATAATGTGCAGATCTGCTGTAGTGATCACTGTCTCCCTCCTCAGAGATACTTAATGCCTAAATCTCTTTCTAACTGGCAGGGAATCACATAATTGGCTGTGGTCCATTTGCTCACCCGCGTGTGTGTCCTCTCACTAACAGCAGATTTTAATGAATCGGTTTTACAGTGATTAGAGCTCCTGGCTATAGGGAGGTCAGGGAGGGAGTGAGCGACTCTGACCACCGACAGACGGCCAAGCATGGATGTCTGTAGTGTGCATGGCCTGAGCCCAGTGTGACGGGCTTAATCAAAACGCTGTAGTTTTCTCTCTCCGTTGAAAACTCTCTGTCTGCTGTGTCACTGCACCTCGCTATCTCCTTCTAAGAATGTGCGTTACTATCTTTCTCCCTGTCCGCTCATGCAAACACGTACACACAGACCCTACAGTACTGTATATCTCTATTTCCTCCTTGCCATAATGCTATTAGTCTCCACACACAGTATCCATGGCACCCAAAACGTATCTCGAGGGGACTGAACTACAGGTGACTGAAGCAATTTAAAATGACGCTCACTCACGTCTGCCTTCTTTCACAGCTTATCCTGTGCAACAGCTGATAGAAATGTCAAAAAATAAAAAATAAAAATATCTTCTTTTAATTCAACCACACACGTTATTTAACTATTTAAAATTTTGCAGTATACAACGGATTTTTAAAATTCAATATCTTCAGCAAATTTTACTGGAGTGGAATTTTCACCGATTTGCTTTCATCTTTTTCATGATGTGCATATCATGATGTCGTCTATGTCAGCCATTCCCTCTGGGAAACAGATCAACGTCAGCTAAATGGGACCTCCGTGTATTGTAGCCAGAAGAACTTCTAAACATCCTTTCACCTTCAGCCTGAAGTGTACATTTACTCAAGTGCTTTATTTAAATACAATTTTGAGGTACTTGCTAGGGATTTATCGATTTATCGGCCGAACATCGGTAACAGTAGGAACATCCTCCATGGCGTGCAGCGTGTGCTGCAGTCCGTCGCCCATACTGGGATCCAGTCCCGGGTTAGCAGAGTGTAGCAGCACGCCGCCGTGGGTCCATCCAGCCCGGACAGCTGAGGCCTGAGGCGGCGCCAGCAGAGCAGCGCTCTCCATCTGCTCCCCGCAGCGTTCTGCCGCAGTTAGTCCACTAGCTATTCGATTGCGGATGGCGTCATTCTCTCGGATGCAGCCGCATAGTGGTAGTTGATGAGGTAGATGGGTAGGTTACTGAGGAGGAAGTGGGTATTCTCTCCTATATATTCCAATGGCTTTTTGGCTGATAGTTGGGTATACTGTAAATCGTCAAAAAAAGAGGTGGTGTTTGCCCCGTATACCTGCATATACCCTCCACTACACCATTGCTCGGACAGATAAAAAAATTAAATTAAAAAAATGCTAAAAAGGGTCGCCAAATATACTTAGACGGCTGTGAATATTTGGGCGGCCCGCCCACGTAAAGTATGTGTGTGGGAAACAGTGCTTATGTTTCTAATCATTTATATTTAATTACATTTAATTTATGTTTCAGGCTGTAAGGAAAGAAACATTCTACTCATTGAGTAGGTAGATGTAAAGCAGCTGAGAAGGCTTTTGAAGCAATTATTTTTCGAAAAAAAAGAATCTTTTTCATATGAAAGAAGGTTATATTAAAGTTGTTTTATAAATTTGTATGATTGAATTTGTGCTCATTCAAAGACGCTGTAATTAAATGCTGAATGACAGCTCAGGTATTCTTTTATAATGAAGTTGTCTTTGTTTCCCTGGCACAAAAGGGGGAATGAGTAACGGCAAAAGCAAAATATGCAACAACAAAAACTTCGGCATCAGTCTCGGCCCAGAATTTGAACCACACTGTACATGTGCTTTACTTGACTATTTCCATGTTATACTACTTTATACCACATTTCAATGGGAAAAATTGTTTTTTTGATTTAATTTTCCATAAAATATGATGCTTTGTTATAGACCAAACAGTATATTAAGTAGATACAAATGAGTTCTATTTCAATCGGCTACAACATAAAATGCTGCATACCCAGTAATGCATCCGTAATAACAATAATAATATCACACTGACAGCTGTCATTCTACAGCCTAATGAGTACTTTTACTTCTGATACTTGATGTATATTTTGCTGCTAATGTTTACCTTTGTGAGATTTTGAAAGCAGAAGTTTTACTTTTAGTGGAGTAATTTTACTTGAAAAAATTGCTAGTTTTTGTAGTAAGTAAAAGATCTGAATACTTTTTCCACTACTGCACAATGCAGCAATGATTATACTTGGCGTTTATGTTGTTAATATGTGTACAGATATAAGATTCTAAAGAATGACTAAATACAATGACAAAACTTGTAATAAGAGGTAAAATAATTAAATGTAACTCTCCATGTTTTTCATGCACTATGCCCCAAATCCAGTGCACACACTGTAAAACACCATAACATTGAATATAAATTTAAAATGATGGCAGTAGATTGGCTGTTGATTCATAATCCTTTGCCCAATACTTGCGTTTGATCTTTGAGAACACTAAACAGTGAACTTAAAATGCTAAAATCACCAACATGTACAGATACAAATACCTTCACTGGCATCTGCTGGTTGATAAGCACGAATCATAGCCTGAAAGCCATCCTCTGTGGTGATACAAAGCATGGCTCAGAGCAGTGCACTGCAGAGCCAACTCCACTGATTTACCATGTCAACTTCTCTAATTCACCATGTTCTCCATGTTGGCCAGACAATCCATGTAGACAGCTTCAAACCAACCACACTGACAGGAGAGGCAACGGCAGTTGGGGGTCTGCCCGGTGCGTCGCTGGCTATGACACACCCGTCAATCAAATGGAAATACCACAATATGCAAGCCAGAGAGCTGCTGTTGCTGGTGCTGCTGCCAAAAGGAGCCACAGATGTAATTTCTTTGTCAGCATTGCAACCTACGTCCCAAATTACTGATCCTACCAGTTTCTAATATTGTCTAATATGTCATTATTATTCACCGGAATGACATTTTCCAGGTTACCATGGAATAATTGTAACGTATGAAAAAATGGATTTATTTATTTACCTGGAATCCCCATTACTTACTATATGGTAGAAGCTACTACTTCTTGGGGTCCAGATGCAATTATTTTGTTTTATGTCTAGACCTTTCATGCATTACTTATTAAATTAATTCTTTATGATGTTCATGAAGTAAAGCTACAGTAGGTAAAAGACAAGATGAAAGGAAGGAGAAAGTCTTAGGGAAAAAATGACATAAAAATGGTCATATTCACCATGGTAAAATACATCCACTCATGCACAAATTGTTTCCGCCTGGTTAATCTCATTTATTTTTTTCCATCTTTATTTGTTTTGGACACTAATATATTACTTGTATGCTCCGCCCTTTAAGAAACTGGTTCAGCGGAGGCCCAAATGTGCCAAAAGCAAACAGTCTCACATTTTTGGCTTACAAATGTATAATTCTCTGATTATTCAACTCATTGCTGTTCTGAACAGTTTGGTCCAATCACTGCAAATTCAATCCACAGTATATCTGCAAGCATGTGGATGACATATGTAAATGGGAAACAGACTGGAAATTAGATGCGCCATTGTTCAAAAATAATTTCCTTAAAATGGAGGGGGGGGATCAATTTAGCTCCTTTAGTAGGGAAATCAAAGGACTCTCACCCTCTCGGATATGCATGATAAAGGTCTGAAGCCTCTCTAAGATTTAAAAGATTATTCTAATTTGCCCGGGTCATCCTTTTTCATATGCTGCCACGTACAGGTACATAGCACCATGTAGTCAACCTCTTCAAAGGCACTTGATGACAGAAATAATACCAAGTACTCATCCAGAAGTAGGCTTTGTGTACAGAAATACACTCAGCATCACATGTGAATATAGAGGAGTACAGAATTGCAAAACAATATGGTAAAGCAATTGGTAATCAACGGTTTCCATCCGTATTTTTTCCTTAAAATGCTGCTAATTACAAATACATTCTATCCTTCTCTGTCATGTTCACAGAAATCACTCATTACCTTAATTCACATGTTTTGGCAAAGTCCAGAAGTATGATGTCTGGGTAATACAGTATATGTCGGCCTTATCAGTTATGATCACAACCACATACTGTTATACTACTGAATGATCCCTTTTCTTTTAAACTGTCAAGCTATCAAAGGCTATTTTCTTTCTGGTCTTACAGATGCAATAACAGATGTGGTAACAAGATGGAAACCAACTTGTGTCCTTAAATTAGATCAGTGGTTGTCTTCATTCTACAGTCAACTTTATTTAGAACTGTCAATAACCCACGCAAATGATGCAAACACACAAACGGGAGAAATGCATATACAAGTAGCAAACTTGTCTCAGTGGATCAAGAATGGTACAGTATGCTGTATTATTTATTGGATCCATTCATGCATGCATTCCTTATGAACTTTTGCTACAGTATGATTGTAACACTATCTTAAATCCATGGCTATTAATCCCCCAAATTACAATATTGACAATATTTGTTATTTACTGTATGTTGTACATGCATCATGGTTGCCACCCATATATCCAATAGGAACACTTAAAGGACCAGTTAGTAACAATTAAGGGGATCTATTGGCAGAAATGCAATATAATATTAATAAGTATGTTTTGTTTAGTGTATAATCAGCTGATAATAAGAATCGTTGTGTTTTTGTTACCTTAGAATGAGCCGTTTATATATATATCTACATAGAGAGTGGGTTCCCTCTCCACGGAGTCCACCATGTTGCACCGCCATGTTTCAACAGTAGCCCAGAACAGACAAATCAAACTTTTCCTGCTTGGGCCGGAGTCCATAAAGTTACTCACTCCCGAATTTTTACAATGAATAGAATAATACACAGCGGACTCAGTGTGCAAGGTTGTAACGTTTTTTTATCGGATGACGGATTAAAAAAAAACGCATACAGAAAATACGGACTTGGTGTGCAAAGACCTTTATCGTAGGGAAAGGGATAATAGTGGACATATGATAAGTTGGATGAAAGCAATCTCAACTAGAGATCATCTTGCGATAGGATCACACCACCCGCAACGCCAAATATGGCCAGAGGAGTCGAGTACGGGGGCCAATGGCTCCTTCCCCACTTCCTACCCCCTACTTCCGGCGCCCTTGCTCAAACCACACCCATCTTCGACCATGGCCTTCATTTTGATCTCAACTACACACCTGTAAAGTTTCATGACTGCATCTCAGACAGACAGAAAGAAATATAAACACCTGGCAAAGTACTCGATACCGTTTAAGTGTTATTTCCTGCTACAGTGGGATTCTACAGGGACCATATTTTGCCATAATGACACACACACACACACACACACACACACACACACACACACACACACACACAGACTCACAAGGTGAAAACAATACCAGCCATCACACACTGCACGCTGTCGCGGCTGATAACCATTGCTGTGATTATTATTCATTACACTCCACTCTATTTTGTTTCTGCTTATTTTCCCTCATTGTATACATGTCTCATACGGAACCAGCCAAATAAAAACAAACCGGCCACTATCGCTGTATGTGTGTTTGTGTTTTTTTTTATTTGGTGAGCCATGCCAGTCATGGATAAAAGGCTTTGCTTAATGGACTACACTGAGTTTTTGGGAGATTAGCTTGTTGGTCAACCTACCGTTACATGATGACAAAACAAAAATTACCCATGTGTCCCTGGTGTTGTTTGCTCCAGCGCTCATGCTTACACCCAGCATGCACCAGCGTTGACTGCCTGTATCGCTGAGTGAGAGGCTGAATGGACTATGACCTTATTTACACCTACTATAAAAGTGTAATATGCGTCTGGATATGCTATACGAACAATGAACAATCTGATCGTGCCCTTGCATTTACACATAGTACTAGATGTCTGCATCTGTCGGTTTAGTAATTGGATCTGTTTTTTTTATGAGCGCTTTGCAAAATAAGGACAGTGCAGGAGAGTTGAAGAGGTGCCAAATGTATTGTCACATACATGGGCAGGTGTAGAGTCACAAGGGCTGTTGTTACTGGAGGGCAAACGTTGTTTTTTTGTTGTCCTCTGATAATGTGAGCCAAACCATCTCAGGAGGTCCCCGGCTCTCATGGTGGCCCTAATTTCCTTTATCAATAAGCATACGGGGTATGATGTATAATCAAAGAACATTAAACCCAGAGTCTGACGCCACAAAAGATGAGCTATCTCCTTTTGAAACAAAACTCAAACATTAAAGAATGACCGCGCCTGAGCTATATGACCATTTCTCAATGGATAGGGTCAGGGGGTCATCATCCATCATCCACAAAGCAGTTCTTATTTCAAGAAGATTTAAACTTTGAGGACTGCTGTGCTTCCTACTCCTTTATCTTCTTCTACCACAATGCACTGTAAGTGGAGATAGTGAGTGGCTCATATCGATCTTAAAGGTTGACAGTTTACCGAGATAAAAGCTGCTTCTTAAGTCATAGAGATGGACAGCTTCCCAGTATGCTACTTTCACAAGACTCGACACGACTCTCTCAGTAAGAACACGTTAGCCGTAAAAACCTGTTTTAGAATAGACATAAATCGTCTTTTTAACATATATTTGGTACAAAACAAGAGAAAACATTTTCTAGTTCCTGTTTATACAAAATTGTTTAAATAAGAAGTCATCAATAAATCACAGTCTGATGTCATAAATCTCGCCTTTGGCACGTTCCTCGGAATGAGGGTTTGACGTTAAAACCTCGTTCCTCGGAATGAGGGTTTGACGTTAAAACCCATGACATTGAAGATAATGCAAAAACGTTGCTCTGACAAGAAAATAACTACCATGACAGTTTAGCAGGTAAAGGTCAGAACGGAAATGACGGTTCACTCATTATCGAGCTCCTGAGGCAACTTTTTACTGTCACTTGTTAATAAGTGGCATGGCAGTTACTGCCAATGGCTGTTACTTTTGACTGGTGTGGGAGTATACTTCTCTCAACAGCTTTTAACCAAGGTGGGAAATAATGAGCTACAGTTACTGTAATTAAGGACCTCTTTATGTTCTTATATGTCTTATAAGTTGGAATCAGTTTTCACTTTTATGCAAGTATGTTACGATAAATGTACACCATGTTGGTATTAATGACAGAATATAAATATTACAGGCTCTGTGTAAGCACTGCACTGGAAATTGGTCATCTGCTGACCTTCCAAACATGGAGATACTAGTGGGTACCATATAAGTGGAAACATAGCAGTTGTTAAAGCACCTGTTTGCAGTAAAACTACACTTTGAATGCAATTATGTCCTGAGGACAGCCACTCCAACATGTCTGACCAGTTTAACAAATATCCCATGTACAATTGTTTTTCCAGTTTTAGATTATGATATTATGAAGAGATAAGACAAATAACTTGATGAATCTGACCCAGATAATGGAACTCAATCTAATGTTCCCATAGTTTTACTATTTTGAATGCAGCAGTGAGGGAAAAATAATATTATGATGGCCACAACTGCTCTGCCCCGGTGCAGGTTAGCGCCCGGAAAGTCCCATGTGTGCAGGAGGCCAAGATTGCCCAGATTTTTCAAAAGATATTCAGATTTTAGTGGATGGATTTGTGCAAATTAAAGTGTCCCGTACGTGATGATGCTACAGTGGGAAATGCCCCCAGTCAGCACCGTGACGCAAATCCATTTCAAATTTAATTTATCCAAAAATTTGCAGCCAAGAAATAATGTGTCTGCTTTATCAAACGTCTTCACCATCAACAGCAGCACTCACAGGGAGCAGACTGGATCACATCACATAAAACTATTCTACCTTTTCTAATGAACAATCAAATTTAACAGACTTGTGGAAATCCAAAATAAGAGCTGATTTGAAATAGTTGGAGATTTTCAAAATGATACAGGTCTGCCTATCTGCAATGAATTTATCTCTTGAGCTCATCACTTGTCACTTTACCTTTATTTTCCTTTATATACTTTACATACTGTTTTACAAACTGTTACACCTCTGTATATATATACATATTTACTACTTCTCTATACATACGACATTCCTGCTTACACCTCTGTGTACATATATTACTTCTCTTCAGGTATATACACACAACATCCTGTTTACATTCGGTTTTCCCATCTGAAATACTGTCATCAACTAAATTACAAATTTACAATTTAGATATACATTACTATTTTATATTTACTTATGTTTATGCCCTATATTTTAACTGCACTATTTTATGCCTTAGATTATCATTTTGCTTTTACTTTCACTTGTGTGATTTCCCCTTTTATATATACATATTTTATGAGCTGAAGGAACCTGAGACCAAAGATTTTCATGTAGAATGGACATTGAACTGTTTGCCGTGGTCATTTGATGAGGTCAAAACAAATGGTGGTTGTTGTTAGTTGTTATGGTGACAACACATGTCAGTGGGGCCGTAAAGTGTGTCACACATTGTTACTCCGTCGCTAAGCCGGCAGCAGAGGTAGTCACAGAGATGAATCGACGTCTGTTCAGGCCAATTCATACTTTCTTTCTTATTTGCTTATGAAAAGAGACAGCCGACATGGCGGGACTACACACACACACACACACACACACACACCAGATGCCGGTGTTGTTAGGTTACACGTCACGCTGGCATGAGTGAGTCCGCGCCTTGTTGTGAGTCGCAAAAAAAGTTTTAATGGGATCACAAAGTTGAATAATGGCCAGAATGTATGAAAGATGTGGAGCATTTTAAAGTTTGAATGGAGTTTCTAGCTGAAAGTATGAATGAGTAGATAAGAGTTCAAAATGCATGAAAATATGTGGGAATGTTTCAATTCTGAACATTCAATAATATTTCTAAAAGTATGAAAGGTATGACTGATAAAAGTAATAGCGATAATGTCCTAATTGAGCTGAACGTTTTGATACAAATGTTTGAAAGATATTAAATTAGCAACAAACAAGTTAATGAGTAGAAAAAGTACACATTAAAAAAAATAACCCCATCAGCTGCTACACTAAATACTAACTAAGATCCATTTTCATTTGTACAGAACAGCAAACTAAGTTGTGACTAGCTGGTGTGATGAACATATGTTAGCGTCTCACACTTGATCCAAATACAAATGCTGACAAATTAAAAGCATTTAAGTGCTCTCCTACATTCCGTGCCACTCTCTTTTTCTCAACTTAAACTTTAATGTTCAGAGATACCAAGGCAAAATCTTGAAGCTCTGCTACAAATCTGTAGCATCTGTTGTATCACAAGGCAGATAACTGATTTCTTTTTATATATTTTGTCACCCCTCCCTCTCCCCACCTCTCTTTTTTCCCTGTGCACACACTCAATCCTCAGTGTTGACTGGCCAAGATAAGACATCAGCTGCGAGTCATCAGGCACAAAAAGGGCCGGCGGCACGCAGCTTTGCCTCGTCTTGACTCGCCTCGCAGCGAGGGACACATCTCTCCATCCCCTGTAGCAATCGATGACACCCTGGTCACCTCTTGTCCCAGCTCCCTCTCCCTCTCAGTGATCTCTTCCGCTAATGTGTGTGTGTTCCCTTTGCATGTGTTCCAACTTGTGACTTACTCGTGTCTGTACTTGGCAGTGAGTGTACGGAGACAAAATGAATTAACAAAAGTGCAAACAAGGAGTCACACAGAGAGACACAAATACTAAAGAAAGTCAATTAAATGTTTGCTTGGGAATCTAATAAATATGAAAGCCTCCTGGGTTTTCATGTTTACATTAGAGCTTGTAATGTTGCCATACCAACTGAAATCACTCAGGACACATTTGAATGTTTGCAGAGCGCTCGCATTAGTGTGGATGTTCAATTCTCTTATTCTCACAAGTTCTACGCCAACATGTCCACAGAGACGCTTTGGCAAGACTTCTGTGATGTTGAGAAATACAGTGAGAATCTTGTTGATACTCAATATCAATATACAATAACTGGCAGTAAAAATAATATATTAATAATATTATTAATTTAGATACAGATATACAAAGATTAAGTCCAAGAACAAAGTTCTTTCAAAGCATTAATGATGAAATATTTGTTCTTTATAGTATGGAGAAGAAATGTAAAAGATTTAAAGCAAGTGCTTTAATTATATACATTTAAAAGAATAGTTTGACATAGGGCTGTCCCGTCTTAGTCGATTAGTCAACTAATCAATCGTTTTGGTCTTAGTTGACTACTATTTTTTTGTCGATTAGTTGTATTTTATGCTTTTTTTCATGCTGAATGACTTATTCCAAGAAACTTATGAGCACATCTCTGGTAAAAACAAGATTTAAAGTGGTGCTTTTTTGTGATTCTTTGTGGAGAAACTCAGTTTTAAAGATCTGTTGATTAAATTGTATATGGTGTTGTAGGGCTTTTCCATCAGTACTTTTGGCCGAGTCTAACCATGCCACGCTGATTTGCGTTTCCATTACCAGTTTAAGTGCACCAATTGTGGCGAGTCGCGCCTGAGATGGACCATCTCCGGAGTCGGGCCAAAGTACGCCCGACCCGCCTCCAAGCAGGTTATGGTGATGTCTCGCCAACCATGGCCAGCCCGTGACGACCCCCCCTCTACCCCCTCAAACAAGCCTGTGCTGCGACACTCAACTCATGGCTGTGCAGGACACCAGAGAGAAAGACATTGTGTGTTCAGCTCTCAGGACTTTTGTAGCTTCTAACTGAATCTCAGTGGTGAAGAATTTATAGGAAATGTAATGAGTTTATCACCGAATTAGCGGAATTTTGTTAGCGTTGATTCTTCAATAAAAAAGTCTACTAATAGTGCAGAGAGAAGAGTACAAGCAGCAAAAATAACGAGGGACTTTTATAGTGGAAATTGGAAATGAAATGTGTTTATCCACCGTTTTACAGCCTCTCCTTCGACCACTAGTCATGGTGGGTTACACAAACACTCAAGCGGGTAGCTCTGTTGTAATGGAGACCAAAAATCCATGCCGTGCTAGGCTGACGTGCCGAGTCAAACCGAGTCAAGCCAAGCCAGGCTATTAGTCGTCTAATTTCTTTGGTCGAGGACAGCCCTTGTTTGACATTTCGGGCTTGTGTGGTGAACTGTTTCCAGGCCAGGCACAGTCACTTGTCCAACTATTCCTTAAATGAAAACTGTACTGAAAAAAAAGAAAAACAGAACTTCGAAAAGGGAAAATAAGCCTCAAAATTTCATTTTCAATTTTCAAATTTTCAAATTGCCATTTGGTGATAGCTAACTGTGGTTTGAATATCACATGTTTTCGTAATTTTGCCAAATTTTGTAAATAATTGTGGTCCAATCTACTAGTAGTAGATAAAATAAAGTAAAAAGAATATTCCAAATTGTCTGCTTTAATTATGCATCTTCTTTTTTAATTCGCTTCTGGATGAGCTCATCCTCCATAAAATTGCAGCAGACGGACTCGCTTGTTAAATCACAACAACTAGGTACCTTTATATGCAGCCTTTAAAATGTGTGTGATGAGTAGCAGGAAAGGTTGCTTTGAAAAGTACAGGCTCAGAGGATGAGCGGCTGTGTGAATAATAGGACTTGTCAAACTCTTACAATGCACAAGAAGGATCACAAGCGTTTGGAGCTAAAAATAACCACCACAGTCGTAATGAAATTAAAACGACTCTGCCTCTACCCTCTGATTGGAACTAAACAGACTGTTACAAATAGCAATTTAAAACTTCCCACGTGAAAAACCACTGCAGTTCAAGTAGTGTGGGGTAGGTGGGGGTGTGAATGTGGGGGTGTATTTGTCTGCGTTAGGCATATGATTGAGAAAAGCCAATTCTGTCTCCTAGAAATTATGCTTTTGTACTGCAACTTTTTGCCAATTACATTTTGAAGGAAAACATGCAGAACGTTGGCACTAGAGACCAGGGTTCATATCCCAGTGTTAGCGTGTGAGCACATGTTTAAAAAGCAACCTCTCACTGTCACGTGATTCAAGTCACTGTTGACTCTGTCAATATGTAACCAAGACTGAAATTTCCCTAACCGTAATCAAGTGTTGTTAGTGCCTCAAAGGAAAATTCAGGTTTATTTGAACCTGGAATATTTTTCTGTTGCAGAGATTCAAGGAAAACTTGAACTAACTATAAACAAAGTCTATCATGGCATACTGCACAAGCCTCCTGGAGCTTCCCGAACATACATGATTTTTATATGAATAATTTCAAACACTTGTCTTGGTGAGTGTAAAGTTAGCATGACCCATAGAACTGCAATAGCCACATATATGGGAAATACATACACAAGGTTGAAATGAACCGGAAGTGTCCTTTAACATAACCATTAAAATGTTATATCACGGTTATGTTGCTACCATAGACCGTATATAAAGATGGACGACATGACAGCTCTCCATGAAGCCAAAACATATTGTTCGCCCCCTGGTGGCTGGCTGCAGTATAGGTCACAAAGCCCGCCCCCTCCATGTTTGTGGATGGGACATGGGCCAAACTACAAGTCACACGTCAAATCTTTTTTTCCCAAAGATTTTTTTTTTTCACTTTAGGTAGCTCTTATCACGCTGATGTATGTTCAAGTGCTCATTTTTCTGATAAGTTTGGTTTTAATTATTTATTTGATGCTGAGACCTCATGATTGACAGCTGCTCTGAGTGAAGCAGTCGCGGAGCCGGAGGCTCTGGAATTATACGAGAGAGGAGATGTAACTCATAACCTTCACAAGTGTGTGTAATAGAATATGTGTAAATTTCAAGCCTGTTTGCACGAAAAGGCGTATGAATGACACGATAATGCACAAGAAACTTAACGTGCAATAAGAACGCCTTTCTTGATTTCCGCGTGTCATTTGTACGGCATGTATCCTGCATTGACTGCAATGTAAACGCATCTGTGTATAAATGCTACGGTAAGAGTTAGTGGCGTAGTATAAAAAGCAAGAAAGACCTCTTATGGAGGGGCGGGTGGGGAGGAAACACTGGACTTTTAATGAGGAGACCCATGTTCAAGACCGGCATTTTGTTTTGTAAGTTACATTAGTGACGTCAGTCACGTGACAAATAACACATGTTTTTTATTGACGTTCATGACGTGTTTTTTGTAGTTGTGTTACGTTGATTTTCGTACGTATATTACTTAGTTTTAGTTTACGTACTTTACGACACGCGGAAAGTCTGTGTAATGTCGTGCTATTTATACACCTTCCTGTGAGACCGGGTTGCAATTTGATCATAAATGTAGTTATAGAGATATTATGGTTAATTTTGTCTTTCTAGCCAGACAGCCACCGTGGTGCTAACATAGCAGCTAGGTGGCTCACACTAACATGCTGTGGCCATGATTGGCTCGGGTAGGTGTGTGGGCGGGTGATACTGCGGCTCCAGCCCCCCCGATCACTACTGCGCAGACTCTGGCTCCAAATGACGTAAAAATTTTGGCTTCACTTTTGTACAGTGGGAGAAAGTGGAGACGCATCGTCCATCTACCTATATATACAGTCTCTATATATACAGTCTGTGGTTGCTACAAGTGGATATTGTATTGCAAGATCAGATACTGTAAAAACAAATATGTTGTCAATGAAACTTTTCCTGGTATATTCTGTATGAACATTGAGACTTTCTCTCAAAACATATTGACTATTGCAAATCAGTGCTATATATATTAGTATCATCATAAAAGAAGCCAACATGTGCTGAAATGGAAAACCACCTTTATTTTTAGCAGGGCTAAGCTTCTGTAAGACTTACACTGTCATATGATGATGTATATTGTAATTCCTTTTGCTTAAAATATCTCTGTCTTGTTGTTTGCTGCATACTTGTTTTTCCTTGAGCTAGCGTTATGACTACAACTAGGGACATAATCATTTTTATACCATGCTCCAGTAAATGCCTTGTCATGTAAGATGGTCTTAGATATTAGATTCCAAACCATGAAATTATTTTCCTGCAGTGAGTACATGTTACTGTACCGCTATGCTGTTTGTGAAGCTTAGTCACATATGTAAGTGCTAGTTCCAGTATACCATATTGTAAACACTGCGTGCGCTCATGTATTGACTTGTGCATAATCTGCATAGATTAGGTAGAGTAGGTCAACTTTGTTTTGAGAAAATAGTAACTGAAATTGAAAGCAAATTTATTTATGAATCCCCAATTCTTACAACTCCGGTTCCAATTCAAAACTGGTTCTTCATCCCCGGCTCTACGCTGACTGCACCTGGAGCAAACACAATGTACATAACCGACACTGAGTCTGTGACAGGGTGCACGCAGATCAGTCTGATCCAACAGAGGTGGCTCATGGACAGGATATGAGTGAATGTTTGAGCTTGAATAAAGGAGAATAACAAATTCAGGATGTCAGCCTGACTGCCGGTGCTGTGATTGGACTAATACTCTGTGGTTTTCCGAAGCAGCCGCTGTCTGTGCAGATCGGCTGCATCACGTCAAACCCTATCAGAAATACCACTCTATACAGCAAAGCACAGCTCAGCGCAATACAACACCACAGCACAAACAACAAAGATCAAGAGCCACACTATCTCAGTATGACACTCCTAAAGACTGTCGAAGACGCCCATTCTGTCTCTCTCAAACACGCACAAAATCGGATCCAACTCATGCGTGAACAGCTCATAAACACCCACTCACATACACATGTATACACATGTATGGATGTATTCAGGTCTTGTTATAATCACAAGTTCTGTAGGGATCTGACTTGCAGATGAACAAAGTCTTTGTTTTTCTCTTCCATCAACTCAAAGTGAAGACGCCAGTCATATTTCTGAGGGTGTTCAATAATAAACAATGCTGCCTACGACACAATAAGAGGTTACTCCCTGTTGTTAACACAGCTGCGCACACCTGCTCTTGTTTGGAGCAACTGGAAAGTCAGATCATTTCCTTTGTTTTTTATCATCTAATGGCACAATTGTGTGTGCCACAGTGCACAGCTCCCCAGAGCCTAGGTAATGGTGGGGAGATGCTACCCTTTTTCCAAAGCAAGCCATGTTTACTCTTATGCAGAATGACAAGCACATGCAGGGAAACTGACAATGTGCAAGTGTAAATTAGGTCCCCAGTCTGCTCCGCATTAATTATGAATTAAGCATAATTGCGGTGGGATTTTCTGAAGTCAATTCATTTGGACTGACTGTAATATGAATATATTCCTGGCAAACAAGCCGTAACTTTTAAATGGCTTGAAAAGAAGAGCTCAGACAGAGCAGCGATTCTGTCGAAGCCGGTAAAAAACACGAAAACAAGGTAAACAACAATTTAAAGAAAAAAACTACAAAGTGCTCAAAGTGTTTTGTGATTCACTGCAATTTAGACTGTAGAACGGTGGTCAATGGAAATCATGTGGTGTTTCTTGAGAAGACTTGGTGGTTGATTTTGTTTTATCTCATGGTCTATTTATTTACTTGTTTATGTGTTTATTACAATAATAAAGCCAAATCTAAGTGTACTTGTCAAGAAGTAGCATGCCTGACTCTGCGTAGAGCAGCATACAGGCGAACCAAAAGCATTCACCTGGTTCTATACATCAGCTGCTGCATAACAATACAAACAGACCTTTATTTCCTCTGTCTCAGCTGCTGTTTTGACCATACAGTACCCCTGACGGAACCAATGGTGGCTCTCAGGGTTTGTGTAACAGGGAAAGAGGAATCCTAATTGTAACTATCTGTGAACAACTGTCTAATAAGCGCACTTTGGTCTGCACGTACATGGTTATATGCAGATATAGAAATGGCATACAAACAAACACAAGCACAGAAACTTCAAAACAGCAAAGACAAAGTCAGCCAAAGTTAGTGTTGTTGTGTTGCTGACCTTGAAATGCACACTGTCTGACTATTTGCTATTTTGGTGTCCATCGCAGATGTTGGCATTTTGGTGAAAAGTGTCTCTTTGAGAAATATTATGCTTGCATGCACTCTCCCACCTCTACAAATATAACAACACCACTGACAGTCATGTAAATGGGTGAGGACAAAATGATTAATCACCACACTCCTACAACTTTCGCTCCACAACCCCA
This sequence comes from Sebastolobus alascanus, assembly GCA_916701645.2. Classification (NCBI taxonomy): domain Eukaryota; kingdom Metazoa; phylum Chordata; class Actinopteri; order Perciformes; family Sebastidae; genus Sebastolobus; species Sebastolobus alascanus. The sequence goes on from CAKAOJ020000231.1 coordinate 251,114, forward strand.
CCATGTTGTGCGCGCTGTGCCTATTTGAGCAAAAATAGCCAGCCTCATTGACCTTGCGCACATGACCTTGCACTTTGCCCTGGTCTTAGTGAGCGCACCATTAAAATAGAGAAACAGTATTAGACCCAGTGTAAGGTGGTGTTGAGATTGGATGTGCAAGTGTGAATATACTGTATACTATAAAGTAACTCAAGCAACCACATGTGCTAGCATTTTTGTTTATTTAATGAAATGGCAATAGCAACGTAATTTTTGTTGCCTTCTTGTTCAATCGTAGTTCTTGCTTCAAATGGCAATAAAAGATTAAAACAATTAAGACTTTTCAATGGTGATTATGTTCAGAAGCTCAAACATCCAAGGGTAAGATTGTATTGAAATTCAAAATGGATGATAATTTAAAGGTGCAACGTCATCAGTCATAAAAAACAAACAAAAAGAACTACTAACTAACAGCAGGGCAAGAATATGCAAAAACTTGACCAAACTGCTGAAACTCTGACAGCCAGTCAAAATAACACTGCTATCTTCATGTGTGGCATCGGCCTATAGTTTACGTTAGCCATCTGTGTGTTTGTGCCACTAACAGGGGATGTTCGATGGTCGATGTACACTTTGGTGGTTTGTTTAATCAGATTAAATCCAAAGTGGCAGAAATGAGAAACTCATCCCCCCCTCAGCCAGAAGACCAGGAGGCGGGGAGGAGAGCAGTCGGCACTCAGTAGACGGAGACGGAGACGCCCAGTCAGCGGTCGCAGCAACTCAAATCCAGCCAGCACAAACCTTGACGCCGGGAGTCAGAGTGTGGCTGGTGGAGTGCTGGGTCTAACCTGTGGAACGGCAGCAACAGAAATTTTGCCTATCCGGCGGGGGTTTGGGGCAGTCCCCCAGGATCAGGCCCTCGGTGCTGGGGTTTGCGCTGGCTGAATTTGAGCTAACTGCTAACTGGGGGTACAGTACATCTCATGGAGCTGCCGCACGCTCTACTCCTGGCGAAGCAGCCACTCGACGGCGGCAAGGGTGCGAGTCATTTTCTCATTTCTGCTACTTTGGATTTAAACCAATACACAAATTATAAAAACGCACACAGAACACAGATGTATTATTCAGGAGCCCTTGGTGCAACTCTACTTCTTCGTTCTCTGGACTGAGGGCTGAATGATGCTACAGTGACTCACTATCGCCTCTCGAGGATCATGTGGTATTGTGGTGGACAGGACGGGCCGGACCTTGCTGGTTGGCAGTTGATATCTCTGCAGCACAATACATTGACATATTTTGCATAACATCAAAACTGTAACTTCACATACTTTTGATAGTGTTAGTTATCTTTTTGAATTTTTTAAACTAAAATTCTGGCCAGATCTTACACGTTGCACCTTTAAATGGGTTTGTGATCGTCTAGAAAGCTGAGTCTGCAGTGCCTGGGTGCAGTGTTTTGAAACACCTATTTCTTAAAATGACTGATGCTCATTCAAGTGCGTATTCCCTGTACTCTGTGTTCATAGATCATTGACTGGAATATCTGTGTTTCTGCTATTTTGGAACATTTGGGCATTTTCTACAGACTAATAATGCATACATTACTGCAGGGTCAGCCTATCTTATCGTGTGAGCTACTTTTTCAAAAACTCAAAAAAGGTGAGTAACCAGCACTGGTCAACCACAATCAATGAAAAGGTACAATTAACAATAAGGAATCAACTTTGCGATGCACTCCTGCTATTTAAGGGGCTAATTCACCACAGAAGCAGCTGTTGGGTTACATATTTTATGGGTGCTTTTGTTGGGTACAGTTTTGTTGGGTACAAAGGATCAACGTGGAGTAACCTTTGTACAAGGACGGAAAGAAAAAAGCAGTGAACAATAATGAAAGCCGTTTAAAGATGGAAGTTTCTTGCAAAAACTGACATTCAATATTTTACTTTTAGTGCCAAATTCACCAGAAGACGGCAACAATCGAGAATGTGTTGTGGACAGTGTTGTGGAAAGTATATCATCTTTGCCCTTAGCAAGGTAAAATTAAACTGCGAGATCTGTAAAGAGAGTTTTGTGTTCTCTGTCTATATTGATAAAGGAACATAACTTGCCTCCAGTCAGTCTGAAAGTGAACTTTTTCCTCCATTCCAGGCCATGGCCAATGAATGACTCAGTCATGAGCCGGCCTGAATCCCTTCACAATGTGTCAAAACATTTATATTTAAAAACCATAAATTATTAGTTGGAGGTATTATTTTGCAGGGGCTTATTTTGTCGGATTTGCATTGCATTATTTTTACAGGATTCTAGCATTCTGATAATGAAAATAATTACACACTAAGTACTGAGCAACAGTCTGTTCTTAAGTGGGATTTTTGGACAGAAATGCATTCAGTGTTGTTCACACAATAATTAGTCACAGTAATGAGAGTGATTTAGAGCGAGTGTGACTGGGTGGCTATTGAACATTATGAATACATTTCTTGCCCCTGTCCATAAAAAATCTCATTATAAGGTTAGTTAAGTTAGATTTATTTAGAACATGTTACAAATAATAAGTAAAAATGATGTTGTGATTGATTTCCAACCCCAACTCAGGAAAGGCTGGTTCTGACACGTGTTTTTGAGCCACAGAATACAACATAATGTACACTTTCATAGAACACACACTCTATAGATGAACACAATATAGCCCCATCTTACACAACCACACCATCACAAAGATGTTCTGTTTGAGAAGGTCAAGGTCACGATGCAAACAGCGCATTACCTGATGTTTAGCGTAGGGGATGAGGGATCATCTCATAATTCCCCAGTCACAGTTAGCTTTGCATTTTAATTACATGCAAGTCTGTGTTGCAAAGTGATTCATGCTTTATCATTAAAGAAGCAGTTACTCACCAAGATACATACACATGCAGTGAAATGAACGAGACAAACACACACTCACGTGCACACTCTCGAACACTGAGCATTCTCAGCCTGAATAATGACCAACAGTGCTGAAAACGGCCTCCCCACTCGCAGAGAAGAGGTCTATTATCATGACAACAGATATGTAGGACTGTCCAGTGAAGAAGAGGCTAGTGCACTATTGAGAGAGAGGGGCTAATTTTCACTCAGTGGGGTTATAATGAGCCTTTCATCCTCTTATCCTGCCCGGTTACCATTGGAAACTATACAAGCTCTGACATGAGCAGCAAAGCACAGCAGAACTACTGTAGCATTCATAATAAGGCAGTAAATATACATCCGGATATTTTCACCGTATGCTCAGCAGAAGGGTGATAATGTGTTTCATCTTTATTTGAAGATCAGTATGATAAATCAGTTCTGGACTTTCAAATATGGCATTTTTTCATTGTATGAAAAAGCAAAATAATATCTACGAATTAGTCATCTGGCGCTCAGACTATAAATTATAAAAAATATGTTTTACTGACTTCATGCTGTGCATGTTTTTCATGATGAAAGTGTACCACTTTCACACAGCAGCTACATTAAGAATATCAGGAACTGTATGTAAACCAATTTGTTTTTTTGTGATATACTGTGGATTAGCTTAATATATGTTCATTGCCATTTTAAAGTCTTATGCAACTTTTTTTATAACACTGAAACAAAGGTTCACATATATCAATTTTAAATACCTGCTGATCTTAAAGCAACAAAATAGTGCAGTGGGGTACAGAGATAAATTCATGCTAATTAGAAACAGTAAGATGTTGATAAGAAGGAGCAGATCCTGTCTATGTGTGCTTGGTGCACAGTAAAGAGGTTTCCTGCTGGGTCACATGCAATCGAAATAGCAGATATAAATCATTTTTAATCAGTACAAAGGTATGGGTAAGGGTCACCTCACTAAATCTTTCCACAAAGCGGGAGTACAGGTTATCTGCTTTTCAAACACACTTTTATAAAGGCATCCTCCCACTGAGGCAAAGCAAAGAAAGCAATTGTGCAAATGTAAGACCTCTTGGAAGGTTTCATTGTTCCAGTCCTGTGCAGTCTTACACATCAAGGAGCTGTGAAAGCCTTGAGCTTGTAAAGGAGTCCTGCAGCATTTCTGATATAGAGGAGTGAATCACCAAGGCGATGCGGATTATACAAAAGATAGCACGAAATACACTCAGTGACACATGGACATGGAGTTGCTCAGCTGAGATGGTCTGAATATGAGGAGGTTGGCCAAACAAACAGATTGCACATGAATGACAATGAGGCAGAAAATTGGTGAGAGCGGCAACAGGCAACGGCAGAAGACTGAGAAGCAATATTGCATGAGGGCTTTGAAATATGCAGGTAGGTTGTGAAGTAGGTTCTGTGTGCACGGGCTGCTGCTGCCACCCTGCAAACACAACAAAATATCCTCCATACTCTCCACTCTCTCTCTCTCTCTGTTTCTCTTTACCACTCGCTCTCATTCACTCATACAACCACAAAAATAAAGAGAGAGAAGGGACAGAATGAGAGAGTGGGCAATAGAGGTTAAAGGATGAATTTCCCAGCATCTCTTGCCTTCGCCTCTGACCATCTGCCTCTCTGGCACAAGCCCTCCTCTCCTGAGGTTAAACTCTAAATTGGCAGTCAGCTAAGCAGCCACTTAGAGAGGAAGGTTCAGGTGGGTAAAATCAAATGGTTATATAGTGTGTTATACACTTTGGGCGAGTGCATGTTGAAAACAAGAAGAGAAGAAAATGTGGAATACGGCTATAAATTGAAACGCTGAAACGTTGCCTTCCAACAAAGGGATGGAGAGAGGGGTGAGGTGAAAGCAAATTGACAGGCAGATGGTGAATGATGAAAATTGAGAAATAAATTAGAGTACAAAATGAGAAATACATAGGAAGGAATGAAATGCAGGCGTAAAAGACAGAAGATTGAGGAACACAGAAGGAGAATGGAATGAGTGGAGCAGCAGGGAAGAAATTGAGAACAAAATGCAGGCATGGAAATTGGGAATCAAGAAAAGAGAAAGACGAAGACAGGGACAGGATACAAGGGCAAGGGGAAAAATATGAAATCAAATAATTTAAAAATAGCAGATGCACCCATTTCAAATGTTATCAGCAGATTAAATGGGCATTATTCTAATACTTAAAGGCAGGGTTGACGATGTTGTCCAGTATACAATATTTGTTACATTGGTTGAAATGGTCTTTACAACCCGACAGCGATCCATTACTGATGAGCTCTGAAAAAGGATCGGAAAAGAGCCGTCATCTGTAGCTGCTGTAATCCTGTAAAAACATCTACCAATCACTGCCTCGCGGTCCGCTTGGAAAGAACCAATCAGATGCCTCCCTGCCTCCCTGCTTGTACCCTAACCTTGGCGTGCACCAGCCTGAACTCAAAGCGCGTCGCCGCACGTTTACTGGAGAATGGAAGAGAAAACTCAGCCAAAAGTAGCACTGCCGCGGTTACTTGTCATGAGGAAGTGTTGTTGAGTTGAGGTCCTCTCTCCGCTCTGTGTCTGTGAAGTAGTTACGATGCGGCGGTGCTCGTGCATGTGTGTGGGGGGCGTTGCCTTGGAAGGAGCCCTGAGGGGAGGGGATGGGTTTAGACGGAGCTCCTGAGGCGATGCTACATTCAAATTATGCTAGCTTTCCTACATTGTCAACCCTATCTTTAAATTGCCATTGTGAATTGAAACAAAACATCTTAGGCAACAAAAATATTTGGTTAGGTTTAGGAAAAGATGGGATTGGGTTGGGTTAAAATAATAATAAGTACGCTTGTTACGTAACTTATATAACTTCGCATTAGTTGAGTACATAAGTTACGTTATAAAAGTAGAGTAAAATAAGTCAATGTTAACTTTTGGTTTCACATGGGACACGAACAGCGGCCTCAGCAGTGAAAGTCCTGTGTTTGTTTGATCCATCCATCCACTCCAACCTCATCCTCTTTACGCTGACTCTGCTGCTCTTTATACTACGTCACCTGACTTCCTCCTTTGTGTCTGTCATAATTACTACGGCCACTAGAGGTCGGAGTCTTGTATTCGTATAGAGTGCTGCATGAGTCCTAAAACCAGGACGTGAGTTAGCATTTTAGCACTTCCGGTTCCCTCGTCTAGAAGTCAATGGGTTTTTTGAATGGGTTTTTGGTTGGATGCCTGAAATAAGGTCTGTGGTTAACACAAGCTTAAGAGATTTGAATGTTTTGTTCTACGATATAAAATACATCAGTAAATATCCCATTTGTGAATTATGAAGCCTTTATGTGTCTTAAAAACGTCTGTCACTAACAAGTGGCTAAATGAGACTTCTAAACGTCATAGGCCTTCTGAACGTACTATTAGGTGTAGTAGGCCCCTTCTAACCTATATCTATGAGGCTAACAACCGCTGATAATGCCCATTCTATCTGCTGATAACATTCACAGTGGGTGGCTTATTCTTCGCCATCAGATGGCAAATAAAAAACATATATGTAGAGGAGAGCTTGTCTCTGAGGTAGCCTGTGGTCTCGTTCCTGCTCTCAAGCTGAGAGCGAAAATGAATACTGACAGAGAGAGAAGAACAGGGAAGAAGGAAAAAAAACAAAAACAAATGTCAGGCTAGTATTAAGTCAGAATCTTAAGCCAACCCTCTCATCTAACACCACATAGACAGGCACTCTCCAGAAAACCTAATAACTAGGATAGGGGGTCCACAATAGCCCATTTTAATTAGATTTCTCAGCGCTGATTTTACTTATGCTAAACAGCGAGGTAAGGCTAAGACGTGGTGACATTTCTAGGGTGGTGTTTAGTTTCATTAGCAGTGTGTGGCAACAACAAGCAGATTTACAACTGGACCGCCACACAGGGATTGGGCACTGGTCCCACATTCTCATGGTTACCCCACATTCAGCCTGGCATCCCAAAATGCCACCCTCTCATTTTCTCTCTCTGTCTCACTTGCACAAACACATGCAAGCTAACACAGAAAATAATAAGCATTATGGACAAGCTTGTGTTTGTCACAGAAGCCCGACATTAATACCAAAAGACAAAAGAATTAAATCCTTGGTGTCAACAGTCAAAAATGTATTGTTGAAATTCATGCTATTGACTGAAAACCGATTGATTTGCTGCAGAATGAAGCCTGTTTAGTCGGTCTGTGTCTATGTGGGAGCACATATTTGCATGTGCGTGTGTGCTTGTTGGCCTGGCAGCAGCTTCTCAGAAAGTAGGACTGAGAGCCTGTTACAGCAGTCCCAGTGTGTGGCCTCCCTTGGCACACAAACACAAATTAGCTGAGGGACGACTGCTGTGGCAGAAAGCTTCTCTGCAGACAAAACCTCTTAATATTCTTTCCAAGTCCATTAAGGCCTCAAGAGATTGGCCCGGGATTGATTGTTTGTGCTTGATATTACCAGGGCCTTCAAGGCCAGATCCTCATCAAAAATTAGAGATGGCATTTGGTAAAGCCTGAGGAATTGAAAAACTAAATACAAACCTGTGCGTTATCGTCCGCACAATGAGGAATGATGGAGGAAGCCTTCATCTAATTAGCAAATACTTGCCATTTCTTTTTAGCTTCAGGGTTCATTGACAATTTGACTGTTTTTCCAAGTCAGTGACTTCCAATTTTTTCTTTATGTCTATGTTTTCTGGCAAGATAGAGTTCTTCCAGTCAATTATTCAATTAAGGCAGTGACCTCTCCACACCCCCTGCACACACAGACACCCACACACACATGCACACACAGGAAGAAGAAAGGATTCCTTCTTGTGAAGCCCTGATGCAGGCAGCCAGGTGCAGAATAAGAAGCTGTGACACCAAATGATGCTTTATATATATATATATATATATATATATATATTTTTTTTTTTTTTTTTCAAGCTGACAAAGTCTAAATGATTCAAATATTGATTATTAAGGAAAAAAAACGACATAATATGGCTGTTTTAGGAATTTATTCTGATCGGATCACTATATTTTACAATTGACAATAAAATACTATATTACTACTAAACTACTAATACTATATTATGATGAAAACTTAAAATAGAAAGGAACTTGGTAAATAAGTCCTTTGTGACTCTCAGTAACAAATGGGTTACTCAGTCTTACATTAAATTGGATGATGATTCTTTGACAAACAAGACAAAGGTTAACCATCTTAGTTTAGCATTAGCATGCTAACATTTAGTAATTAGCACTAAATGCAAAGTACTGCTGAGGCTGATGGCAGTTTTGCAGGTATGTGGTCATAAATCAAAGTATTGGACAAATTGTTATTTTGACCTGATGGTGGCGCTAAATGAAACATCAGGGGATCACCAAAGTCATTATAATTCATCCCGAGGGCAACATGAATGTCTGTGCTAAATTTCATGGCAATCCATTCAATACTTGTTGAGACATTTTACTTCAAACTACAAATGTCAACCTGCTGATAGCGCCAGTGGAAAAGGTAGGGGATCACCAAAATCAGTAGGATTCATCCTCTGGGGAGCTTGAATGTATGTATAAAACGTAGTGGCAAAACATCCAATAGTCTCGACCAAAGTGGTGGTCTGACCGACATTCCCATCTATATCTTCATATATGTTCACATTATATGTGCCAATTTTGTTATATGGATTGTCTCTGTTGTATTTGTACACATGACTGGAAGAGGGATCCTTCCTCTGTTGCACTTCCTGAGGTTTCTTTAGGGCTGTCCCAAAAGCAGCGTGGCGTGGCAGGTTGACATGTTCTTCTGTTTGTCACCATCTCCCCCGTTTCAGTACCCGGGACAGTGCGGCCGGGACAGTGCGGCCGGGACAGTGCGGCCGGGACAGTGCGGCTGCCGCACGACTGTACACACACGCTTCTCACACAACAAACAGCGATATCCGTCTGAGAATAACTACTAAAAATTAATAATGTTGTGGGATTATTCCTTATTTCATGGGCTATTTGGGGATTTATTATTATTACATACTTAAATATAAAAAAAAAAATTTTTTAAATGAAGCATTCAAATAGGTCGAATACCATAGCAACGGTCGAAGCTTCGAAGGATTCGGGTCAGCCCTAGGTGTCTTCCATTTTTCCCTGTTAAAAGGGATTTTTTGGGGGGGAGTTTTTCCTCATTCGATGAGAGGGTCGCACTCTAAAGGACGGAGGGTGTCGATACTGTTTCCCATATAAGTCTAATATGCTGTATTGGAAATACTGGTATTTTGATACTTTGTTGGGACAGTCTCATGCTAAAAGTCGGCGTACAATGAAGTGATCATAATGTGTCCATATAATAAATCAATCAATCTTTATTTATATAGCACCTTTTGAATAAATCAAATGCACTTCAAAGTGCTTTACAAGCGATTGACAAATAAATTGACAAATGTCATAATGATTAGCAGTTACTCAAAGTAGTAAATGTTGATAAAACAAAATGGGTAAAATAGAGTTTAAAATAGTATAAATAATAAAACCACTAAAATTGTAAAAAAAAAAAAAAAATGAAAGCCAGACTAAAACGATGGGTTTTTAGTTTACATTTATAAATATCAATATTTTCAGCAATTCTTAGATTTTCTGAAAGGCTGTTCCATACTAAGGTCATACTGAGTTTTAGACACAATAGTATGAATGGCAGCGTATAGATATTCTGGCCTTTAGGTTAGAAATCAGGTCAGTTTAGGGTCACATGGGCTTTAGAAATACAGCTATAGGCAGCTGGCATTGAATGGGTTAATCAGAGTATAAGATCCTATTTGATAATAGAAGAGGGACAAACTAGGACTGTAGAAAAGATTCATTAATAATAGAACGGCGTGCGTGTGCTCATGCATAAAACGGCAAGTGACAAACTGACCCTGGCCTGCACTGCAAAAGACACCTGTCTTAACAACTCGTTTGGTCTCCCGCTGAGCCGTCAACACTCTATATGCCTCCATGATATTTCATAAAATAAGAAAACTGTTTTGCCAGTGTGGTGAGTTAATTATCGGTACCTTTTGTTTCAAGGATAGATATTTGTGACTCTATCCTGAAACAACAGACACAGCAAGACAGGTCAGTGTGATGCTAGCAAGAGAAAAGTAGATTTATACATGTGTAAATATAGCTTCCATCATGACACAGTAATAGAAGCATTACAAACCACATGACCATTACTGATCAATAATGTCCTTCTGTTTCTATAGGATAGACATGGCTCCAAACTGTGTTCCCAATCACAGAGTAAACACAAGATCAAAGAACATGCTCCTCTAAGATATTAATCAGTCCAATCTGCCCAGTGTGTTGCTTTAAATCCCCTCTGTCCTGCTCTGGTTATGAATATCATCCCAGAGGCTGGGCTATTAATAAGTGGACACACACACTCACGCACACACAAACACACTTCCTACTGTGAAGATATGGACCCGAACAAGGCAGCCACTGATCTCTACGGGTGAACAGCTTAGAGCAGTGTTGAATAAGTGTTGAGGGAGTAAAGTCCCATCATCACCACACCAACACACACATACACATACATATATATATATATATATATACACACACACACACACACACACTCAGACACACGTGCACCATTCATGAGGGACTCCATGTGATGTATGGCCTGGGGCAACCACAGTCCTGAGTCTGTGGCGGTGAAGGAACCTCATTGTTCGTGGGACAGAGGCCGGGCTGGTTTCTGGGACACTGAGACACCCTAGCAAGCATGTAGCGGGGTCACATGTCGCGTGACAGACAGAGCCATGGCTTTTTGAAGATTAGAGGGGAAGGGGGGAATAATCGGGCAAACGAGGGGCTGTTGTGGTACATCCAGTCATGAGGGATGACCTCACTGTACTGTCTCACATGCTTCCGCAGACTTGAACTTTAATTTCAAGTTTTGATGTACAAATGAATGACTCATTTTAATTCCCAGCCCGGTCACACTAAATGGCGTATGAATGACACAGTAATTCGCAAGCCATTTTGCGTGCAATGCGAACGCCGTTCTTGCTTTTGGTGTGTCATTTGGACGCCATGTATTGACTGCAATGTAAACACATCTGCGTAAATATGCTACGCTCAGAGCTTTGATGTAAAATATAAAGTGACAAAGACCACTTATGGTTGGTGGGAGGGGAGGTGGATGGGTCCAACAAACACAGAACTTTCGACCAGGAGGCCGCTGTTCGAGACTGGTGTTTGTGTTGTTGAGTTATTTTGAAGCGACGTTTGTGACGTGGTTTTTAGCGACATTTCTGACGTGTATTTCGTACCTCTGTTACGTTGTTTCCGTACGTATTTTACAACCACGATGTTTTTCCTAAACTGGTGCAACTGCCGTTACCGCTGTTTTGTTGCGTAAATATAACACGCTACAAGGCTAAAATGCGTTCTCATGACACTCGGAATAGCTTTATAATGTCGTGCTATTTATACACCTTCCCATGAGATGGGGTTGTTTCATTCCACAACAACCTTAATAAATCTTATGTCAAAGTTCACTTCAACAACAGTGAAAATGTTATTCTGTTTTCTATATGAGTTCCCGGCAATGTTTCCGCAATGGGAAAAAAAAGTCAATGGGCAGACAAATCAAACAAAATGGATAAAGTTTCCCTTCCTTCATATCTGAGCTTGCATTAGAGCCTTCTTATATATGTTACAGTAAAAGTTGCAGCCCTCAAAAGAGCATCCGCCTCTATTTTTTGCATGGCAAACGTCCCCCTCCTTGCTCTGGCACTGGAGCTCTGCTTTCTGAATGTCACAGCTGAAAGCAGCCATAAAGCTAATACATAAAAAAAGAAGTTTCCTGGAAAAGCAGTTGTGGCAGGAAATAGAAAATAAATCTGGGTGCATATATCCATTATCAGGGCACGTTATCGTCAGAGGGGAGTCTGTGGAGAGAGAGGGAACCAGGCTGGGTCTCTATGTGCGCCGTAAGATAGGGGAAACCAATTTTCACCTCCTCCCTCCTCATCCCCGGCACCCTGCTTGATTCAGCCCTCGCTAACTCTGCACAACCAGAACTAAATCATTTCATCTAAATAAGCTAGCCAAATGTTTTACACCTCTGCATATTACTGAGCGGCGATAAGGTGCTGGTTCACCATTCCGTGCAAAAGCACCTCTTCTTTTCCTTTTTTTTTTTTTTTTTTTTGTGTCCGCTCCATGGCCTTAACAAAGATGAGCAGGACTGTAAGCTTCTGTGCATGCCAGGGCTGCAGAGATAGAAAAGTGCAAAAATAAGGAGGTGAGAGTATTTTAAAACCCTGCCATTTCTTATACCCTCGACGATAAAACAACAGACAAGCCATATTTTATGTTTGCGTTAAATATTCCCATGTGCGGCACCTCTATGACAGCTTATTCTCGGGCAGATTTATCACAACCCTTATCTGCTCAACTCGCCAGACAAAGGCAAGGCTCACAGCTTACACTGTAGCGTGCTGATGCCCGAGGCACAAGACAAAGCATACAATCAATACAAATCTGCGGTCCATACATTGAACAGGAGTGGGTTGACACACATCCCTCCAGCAGCCATACATCACAACTTCTTATCTAATTAGCTCCCTGAAGAGCATTACTATATCTCTCATTGCACTCGCCGCCAGAGAAAATCATATGCCATCCACGCTAAGTGTCGCCGTTCTTCGTTGTTGCTCTTTGTTGTCGTGATGAAGGGAATCTATTAATGATGTACTACAGATTTAAGGAAATATATAATTAGTCTTAACACCAATTAATCAATGTACTTCATCCAGTTCACCATGGGAAATAATTTATACTTAATTCTATGATCTGCTGCAGTTCAATCAGGAGGATCAAACCTCTCCCTGTGTTAATACCCAGACAGATAAAGCTCTCATCTACAACAAGACACCTCATGTCCTGGAGTTGCTTTGTTAACAATAAAGTTTCTGTGCAGCATTGGTTTTATTTGGAGGTTTATGAGTGCACGGTCGGTGTCCAATTTATTGGAAGTGGAACAAATCTGGAAAATGTGATATCATAGAGGGTCACAAACCTTAGTTTACGACTTAAGAATGTATTTTTGGAAGCAAGCTGCTCGTAAAAAACAACAATGACGTTGCATGTTGAAATGTCTCTTTTATTTCTATGTTATTCATTACTATGTGCTTCAATGGAGCCCCATAAAATCATATTTATGTTTTTACTTTTAGTCTATATCTGTGCTTCCTGTAAGAATCCATGTGGAACCAACTACCGCAACACATTCTCACTCCCAAATCGTCAAATACCGTCACTCAGCATTGGAGAGCTCTTTCGCGACAAGCTAGTATGACATGGTTGGTACCAATGGATTCCTCAGGTTTTCTACTTTCATATGTTACCAGTAGCCCAGTAGTAGTCTTCCCTCTAGCTTTAAAACTGAGCCCGCTACAACCTAAGAATCGCAAGTTGCGTTAATGCGTAAAAGAAATTAGTGGCATTAAAACGAATTTGTGTTAACGTGATAATGACGCGTTAACATTGACAGCCCATCAAATTTAACAGCCTAAAAGGATGAGAAGTTAAATTTCAATCCTCTGTCAAAAGACAACAACATACAGAAGAGAAGCGTAAATATCTCTTGCTAAGATTTTTTTTATTTTTATACATCCAGGTTAGATTCGCTGAGTACAATTGCAGGTCTCCAGGAACATCCTGCTCCACACTAACACAGGTTCACACGTCTACACCTGGAAGCTGCCCGCTACAACTAAGTCTTATCCACTGAGCGACCCCACCGGAGCAAGTGGGGGTTAAGTGCCTTGCTTAAGGGCACCCCAGTGGTGGTTTCTCTTCCCCAGTCTAATTTATCCTGCCTGTCCAAGGATCGACCCGGCAACCCTCCGGTCAAAAGTTCACTTCTGCAACCTTTAGGCCACTTTCTCTTTCTGTTTGTATGCATACGTCAGTCTGTCTTTGGAAACAAAAGGGAAATAGAAAAATAACATTTGCCTCAGGCTCCCAGCGGTGCGACAACTGCACCTTCCTTCAATAAAGATCTTATACATACATTACAGCGGACGGGCTCTCCCCTCCCCGCAACACCGCTGTATAACTCACCGCCGTCCTGAAGGATTCTGGGCTGTTAAGGGTGGAAATGAAAAGAGTTTCTCTCTTTGTCTAGAGTCAAATACATGTGGGGATTAAATCTGAGGAATACGCTCACCTTTCTTCCAAAAGGGGAAATATGAGTGACTAGATACTGGTTAAAGGAAGATTACACTAGAGGAAAATGTCATTGGGACTAGACCACACTGTCACTACTGGGAAATGTGACAACGTGTGCATCAGCAGCAGAAATGAAAAAAAACAAAAAAAAACATTACAAGGCTCAAACTCTTGGGCCCTCTTCTGACTGATCCTGATTTTAATTCAGTGCAATGGCGTCGGGCAGATGACTAATTTAGCGAAGGTCCCAACCGACGCTCCGTGTTCAAAAAGCATCTGTCAATTCACGGAAAGATATGAGGGTGTAGCATATGTAAGCATATTCAGTGAAGTCAAAATATGTTTGCTGAAAAACTAAAGTCAGCTATTCAGCCTGCCTTAACAGAAATGTCACATTAGAGACTCCTTATCTCCTGTTGTTCTGCTTATTCCTGCATTTATCTCTCAGCTGTTTATCAACCTGGCCTCAAAGTTATCAAAACCACTAACCATTGCTCTATTTTCACATTCTTGAAGCAAAGGCTTGACGTGTGCTTTCTCTGGATTTCTTGTTCCCTGTCTCTTACAGCAATACTCTGATGATGTAAAGTCCATACTTGTCAAAAATATGTACAACATACATTTATGAATTTCCCTTTACAGTACAAGCTTCCATCTCATAATTATTGCTTTGAACATAATGTAGGAACACTATCATTATAACAACAATAATTGATATTGCAACCAATCTCAATGTTAACCTCTACACTTCACAGAGCAAACCCATACTCGTATTTATAATAATGCTCTCCCTACTGTATATATACAGATCTTTACGACTGAGAAGGGTGTGATGCTACAGTGTGGAAAAGGAGAGGAGGAACCTCTCAGAGGGACTTTTTTATCTGGAGCCTTAATCTTTTCAGCACATTAGGGGTCTCCACGGTGTCTCAGCAGAGTTCACTAATATTTATAAATGTGTGCAGTTACAGATTTTATTCCAGTGCAAATAAATTAAAAGTTGTAGCCTAAATATTGTCCCCCAAACTGTACGGTAACGTAGGTAGACTTCCAAGTGAACCAAGTATATGTACTCATCTACTGTACAATTTTGAGGTACTCGTACTTCTATGTTATTAGGGCCCGGGCACCGACAACGTCGGGCCGCAAGGACCCTATTGAAACTGTAAGAATTTTTTTTTTGTTTCTTTTTCTTATCTTAAATGAATCACATTTTTGAGGGCCAAAACATGCTCGAAACGTTGTTAAACTTTGCACACTTATCAGACGCAGTGAAAAATGTGTTACTTTAAGGGTTTTGGGCTTGGGTGTTTGCAAAATCGCTCGCTAGCGCCCCCTAGAAAGTTGGAAAAATTGAGTCCCTCGCTCAGGTTTCATTCTACTTTCTACTTCACTGCATTTCAGAGGCAAATATTTCACTTTTTCATTGACACCTGGTTACTTATACAAATTAACTTTAAAACTCATTAACTTGTAAAATATGATGCATTGCTGGAGATAAAACTACTCAAAAGTATATAAATGAGTTAAAATTAGCTTCACCGCCATCACCTACAGAGCAAAATGTTACTTACACGTCAATGCATCTGTAATAACAGTCAAATAATATAAATTGAATCATATAAAGATCTCAGGGGATACTTTCTGCAGAATGATTATTATCACTTTTGATACTTTAGTAAACTTTGGTAGAAAACACAGTGCCTTTATTTAATTATCATTTTGAATGCTGGACTTTTACTTGCAATGGGGTATTTTTACCTTGTCTTATTTCAACTTGAGTTAAGGATCTGAATACTTTTTCAACCACTGCAACTGAGTCATGCCTTTAACCACTTGTGGGTCATCAATCAATCACCTTTATTGGCTCACTATACATACCGATGCGTAGTTGCCATGCATAATGAAACAAGGGGCTCGCCTTGAGGACATTGCCGGTGGAAGACCAAGGACAGCATTAATCTGGTTTCTGTCCAAACAAGGTTAAAAAGCCATGTGACATCATCGCTGTGTGGATAATTGCTGGAGTGGATGTTATGCTCCGTCATGTGCACTCAATTTCAGGATGACGGAGTTGTATAACAGCACAATGTGAACGCAGGGGGTTTATAAATCTGCTGAAAAGACTGTGTGCTTTCTGTGTAAAATCCGCACAAAAGTGGATGCATCTGGTCGCTGGAGCGGTTCAGTTTAAATCTTCTGTGAGACGTTTGTCTTGTGTGCTATCTTCTATTATCTGGCAAAACTCGTGTTACATTTTGAAAACTTATGTTGTATTTGTTGTACAAATGCCTTGTACAGAAAAGGGACTGACTATTCATATGCTATATATATATATATATATATAGAGGTCACATGTGGGTCCATCTTTAACTTTGTCCGCCTGCAAATATAGTCTGTGCAAGAGCAGAAAAAGAAACTGCCACAGTAAATTCAGCAAATTCAATGACAGCATAGCATTTTCAAAGATCCATGTTATCTACAGTCCACAATATGTGGAAATCTGGCCACATGAGATTGGGAGACACTGACAACAAATTCTGCTAAAAATGTTCAGAGATGCAACACTAGCATTGCCTTTTCCCTCCCTTTCTTTGGAAAGGACAGGCAATATGATTATACTTTAGGTCAGAAGTCAGTTTCAAATTCCAGTCAGTAAGTGCGCGCGGCTTTTGGACAGTGACCATATAGATAAGGTCAAACTTTAAAGCCTATATTTATTTATTTATCCTCTTTTTGTTCCTCGTCCCTCCTCACTCAAATGAAGACTAAGCTCCGCTTCTGGCTTTCAAACGGAGTGGACAGATTAAGCTGAGTTAGGCCTCCTCTCCATAGATGTGTTGGCGTGGCACTTCCATCCACACCCCCCTACCCCTGCTCCTCCTCCTCCTCCTCTCCCCTCTCTCTCTTTCTGCAAAAAACAGTGAAGAGGTGACGCATCTTTATTTCTGAAACTGGCAGGTAGCCGGAGATTAACAAATGAAAGTCTCTCTATAAAAAAGTCAGCTCTTGCAAGAAAAAAATAAGCAACATTGTCACAACAGTGTTTCGTTTCCTTAATATTTCACAGTATATACAATTCATTTTGAATGATTGTTAAGATGGTGCTGGTGGTGGTGATGATGGATGACGATGATGTGGGTTAGGAAATTCCAGTTGCTCATTTTACTGCGTACACAAGATTGACATTCAGATCTTGTGATGCATGTTTCTGCATGTATTTTTTGCACAACTGATGTAATTAAGAGCTGTTCAGTTACACTCCACCAATTAGAATTTAATCTTAATTGGATTAAAGAGTGAAGACACAACAAAAACGCGCAGGGAAGGAGCACTTCAGGTCTAAGATACTACCATCAAGAGAATTTTGGGGGTTATTCTTCTGTTTATCCTTCTTACTCAGACAAACTCATGAAAGACTTTTCTGTATTCTTTGAAGTTATTTTAGGCGATTATCCTCATTTAGCTCACAGACACGTCAGAAGAGTGTAAACATATACACACTGTATATCTTAGAAGTAGTTCTGAACTAATGCAGTAGAAGGATTTTGTGAGTAATTGTAAAATTGTTATAGGTAAAAAAAAAAAAAATTCAAATCTGACAATAATGTCACAACAATCACATGCTCATGGGTACATTGAAAGAGCTGTTGGTGGTTGTACTAACTCCACCTGTCCACACTCATTGTGAAGACGTCACTTCTTAGTACAACTTCGAGGGACTTTAGTACTACAGGACTGTAACTTTGGAAGATACAGGTACTAGGGCTGTGTATTGGCATGAATCTGGCGATGCAATATGTATCATGATACAGTGGTTACGACTCAATATATTGCGATATATTGTGATACTGTAAGAAAGGAGATATATTGCGATTTTTTTAATCTAATTTTAAGAAAAGTGTCATAGTAGAAAGAACACACCATGCATATATGCATAAAATCTGATTGCAAAAAATTGTCTTTTTATGCAATCAGAACAGTAGGATCTGCATTTGCATTTATCACAGAGGACACTTCTCTTTGCAAATACAATAAAGCACTGACTGTTAATCTTTGCATGTAAAATATTAAAAAACAAAATAGTGTTTTTGAGAATCGATACAGTATCACAAAACATAATATTGCTGTAGTCGATGTTTTCAATATTTTCTTCTGAAGCCTCATGTAAGCTTCTGCTGGACTTCAGCATGCATTTTTTGCATGCTGAAGCAATGACGTTTGATTGAAAATGTGCTATGAAGTGATCTCTTCACAAGCAACAGCAAGAATCATCAGTGACCAATACGTCTGTAAAAGAACATGTCGGCCTGTGAGTTTTGTTTTAAGACAGACCAAATCTGAAGCTATCCTTTAAAGCTAGTACAGACTAACCAGAGCAAAGCATTAAAGCCTGATGTTTGAGAGCAGCTGCTAACTTGATCCCATTGACATTCATGTATTTAGGTCAGCAAGGCTATACTCAACATTCAGCATGCCTTCAATCGATGTGCTCTTGTGACTCGTCAACAGGGAAACTGGTAAAATTCCCCCGAACTAAACTTCCTCTTTAGATTATATTTGAATTAAAATTCCACTGTAAGTGAATTATTACACTGGCGGTGTGTCAGTGATGTTGTGTGCCTCATTTCAAATATTGGATTCAGTCAAACCGGAAAATCTGTTTGCCTCTTAAAATACACAACTTGGCATTATGAATCAGCTGAAGCACTTGTTTACGGGCGAACGCTGATTGGAACTGCTTCACACGTCGTAGCTCGACTGAAACACATCCCAGTTTATACACAATGTCTTATCACAACATCACAAAAGGAGAACAAACGGACGAATTAAAAACAAGAAAGAAATGATCTCTTTGAAACATTTATTATGAAATTATAAAGGTAGAATAGCACTGTTCAAATAAAGCTTTTTTTTTTTTTAAAACAGAAGTTGCAGTGTACTGAATAACTGGCAGAGTTTATTTCAGATGTAATTAATGTATACCCAGCAATGAAACCAAAAAAAAAGGAAAAAGGAGAAAGCACGGCAAATAAATAAAAACAAAAGAAAAAAAAGAAAACAAGTCCATTATTGTTTAACACAGCACATTAGGCAAGATTACCAGGAGTTCAATTTACATGAAACATCTCATATATACAAGAAAGATTTACATCGATGAGGGTTACAGAGTCTCTGTGAGCTATGGGGCCCGGTGGCACAGCAGTCAATGGCAGTCACATTTCAAGTCAAGTGTGGCTCTTTGCTTGAGGGGGGTTTTGGCTGGCAATGCCATTATCACAACTATTAGTCTAGACACTGGCACACGCTAGTGACAGAGCGGCGGCCCGTGTGTCACTTGACACAACAGCCCAATGACAAGGACGCGTCTCCCTCTGGGTTTTGTCATGTCAGGACATACAGCACCACTTCGCCCATCTTTTACACACACCCCCCGTCTCTCTAATGATAAAGGGAGAGAGGAAAGTAAGTGGGGGCTCCGCGCTGAACACAAAGCACCCTCATCTGTCACAAATGATCAGAACACAAAGGTGAACACACCCTCGGTGATTTAGCATTGCATGTAACTGCATTGACCCCGATAAAACATGGGTGAAAGGTGTGGGCTGGAGACGGGGAAGATAAGGAGTGGGTGGCGGGGCCGAGTGAGGAGTGGAGAGGAGAGATGGGTTGTTTGGGGTGGGGGTGGGGGGGCATTCAAACAATGAAGCAGCATCATAACTTCATCTTTTTATATCATTTTTTTTTTTTTGTAGACAAGCAAGTAGTCAAGAAACATTTTCTTCCACCCTCTACTCTTATACAGCGTTTAAGGTAAATTTGAGAGAATTCAGATGAGGTGTTGATACTGTACGTGTTTTAAGCTGCAGTTTGTCTCTTTCTCATCATGCAGTGTTAGAAAAAAATATGAAGCTAGTATGTCAACTTGATTGATTGCCGGAGAAAAATGGGAAATGTGTTTTGTGGATTAGTGAGAACACGGAGATGAATTAAGTAATGAAAGCCACAATGACTTTGAGTTTTTGTGCATGCAAAACATTAATTTCACAAAGCAAACCCCCTGAAGATTGATCATCAATCAATTTGCTTTGAGAAATTGCAGACATGGATAATGAATTTGAAATAAATGGGTTGCCAGCCAAAAAGTGATGGACAAACGCGAAAAAAAAAAAAGAAATCACATACAGTATGCGCGCACACATAAGACCTTTTGATAACGACAATATTTGTCTTTATCAAAATTGTACTGTTTAAGTTTCACAAGTGTAACGATAAGGAAACATGTATGAAAATGGTTGAGACAGAAATGAAAATGGAATAAAATGTTCACAAAAAATCAAATGTAATTCCTGGTAATTTGCCATCATCTGTGTTTTTGGCGAGCAAAAAGCAAAAAGGCTATAAATAAATAAATAAATATATAAATATATTAAAAAAATCAGTAGCACTTCATTTTTCTCAACAGAGGAAAATAAAAACATATAAATGAACTCCACAGTTCAGCCAGTGTACCAACAGGGAGCTTTGATTTATTTTGTTGTTTTGTGCAGACAAAACTGGATCCCCCTTGGGGCAATAATCTACTCTGGTAGCACTCACACCCACTACCTTAGTACAGCCCGCAATCCATTTCATTTCCTTTTACCCACCTAGACATAGAAGACATGACAAGTTTTTTAAAGAAATACAATGTTCTCTGCAGTAAAGGGCCCCGCAAATCCTCCACTGATGATTTAAAGCTTTGATGGAAACTTCACTCACAGACTTATTGGCTTACGATCTCCTGATAGCTACATTTGTTTTGAGGATCTGCTACATTTTACTCAAAAAGACAATGCAGTATTCTTCTTAGCATCTACCGGTAGTTTGTTAAATCACTAAACTGATAGAATCTACTCAAAGATTTCGGTTAATCAATATCTTTCTAGTTAAGCATTTGCACAGAAATTGTGAGATTATACAAGCTGGTGTCCATATTTTCGAGGACTTTTTTAAATGCGCTGGAGCATCTTGAGTCAAGAGTATCGTGGACATGTACAGTGTAAGAGATCACAAACGCAGCATCCCGAAGAAGTGACAGGATAGCTGAGGAGAAGGATGTATGATCACAGTCGGCAACAATCACTGGCCTCTCTCCATCTTCCTCTTTCATACCGCCGAACTCTGTGTCAGCACAACCCAGAAGATATTGCAACAGACTTTCCCCCTCAGGTGCAACATTGTCATAGTTCATTAATCTTCTCAAACTTCTCCCGCTGCCATCAGCCCCCGTACGTACTACTAATCCCCTTATTAATGTGGCAAATGAACCTGCACAAGAAGGACGACTCCCCCAAGGCTCTATAATTACAATGGTCTGTACAAACTCCTGTTTGCATAGAACGGCCATTCATTAAATGTACTGACAAGACAACTTCAGGAATACCCCGCTAAAGATTCCCTGTTCTTCCTGAATACCACATCTGCTGTAATATCTAATTGCCTGCTCGTTTTTACAGGTGGACCGATACTGTAACACAAGTCTATTCTCATCGCAGTGGTCATAACAAGAAGGAAAATGATATGGCTGCTGGACGCAGACAGAAAAAAATTAACAATTTCAAACAGACGCCTCCAGATGTTATTAAGACGACGTCAACCTAATATGCATATGTTGTCAGATTTTTCTATACGTGCTGTAAAGCTGCACAAAAGGGAGCTGTTGTACTGTGTCCCCAGAGCTAAGGCATGGTTAGTGCTGCTGCAGAAGAGCACATCAGAGCAGTGTGGGCTAACTGAACTGTAGGTACAGACTTCCTTTTAGTGCTTGCATCTTTTCTGCCACGCCAGAAACACACTAATAACCCACAGCAATTAAGCCTTTCTTGCACACGAGGTGTCCAGGCCACACGGCTGCACAGCTGAAAGCCCCATATAATGCCCATAATTGTGCGTCCTAGCATGTGATGCGTATTACCATAACAAAGCGAGGGTAAAGAAAGAGGGCGCATCATGTGCATCTGCAAGAATGTATCTATATGTGCTCGTAAGCAGCCTTATATTCACATCCGTGTATTTAAGGGTAATGGTGAGGAGGGAGGACATCAAGTGTGGATTGTAATCGATTTAGCACGTGTCACGCGCCATCTCGGTGACCACTTTCAAATCCTGCGCCGTCAGTAAAACCATATTAACGTGCCCATCACATGAGCCTTGGGATCTGATGCGCAGTACACGGCTAATGCGTAGCCAGTGGGCTCATGTTGTGTTAGTGAACCACATCTCCCCGTAAGACGACTGGAAGGAAGGAAAGTGAGACTGATGGTGGAGCGGCTACGATTATACTTGGTTTCTTAGATGCTTGTGTTGCCTTGTGAAACTAGGACAGTGTTTTCATGCTTTTTTTCCTCAGTGTTGTTTACACTAATGTAGGTCCCTGGAGGGTAAATAATAAGTGGGGGGGGGGAAGAAAGGAAAGGCAAGGATTGCTTCTATTGCTATCAGCAGTTTGGGGTTTCTATAAAGCTGATTCCAGTGGGCATTTGTCTGTGATGACACTGTTGTACTGTAGATGTCTGCTATTTCTATATCGCTGAGAGGAAGATGCCACCGAAGCCTGCATGCTCTTCTCTTTCCTTCTTGTTTATCAATTTCTTTTCACTTTCCTTATATATTTTATAGACTGATTGGTGCTGACGTTGCATAGACGTGACTCTTGAGAACTGGAACAAAACGGCTTTTAAAATTCATAGAGAGAAGGTAAATTTTAAAAAGCCGTTCCCCTCAACTTTACACGTTTCTTTATCTTAAATGTCCTCTTTCACTTAATAGCTTATTTCATGTCAACTCCAGGCAACAACGGGTGATTGATGGCGGTTTGTTACTCGTAAGGCAACAACGTAAATGCTAAACTTCATCATCCTATCATACACCTTTGTGATGCTTTATTTTGTGTAAAAATTCAGCACCTTAATGGACTCATTTTGAATGCACATTTTAAAAAAAACAGTAATAACTTTAGATGATATTGACATATTTTTATCATCTATGTATGTATAAGAAATCTTTTAATAATGCAGTTCTTATCTTTTCCTCCTACTCTGCTGGGAATATGATGATATGATAATCCTATGATATTACCTTTTGGATATACTGTCTGTTTAAAGATTCACTCAAAGGTAATTGGTATTTTTGGGCTTTTTTTTTTTTTAAATTACAGTTAATCTCTGTTTTTATTCAACACGCAGGCAGAATTGAAAAAGGAATCGGACATACTGGATGAACGTCCACTCGTCAATACTCGTGAAATAGAGATGACACACGCACGTCAATACAAATGGTCGCATTGTGCAAAACAATCAAAATATGGATGTAACAATGACATTGATAACACACCCCGCTTCATCCAGTAGGACGTGTCGGTGCAATCATTTCACCACGATCAATAACTGCCATTTAACCTCAGATCTGAAATGGGATCCTTATCAGTGAGATGTTTAGGAATAATTAGGACTGAGAACCAGCCAGATAGTCTCCAAAGAAAGATATTAGCAAATAGTGGAAAGGTAGAAAATGACTTTTTCCTTCTAATAATAAGGTAATGGAGATAAGGAAGGTGTGCCCCTTGTGTGCAGTGAAATATATTAGTGCAGATTCATTTCAGTAATTCATAGGTAAAGGGAAGGATAGCTCACTTCCCCTGGACTAATGGTAGTGAGTTTTGTCTGGATGTAAATAATATAGTTTAATCAATACATTAATACTGATTTGATTATGAATTTGTGAATGACATGACATGAAGATGTGATGCTTCATGGTCCAGCTCTAAAAAATAGGTGACAGTATAGAATGAAGATGGTTAGATTGGCAACTGAACTGCTTTGCGTCATTAAGTGAGTGAAAAGAAAAGAGATTTAGACAACTTGAGGTCAATTTAAACCCCTCGGCTTCTATAACGATTACATTAATGCTCCACACACATAGAAAAATACGAATCAAATTGTACAGCAGAGGAATGCGCGAGAGCAAAAAGTATCTGCAACAGTAAATCATTTATATTATATATATATATACAACACAACGGCTCTGTTTGTGTGCTTCTTTGACTCATTCCTCAGAATTATTGATTCCAATAAATCTTGTGTGGTATTGTGGGGTGACTGAGCAAATCAATGGAGTTGTGCTTACAGTATAGTGTCATATCTCATGTGTCCTCCTCTAGGGTTGAATACCCCCCCGCCACCACCCATTTCATCGCCTTGTCTCGTCTCTCTCTCACACACACACACCACCAACCACACACACACACACACATACACACACACACACACACACCTGGCAAATGACGCCAAACTGAATGCCTCTTTTGACTGCTACCTCTCACACAGAAAGGCATTAAATGCAACCCCAGATGCAGTGACCCGGAGGTATGCATCGACGGGAGTCGCACAGTGTCACCCCTGTGATGCCACTCTCTCTTCCGGATAGATCTTATCACTCACATCTCTAACTGCCGTTATCAATCTTCCCCCCGTGCAGCCTCTACATCATTAGCCAAGAGCATTTCACTAAGAACACCAACATAGGTTTCACTCCCTTCTTCTCCTCCCTTGCATTCACAAGTCCACTGCAGGTTGGCGTGTTGCCAGGCTGTGCCACGCAGCTCAACACTGCCACCTAAAGGTTCAGTACCACCACCCGTCAAGCCTGACCCACTGACAACACTCTCAATCTGCCTCCCTTCCTCCCTCCGCACACTCTCTCTCTCTCTCTCATTCTCTTCCTCTCTTCTCTGCTGCTCCCTGTATATTTGTCCACGTGTGTTCCAACTGCGTGTTGTGTAGTGGTGCTTTATTAGCAGAAAAATTAATAAGGCTTTGATAAAAAGCAGCATGGATTACGTTGAAATTTGAGGCTCATTATTGGCTAATCCTTTTTGAATTGGATGTGTATCAAGTTCCAGACGAGCTTCAGTCAGTTCGCTAGTGTGCTTCGAGAAGAGGCATTTAATTCCAGTTTAGACGATGTGGCAAAGCCTACAGTGACATTCACAATACCACCGCGGCAGACTAATTATTGACTGCTGTTATTGCTGCAGGTGCTGAAAAGGTTACAAAGTCTTTTGTGATATAATTATACACATCAAAACAAAATAAACAAACAAAAAGAAACATGGATACACTCAGTTGTATGAGGAGAGAGGTGAAAAGTCAGCTATTTTCTTTTTTTTTTTTTTTTTTTGGAAAGAATGTGTGCGGCGTTTAGCTATGATGAAAGCAGTAATCTGAGTAGATAGGCAAGAAAAAAATGTTTCTTTCACAAAGAACATTGAGTCACAATTAATGTTATGTTGGTACAGTTTACCAGTGATCTAACCTGGGTGCTGAATAGACAAAATAAGGCAAGGAAATCCCTCACCCACTTGCATTTTGTTAAATATATGAATTAAATATATATTAATGACAAAACATCAGTCTATAATTATCCCCCCAAAAGTATGCATGTGATTGTTGAGCCCATAATCAACTCCATTAATTAGCAGAGTTACTTTTTTTTCTCTTTTTTTAAGTTTGAGAAATAGTGGAACTTGCTGAAGCCGCATGTCTCCTGCACTCTTTTCTGTTGCTTCACAGTAACTTAGAGCGAGTCTCTAATCTAGACTGGCACTTTAGCACTGTGGAACAGGGCAGTTATAGGCAGTACTTATAGACCAGTAAAAGTGCTCTTTTACCTGCTGTCTGGTGTGCATGGGCCCCTTCGTCTTGAACCCTCCCTGGGAGCTGCACTCTGAGGCACTGAAGTGGTCGGAGCTCGTGGAGGACCGCTTGGAAAGGGTGTCGCAGCCCCCAACAAATGTGTTATCCAATGGGAGTTCCTGAATCACGTGGTGCTTCTTCACCGAGACCGGCGTGTCGGCCTTGAGGTGGAAGGCCGACTGCGGCGAGGCGGACTTGTAGTGCCGGGCCAGGTCGGGGCTGCTGGGTTTGAAGGTCGTGGTGGGCGTGGCGTTCCAATCGAAGCGTCCGATCCCTTGCTCCTCCAGCTCGGTGGGCAGGCTGATGGTTCCGTTGATCGGCTCGTGGGCCGGGTCGTCGGGCTTGTTCCCCTCGATGGTGACAAAGTTGAGCAGGGAGCTTTTGGGGGATTTCCTTTTCTTGCGCTTCTTCTTCTTGTTCTGCTTGTTCTCCGTGTTGGGCGACATCCACTCGGCGCCCTGTTTTTTCCTCTGCGCCGCTTTGAACCTGGACGCGTGGCGGCAGCGCAGCAGCACGGTGACGAAGATGACGATAATCACCACCAAGGCGCCGGTGACGAAGGCAATCATTATGGTTAAATAGTCGCCGCTTTGATAAGTCTCGCTGCTTTCGCCGATGTTTCGGTCAATCGGGGTCTCCATGGTGCGCCGGATGAGGTCGTAGATGAGCGTCGAGTTGCCCACAGTGTCATTGACGTACAGAAACACCAGCACCAGCGTGTGGAGCGATTTGGGATACCCCAGATCACTGATATTGACCACTAATCTGTGTAACCCAATGTCAGTCACTGCTGGTTTTTCCTCCAGAGTAATGTTCCCGGTGACGGGGTCAATCCTGAACAGACCTTTGTTGTTCCCGCTCACGATGGTGTATTTGAGCTCTGCATTCATCCCCGTGTCACCGTCCACCGCGAACACCTCTGCCACCACAGATCCCGGGATGGAGGAGAGGGGGACGAGCTTGAAAGACGTGTTGGAGGGGGGGTAGATGACGATGGGGGTGTTGTCGTTCACGTCGATGACATTGATGGTCACCTTGGCGGCCGAGGAGCAAGGGGGCCTGCCGCTGTCCACGGCCCTGACGT
This sequence comes from Sebastolobus alascanus, assembly GCA_916701645.2. Taxonomy (NCBI): domain Eukaryota; kingdom Metazoa; phylum Chordata; class Actinopteri; order Perciformes; family Sebastidae; genus Sebastolobus; species Sebastolobus alascanus. Next base: position 278,019 of record CAKAOJ020000231.1, read on the forward strand.
CGAAAGTGTAGGAGCTCTGCTGCTCCCGATCGAATGACACGTTGGATTTTATCACTCCAGAGTAAGGATCCAGTATAAAGTTCTCATTGTCATTCAATATGGAGAGAGAAACAGCAGCGTTTTCTCCGGCGTCGGAATCTGTCACAGTTATCACCCCCACTGTGCTGTATTTAGGAAGATTCTCAGACACAAAGAACTGAAAGTGGTTATGTGTGAACTTTGGGTTGTTATCATTTTCATCCAGCACGGTTACAATGACGGCTGCCTGCGTCTGCAGAGGGGGCGTCCCGTTATCTCTCGCCGTTACGGTGAAGAGGAACCGATCCTGATCCTCCCGGTCAAAAACCCTGGACGCAGTCAGCACCCCCGTTTTGCGGTCGAGGTCGAAGAACGAGGCGTTCGGCCCCAGCTGATAAACTATCTCTGCGTTTTTCCCGCTGTCCTCATCCGTGGCGCTGAGAGTGGTGAGGAACAGGTCGCGTTTGTTGTTCTCCATAACAGACAGCTCGATAACTGGCTGAGTAAAAATAGGCGGGTTGTCATTCTCATCCTCCAGCCTCACTCTCACCAGGGCGGTCTGATTCAAGCTCGGCTTCCCAGAGTCGGAAGCCACGATTTTAAAGTTGTACTCCTTAGTGCCTTCGTAGTCGAGCAGCGCGGACGTCTCCAGCAGATACTGGTTGTCGTACACGGCCTTGAGATGGAAGGGTACGTCCTTCTCTATGAAACAAATGACCTTGCCGTTGATGTCTGTGTCTTTGTCTGACACCGTGATGAGAGCTATCTTGGTATTGATGGGATCCTTCTCCGAGAGGAAAACAGTGCCATTAATGGGACTGATTATGTATCGCAGGTCTATATTAGGCGGATTGTCATTAACATCAGTCACGTTTATGGTAACAGTAGCTCTGGCAGGACTGGAGCTGCCGTCGCTTGCTAAAACAGAGAGCTTATGAATAGCAGTCTCCTCTCTGTCCAGGAGCCTCTGCACTGTAATCAGGCCAGATGTCGTGTTTAATGCAAAGAGTCTTTTTGTAACAGGAGACACCTGAGTCCCAAACACGTAACGGATCTCCGCATTAGCCCCGATGTCTGCGTCCGTGGCCTGGAGCTGCACAACAGACGTGCCAATAGGGGAGTTCTCTGGTATGTGCACTTCTATCTGGCTCTCTTTAAACACCGGCCTGTTGTCGTTGACGTCCGTTACTGTAACTTGGAGAATGGCCGTGCTGGATTTCTGCGGACTGCCGCCATCCTCCACTTTGATCTTCATCACATATGTATCCTTCTGCTCTCTGTCAAGATTCTGCTGCACAATGAGCTGGGGCCACTTCTCCCCCTCCGGCGTTTCCACTATGTCTAAGCCGAAGGCACTCTGCCCGTTGATCAGCTCGTATTTGTGGACACTGTTGGGGCCAGTGTCCGGGTCAGTGGCAGAAGGAATAGCAAATCGGCTGTTAATGAGCGTGTTCTCGGGGATGGAGATGTTGATCACAGGGGACGGGAACATGGGGGCATTATCGTTTGTGTCTTTGACAATTATTTTGATCTTAATCAGCCGGAAATAATCATTAGGGAGGATGACCACTTCGATTTCAAAGGAGCACTCGCTGTCCTCAAACGAGGGGCCGGGGCACAACTTCTCCCTGTCGATTCGGTTTGATGTTGTGAATATCTCGCCCGTGCTGCTCAGAACGCGCACCAGCGGGTTATCTCCCGCTTTGGAGACGAGCCGGTACACCAGATTAGCACTCGCTCCAGTGGCAGCATTCGTGTGGGAAATATTCAGGTCCTTTGGTATGTTCCCAATGAGGACGTTTTCTTGCAACTCCTCTCTGATGGGGTAGATCAGCTCTTGGGCTATTGAAGGATCTAGCCATATGCAGGCGAGGAGGGCGCCCAACAGGTAATAGTCTTTTAGATCCATGACAGCGTGAATGTGTTTCCAGCCTTCACAACTATTTCTCTCTAAGCAACGTCGTTACAGGCAGTGACTCCTCGCATGTGATGGCAGGAATCTTCCACGGACAAACCTACGAATACATGACAGAGTTTCTTTTCAGTGAAGTAACTTTGCCATGCACAGCAATTAATTAATTAATTAACAACCCACCCCCCATCTCACAGTCTGCTGTTTTGTCCACTTTCATTATTTGTCACTATTAAATCTGCGCAAAGGCCTTTATCAACAATTCATACAAACAAACAAAAAAAATGAACAAAAACACTGCAGCAACCATTTAAGCAGCCATTCATGTCTGTGCTCCCCTCTCTAAACCCTCCACATTTTATGGTCACTAAGAATTTCCAGCGTCTCAAACCCCCCCCCCCCCCATGGCCACAAAACTTCACAACACATTACACACTCTTGGTAATTTTACACTTATATTGCCAAAATTGAAAAAAAGCTTAAGCTGTGTGTGGGCTCCTAAACCAATGAATACGCATGAATGAAGGCTACAAAATGAACCCAGACATATTTTTTTTTTTAATTCTTATGGCCAACTGAGACCTAGTCTTATCGTACATACCCAAATCCGTTAGAGCGCAGGAGAAAAAAAACTGTCAGCTCATAGTCTTCTCCTCCAGTGTGGCTTTATTCAGGGAAAGATATCCTTCTCAGTCAGATCAAGCTTTGGGGTCCAGAAGAAAAAAAAATGTTGATATATTCGCCCCGCCGGAGTAATCAGACTCAAGAGCAGGTTTTGGGTAAAAGCAGCTGGTCGCACAAATAAATAAGAGGATGCATATGTCGCAGTTCCGTTTCCCCCATTTAACTTCAGGAGCGGACGGGATCTAATTGTGCGACCTGCAGTGATTGCGGTGATCAGCGTCTCTCTCCTCCAGCAGACGCAGCCAGGTGATCAGTCTCCCGTTAGTCCCCCAAAATCAGTGCTCATCTCCCGCAATACACGTCCCGAGAAAAAACCGGCTGGCTTTTTTTTTCTTCCCTCTCCTCCTCCTCCTCCCGGCTACCTGTTAAGGTGAAGGCGCCGACGAGGTGAACGCAAGAGGAGACGCTGGTGTCCCGTCATGTTTCAAGTTCATGGAGCTCCATCAATAATCAGCCGGCAAGGTTAAAAAAGAGAGATCACGAAGCAACAACAAAAAAAAAAGAGAAAAACCTCAGAGTCGATCCCCACTTGGAAAACGCCGACCGAAATATTAAAGGCTTGACACCGATGCAGCAAGCGCGTATGTGCCGTTTATCCCGTGCACTCTCACTCCCGGAGCAGAATATCTTGCACTAACTCTGTGTAAACCCATAGGAGGGGTGGTGAAGTACACCACACCGACTGCCCTCCTCCTCCTCCTCCACCCCGCCGACCCTCGTCATTGGACACCGCCCCTCTCTTTCAGCGGCGTCGGCAAGCCGAGCGGCGACGGGATTGGCCCGGAGTCACGTCACTTAAACGCGGGACCGGAGGGGTTGTCCGCGGTGAGATGCTCCGTGAAGATGCTGCAGGCTGCAGAGACGCTTAACCAAAAAAAAAAAAAAAAAAAAAAATCGAGACTGGAGGAGGATGATGATGATGATGACGAGGATGATGAAGCTGCCTGTGCTGCTGATGATAATGTAGTAAAAAAAAAAAAAAAAAAGAGTGATTGTCCTCTAGCTTTTACACTGTTGATGGTTATATAAAGGCAGTCATTGGCTCTGAAGGGACGCATCAACCTGTTTGGCTGTTGTCAGGTAGGCTGCACTAATTGGGGTGGACACACAAAAAAAAAGCCACAAGACTGAAGCACATTTAAAAAAAAAAAAAAAAAAAAGATGAACTGCACCGGTTTCCCATGAATGCCAAGAATAAACACAATACAAGCCTTGTGTTAGAGTCCCTAATAATTGCACTCCGGACAGAGATGCCATTGTCTATACGCGTGTTTGCACGGGGTGCGTATTACGCTCTCTGTCCGCTGACACGCTCGGCACCCTGCAGCCAGTCATCAGCATTTGTCCGGAAGAAATAACCTTGACAGTTATCCCAGTCATCAAAGCCACACCAGCAGCATGTGGTGCGAGCTCTGTGCGTAATGGGTGAATTGCATTTCTTTTTAACTTTGCTGCCTCGTGCCTCGGAGCCGTGACGATCTGAGGAGGCTGTGATGTGACTTTAAAATTGCCCGTAACCGCAGATGATCTTACTTGACAAGTTTCAAAGCAACAAGAGGAGGCTGAACTGTGCAACTGAGCCGACTAACCCCCAAAATGACACGTCAGAAGTGGCACAATGCGACTGGAAAACAGCAGATTTCATAACGTGGAAATCAGAGTCAGACATAACACATCTAGCCATCCTTTAATGCACACTGCCGTCCGATCATTACTTAATTTCAATGCAGTAGATAACCCTCAATTTCATCCACGGCTCTGTGCCTGTGCTGCTTCTGCTGCTGCTGTTGCTGAGAAAGACAAGCTGTTGAGCTCAAAGGCTGAGCAGCCTGTCATGGTGAACACTGCCATCTTGAGGTGCTCTTACACAAATGCCTGAGCTGAACTGTGAGCTTCAGAAACTACACATTTCTGAAATCGAGAAGTGTCTTCGACAACCGCGGCAGCAGAATAAAAAAACAATAAGTGATTCATCAAGAGGCAAAGTGTGAATGAAGAGGCAGCGAAAGTGAGAATAAGCCCCGGTGTTGGCAAATGGTGATGATGCAAAGGACGCGGGAACCCTCGCTGTTGAGGTGAGAACTAGGCTGCCGATGTCTCCGGAGAGGCTGGCTTACTGCCTGGTCAGCAGTCCATTAGCACAACCAACCGGATGGCCTGACCTTTCTGCCTCTGGATGCAGCCGTCAGTGTCCTTTGCTGGGAGAGAGCAGCTAAAGGAGTGATCTGTCACTTCGGTTTAAAGTCTGACACCCTGATGCAGAGGGAAAAGTGACAACATAACTGTCTACAGTGGTGAAACACTTTCTTGCTCTGCTGGCCAGCTGGAGTCATTAGGAACTCATCGCCAGCTTTTACTTTCTCACTGGGAGCGTGTGTGTGTGTGTGAGTGTGTGTGTGTGTGTGTGTGTGTGTGTGTGTGTGTGTGTGTGTGTGAGTGTGTGTGTGTGTGTGTGTAGCTGCAAAACAAGAATTGGGTTTTGATTTAATAGGAATTTTCAACATTGCCAGGTCTCTGAGGTGTTTGTGTGCGTTAGCACAGGGCCGATTGCTCAGTGATTGGGATTATTGGACAGAGGCACTACACATTTAAAGCAAGAAATCGCCCACATCTTCTGAAGTCATGGTTAAGAAACTGGTATTGATCACTAAATCTATAAAACCTCCACAGACGTATCGGGTGATTTTGTGTCACGGGTCAGTAAAATCGTATTCACGGCACCTTAAAGGTTACCTTGCACGGCAGCTGGATTCTCTCAATGTCACGAGATCACGCGAGAATCTCGGGATCACGTCTCACACGAAAATCCATCTTGTCAGGCTTCGAGTAATGCGTTTGTGTCCGGCTCACCACACGACGGACCAATCAGCGTCCTGTGAGGAGCTACTGCAGCTACAGGCGTGGCTTAGGTGTGTGAGACCCGGTGAGACCGTAGCGTGAGACGACACGGAGAGGCGACTGTTGGTTCTAAACAACAATGGCGGCTCCTTAAGAGGTTTGCGTAGATGCTGCAATAGCATCAGTTATATCAGAACCGGAGAGTATTTCTTCATTGAAAGAAGAGCAAAGAACGGAACTAAAGGCTTTTATCAATGGAAAAGATGTTTTCGCTCTTCTACCGAGCAAGGGAGTTTGATTGACAGGTGGTTCATCCAATCAAAGTGCCTGCCCTTTTCCAAACAGTTTCCAATGACGGCTTCTTAGATTGTTTTGTGTAACAAACCACGTGATGCATCAGGTTACCTTAAAGATGCTAAATGCAAGATTGGGAGTAATCCCAATTGGGAGTAATCCCAATCTTGCATTAAGCCGGCAGCTCGCAGCTAATGGTGCTAACAGCGCTCTCGGTGTATGTGCCCTTTCAAAGTAGTGCTATGATGTTGATGTTACAGGGACTGTGATAAATGCAAACGCAGATCCCACTGTTCTGAATGCATAAAAAAGTAAACTTTTTCTTTACTCAGATTTTATGCATATGTTGATGTGTTCTTTATACTATGACAGTTTTCCTTAAATTAGATTTTGAAAGAAATCGCAATATATCGCCTTACTTACAGCATCGCGATAAATCGCAATATATTGAATCGTAACCCCTGTATCATGATATGTATCGTATCGCCAGATTCTTCCCAATACACTAAATACACAGCCCTAATGCTTACTTGCACGAACATGCACTAAAAGCAGGTGCGGCTGGCCCGGCTATGTCAACAAAGTACAGAGAAACTCGGATTACAAAGCACACAGAGGGAGAGCGACTTCATTCTCCGCCCAGGTAGACATTACTTCTCTATATCTTTACATAGCAAATAGTTGTTTGCTGCTATATTAATGCTCTGAATATGGTACCGAGCACCATTAATAAGTTGAACTTTACAAACTTTTATTATTATTGGTTTCTACTGCGGTTATGTGTCACATGACCTTGACTCAGACACCAGAAGGGGCTAAAAATCAGCATATGCAGCAACTGCACAGCCCCTAATTCCAAATTTACCCTGTCTCCCAGGTTTGTTATCTCCTTATTTAGTCTGTTTTGAACTGGCTGCAGCTAATGTTTCTGCCAGTCAAGTTACTGACAAGTGATGAATAATGTAGTATGCTAAAATATGCTCCAAGTCTTCCGGTGCACCTCCTACAATCTCCTATCGAAGAGAGAGCCTAAGGGAAGGGTCCAAACCTAAGGCCTTATGATTCCCCGTATACCAGGTGCAGTCAATCACACTATTCACCTTGATTCTCACACTGACTTATTGACTTGTTCGTGCCGTTGAATTGGCTTCATGAATAATACAGGGAACAAATATGTTTATTTTCTGTGTCCATTAAAGTACAAGGTCAACCAGGTAATTTATGTATTTTCTAACTTAAACAAGGTCTGAGGAGCTGGCGCCGGAAAATTGAAACAGTTGGTGTCACAACTTTAGTGTTGAGACGCAGCCAAGAAGCAGCGAACGTGGCTGAGAGCCGAAGCCAACATGGAAGAGCCTTCAGATGAACTTTGTCCAAGTAAAACAGTTAACCTAACACTGACACTAACACTTAAAACTGATTTGAGAGTTTCTAACTTTATATAAATGCATTATTTGTATGCTTATGCAACATTATGTCACCTTTCCAGAACACCACAGAGAGAATATTGTTGTTACTGCAACATGATGTTTTAATAACAACATCCCCTCCCTGAGAATATTGTTTACAGCTGTAATGGAGTTCTTTAATATGGCAAATTTAGGGTCAGGAGAAGAACGAGCTCCACAAACTCTATTTAAAAAAAAAAAAAGTTTGCGTCTCACAATGTGCAATATATGCTTTAACGTCACTGGGGTTATTCCCCGTGATGGCCCTCGCAAGTACAATACTTCTGTGTGAGAAACATTCATAAAGCAGAGGCCATTTTACAGTGCTAGAGCTGTTTGAATTGCAGCTCTGTCTCTTTCCCTGGTGGATGTTCAAAATAATGCAAAATAGTTCAGCCGGAAGAACTTCAATTGTCCAAATCCATTATAATGTCAAAAAAAATAATGAAAAAACATACTGTACGTCCTCTTAAAAGAAACAATAAATGTAATGAATACTTATTTTTACTCTTTACTTCCCACCTCAGTTCCTGTAATCAGCTGACTCACAGAGAAAAACATCAGTGGGGCTATTATCACATGAGCTGAGTCCTGCTGCTTGTGATACTGAACCACTACCGCCTGCCAGCTAAGCAAAGTGTTAGCACTTAAAACTGGACTATAATAAAATCTTTTGGGTTGTTTTACTCGAGACCAAAGCTCTACTACAGAAAGGGTCGCTTACTTTAGCTATATTTCCAGTAAGACGTGTAAAATGTTATCAGAGAGACTCTCTTTATTCTATCATCTTCCTATAACGTTATGGCTGGGGATGAACCGATCAGACTTTTTCAGTCCCGATAGCGATAACCTGGGCTTTGGGTATCGGCCGATACCGAGTACCGATCCGATACCAGTGTTTAATTAATAAGCTGTATGTCTTACTGTGTGGAAGTGACTAGGATCATTCTTTTATGTGTAAGGCAACATCAGGCTTCACTTAAACATTGCTTTCATAACATGTAAAACAAAATCAAATAACAAATAAATACATAGAAAATTCCAGTCTATAATTAATATAGTATAAAACATAAAATTTAATTTAATAGATCGGCCCCATTGTCTCCAATATCTGATCCAGGTATTTGAGTCGGTATCGGCATCAGTGCATCCCTAATATTCAGATAAATATAGTGGAGAAACAATATTCCCCTCTGAAATGTAGTAGTGTAGAAGTATAAAGTACCCGATCCAGCTATTTGAGTCAGTATCAGCCTGATATCCAATCTTGTATCGGTGCATCCCTAGTTTTGGCCAAGTGTAAATAGAAAGTAACTATTTTCTACTTCTATGGCTTGGCTCACTCTTTATTTTATCCCACTGAGAGCATCGGTTTCATTTGTTCCTCGTCAATACCACCAAAGAGCCACCGCAACTGCTGATGAAAATTTAGGCCTTCTCCCTTAAAACCCTTTTGCCAGCGCGACTTCTCTCAAGAGTGGTAATGACCCAGCGGATAATTGGCATCACGCATGCTGCGGATCCTGAATACTAATCAGAGCTTCTAATCAGCCATCTCCAACTTAAAAGTTTAGATACACGAAGCAGAGTGAACATTTTGGGAAGGAAAAGTTTTTCATTTTCTTTGAAAGGGATTTCAGTGAAATCAAAACTTTGAAATCCTGTGAGGAACTGATGCTATATCACTTAACACCGTGGTAACAAGATACTGTGATATTTTCAGGGACAGAGCTTTACAGCTGTGGGCTTATTAGCTAAAAACGTAAATGCTTGCTCGAGGTAACGTTTTGATTCACCATATGGCGACCGCGTCGACAGCCCACGGTTGCTGCCGAGCTTTCCTAATTATTGTAAAACCATTTTAAAGACAGTTTTCATGCACCCAGCACATCCTTTACTACCTGACAGCTGGCATTTGAGAGGTATAATGCCATTCATAATAATCCTTTCAACATTGATTGACACGTTGTTTGATCAGAGAAGATATCCCGGGTGGGATTACAGTTTCACGATGCCAAAAGTGCACGATATCCCTTATAAGAAATGCTTCTTCTGTCTTCATACCTTCCCACCGAGTCCGACTATAATTTGCTCTCTCCGTTTGCATACCGTCTCTCCTCGTGTTTTTTTCTCCTCCCTGACACATTTGAATCACATATCCCTTTCCAGACTGTGCACCGAAAAAGGTCAAACATTCCCTCCCATTTTCTTTTCTCACTGATGTGAAAGCCAGACGCCTGCCGGTATCTGAAATGGATCCTGGTCAAAGACTGCTGCGAACCACGGAAAGAAAGTTGAGCAAGATCCTTTTCTGCTCGGTGCACAGGCTGATTTGACCTTGTGCAGTATGAATGAAGCGATAGCAAGTTATAAGATACTTGACATGCACTCCAACACCAATACTTTTTCATATGCTGTCAAACCGAGTGAGTTGTATATTTCTGACAGGGAATACATGTACTTAAAGGTCATCTGTATAACCGCTCAACACAAACTTTTAAATACATGCATGTCTCTGGTACTTCTGATTGGTTTAATTGATATTTCTTCATACAGTACCTCCCTGCTCTTTCTGTCTCTGCTCTGAGTTTGTACAGAGGTTGACATTTATAAATGCAAGACCCCACAAGTCACAGCTTTGAAGGGTTTGTTTTTTCCTGCCCATACGATAACTATTTTAATAACTGACAAGCAATTAGATACCATTTCCTCAGAGGTGTGTTATCACACATATTTTATCAGGCTGTGAAATGTCTCCAGTCAAGCGTGAGATGTATAATGAATCCATACAGGGCTAGATGTGCTACTACGGACTTATAGTGACAAAATCTTTGTCTAAATGTCTGGATGACCCAGTGAATGTAACACACATTTAACTCATTTATTTCTAGTAGTAATTATGACTATGGCAGTGAAGACAGCATGTGACAAGAGAGAAGATGGCAACATATATACGAAGAGTCTAATGTCCTAAAGGTCAAACTTCTACATGGCAGTTTTTTGTCGTGCATTAGCCAAGCCGCTTCACATTCACTCAGAGGATGTGACCAATTAGTCATTTCAGATATAAGGAAAGTCCACAGCCTCTTAAGTCTACAAATCCTCCTAGTCTTCCATAATTTTGTGATCATATACCTTTTTTTCACCAAAAATGGATTAAATTAATGAGAATGGGCAGCACTGTACAAAATTAGGAAAGTCAAAGAATCCTGCAGAAAGTTTAGTCAAATACTTCTTCGATATTGTTCATATAATCACGCTTCCAGTCTGAGATCCTTGTGCAACGCTATCAGCATCCACAGAGCCACCATATCCAAATTACAAAATGCATTATTTCAGTGTTTTATGCTCGTTTTGACTCCTTATAAGCAGCGCAGGTGAAGTGTTCCTGTTTGGAGTTGCATTAAAGCATGTAGTGGTGCAAGAAAATATTGACACACTTGAGTATCGCGATATTATGTTTTGTGATACTGCATCGATTTTTAATTCATCCTGTAGTTTACATGCAAAGATTTGCGGCACACAGTGGTTCAGATTGCACACAAAGTAGTGCTATGAGGTTTGATGTTACAGGGACTGTGATAATGCAAATGCAGACTTTAAATGCGAACTTTTTTACTCAGATTTTATGCATACGGCAGTGTGTTCTTTAAACTATGACAGTTTTCCTAAAATTATTATTTTTTTTTTTTAATCGCAACATATCTCCTTACTTACAGTATCGCAATATATTGGAATCGTACCCCCTGTATCATGATACGTATCATATTGCCAGATTCTTGCAAAGGTTTAGTAGCTATGGAAAATGCATTTTAACATATTTCATCATATAACCGTTTTTAAATATTACATTTTGATTAATGTATAGCTTGAGGAATTAAAAGATTGTTTTCACTATTATCCTGCGCATCCTTCATTGTGGTTTTATATTTGGCTATAAAGTATTCAGGCGAAATGTATGTAACAAGTAACATACTGTATTTTTGTTTTTTTAAAACATCATCATTGTTGGGATTTTTCATTGTTAGAGAATCTGTGCTAATAAATCTGTTAAGGGTAAAAATAACCATACCACAGGCTAAAGAGTAAGTAGTATGGGTAACACTAAAATAGTGGAATGAACTGAGTCTTCTAACTAAATGTCTTTCATCGCATCCAACAAAGACACAGAGAGAAAAAAAACAAAATCCAAAGCAGAGGGGGCTCTGCTGAATTACCCTGTCAAAATACTAAGATCACCCTGTAGGTGTGCAATCATTGTTGCAGCTACACTTTTATGTAAAATACTCCCACTTATCCGTTTTAATCATTGCTCTACAGCAGTGACTCACTCCCTCAGAATGAGGTGCCATAGATGTGTCCTGTAATTACAAAGAGTAATTCTGATGTTGGGTACGGACGCCGGTGGGAAGACGAGAATGAGAGAGCGTCTTTTAAACTTAAGTGCACGAGGCTGCTCAACAACGTCCCTGACCCCGAGTCTCATCGCGTTCACAATACTGCATTCACATCCTGTGGTAGTTATTTCCATCCTTTCTGATGGGTAAATACTCTTCAAGTGGCAGTTACAACAGGGTTTTATATATATATATACAGTATAGGAGTTGGCTCTAAATGATGTGTGGTAGTTCATTATTTCAACAAGGTAAAACATATTGTCTATTCTATATTCTATTGCATTCTTTTACTTATGCAGTACTGGAAATGATATAGCCTTGAGTTAGATGAGAGATTTGATATTTATGAAATTAATTATAATATTATTAGGGTTGTCAATTGATTAAATTATTTAATCAAGATTAATCGCAAATTAATCACACATTCTTTTTAATCTGTTCAAAAGGTACCATAAAGGGAGATTTTTTAAGTACTTAATACTCTTATCAACATGGGAGTGGGCAAATATGCTTGCTTTGTGCAAATGTATGTATATAATATATTTATTATTGGAAATCAATTAACAACACAAAACAATGACAAATGTTGTCCAGAAACCCTCACAGGTACTTCATTTAGCATAAAGAAATATGCTCAAATCATAACATGGCAAACTGAAGCCCAACAGGCAGCAACAGCTGTCAGTGTGTCAGTATGCTTACTTGAATATAACTTGCCCCAAACTGCATTTGATTATCATAAAGGTGGCATGTCTGTAAAGGGGTGACTCGTGGGTACCCATAGAACCCATTTTCATTCACATAACTTGAGGTCAGAGATTAAGGGACCCCTTTGAAAATATTCATGCCAGTTTTTCCTCGCCAAAATTTAGCGCAAGTTTAGAGCGTTATTTAACCTCCTTCACGACAAGCTAATATGAAATTGTTTGGTACCAATGGATTCCCTTAGTTTCTAGTTTCATATGATGCCAGAATCTTCACTACTTCCACCACAGTTCTAGCTTTAAAACTGAGCCCGCTACAACCTCAAAATCGCAAGTTGTGTTAATGAGTTAAAGAAATTAGTGGCGTTAAAACCCATTTGCGTTTACGTGTTATTATCAGAAACGAATTCACCTTGTTTGATATTTCACTTGAAGTTGCAGGACACGGTTGTTTTCTCTGTGTCGTATGCTAATGCATACCAGTAATTTACTGGGGGTTTTTTTTGGAGGAAATGCCAGGGTGAGTCCACACATCATTTTACAGGCAACACAAGCTTTTAGCATTCAAATCACTGTCCGGAGTGATAAGGTATTATCAGATGACAACATACAATTTATGTTTAGCAAATGAGACGCTGAATAGAAAATGTCACTCTCCCCACGGCTACGTTTCCAAAAGCATAGATTCAGCTGAGGAAAATAGTGTCATGTGTTGTTGTCATTCACTTTGTATGGCGTGAGGTCTGATGCAGGGACTGCCAATTACCATGTTTGCACAGTGAATATACAGCAAACAACGCCGCATGATCGACCACTTCAAGGGCACTTAAAGGCCAATTCATGCTCTTTTCATACGTCCGTACGCTGTTGGTCCTTTGTTCTGAGAGTTGTTAGTGAATTAGGAATCATCTCTAAGGTTTCATTCAGCTATAAGTATTAGTCAGGTGCAAGGACCCACAATCTGCATGAAAAGCTTATGAGAGACATGTTTTTTGTGAGCAAAGTGCTGCCAACCCTTAGTGTACAGCTGAGATAGAAAACAACGTTCGGAGGTTAGCGTCAACACGGATGCTATTTTCAGATCTAGTGACCCCTTTAGGTCTGAACATGGCTCTTCTCTGTTTCCAGAAAAGAGCACCGAACATCCCACCATCCATCCATCCTTCCATTTTACGCCTCTCATCCATGTCTGGGTGGCGGCAACAGCAGGCTAAACAAGGTACCTTTCACTGGAAAAAACATTTGCTATTTTATTCATAATACTTAAATTTAACTATTACCTCCGGCCTTTAAGGGGCTGCAGCTGGTGGAGACGTCTGGAGGAGGAATCGCAGGTGCGGCAAGGATGCATTTCACTTTGTTCCCTTCCAGGTTTTCACTCTGCAGCCTGGGACAACCAGTGAGACGGCTCTGTGGGGATTCACAGGAATGTGTGACTGTAATTGTTTCCTAATGAGCTTCCTCTCCCCGCTAATTGAGGATCACATTGTTTATTACGATCTATGGTTTACACATACCAACATCAGCAAAATGTAACCACAACTGTCGACTAATGAATTGTGTTCCCCCCATAAAACAGCCATGATAAACTCATAAGAAGAGAATCACATGACCTGTTCCTTCAGTCGCATGTCAGTCTGCTGGGTTTCTGCCAGTCTGTTTCTCCAACCTGCATTTCTTTATGAGCTATGTCTATTTCTAGGTAAGCGTAAACAACCACGATAAAAATAAAATAGCTCAATCAATTCAAGTGAAAAACAAGAACAGAGGAGCGTCTGGCTGTCCAATATTTCCATAAACCTCCTAGTTAACACTGTAGCGCTACAAAACAAGACACACCTGAATAATTAGTTTTCTTCTCTTATTGTGCTTTTTTCAAAGACAACAAGTCAAGACAAATGAAAGGAGAAGGAGAACAACTTGAAGAAACAAGCGTATCATAAAATATGAAATAATCTCAAATGAACACAAGTTGCCATAAAACATGAGCTGGAAACATTTCCCCATGCATGGGTTATGAAGTGGACTTTGTAGCTTTTATGAACTCGGTCACCGTCACCCACTCCTACTGACTGCTGCTATACAATTTCACATTTAGACATATGCATTGTTTATCAATGACATTATTTCAGGACCATGGACAGCGCTGTTTGTTCTATGCAGAAGGTGTGTGTGTGTGTGTGTGTGTAGATGCAGCACTGTCCGTGGTCCTGAAACGGAGCGGAGGAGATTGATAGAAAGAACACAGTTTCTTAGTCAGTTTGCTTTTCATGGTTGTAAAAACAGAGAGAAAGAGAAAGAGAAAGAGAAAGAAAAAGAGAAAGAGAAAGAGAAACAGAAAGAGAAAGAGAGAGCGCTGAAAGCCGCTGTTGCTAGCAGGCCACAAACTGTTTCTGGCGCCATCGTTCATAAATTCAAAATATATTTAACGCTCTGATAGTGCTGTGTTCTTATGGGAGCGCTCTGATGAATAAATGTATTTGAGTTTGAAACAGGAGCCTTATGTTGTTGTTGTTATTTAGCCTTTATGAGGTTATAGCATGGTTAAATCACTGAAATTTTATTTTATGAAAAAATGTGTCACTTCATCCTGGCGCCTGGCCTGAGAGTCAGACTAAAAGGGTGTAATGTAACTACTCGATAGCATAGACTGTATTTAAGAAGTGGACGTAGTCACCGTGACGCCACCCATTGGTCTGTGGTCATTTTAAAGCCTTGAGTATGGCATTTTTGCCTTCTCCATCTTGTTTTTTTGGAACCAAAAGTGACACGAGAGGGTGGATCTAAGTACAACCAAACACTGAATAAGACATTTTTAGGCGACCAAAATGTTACAATAATTTTCATGAGCAAAAAACACACTGTTAAAGGGTTAAAGTTGTAAGACGAAAACACGGACAACTCCCAGACCGGACAACGCCGTGGTAGTGACCTGTCAATCACAAGGTAGCCTTGCCCTAAAGCATACCCTGCTTTATGGTCTATTTGACTCTAAATGGGACCATAACTTACTAAATGAACATCATGCTGTATTGAAGAAGACTTGAAACTAGCGATTGAGACCATAAACTCATGTTTACAATGTTTACTGTGCTAATAAATCAAGTGAGAAGTAGGCTCATTTTCTCATAGACTTCTATACAATCTGACTTATTTTTGCAACCAGAGGAGTCGCCCCCTTCTGGCTATTAGAAAGAATGCAAGTTTAAGTCACTTCCTCATTGGCTTCACTGTGTTTGTTATGTTGGATTTATTTATGGTGGATTTATTATCCATAAGCAGCATCCTCTGCGTACTGTATTTTACAGTATCCTGGTTTCCACCAGGAGGCGGGTAGCATTATTTTTGGGTATTTTGCTTGATGTCAAGAGTGGTGTGTGGGCTCTCGGGTATGTTTCTCACCTTTTTTGCTCAATTTGGTCAGACGGTCAGTGCTAGAATGACTCTGGATAGTTCTCTAGTATGATTTCCACTTCTTAATGTTATCTCTGCAAACTCCAACTCCAACTTTTATTCCATTGCTTTTAATTGCTCCTTTCACAAGTGTGTCACTGATTGAAATCCATGTAATTAATGGTAGAAATTTGACATTTTAAAGACACATTCCATACAGTATATTTAGATGTGATTTATTCTGAATAATATAGTCAAATCAATTGTATTGCCGAAGTTGTTAAACTGATCCAGTGCCTACACTT
The DNA here is from genome assembly GCA_916701645.2 of Sebastolobus alascanus. Taxonomy (NCBI): domain Eukaryota; kingdom Metazoa; phylum Chordata; class Actinopteri; order Perciformes; family Sebastidae; genus Sebastolobus; species Sebastolobus alascanus. Next base: position 294,012 of record CAKAOJ020000231.1, read on the forward strand.
ACATCTTTTTTTCTATTTATATTTTTTGATTAATCACTTACATTTACATTAATGACAAATTACCAATTAAATCTATTATCATGGCAGGTTATAACACCACAACATGAAAAAGTAATTAACTCTATTATTATTATTTTATTACTTTGAAATTGGGATAAACACACATGATGTATGACAATCACTAAATGGATCTGGCAAGATTTCAAACCACACGTCTATCTCTCCCCTCCCTCTGACCTATACGTAATTGATATACAGTAGTTATGGTTATATGCACCACTTTATTGTCCCTTTTCTCTGCCTTTTTTGTTTGTTAGTTGCAATTTGCAAAGCTGAGGAATGTTTTTACGTACTTCTCAACCGCAAAAAATTCTTTATGCAAAATGTGCACTTCACATCACAGTAAAAAAATCAAGCTGGAGATATGGAGCAACTTTTGCAAAAAAAAAAAAAGTAGTAATCAGGTTGACAGAGGGGATTCGGCTCAAAATTGGAATTTTTGACATTATAGTTGCACCATTTAATATAGTGCATGACATGCTATATTGCATGGCTCATACAATCAAGTATCCAAACTATATATGAGCACTTCATGCGTCATGCTCTATGCAGTTTGTTTAAAGACGTGTGTGTTGTACGCCCATCAGATGATTTTAGAAAGCGCTGCCTTGTTGTGTCATAATCAAGAACGCTGCTATACAATGTCCAAGGCCAGTAAAGACGCACAGTATGCCTGATATACAGGCATACTGCCACTCTGTGGCAGAGGGAATCAATATGTTCCCATTTCAGTTGGCCTGAAGAGATAAAGGGGAGTGTTCCTTGCCAAGTACAAATGAGTGTTGCATTCGATGTAATAATGCTATAATAGTACCATAATGAAATCTCATACCAGAAAAATATACACTGTCAATTAAAAGTGAAGAAGCGAAGCAGAGATGGAGGAAAGAGTTGTTGGGTGTGCACTTTTCCCTTTTCCCCTGCTGTCGTGTGTAGCACTCCGTGTGAATAAATGCGTCTCGGAGGGCGTTTGTTTCCATCCCACTCCTTTAAAGATGCTTTGCATAATTGAATTTGTAATTACTGTGTTCTGTAGGTTTAATCAGTAGCTATTCCAGTTTGCTCTGATTTCCGCAGACCGTAAGGACGTAATGACACTAAGTTAGGACATGTGCTTACTTCTGCCAAGCTGTGCACCATCCAACACGTGTCCCTTATAAATAATGCCATCACATTAGGCAAGGACTCATTTTCTAACTAGTCTGGAACACATTTCAGCTGCTCCTCGAAAACAACTTCTATTATAGCCTTGAAACACTTGACTTCGTTCACTTTGTTTGAAGGAGTAGCCTAATAAACAGGGGATATTGATGCAGGCAGCAATTGCAGGGGCCGGGCCGAAGCCCATCAAGCAGAGTGCATTGCAAACAGGTACAATGAGGACCTGTCGACTTGTCTACTGAGCAATTCTGATCATGATCGGAGCGCCGCAGCGTCGATATGGCTCACTTCCTGTTTGTGTCTCCGCTGCCAACGTTGTCACGGCTAAATGATCCGCAAAAAAAATGACACGAGTGTTCCTGACAGAACTGTTAAAACTATTCACTCACCTCGATAAGGAACTGATTACTGTGGCTTGTTCAGCTGTCTTGCATTGTGACTCGTCAGATAGTCAATTATTGTAAATAATGAATGCATCCTCAACTCAGAGTAGCTCTGGGTTGGGATGTTTTTTTCTTGAAAAAGTCTCTTATTATGTACTATAGCACACTGTGATGCCCTAAGCCCTGTGCTCTATATATCACATTTAAAGCTCAAGCATATGTGGGATATGAATGCTGTAATGTCCTTGGTAGAAATAATGGGTAATTGGTGGATATAATTTACATTTTTTTGTCAGTCCCATTTACCCAAAGTATATTCAGCCATTTCCCCACTCGAGATCAGAAGGCAGATATGACAGCTGAAGATATTCTCAAGGAGTGGCTCGTGATGTATGTTGTTCCAGAGATGCTTTATTTCTGGGGCAGGAGCTTTAAAAACCCATATTACAGTTTGACAGTGTACAGAGAGCACTGGGCATCTTCCTCTAAATGAAGCAGATGAGAGTTCAGCGGATCCCTTTAATTGCGCAGAAATGTTGGTGTTCAGGGTATGTGCGTAAACGTGACACATGACACTGCCTTCCACCACAGTGTATTCTCCTCATAGTTCAGTTCAGAAGCAGCATCTGTGGAATATTAAATGCATGTGATACCCGTAGTACACACCGGACGTGCAATACAGGAAGGAGAAGCAAAGTACAAGAATGTGCCAAATTGGTAGGGCTGCAACTGCCAATTATTTTCATTCATCAATTAATCTGCTGATTATTTTCAAAAAAGTTTTTGTCTATAAAATCGAAGAAAATTGTGAAAAATGACCAGAATAATATCCCAGAACACCAAGGTGGTTTCTTTGTCACTCCAAAACCCAAAGATATTCAGTCTACGATGACATATGACAAAGAAAAGCAGCAAATCCTCACATCTAGGAAGCTGAAACCAGAGAACCAGAACTTAGAGTTAGTTGAAAGCCCGGTGCATCGCATACACTCGCTAAAGGGTGCCTTTTTGCGTCGGAATCCGATGCCACTGACCAATCGGCGGTATTTTGATTAAAAGGAGTAATAATTTCACCAATCTAGCAAACTAATGTGATAAAATTACTGCTTTTCTGGAGACTTGACCGAGAAATAGGACATTGGTGTATCTGAGAAGTTGGCGTGTGAGTGTGTGTTTCCCTTAAAGGTCCCATATCATGCTCATTTCCAGGTTCATACTTGTATTTTGGGTTTCTACTAGAACATGTTTACATGCTTTAATGTTCAAAAAACACCTTATTTTTCTCATACTGTCTGTCTGAATATACCTGTATTCACACTGTCTGAAACGCTCCGTTTTAGCACCTGTCTCTTTAAGACCCTCTCCTAAAAAAAACTCAGTCTGTTCTGATTGGCTTGCGAGAAAAATACGATGCACCTTTGCAAAAGTACTGTGCGTTCCAATACCCACACTAACATACTATTTTGTATGCCAGAAAAAGATTTAGTATGTCCCAATACATAGTATGTCAAATGCAGTATGCTAAAAAATACCAGGATATCCTACTTCAGTACATCCTGTCGCATTTTGCAGTATTCAAGCCAGCATGCTTTTCTGGCTATTCTGACCCACAATCCTCTGCACAGCAGATATATGAGCAAGAGGGTCAAAGTTCAAGGTGCACTGTTATGATGAAGTAGCATGTTCCATATTTATGCATACTGCATGCAACAGTACGTACTTTGCAAGGGCAGCTGCAGTATGTACTAAAAGAAAAAAGAAAGAGTATGTGATTTGGAACGCAGCCATAGTTCTCAAGCCGTGGGTGGAGATACTCAAATGAAGGCAGTATATAATAATGAGTCTGCATGTGACATAGGAAGGGGAGTCAAATCTGAATGGTTTGTTGAATCATACGTTTTCTGATCAAGGCAGCCCATAAAATACTGACTGGGTTGTCTTATTTCACAGTTTGCGGGTTGGTAGGCACTCACACAATGTATGTGCACAAGCACTGAAAATTAGTTTTTCATGATATGTCCCCTTTAACTCAAACCATTATAACAATCCCTTGATAAATAATACCTTTTTTGTGTGCTTGGGTCAAGTGCTTCTGTGGTCATTTTTGAGGCTGTTTCCTGTATTAGATTGCATCATATTGAACTTCCAGAATTTGCCTCGGTAATCAGGTCTTAATGCCTCCTGAAAGCATTTTCTTGTGGCTTTTATGTGTTTTGCACTATCCAATTCCAATGTAATCACCCAGGACATGTTAATGACAGCGGCTATACAACATAAAGAGGTCAGAGAGATAACCCTGACAATACCGAGGAGCCAAACATCACAAAGATTTCTCCTCTCATCTCCCAACAAACTGCAGAGATGTATCAACTCTGTTAGATTTGGGTATATTAGTGGTGGTCAGATGAAGCGAGAAAAACTGTAATTGTATGAATAAGAATTTTTATACACTCTTGGTTAATTTTATTGCACACTTATGAATTACAAGGTCTCGCCACTGTAACCCAGCATGATGGATCATGGCATGAGTCGCGGTATTATCAGATTTACAGTGAGAAGCCCAAGGGTCACTGCATTGTTTCTGGGTTCATGTTCCATGTACAGCTTTAAATCTCGGACATCACTCACCCCATTTATGAAACTTCTGGGAAAACCCTGGTAAATGCCTCCCACCTCTGGGTTTGAACTGTTAATATTGTAACTTTAATCTTGTGTTAATGCCTCATTGTGGAATACGCAAGCGTGGAAAGTGATCAAATACAACACATGTTCCACTACTGTAAAGCCAAGTTGTTCTTATGAATTTCCATTAACTAGTGTATACAACTGGGGGCCCAAATACTGTAATTAAAAACATATTATTGTACTAAGGTTTGTGATAGGATAATAGCCTCTCCATTGTTTGTGCTTATGTGCAGATCAGCGCAAATCCCCTTATAAATAAACTGCTTTTCCAACAAATCACACCCCTGTGCCCCCACAGCGATTTTCCATGTATGGAAGGCTTAACTCTGTGACTCTGTGTCTGTGGTGTTTCGAATCTTTCTGCCACAAATTAAATCTGAATTGTTCCGTAGGGGGCCGAACATCTTGAGAGAATAAACACGACGCACCATGAAATTATACTGTTGTTGGAAAAGGCAGAGGTATACTTAGATACAAATTTCTTATTACAGAAGTGTTTGCACACAGATCCGTGTTGTGGCTGACTGGACTGCTGCAATATTGAGCAGACAAACATCCCCCCCCCTCTCATCTCCTTGGTACACAGCAGGTTTAAGGCTGCAGTGATATCCAGCCTTACAGTGGGAGATATGGTTTATTTGTGGGGAATTCTAAGTATGATTTTTAAGAATATTTCTGTACACTGTGTTGGATTAAATGATCATCATATTCATACCAATAACCACAATGTTGGTTTGAATTAAAAACATAACAGCACTTTTAAGAGACTGAGATTTCTTTTCAGATATGGAAAAAAATAAATTCGAACCAATCCGGTCCCCTCCTAAATACTACTAAATGGTTTGTCTAATATGTTTCACAGGAAACATAATATCTGCAAGGATTATGTTCATCTGCAACATGTTTTTATTACAGTATATATAAAGCTATGTTCTTGTACAGAAACAAGTTGTAGGGAGGTGGTCATCTTTCCCTAAAATTAACCAAGTGGTTTGAGTTGCCTAAACATAACCATGAAAACATTAATCATGCTTTAGTTGCTAAGAGCCGATATTAGGGAAAACAAAATAAAATACACCGTCAGTGAATAATTTGCAGCTCTGTTCAGAATCTTGTACAACTATTCTCCAGTACACGTTATATTCGCCGACATTTTCAGCTATGTTACCTTCATCAGGGTGGTGTCTGCGGCTGTTTCTGATTCCCTTATACACAGTCCATTGATCAGTGATATGACCTATAGATCACCATAGATACCAAGTACACAAAACCATCATCATCATCATCCTTTTTAAAAAAACTATATACATTTTATAAACAACCCGTTCTCACTCCCAACTCGTCAAATACCGCCGTTTGGAAAGTGCCCCTCGGCATTGGATACTGACGCACGGAGGCACCCTTTAGCGCCTGTATGCGACGCATGGGGCTTTCAAATAACGCCAATGTAAACCCACCTGTGGCGTTACTTGACGGTCAGAGCATGTAACGTAGTATTAAAAGCGTGAGAGTCCACTCTGCCCGGGCGAGAGGGGTAGTGGATTGGTCAAACAAACACATGGACTTACACCGTGGAGATCACTGTTCGTGTCCAGTGTGAAACTAAAAGTAATGTTGACTTATTTTGTCACGTAGTCCCGTGAGTCAGGTAATCGCCAGTCACGTGAGCCATTAGTCACTTGGTAGTCACGTGAGTCATACATCTCTGAAGTTAACGTCAACCACGACTGTTTCCTAACCCTAATAAGAGGTTGTGTTGCCTAAACTTAACTTCCTGTGAAAGCGGAAGTTTATTTTGAAAGGACACTATGCAGGTAACAAGGGTATATTGAAATGCCGTCCCTGACACATCCAAAAGTAACGTAAGAGGGGTACCCCATGCGTCGGTCTTCGATGCCGAGGGTCACTGACCAAACAGCAGTATTTGACGAGTTGGGAGTGAGAATGTGTTACAAAATACCATATTTACTCCAGTGGAAAATGTACAAGAGAAATCTAAATTAAATACAAAACATGTAATATTTCAACCTTAAATTACAGCCTCTAGCGGTGAGGTTGCAGATTGCAACCAACTGACACTTCTCCCATGTGCCAGGCAAATGGCCGTCTCTCGAGCCAGTGTTTGGTTTGTCCGTTCTGGGCTACTGTAGAAACATGGCGGCGCAACACGGCAGACTCCGTGAAGAGGACCCGCTCCCTATGTTGATATAAACGGCTCATTCTAAGTTAACGAAAACACAACGATTCTTAGTATCAGGTGATTATACACTAAAGAAAACATAGTTATGAATATTATATTCCATTTCTGCCCATAGACCCCCCCCAAAATCCTGCACACTGAAGCTTTCATACATTCATCCTAACCCTTTAGATAAACTGGAAACAACCTCAGATACCACCCTGACAAAGGCAAGATAGACGGACACGTTTGGTGAAAAACAAATTAAATTTGATGGACTTAAATTGAAGCGTACACTCCGCACCTTGCAGTGTGTGTGTTCTCAAAGTAGGAAAAACATATGTCCAGGATGAGCATTTTGCAACTTTGCAGATATGTTCATTGAAAACTAATAACGTTGAGAAGAATATCTTTCAATACATGCTGCAAATTATAGGAAATAAACACTTTAACGAGACATGGTTGATTATATATAGTGCAATCTTACTGGGAATTTGAATGCTGCTTTTCTTGTTAATGTTACATTAATAAGGGTAGAGAGTAATACAGCATCAGAAGTGGGTTAACATATATACTCTATAGGTAGGCAGTTTTTGTGGAAAGACCAACAAAGGCCCAATCAGTCGTTCTACATGTCCAACATCACTGCCCCAACTCTCTCTTGTTGTGTTTGGAGAACATTTTGGATGAGGCTTTCACAGCAGCAGAGGGAAGGCGTGAAGAGCGAGTTTGCGAGGTGCCTTGGAAACTGCCCAAACAGCTTGTGTATGCCAGATCAGTGTTTCCAATACATAGGCCTTACCTGGGCAACCAGCCCAGGCAAACTTGGTCCTACCCAGGAAGATTCTTTTTAATTAAAAATCTAATTTACATCACATAATACCAGTGGTGGAGAGTAACTAAGTATGTTTACTCAAGCACAACTCTGAGGTATTTGTACTTTACTTGAGTGTTTCTATTTTCTGCTACTTTATGTTTCCACTCCAGAACAATTCAGAGGCAAATATTGTACTTTCTACTCCGCTACATTTATTTAATTTATCCAGTATTGTAATATACAGTATTCTGAAATGATAAGCACTTTTACTTTTGGTACTTAAGTATATTTTGCTGCTTAAACTGAATTGAAAGTTAATTTCTCAAATGTGCATCTGCATAAACAAACATTATGTGCCGAGGCTGATGCTTTTCGCTGATGTGATATCACGTGCTGTGCAGGGCGCTTCACTGGGGGCTTAACAGCAAATGCTCCCGTCAGCTGAAGAATGTTAAGATGCCTGTGACTTAAATTGCAACTTCTGTCACTGTACAGATTATAAAAGTGCAATAACGGTAAATAATATCTCAGTAGGAATAATTCCACAATATTGTTTTGGACTGTTTAAAAATTAAGGTTTATTATTATTACTCCAATAATTACATTGTTTTACAGGGACAGTAGCAGAGTAACGTGTAACGATGGAATTAAGAATCTGATGAGAACCCCGACAAAGTGAAGTTGGGTGTTATACTGTCTCATTATTATTTAAAGATAAACTAGCCCACATATTACCGACAGCCCAGAGTAGCTGGACCCCATCAAAACAATCTGGGTTACAATCCGTGGAGGAAGAAGTATTCAGATATTTTACTTAAGTCAAAGTAGTAATACCACAGTGTAAAAAATAATCTGCTACAAATAAAAGTCCTGCATTCAAAATATTGGTGAAAGGACAAAAAGTATCAAAATATACTTAAAGTACCAACAGTTGCAATTACTCATTGTGCAGAATGGCCCATTTCAGAATAATGTCTATTATATGATCAGATCATAATTACTGATGCATTAATGTTTACTTCATTTCAGTGTTGCAGCTGGTAAAAGTGGAATTACTTTATATATTGTTGAATAATCTTTGATAATATAGCCTATCATAACCTAAATCTGCAATGTCACAAGTATTTAAAGCTAGAAAATAAATGTAGTGGAGTAAAAAGTACATTATTTGCCTCCAAAATGGAGTGGAGTAGAAGTATAAAGTAGCATAAAATGGAAATACTCAAGTAAAGTACAAGTACGTCAAGATTGTACTTAAAAACAGGACTTGAATAAATGTACTTAGTTACATTCCACCACTGGTTACAATATATTTTGGCAATTTGCTCCCTTGATTTAGATTGTGTGATTTTGTTCAATCACCTGTGATTGTTTCCACAGATTTTTGTTCTCTCAGTCGTACATTTGTTCACTCCAAATCACCAGGGAAGGACTTGATGTCACACACATAATGACTATTGGACAGGAGGGCTACTGATAATTCACCATTAGAAACCTCTAAAGTGCAGCTCATGCTGTGGTTGACCATCATCTCTGTGTCCATGTTCATTGTGTGCACGCAGTCATGCTTGCAGAGTTGGAGCAAAGACAATTAACACTCCGTTTGTTGGATCACAGGATTCACAGCGACTATAAAAGTAGTTATACTGAAGCTTGGGGGAAATGAGCAAAAAGAACAGTGTGCACATCACTTGTGGCTGGCTACGTGAAGAGTGGGCAGGCCCAGTTTTGGCGGCTCTCCAGTCGTCACGCAGACAACAAAAGTCCTTTTTACTTAAAACACACACATTAAAATTTCCAACCTTATTCTGTGGGAGGATGCTGCCAAAATGACAGCAAGACAGTGTTTTCAGTTATTCACCGAAATAATTAACAACTGTTCCGCCTTCCTTTTAATGCGTTTGTTCGCAAATATTTTCACAAGTTTGCAAAATGGCTTTCACACATTTAGAAAAAATACTTGTTCAACAGCAGAACACTGCTGAAAGTTTGCAGATTGTGGTGCAAGGTGAAAGCACATGATGAACACACTCACAGCATCAAGTGAGAACAGTCCTGTTTCAACTGTGCACTTGCAGTCTCTTTGTTCTCCGTTTGGCTTTCTGTGCCTTTGTTTCCAGCTCGCTGTATGATTCATGAGCTGTTAACAAGCCCCTCCCCTCCAGCCGCTGCCCCGCCCACCTCCGATCATCACTCAGCCTCAAAAAAGGGAGCAGGTGCATGGCACATGTGTCGCAGCACTCGACTGGAAAGATTAATATTTGACTGTTCTTATAAGACAGTGGTCCCCTAAATTAAATGATACAACCATGTCTATCTAACAGACAAATAAATGAAGATCTTGCTTGACTCGAGAGATTTGCTCTTGCTTTAGAGAGGTTTATCAATATATTAGGTCCTGTTGATATGTGTTCACTGCATGTAACTTATCTGAAACACCCTACAGGATGCCTCTTAAGGCTTTTTAAGTGTGTATCCAACCGCTCACACAAAAAGAAGCATTGATTGTTTCTTCTTTTAAAAAAACAAATAATTGTTTTAGTCCCTGTTGGATTTACTGAAGTGTACAACAACCGCCCTTAGAGGACTGTCTTGCACAACATAACGTAAAAAGCGCAAAGTTAACGTTTATTTTTGGTTTCACACGGGACACAAAAAGCGGCCTCCTTGAAAGTCCTGTATTTATTTGACCCATCCACCACAGCTCCCCCCTGCCCTTTGTGGACTGTGTTGCTTGATATACTATACTTACTTATACTTATAACTTATACTTATAATACTATTTAACCATGGTCCAATGGTTGCTCGATATACTACGTGACTTTCTCTGACCGAATGCAAAAACGTCCACATCCATGGTTTGCATAAACGAAAAATGCCAAAATTTTTTCCTGCTGACTGGGATGCCCAATGTCTTCTGTGGAAAAAGGCCCATGTACATGTCAGTAAAGAAACACCTTTTGTTAATCTACAGCTCAAAGTTATGAATGCATCGGAATATGAACAAAGGCTAAAATGACATTTGCAAGTACACAAAGTCATCGGCTCAAACACATTTACTTTTTCTTGTGTTTGCTTGTGGTTTCTCAGTTTACTTCTATTTCCTCAGTTTGCAGTGCATTAGTCTCTGTATTATACAGACAAAACGGCATTTGTTTTTACACCGCATGTGACAAGTTCCTGTTTCTCCCTGTGGAATAATTAAGGATTCTTTAGCTCTCAAGAGAAAATAAATAATCACCGTGTCTTGAATGTAAATGATTAAAAATAATAATGATAGACATGTGAAGAAAGTCAGTTACGATCTATTCATAGCATAACACACGTGCAAACATGATGGTCTAACATGTTAGAATGAACATGTTTCCTTTGTTCTTAGTTCTGATTACAATGTTGTTGGATACGAGTGGCTGTTCGCTTAAAATAAATCCATTTGCATTTATTGAAAAAAAAGATCTACAGGGACATAATTTGCATGTTTTTCTTTTGTGGTTTTATCATAGCATTTTGTAATTTAATTTATCCTCTGCTGGCTGTAAAAGAACTATATTTTTATTTTATTAGAGGTGGTCTTAAAATCTTTGTCAGAGACCTGAATAGATTTCTAACAGATTGTGGTCAGCCTGCATTCACGCAGTAAACCGTCCTCTGATGTTTATGCTATTGTGAATCTAATGGAAGGGTGCCTGAGTAAATTCTGTAATAATGGCACAACAGGGAGGGATGGAAATGGAAATGGAAATCGTGGCTCTCTTAAAGCCCAAGTGTGTTTGTGAAGCCAAGACATGACCTCTACATCTGTGGGCCTGTTAAGCTCTTAAAGCTGATATCACCTGTCGCTCTGCTGTTTGCCTGTTTGCGCTGTGTACATAAACACACCTGGCTCAAGATCCCGCCGAATTCTGATTGCAAGCCCTCTATCATTTCTCGGGGACGTATTTACCACATCTCCTGACATTGTGTTAACAGGCGGTAGAGAAATAAAACCGGCTTTTTAAATAGCCCACAATCTCCTCCGTCTCCTCGCTGTTGTCACTTTTGTGTTGACCAATTTAGATAGCCTTCTTTTCTTTTTTATTTCTTGCACTCATTCTCTTTTGTCTCTCTCAAAGCTGGCAGAAGGATGCCATCGATCTTCATGAGGTTTTGATACACATCGTTTCACCTCCTGCAGTACCTGCTTTATCAGGAGATTGGAGGAGGACGGTTGACTGATCAGACTGATATAGCTTCTCTCGCATTTCAGTGACAACCCCCCCCCCCCCCTTTCCTTCTATTTTCTCATTCCTCTTCATCCTCCTTTCCTCTCCTCCTCTTACCTCCTACAGGGTAATTGAAATTTGAACAGCTTTAGCCCCGTGTTTGACTCATTTTTGACACAAACGTACATTTTTTTGTGCATTTCTACTTCGCTTGGTGAAGCCACTCGCAGCACACAAATATATTTCATAAAGTTGTGCCATTACTTTTCTGGCGGTTTACATCCTCCCGTTTTAATGCACGTTTCCATCAAACATCTCCAGTGAAATCGAATTCAGCGCATCATGCGAATGCTGAACAAACTAGCCTAACCAACCAAATAAGCAAATTTGTTCAACCTTCAAAAAAGGGAAAGAGCTAAGCCCTTGAGCAGGGAATCAAAAGTCCCATCACTTCCATATAATATTTCATCTGGAAACAGGTCAACTTGATAAAGGAATTTATATGAGGATGATTGATTTCCTGAAATGACTAATTTCCTTTGTGCAGCTGGTATCAGTGAGTTGATATTACTTCGGAGAGAATTGGGTACTTGAGGAGAATAAGATGCAGAGAAAGGTCACATGTCAGGAATCCAAAGCAGGGGGTAACCTTGACTGAATGATCATAAAAATAAGGATATATGTTGACAAGCAGGCAGTCGCTGATACAAAAGCTGCCTGACCGACAAGGAAAAAAAATGTACCGTGCCGTGCATGTGACTGATCTAATCAGCGGAATAACCGTTACACTGCTGATGGCACAGAGATGAAATGATTCATTTTTATGACTGATAAACCTTCACAAGGCCAGGCAATAAGAGCTTAAATTACTATAGAACAAGTGTCTCTGTCTTTTCTCTCTTAGAAGAATAGATGTTTACTGTCACATTGTCACTGTCTCACATTATTTGCATTATCGCTCCTGCATTTCACGATAAAGCGCTGTAACAGGTTTTCTGATCATTTTAAAATAACGTGGGCACAGTAACACAATGATGAAGGCAGCTTGATGCACACAAAGACCAAAAGCAAATTATTTAAATTATTTAATACATATTTATTGATGAAAGCTGAATGTTGATACCAGCTTGATTCAATTTAAATTTCAACTTATAAATGGCGCATGTAGGTTGGTTTGAAAGTAACTTGGTGTTTTGTGCATTTTATTCACTAAAAGGATAGTTCAACATTTCGGGGAATATGCTTGGATGCTTCCTTGTGGATAATTAATATTAATATATTTCATTGATAAGTGCCTGTCAAGTCTCCCAAGGACACTTTACAAATATGACTTTACCAATATATAATAATAACTGATGACAGTGGAGAGAAAATGTACAAAAATAAATGCATAAATAAAATAAAAATAAACAACAATAGTAATGAAATATATATATATAAATGAATACATTCATAACTATTAGATAGTAAGATGAGAAGACTGATACCACTCCCAGGTCTGTATGGTAAATATAAAGCTATACTGCCAGCAGCCAGTTAGCTTAGCTTAGCATAAAGACTGGAAACCGGGGGAAACAGCTAGCCTGGCTCTGTCCAAAGGGACCTCTAAAGCTCACTAATTAACATGTTAAAATCTAATTTGTTTAATCCGTACAAGAAAGTAAACAAGCGCATCTCCCAAATGTCAGAATACGTCTTCAAAATGGGTTTTTCTGTGTTCATGTCCAAGCAATTACATGGCATTTTTCAGACAAGGATTTTTTGTCTGAAAACATTTCGATTAAAACTGGTTTGTGTGTGGATCTCTAATGAAACGCTATACTACAATTATATTGGATTTGACAAAAAGGAATTCAGAACTACCCAAGACGACTTCAGAAAAGCCTTTAAAACCTTTATTGAATTGGCCATTGAATCTTGCAAGGTTATTGCAGCAGGGTGTTGAAGCATGGCAGCTTTCATCAGGATGCACTGCCTGTACCACACACTGCTACATTTTTTAAGACAAAGCTGCCTTCATTTTCTTTACCATTTTATTTTTTCTTTGCACTTGATGCCATATTTGGCAGCACGGTGGCTCAGTATTCTCCACCTCCGGCTCACAGGTTTAGATTTCAGCCCTCGTTCTTACTGGGAGGCATTTGCATCCTCTCCCCATGTTTGCGCGGGGTTCCTCCAAGTGCTCTGGTTTTCCCGCTGCACAAACACGCTGCCATAGTTAAGTGAAAAAAAAAAAAATCTCACAAGTGGTAGAGTGACTGTGTACACAGTTGTGTACTGCATTGACTAATACAAACATCTTTGGATGATAAGTATTCAGACTGTGCTCTTTAGAACTTCATTAGTAAAATAATAAAAGTAGCCTTCTCATGAATCATGAGAACTGCCATTTTTGACACTGACCTCAAATGTATAGCTCCAAACCCATCCAATCTTAACCCCGATAGGAAATGAAAATATCACCTTATCTCAGAATTAGATTCACTCCCCCCTCATCCTCCTTCCCCACAACTGTGGAGTGCCTGAAGATGTTTTAATATTACATGCCATCCTTTTGGTTTTAATAATTAAAGACTGAACCATTGATGTTGATTAGAAGCTTTCAGTTGGCTTATAAAGGGAAAAACAGCTGCTTGTAAAAAGCACCAGTTTTTCATGACTTTAAATGTGATTTCATCTAAGGAACATTCTTGATGCACTTCAGCACTGAGCATCCTTTTAAATTACCACAGTGTACTGAAGCAAGCTATTCATGTACACTTTCAAAGAGGGTGGAAAGTACTTGTCTTGGTCTTAGGGCTGCAGACTGACAGCACCAAACTCAATGCCTTGCAATAATGTTCCTTGTGGTAGCCGTGGTAACTCTGTAAAGCATGTGTTTTTTTGTACAATAGGAGCTTAAATTGCAGCAATTCTATATACAGGGTGGAGATTCAGAATTGACAATTGGAATTTACCTCCGCAGGAAACCATAGAAGAAAAATCATGCAGCTTTACTAAGAAGTTTCACCCAGCTAACAATGTTAAACAAATGCATTTTTGTACTGGGACACTTTGGTGTTACACTATGGGATAGATGATTTTAATCGACCCAGAAGGACTGCGCATGAAAACAACATGAACATTTTTCCCAGCTTGAATTAAAGGTACAGTGTGTACGATTTGGTGACATCTAGTGGTGTGGTTGCAGATTGCAACCAACTGAGTACCCCTCCACTCACTCTTCCCTTTCCAAGACTGCGGTAACACTGTCCGCCTCGCTCTACTTTAGGAGCAACGGAAGGCAGACGGCGGCTAGTGGTAACACAGTTTTGCACTCTGCGGCTCCAGCCCGTTCAAGGCACCCATTAGCACCGAGCGTTCCATTAACTACAATGTAAACCCATCTGTAGCAACAGTAAACACTCCAAGAAAGTGCGCCGGGAATGAGGTGACGTATCTTAAAGAGCGAAAAGACACACACCGGGCAGACGGGAGAGGAGGTGGATGGGTCCAACAAACCCAAGGCTTTCATCCAGCTGTTCGTGTCCCATGTTCACAACATTCAGTCATTCAGTATAATTTTCACTGTACAAACATAGTAGTTTTTTCATGTAGTTATTTCCTAAACCTAACTATAGTGGTTTTGATGCCGAAAATAAAGTGACGCCAGGGGGCGTGCGTGACGCCTTCAGGTAACGTAAAAACGCAAGAAAGCCTCTCTCTAGAGCCAGTGTTTGTTTTGTCCATTCTGGGCTACTGTAGAAACACTCCATGAAGAGGACCCGCTCCCTATGTAGATATGAAGGGCTCATTCTAAGCTAATGAAAACACAACGATTCTTAGTTTCAGCTGATTATACACTGATGAAAACATAGTTATGAATATTATATCCCATTTCTAATAATAGATCCCCCGAGATGTTACACACCATTCCTTTAAGTAAAGGATGTGGAAAGGTGACAACAGTTGGCAACATAATATTAGGGGAAAAAGGGATTTTCTCTGGTTAAATTACCTGACATTAATTTCAGGCAGTTAGAGCAGCAGCCAGGGTCTAGTAAATCTGTTTGAGCACAACGGGAAGGGAGACGGTGTTAAATTAGGAGGATGCTAAATGAAGGATAAGGTCAGAAATGGGAAACCAAAGTGTTGGGAACAGATAAAGGACTCAGGGAGGAAAGAGAGCACGGGGAGGTGGGGAAGCCGAGCCGTTGCAGGTGGCCCCATCACTACCCAAACGTGCTGGTAATAGCTGCCATTCATTATCGAATGTGCGACTGCCTGGTGCAGGACCAAGTACCCCATCCATCCCTGTCAGCTAGTGGCATGTCAATGACAAAACCTTAATTACACCATTAATTAATAGAACGATTTTTTTTCCAGCATGCGCCCTGCGCCTGATGTTCGGTAAGCCTCCTCGTGAGCGATTGCTCATGCCACAATACCATTTAGCTGACAGAAGTACACAGAGAAAAAACAAGTCAATGAAATGGCATCCTGAGGAAGGAAGGCCCTGAAAAGCACCGCGGAGTTCTATTGATTGACAAGATAAGGAGAGAAAGTGGTTGATCTTGTTAGATACATCATCAATTGAAGTAATTCACATCCTTTCAAAAATCCCCCCATTGTTTATTTGACATGCAAAGAGAATGTCAAACAGTGCTGGAGGACAAAGTGTTTCTGAAAGAGGGGAGATGGCCAGAACAACATAATAGACATCAACCAAAAAGAAGCTGGAGTTGAGATAAATAATGTGAAGCCAATACGAGGGGGGGTGAACAACAAGCTAAAAGACAATAAATGGTTATATGTGAAGGGGAAAATCAAGAGCCACTACGGCCACCCTTCAGGCTTCACCGTTTACCAAGTCCTGCCCAGGAACTAACCAGGTTCAAAACCATTTCTTATAAGAGCTGCAAAGTGTTCAGCCTCCGCTTCCATCTGGACTGTAGAGAGTCCTATTATAACTGTGTCCATCTACAGTATCTATTCATGGCCACTGATGGCTACTCAGTGCAGGAGCACCTGCGGCAGAACAAGAAGTGGAGGAATACAAGACGTCTGTGAAATACACTACAAAAAGCTTCTCCTTTTAAATTCATCTTTAACTCGGGCAGTGTGTCTGTAAATCTGGTGTTTAAACATCTAGAATGAGTCACATTTCAACCCCAATCTCAAGAAATCTCCCCAGCGCCGTGACGAAACCTGACTGAACAGATAATCACACACTATTAATCACTGCGCACATTACACAGCACACAATCAAAGAGATATTATTAAGGTCACAATAACAATGATGATAAATGTGAGGCAACCCAGTGTGACTGCACGGCACTTAGACTGTCTCACACTATCACTGCAAAAACAATGAAAAACATTATCAATGCTTAATCTCTTTAAAATGCTCATGAAGACATCTCACCATTAGTACAATTATACAGGGGGGGAAAAAAAGGAGCACCGTCGAATTAGCCCTGCCACAGAAGCCGCGAGAGGAAGGCAAACAAAAAAATGAAAAGGTCGAAATGCTTGAAATTGACAGTGGAGTGCAGAGAGGCTGGGTACGGAGCTGTGACCGGTGTCAAGGCCTCATCAGTCGCGAAAGGAATGGCAGGCCAAAAAGCTGAATAAAGCATCAAACCACCTGACTGTGGCAGAGAGGAAGAGAAAATGGCCATGGCTGTGGACAAGTACAGTGAAAAAAAGACGGGTTTTACAAAAGCTGTTTCACCACCAGTGAACGCTGGGTTAGAGGCAAATTATGAAGAAAATATACAATGACCCAAAAGAGAGCCATTTTTAATATATTAACCAGGATAAAAATCCATGTTTAGGCAACTAAAATGACTCTTTCATGGGTAAGGAAACAGAAAACTACCTGGTTTATGTCAGCGAGTGTTTGGTCAGGTTTAAAGTAGCAGTAGGCAGAATGTTTTTGGCATCAAAAAATCGATCATAACCTTTCAGCATATTGTAATTCAAGTGTTGTGAGAGAAAACTACACTTCTGCACCTCCTCATGGCTCTGTTTTCAGGTGACGGGAGATTTTGGCCAATCACAGGTCATATCAGAGAGAGAGCGTTCCTATTGGCTGTTCATTCAACGGAGGCACCTGTCAATCACTCGCAAAATCTGATCAAACGGTCAAACTAGGCAGCGCTGAACAAATATGAATCAATATTCTGTTACTTTGATGCCTATTTCTCACCTCAAATGTTTTCAGAAACATCTCGTAGTGTACTGTTTAGCTGTAAAATGAGAAAGTTTGCTCCGACTGGTGGGCGGTGTTTGGTATTTCCTCAACTGATCTCAACATGGCTGCCGGGTCACGAACGTTCTCATTTTACAGCTAAACAGTACACTACAAGATGTTTCTGAAAACATTTGGTACTAACCCTGTGGTACTTGCATGTCGCGAAAAGGGCTAAATAAAAAAGTTACGCTAAATTTTGGCAGGGGAAAACTGCTGTGGCCATTTTCAAAGGGGTCCCTTGACCTCTGACCTCAAGATATGTGAATGAAAATGGGTTCTATGGGTACCCACAAGTCTCCCCTTTGCATACTGGGGTTCGCTAAACTCTGCATAGATTGGGTATGACTGTAAAGCTGAGACTCTTGTGGATCCAGTGAGACCTATTGTATTCATGTGTAATGACGTTAGTCCCCATAGTAGCCATTTCATATAGTGACTTTTTTTCTTAAAAAAAAAATCGCAATATATCACCTTGCTTACAGTATCGCAATATATCACAATGTATTGAATCGTTACCCCTGTGTCATGATACGTATCGTATCGTATCGCCAGATTCTTGCCAATACGCAGCCCTGGTGTTTAACATGTACTTGCATGTGAAGAGGTGCCTTCTAAATGATGAGACATTAACTCACATGCAGCCATTTGAACTGCATGATCCTCGAGACTGATAATGGAGCGTTGTGTCATGTTTATGTTAGGTGGATATAGAAGTCTCATCATTACCATAAAGCATTGCGATGTCTGTGCTGCAGTGGGAGCTGTTTTGTTGTTGGATCTTCCTCTGTGCTCCAGCTGATTTACTGCTTCATGGAAGTAACAAATGCTCACAGGTATTGAAATAGAATCAAGCTAGATACGCCATATAGCCGAAGAGCAAGCCAAGCCTTCCTCGCTCAGAGAGCTGGCTCTTTATTATTGTGTGATCCGCATCATTATCACAATAAGCACACAGGATAATCACACCTCATTAGTTATGTTTGATATTAATGGGGCCAATATAAATACATCCCCCCTGTGTTTTAAATGGCTAAGCAAGAAAACACAGGGCCCCTTTATCTCGCTGCTAATGCAGTCTGGGTAAATGATGGGGCTTTGTGCTGCCGGAGCCTGGGAGAGTGAATACGCAAACATTCCTTATTGATCCTCTGAGTGGTTCTGAGGCCAGCGTCTGCATACATGACCGTGTGATGACAGAAGCCATCCCAGTCCGACTCTGAAAGACCCGCTGTATGTTCAGGCTTTCTCCGGAGCTGCTTCTCAAATACTACAGAAATGTTGTATTGATTAAAAAAAAAGTAAGATGTGTGATGTGTGTGCTTGTCCACATATGTGGCCGTTTTGGAATGTGGGTGAGGAGAGCAGGAGCTGAGGAAAAGAAGGTCATGGTATTACACATCCACATTCAGTAATAGAGTATGGCAGACTGTGTGTGATGCTGGAATCTGTCAGATCTCCCTGCCCGGCCTCACTCTCTGTGTGTCCTGCTTGAAATTTCCGTTTGATTCTTCGCTGGGGGAGAAGAGGCAGTCATTAATACACCGCAATATCTTCCATGTCCTTTGGTGCTGAGGGAATCCTTTACCGCATCCCTCCTCCGAAGTTATGTAAATCAAAATGTGCATCAAAAGCCATTTGCCACATTAAGCGCAGCCTGCAAATATATGTGTACATGCAAGCAACCTTGACAAGCCTAAGACTCCCTGTTGTATTTCAAATTCCCTCACCTCATTTAAAAATCAACCATGCTTAAAAAGTGAAGACATAATCAAGCAGCTTGCTTTGAAATTCAATGGATTCGACTTGTTTACTTATAAATAAGAGAAATGTGCTATTTGCGTCCATCAGAAATTCTCCATTTGATATTTTCCATCAGAGATATATACAGGAGAAAGGGATCATACATTATTTAAACTACAACATTTCAAACCATGTTGCGATACTGTATATTCTTAATATCAATAAGTACCCCAAAGAACAAGATGTTTTCTTATTGTATCATCTGTGTGAGATCCCCATGACAGTGACCTTCTGTAAAAACAGACTCTCAATTGTGCGTCAGTGTTGCTCAGGCTCCAGCTGACGTGCACCTCCTCAAAAAATAACTACACATAAGGGGCTGTGGAGAAAAACTGGGATTGGTCAACTTGGGCTGCTTGCGTTTTCTCCTACACGTTTGTGATGCTGTCTGAGACTGTTGATAATGAAAACAACATGGAGCAACTTCACAAGAGACTGAGTAATATTTTCCTTTTCCAGTAATGGTAGACAAGTTCATGTTTTATGATCCAACACAGCAAACCTTTTTCCTGTCATCGGCATTACAGGTGCGACAAAGTCTTGCTCGTCTTGGCTATGAAGTGCGAGTCAAGTCAGTCAACGGTTCATATGATATCTTACAAAAAGTTATTCCTCATTTTTCATGCGCTTTCCTATGAATGTCCAGCAACACGTGACATCTTGGTTAGGTTTAGGCAACAAAACTATGATATGCCATGGTAAGCTACTGTGACACAGTTACACTCATTTGTAGGCTAATTTCTGAGCCAAATGTTTGTATTATCTGTTTTTTGACGACCACAACCACAAGAGACTCGAAGACTGCATAATTGGACACACGATGTGTCAACAAGACCTCCAAATTAAATGACAAAATGGGTTGTTCGTCCACGCCCTCCAGAACGACCAACCCGGTCTCACTCCCAACTCGTTAAATACCGCCGTTTTTTGTAAGTGCCCCTCGGCATCGGAGTCCGACATACAGAGGCACTCTTTAGCGACTGCCAGCGACGAACCGGGCTTTCAACTAACTTCAATGTAAACCCACCCACGACGTTACTCAACTGTCAAATCGCGTGAGCATCCGCTCAGGGCGGACGGGAGGGGAGGTGGATGTGTCAAACAAACACAGGACTTTCAACTAGGAGACCGCTGTTTGTGTCCCGTGTGAAACTAAAAGTAACGTTGACTTACTTTGTTACGTAGCCCCGTGAGTCACATGATCACTGGTCACGTGAGCCGTTAGTCACTCGGTAGTCACGTGAGTCAAAAGTCAGTGACATTAACGTCAACCACGACCGTTTCTTAACCCCACTTAAGTGGTTGTGTTGCCTAAACCTAATTTCCTGTGAAAACGTTAAGTTTATTTTGAAAGGACACTATGCATGTAACAAACATATATTGACACGCCATCCTTCGTCCTTCCAGAAGTAACGCAAGAGAGGTACCCTGTGTGTCGGTCTCTGATGCAGAAGGGCATTGACCAAGTGGCCGTACTCTACGAGTTGGGAGTGAGAATGCGTTGGAAGTTTTCTGATCTGACATCCCTCTCGGCAGGACATCATCATTTGTCAGTGCCTTCCAAAACCGTAACAAATCACTGTTGAAAATATAAATCTGTTTTCCGATGTGCCAATGCTATGGTTAAGATTTGCTTAGGTTTAGGCACAACAATGACTTGGTTAGGTTTGGGGGGGTAAGATCGTGGAACTGCAGTCTCACATGTTAAAGTCTGCTGTTTTGTTGATCCATCTACCCCATAGTTGCAGCTTTTATTCAACTAAAGCTTTTAACTTGGTTCTTTTGGAGGGTAATGGCAAAAACTGTGTTTTGGCATTTGGTTTCGAGGATGTTTTGGACAATGCCTATTGTTACTTGATTCTGCAGACCGTTCAGTGATGACGGCCTGTGTGTCTGTTCTATGTAAAGTTAAGTCATAAACAGAGGGTGTTCAAAAGGCATTTCTGTAATAGGATATCTGCCAGAGGCCATTTTAATGCTCAAATGGATTCCTGTGGTGGAGCAGATTGAAGTGGAGGTGGTTTGACCGCAAGAATTAATATATACAAAAGGGGCTAAACAGGAGAATAGATTGCTGTCACAGTTGGTAATTTCATGGCTTGATTGATTGCTGGCATATTGTATTGTTCATACTGAGGTGATTAATCCGTCTTTGCATAGTTCAAAACCTCTGTGGCTCCGGCTTGTATGCCTTGCCAGCAACGCTGTCGAACGCAATTGTATGTCACTTTCCTTTTGATTCCATTATTCTTCTCTTAATTCCTCTTTAAATGCCCTCGTCTTTCCCGATCTGTGCGAATGTGTGCGGGCACATCTGCGAGCGAGGGATATGTCTGATTGAGTGTTATTAACCTTGCATTGTTTACTCAGCCTTACATATATGCATGAGTTGGCAGTCCTTAATTCCACACTGATAAAAAGCATTTAAAATTTCAGACAGAAAATGAAACCTGTCAAAAACGTACACAATTGAAATTTGTTAAATTAATGAGATGAAAAGAATATGAAAGGGCGGCAGCAGGTAGACCAGATGACGGGGTCAATGGGAGACACTATAAAACTCATTATGATTGATGATGACAGATCGGAGCATTTGTGCATGCAGCGGGAGAATTAATTGGGAAATTAGTAACCATGGTAAAGCCAACAAACAATATGCATAAATCTATTTCAGAAAAACTTTAATATTTAGATAGGAAAACTGTTTAATACCACAACAGCAGACCTCTTGTTTGAATATTTAATACAGATGTTTTTTCCCCACATTTTTCTATAAAAATGGTAATACTATCATATATAGATGGAAAAGCAGCCCAGTCAAACTGGAAAGCGTGCTCTATACACTCTGTAATTACATCCACTCAGATCCTGGGAGGCATGTTTAAAGATGCAGATTGAGTGTTCAACAGATGACACCCATGGCTGTCGATTTTATTTTCTCACAGGATGCCATGCAATAATCTGCAGGTCAGAGCACATTTTCATAAATAACTCAGTTCAAGATATTGTAACAGCCAGGCATGATATTCCAAATTCCTCCCTAAGATTGCGGAGCTCAAAAAATAATTGGACATCCAGGCAGTCATTTAGCTTAATCGGTTTCCCGTGGAAATGACACGCTGCATGTAGCGGTTTCTCTACACTGCTGCCACTACTGGGAACAGAATAAAAATATAGGAATGGGTTTTTGAATCAAACCCCTTAAAAAAAATTCACTAAATAATAATAATAATAATTCATACTGTGTTAAATGTTAAAATTGATATAACATTTTTTTTTTTTTTTAAAAACTAGGGCTGACAATTGATTATCATATTTATTTGTGATTTATCGCAAAATTGTCCATAGTTAACCGCGATTAATCACATATCAATCACACATTTTATGGTGGGTACCCATAGAACCTCTTTTCATTCAAATATCTTGAGGTCAGAGGTCAAGGGACCCCCTTGAAAATGGCCATGCCAGTTTTTCCTTGACAAAATTTAGCGCAATTTTAGAGCGTTATTTAGCCTCCTTCACAAGCTAGTATAACATGGTTGGTACCAATGCATTCCTTAGGTTTTTCTAGTTTCATATGATACCAGTATCTTCAAAATTAAAACGATTTTGTGTTAATGCGTTATCGCGTTAACTTCGACAGCCCTAATAATAATTCATACAGTACAGATTGTAAAAATCTTAAATTAATCGTAAAAAATGAACAAAAAATGTATCAATAAGCTGATAGATAGATATACTATTTTGGATGAGATTAATAAAAAAAACAAATCTAATCAGAATAAGATTCCTAATATTCAGGGATCAAACTCTGATCATTTCCATTTATTATAACAAATGTCCTACAGACAAAGGACCTGCAGACAGGAGTCTAAAAATAGACTTGAGTGAATTAATTTCTCTCTTCAGCCATGCAGCCACAGGGTCATTAACATAGACATGGCTTAATTTCTACATAATTTGTTATTCCCAAATTGCAACACATGGTTTAGCGTCTTGGTGGGACTTTGATGCCCAGAGCATGTCCTCCGCATGTCTGGCAGAATGTCATGATCAGAGCCGTGGACAGCAACAGGAAGCAGTATGCAAAGAATTCAAAAGGGCTTTAAAACCCAAACAGGCCACCCTGAAATGAGCTAACTAATCAGCCATTCCTCATATCCATCTCAAGTCTAACACATGCTACTCTTTTTTTCGTTGCTGAAGCCAACATGTAACATGTTTTGATGCTACGCTATGACTAAACTCTGAGCCTGAGGTTGGACTTAAACTTGAATTACCCTGCAAGACTACTGACCAGCCGCTCACTGTGTGTGCACAGTTATTCACTGCAGAAGAAAAAAAACAAGTCAAACAGAAAGATCTGGATGTAGCCATGGTTACAAAAAAGGAGCCGTTTCTACATTATGCAGAACAAAAAGTAGAAGCAGCATGCAGTTTATAAGCCTGAAAGGTTGCATGTAATATGACGTTTTACATTTATATGGAATGTGACCTGCAGGCACTGTGCATCATAAAAGAATGTTAAGTTAATCATTGAGTAATTCAAATGAACAAATAACGGAATTGAGTGAACATAGCAGATCTAATATAGTAGGTTTCAGCTCTCATTGGCTATTAGGGGTGTTTGTCAGTTTCAATCTGTGACTTCAACACACTGTCAGGACTGTTACGAGAATGACAGGCAGTTGGCTCTTTATTAGCGTCTCGTGTGGTTGGTCCAAATGTAAACAATCTGGACTCGAGGTTGTCGGCTCAGCAGTTCTTAACAAAAGACAAGTAGGCAAAAAGGTGCAGGTTCTCTCTCTTAGTCCAACGAACGGCATCTCACCACGCTGCTATGCTTAATACACCTGGGTCTCAGAGTTAATTGATAAGCCCTGCCAACAGACACACACCCAAAAGAAAGAAAGAAATTGATATGATCAGGAGCCTACTACACAACCTAACAACAAGGACACAAGCAGATTACATCAAACATGTATGACACAAATCAGGTAGTTGTCCGAGAGGCCCCAAGGGGATCAGGCAATTGAATTATTACAAGTCTTCCAATTCAATAAAAGCCAGGAAAGTGCATGTGTTATCTGGTGAAGCCCCTCTGATGTCCGCAGAGGCCAAATCAGCCACGGTCCTCCCCCAGTGAGTGGTCAGCTTAAGCAACTGGAGCATTAGCTGGAGTTAAATGGAATTTACCGCAACATTAATAAACTCCAACTGATGCTTAAAATAGTTTGAAACACATGTACAAGCACGTACCCACAAGAGCACCAATGCTAATGATAATATCCACAGTGCTACAGTTTTGCAGCCGCGAATGAATTACATTCCTATACAACTAATTTGCTGGCGGTCAGCACGCCTCCGGTTTGGAGAAATAGACAGGAGTACCAGCACAGGAGCAACTGCTGTGGACGAAGGAGGAATAACTTTTTCTTAAGATATCATACGAATGTTGTATGAGAATGTGTTGGTCCCTTTCAGCTTTGGGCCCCTAGAAATGTCAGTATGCTTTTCATATCATTAGCAATGGCACTGCTGTCTGCATATGGAAAACAACTAATTGGGGCTAAAGACAGGTAGTGACCCCCACGTACAGCCAGCAAACCAGAGCAGTGGCTCACGCTGCTTTTCTAATGAGCCCAAAAAACACACTGAATTTCTAAGTGGAAGCCAATAATGTAAACTAATATTGAGAATTAGAATAAGCGTTTTGCAAAAATCACACAATACTGCAGTTATGAACTGTCTTTAAATGTGTTACAGTAGATAATATACTGTGGTGTTTTTGGAAACTTTCTCTAAACCTTCTCTCCTCTGAAGTGATGATACTGCTTTGAAGGCATTTTTCTGTAAAAATGCAGCAGTGTCAAAGTGGGCATGATGTGATGCTGCAAGACTTGACCACATGCATAGGAGGAAATGTGCCACTCCTGCACTTTTCTCCTTGTTACTTACCCCTGACCTGCTCTTAAAAAAATATAGTCAGCAGCATTGCACCGCCTCTAATGATGTGTAATCACAGTGGTTTCCTGCATAATGCCTTGAATGTTGGGAGAGACCATCAAGCACCACTGATATCCAGGGACATTTTAGGCAGATGGTGATACTCTACTTCGCTTAACAGAGAAAGTGAGAGAAGACATATTTTCACGCCTCAATAAATACACCATTGAATGCAGTAAAATTTGGAATAGAAGGTCATGAATTTGCCTAATTTCTTGATGATTGTATGCTACGCTGTGTGTTGAGAATCATGAATGGCTTTGATTGATGTTTCTCCTCATGTGCTGTGTGTATTCCATAATTTTCCTGAGAGCAGTGAGAGAAAACCATCAAAGTTATTCATGTCAATCTTTAAGCTCTTTAGAGAAAAAAAAAAGTGGTGAGCAAGGCTGTTTGAAAACTCATATCCATGTTTGCTTATGCTGATTTCATTCCGCCTTGTACCCCATTCTATTTCAAAGCAACTGAAAGCAAAGTAATGCCACAGTTGAATTCAAATGGAGATGCAATTAAATGCAAAAGGACTGAGAGAGAATATGACTATGAGGATGTTTATGCATTACAGTCTTCCCTGTGTCATTGCAAAGACTTCTGACTGAACTCCAGAAGTGACTGTCAAACGTGATCTGGAACTTGCTAAATACACACGATCATCCTGAAACGGGGTAAAATGGCCAATTAAAAAAGCTCCTTATCTGATGTGGGACATTATTTTCCTTTCAAAGTAATAATAATTTCTTTATGACAGATCACCGTACCATGAACACAGAATTTTTATTATTAGGCACACTTTATAGCGCAGTGGCACAAGGGACAGCAATGTCGGTCTGTTGGTTGGTTCACCACTTCAGTCCAGACCTGAATATCTCAACAACTATTGAATGGATTGGCATGAAATTTGGTAAAAAACTTGCAACGTATTCTCATACAAGGGTTCGTATGATAGTTTACGAAAAGTTATTCCTCATTTTTTGTACGCTTTCCTACGAATGTCCAGCGTCAATTTCCACACCAGTCTTTTCAAAATAAACGTCCATCTTCACAGGAAACAAAGTTAGGTTTAGGCAATGAAACTACTTAGGTTTAAGAAAAGCTCGACTTGGTTAAGTTAAGCAAGAAAACTACTTAGTTAGGTTTAGGAAAGATCATAGTTAAGTTACGCCACACTGGAAGTGGTGTAACTTCAGTACGAAATTTTTCTTTCGAATGTTCAGCGTCAATTTACGCTCCAGTCTTTTCAAAATAAACTTCCGTCTTCACAGGAAACAACTTTGTTAGGTTTAGGCAAGAAAACTACTCAGTTAAGTTTAGGAAAAGACCGACTTGGTTACGTTTAAGCAAGGAAACTACTTAGTTAGGTTAAGGAAAAGATCGACTTGGTTAGATTTAGGCAAGAAAACTAAGTAGTTAGGTTTAGGAAAGATCGTAGTTAAGTTACGCCACACCGGAAGTGGTGTAACTTCAGTGCGGAAGTTAAGTGACAGAAAACTACTTAGTTAGGTTTAGGAAAAGATTGTAGTTTGGGTTAAAATAACACTGGAAGTGGCATAACTTAAGAATGGAAGTTACATGACAAATAAATCAACATCTGGTTTCACACGGGACACGAACACTGATCGCCTGGGTGAAAGTCAGATATTTTTTGACCCATCCATCCACCCTGACCTCCTCCCTGTGCAACGTTCACTGTCTTTACACTTCCTCGTTCACAATTATGTGGATTAGATATGAATTTATTTTGTGGGATATATAAGAATTACAGTGCATTTACGTTTCGTAGCTACGAACGGTGTATGACAGCCTGTTTGGTGATCCCCGACTTTCCATCTAGAGCCACCAGCAGGTCAAAGTTTTTACTCATCCAGTGAAATATCTCAACATCTAAAATGGATTGGCGCATAACTTTGTACAGACATCCACGGCTCCCAGACAATGTATCCTCATGACTTTAGTGATCCCCTGAATTTTCCTCCAGCTCCATGAAGTTGATATTTGTGTTATTTAGCAAAATTTCTCAACATCTATTCGGCGGATTACCATGAAATATGTTTTGAATTCTCATGGTCCCCACAGGATGAAATGTAATCATTTTGGTGGTCCTCTGACATTTCATCATTTGTCAAAATTGCAACTGTCCAATACTTTGGTTTAAAACCAAATACCTGCAAAACTAACAACATTCCCATCAGCCTCAGCTGCACTTTGGGTTTAGTAGTAATTTGCAAATGTTAGCATGCCACCAGGCATAACTAAGATGGTGAACATGTTATACCTTCTAAACATCAGTATGTTAGCATTGTCACTGTGATCATGTTAGCATTCTGATGTTAGCATTTAGCTCAAAGCATCACTGTGCCTAATTACAGCCTTACAGGACTGCTAGCGCGGCTGTAGACTATTAGTCTTAATAGAAGAGTAAATATAAAAGCTTTGGCTCACAAGTTGACTATTATGTGACCAAAATAACAAGATTACTTGAAAATATAGTGGATTATTATTTAAAAGAGTCCTTAATGCATTTGTTACTTCCCTATGTCTACAAACTAAATCCAATTATGTGGTTGAGTGCAGGTACAGTATGAGCAAGTGTGGATGCTGTCTCAGGTTAGCAATGCATTAATATGAATCCAGCAGCCAGGGTGTGCTGGCTAGCAGCTGTTTGGGGCCCCAAGTACAATCCCAAGAAGCACCTCGGTCCCCAACAAGTGCTAGCTGCAATGAGGTGCATCATGGTGACTTTTAATTTCCCTCTTCACCATATCATATTTGCAGCAGACCAGGAAGGGAAGGAGAGGAAATAGATCCCCAGATTATTTCCATCTATAATTTCTTATCTGGTGGTGTGGGTTCCTTCTGCTTCTCCTCTATTGCTACCCCCCCCCCAGGCACTGCCTTTGACTCCCTGGGTGTGCCACCAATCTAGAAATTGAATTTGAGGGAAGGAAATTAGAAATGAGGGCATTTTCATTTCAATTTATCTTTCCAATGAGACAATTTTGATGTAGGGCCTTTCAAGGCTACAATATGGAACTCCCACACACTTGATACCCTTCCGACCTTGTCACCTATACCCCGCTGCCACCCTTTAAACCCCTACCAGCCGTTCCCTGTCTGCTGTGCCACCCCTTTAAAGAGCTCTACATCTTAAAAACAGGCAATTTCCAAGCCAAAGTGTGCCACCTGCTTTTGGCAGCTGGAAGCCCTGGCAAATGTAGATAAATGAACAGAGCCACCTGAGGGATTTTATGAATCTGCTGCTGCTTGGCAGATTTATTTGCTCCCCGCCACAGAGAGCTGCACTGGTAAGCACAGATTACGGTCTACAGCACAACTGCCCCTGCCCATTCTCCTGTCCTACCCTCCGTGTGTCCGCCCATACAAGCGCCGAGAGGTTGTTGACCTGTAATTCATCAGTATTTTAAATTGTAAACTGCAGCCTTGTGTTTTTCTGTGTCTTCCCCCGACCTCATCATTACTGTACAGCTCTGGAGCAGATCACGTAGTGCCCTTGGGAAGCTGTGCATGTGTTTGTTTAGTGCCTGATCTTAATCTTACATCATTATGCAAAAGGATATTTGAATAAGACTTATAGAATTGTAATTGGATTTTTATCAAATGCACTGCTGTTCTATACTACAGTATATGTGTAGCTATACAGCCTCAGTCAGACTCATTTGGGCCGCTCCATTCTGTATGTTATTTGCATTCGCTTTAATATTAACTTAATTAAAATGTGGAATAAATATCTGGATCTTTTATTCTGTTGTCTAATTATTAAATATACCAAACATCAACCTTGTTGTTTTTCAGCTCCCTTTGTGGTTTCTATCAAAAAGAAAGAAAGAAATTCTATACCATCACTCTCATGTTAACCTGCATCTCCGTGTCCTAGAAATTACATATACTAATCATTTTTTCCAGTTATATTTTGATGGAAACATAATTGCTGCCGAGATTATGCTCAGTGGGAAGTTTGTCTTGTTTTTTTTAATAGGTACTGTAGTGCTATACTTTTGTACAATACGGAAGATGTTGCAAATTAGTAGTATATGATCTATAGGAGAGGAGGAGGAGAGAGTTACAACCTGCATCCTCGTCACACCTGCTTTACAGGTGCCAAATGCAACAAGTTATAATGTGAAGAAAAAGAAAACCCTTGAAAACCTCAAAGTCCAACTGACCAACCAACATGACATGTAAGGTCTGTGCGCTGGTTTTCTTAGCTAACATAACCAACCAAGTTAAAATTATCAGTAATGAATCAAATTGACCATTACAAACTTCAACATTCCTCTAAAAGGAATTCTACATTGGACAATATCCACCGAAATGTCCTGAGAGCTGTGCCCATGTGCCTGTTCGCTACAAATGCATGAAATTATTTAGTTAAACACACACACTTTCATGTATTGTCTCATGATGGCAAACACTCTACAATGCAATACAAATTAATTTCCAGGAAAGTGTTTGGAATCTGTACAAAAATCCCCAATATAAATAATTATATTCCACACTAATGACCTGTATTAGTCATGTTATTTTGTGTAAACCTCTCTTTGGCCATAATTTATTTTGCACCTGAATGCACTTAAAGTGCCCCCTTCTTACCATATTATTACCGTAGAATTTGGCCTTTCCCTTTTGTAGATCTTTTTGGAAATTAGGGCAAATTTCAGACACAATACACAGCAGTCACTGAGCTCTCTGACATAAAAGGGAGTTCAATCTCTGACCACCTGATGGTTTCACTTATGAAAATTATTAGATATTAAAGCTGCAGTCAGTAACTTGAAGCAAAAATAATAAAAACTTATTTTATAAGACTGTCACCATATCCTGACTGTAGTGCATGAGACAGATGATATGTGAAAAAAAATCATGTTCCTCTGCCTCCCCTTCATGCTCCTAATGGCATATGCAAGTTTCCACCCCGCCCGAACAAAACAACCAATCAGAGCCACACAATTTCTACAGCAGCTGTCAATCACTGCTCGCAAAACTCACGAACTCCGATATGAAACGTATAAATAAATATGTAAAATGAGTTTGTGACCCGGTCGCAATGTTGAAAGCAGTCGAGCCTAAACCAAGCACCGCCCACCGGCTGGAGCAAACTTTCTCATTTTACAACTACAAACAGTACACTAAAATATGTTTCTGAAAATATTTGAGGCAAGAAAAAGTCATTACAGTAACAGAATCTTGATTCATACTTGATTAACGCTGCCTAGTGTGATCGGAGTTCGCAAGCTTTGCGAGCATCTGTGAAATCTTGCAAATGCTATTAGGAGCACCGGAGAGGCCAGAGAAACATGATATTTTTTTTCGGATTATCTGTCTCATGCAGTACTGTCGAGATATATTGATCGTTTAATAAAAATATCTATTTTTTATCATATTTGCTCAAAGTTACCGACTGCAGCTTTAACTACAAAAAAAAAGGGCTTTCAGAAAAACTAAAGCAAAACTGTTTCACAAATATCATATCACAGCCATGAACAGTTTTCTATCAGGATTATAGATTTTCTTGTAATCACTGGTTGTCATTTAACTTGAAATGATGCACTCAAGAAGCTCTCACAACCACGACAAATTTACAGGAAATATATTGTGCCTCCGTTTCAATATAATGCGTCCGTGTAAAGTAAAAGTATGAAAACATATGTGCAGTTTGCGACATAGTCTCTCAATGTTGTGTGTGCATTAATCATGTCATGTTAAGCTTTGCTACTAATGTAAGACATGTTCATATTTGCCTGTCTAATCATGATGCCAATCATAATTGTGTCTGATGCTGTGAAATCAACAAGTAAACAGGTGTTTTGAAGTTGGGCTTATAGAGAGAGTCAACCTTCAGCACTGAAACGATTCATAGTTTTCCATTCAGCCCTCAAGTACCTGTGATTTTCTACATCATATCATTCATAGTCATCAAGTCAAAGACAGCATGTGTGTGCATGTGTGTGCAGCTGTAATCGCAGATGTGTGCGAGTGGATATGAGAGTGCTAAGCAACACCAGGGAGTATGCAGGCAAAACAATTAAATGACGAGGCTGCTGGGAGAGAAAAGAGGAGAAAACAAGAGTCTTCCTGGACTGAAGACATTTTTCCATTAAAACTAAATCTGCAGCACTGTTAAAACAAACAGTCAAAAGTAGGACGTTTTAGGAGATCGTGTCCAGGTACAGAGGGGAAAACAATACAATGGATCACGTACAATAAAGCTGTATCCACACATAAAGCACAGTTTACTGTAATCTTATTATGTAGTTATTTTAAAATATATAGATTAAATTTTCTTGCATCCTGAAAGTTGTTTTCAGATTTACATTGTGTAGATCAATTACTTGTTTGTGGCCCATGAATAATGTGAAAATGATATGTTTCTATATATCTAGGATTATGTGATAACTCTTCCACATGGATAGATAAGATTGGCCAAACTACAATGTTTTCTTAAGGTTATTAGGCTTATTTGCATGATTTTGATTTGAATCTTTATCACTGGACTTAATACTGCCACCTTCAACGCCCTTCCCTCCCCTTCCCTATTATACTGTCAAACTACTGTTTGGCTGCTTTAGTTCTGCTTTCTGCATGTCATTCTGCTATCCTGTTGTGGGGAAAATATCTTACATGTTGTGTATAAAACATTCTAAATGCTGATCCAGACATCAGGCTAAATTGAAAAACTTTTGTGAAATGGCCTGGTTTTAAATTACTGTAGTAACCCAGTAAGAAACTCAGCAGCAGAGATTGATGCTTTTCTATTTGCAGGCATTATCAAACAGACACTGGGCGACAAGGCCGTTGGAAGAAAAAAATTTAAATCGAATAGTAAAAAAAATGAATACTAATCAAATGTTGAAATTACAATTCTAATGTGTATTTAAAAAAAAAAAAAATCAATGTGTTGGCTAACATTAGCAAATCTAGCCCTTCTCACCTTGGCCTACTCGCCTGTGAAAATTAAATGCTTTTGTCACGTCTGATGAACAATAAAGTTTTCTGAATCACAATCTCACTATCACATCTATCAGATATGGCAGAAAGCAATGCACCCACGGAGATCACCACTCCTGACCATTTAAGAAGCGATGCGTGGAAAGCTTTTGGATTTCCGTCAACAAAATAACAGATAAACAACATAGCAATCTGCAGAATATGCAATGTCCAAATAAAATATCACTCGACAACGAGCAACCTGAGGGCACGCCTGACAACACTACACCCTGGCAAGCTAGGCGATCTAGAGTCCGAGGAACCGCAGCTAAAGCAGTGAAGAATTGATCTTTGCTCCCTTCCTCCTCTTCATCACGTGGCTTACCAGCTGCCCACCATGGCAATTACAGATAAATTGACACGCGGTTTATCTGGAAAGATATGAGACCGATTAACATCTAGCAGCAGTCTGGGTTTAAAGATTTTGTCCACGAGCTTGAGCCAAGGTACGCGGTTCCTAGCCGCGCAACCATCACCGACAGAGTTGTGAAACTCTCCGATAGTATTTTATGCCTAAAATGAATTATTACTTAGCAAAAAAGCACCTGTTGGTAATTCCACATGTATTGGTAATGTTGGAATGCCCTCTAGTGGACAGAATGTATAACAGCCACATGCTGATAGTGGCATTGGCGATGCATACGCCTGTGTATACAGTACAGTGTATAGATACATATAAATATTAATAACAGACAAAATTTTAGAGTAAAAATTTTAAATATAATTTGAATACTAAAAATAATAACGAATGAAATTCGAATGGGATTATAGAGGAAGATTGACAGCCATACTGGGCAGTCCATTGACATTTGTATGCATATTAGTTTGTGTTGTTTGTATGCAGTTTAATACTATGAATATTTTTTGTCCACTTTCACCCCAGTTGATTTGATATAGAGTTGCAACGATTAATTAAATGATTGGTTGTCAACTATTAAATTAATCGCCAATTATTTTAATAATTAATTTAATCGGTTTAAGTAATTCTTCAAAAAAAAAAAAAAAATTCTCTAAATCCAGCATCTTAAATGGAATATTTCTGGTTTCTTTACTCCTCTATGACAGTAAACTAAATACTTTTGAGTTGTAGACAAAACAAGACATTTGAGGACGTGATCTTGGGCTTTGGGAAACACTGATCGACATTTTTCACCACTTTCTGACATTTTATAGACCAAACAACTAATCGATTAATCGAGAAAATGATCAACAGATTAATCAACAATGAAAATAATCGTTAGGTGCAGCCTTAGTTTGATAAATCACAAGAACTGCAGCATATTGTCAGTGTTACAACACAACTTCATTCTGTGCATATGCATCAGTGCGCCGCAGTAATCCCCGTACAGTATACCACTGATGTCCTTGATAAAATTTAACTCTAGGATGTGAATTTTTAAGTTGGCTACAGATAAACCGACATCCTTTCTTCCTCCTTCCTCCTAAATCCATAGAAGAAAAGCAAGATGAGCAAATTCCCGTATTGACTGAGCGCACCCATGGGTGCATTTAATACTCTGATTAATTAATTGTATGTGGGGAGCAGTTAAGCTAATATTGAAGCAGACACTGGCTGAAGGCACGCCAGATACAGTGTGTTATAAACTTCCTATTTTACATTTACCCACCACTGTTGTTCAAGTCCATGGAGAGCGAGAGTGTACAGATTCATTATGATAGAAAACGTGATCGTGCCTGTGTACCTTCAGACTGTATTAACATTTTACTGAGGATTCATATTCCATTTAGCAAAAGAGTGAAATCGAAAGCTGCTCTAATCCGCGCAACTGAATAAAAGGTAATTATGCCATCTTAGTCATTCATAATTTACCTTGGATTCTTCATGATAATTGATTGAGCGATACGTCTTTTCACAACACTGCTAACATATTTCAAAATGTGTTTATTCAGAATGGTTTGAGATGTCTTCGATGCCTTTTTTGCAGTTAAGAAGAAATTTGAATTATTCCACTTTTTTGCAGCAAAACACTATGACAATAACATGAATGTAGTTTCATTTCTCATCAGTTCCAATAAAACTGAAAATAAGGCGTTATACAAGGGGCATGTTTATTCAATTTAGCTGAACTCATGGCATCTACTTGGAACGTTAAGGAAGGAAATAAATAGCACATGGTTTCTTATGTGAGAGTCCTACTGGCTCTGGAATACCACGACTATTATAGGAGCTATTAACTCTGTGGCAGTGCAGAGACGGTGCCAACAGCTTGAGTCTTTTTGCCATGCTTTTTATGTGCGTTTATTGTTTATGGTACTAATTGTGGTATTACAAGTTAATCAGCGTATATTTAGAAAACAGCAAAGGCATATCCATTACAAAGTATCACCTGTGCATATGTTGAGAAGGCGGCTCGCTCGTGTTCCTCTCTGCAGTAACATGACCGCTTCCATTCCGTTACAACAGATTGTCTTGTTTTAAAGTCCCCTGCCACTCATGAATGTGTTTTCTTTGTCGTTGCTTCACGTTGGATGTTCACACATCATAGAATCATTTATGATTTATGCCGAGTTTGACACTATAGAACGCGGTTTTCAGCCTTCTAGTGTCGTGTTTGTGCTGTTGTTGCCACAGTGAAGACGCTCTTCTTGCTTCGCTTAGTTGTCGTCTTTGCTACTTTTTCCTACTCGTCTCAAACTACAAGACATTTAAGGAGGTTTCCTAGAACAACTAAATCATCGAGAGGGTAATTCATGACAACTCTGTGTTGCGATTATCTACTTTTAACTGCCTTCTGCTACCCAAAGAGTAACTTAGTGGACCACTGACAGAACTGTGCCCTGCACTACGCTTCTCTGCTCATCAGGATCGATGAAGTGCACAGACTGTCATAAATTGTTATGGAAGATTGGATATTCGGGCTGGAGAAGTCTTCTGAACTCGACGACAGTCTGTCAATGTCTTCTGCTGGTGAGCCAGTTCATCAGAACTCAACAAGATTTAAATGGACAGCTATCTATAAATGACACCATAACTTTCCCCAGACCCACTGAAACGAAACCAGAGACATCATATTGAATGGGATTTCTCCTGGGATAATCTGGGTACTAAACCTAAAGACTGTACTCCCACAGGGGGGAAAATGTATGGATTCATCTCGGCCAACACCTGGCCGAAAGCCAAAGGTGGGCACAGTCAACCCCGACATCACAACTGGAAACAGGTTTGAACCATTAATATAGTGCCAGCCAACATGTAAAAGGCTAAAAAGTCTCATGTGGAGCAAAGGGGAAACCACATCTAAAGAGACGATTCAACCTATAACTGTTGTATGAGACTTTGCCATCGGAAACATAAGCAGTGAGACAATTAAAACATATGGTTTCGTAGACGCTATGGTCTGTGACATAAAAGAGAAAATATAATTGATGAGTAAACGCCTCAATTAAAGCTAGGGTTGGTAATC
Organism: Sebastolobus alascanus; assembly: GCA_916701645.2. NCBI lineage: Eukaryota > Metazoa > Chordata > Actinopteri > Perciformes > Sebastidae > Sebastolobus > Sebastolobus alascanus. Next base: position 329,967 of record CAKAOJ020000231.1, read on the forward strand.
TTCAAAAACATTTTTGTTCAATTTGTTGAAATTCTCATTACATCTCGACAGCAATCAAAACAAATGCTGTCAAAAAAAAAGGAAAATAAATCTGGTATCTGTTGCTGTCGCAGGACTGTAATAAGCCCGTCCAATCATTTTATGTGGCCCAAATGAAATGATTGGCTGCTGGCTTGACAGCTATGAGTTCTAATGAGTACTAACAATTGCCATGTTCGTTGTTTAAATTCATAATGATAATTTTGGGGGAGGGGCTTTCGAGGGAGACCTGAAAGGACGGGCTGACAGTGCTGCCGACTTGGCAACTTTTTCGCTAGATTTAGCGGCTTTGGAGATAGTAACGCTAGCTACTTTCATTGGAAAAGAGTTGGCAATACCTGGCTGGGTTTTTTGGTTGGATCATTTTTAAAATCTAGTGTATTCTTGCTAGTTTCTAGATTACCAACCTAGCTTTAATCAAATTATGTGGGCACGCCAATGATGTTCGCGGAGAGCAATCAGAAGTGCTAAAGCAGGATTTCATTGAACTGTTTAATTGTCTGGATAAACTGGAAGCCCAGTTTTTTTATTAGTGGATCAATGCCAGCGGTCAACAGAGGGATCAACAGGGTCAGCAGACTCTTAGGACTCAACACATGGCTCAGCAAAACCTCGGGTCTGAAAGGGATCAACTTCATTGAAAACTTAAATCTCTTCTGGGGACGCAGGCATCTTTTCAGGGCAGATGGCCGAATTCACCCGAATAGATCTGGAGTTAAAAACACACTGACGGTACATTTTTGGTTCAGTCTGTCTGCGACACCCATCGGCCGGGCCTACGATGATGCACCCTGACACACAGCAGCCTCTGTGCCACAAAGACAAAACATCACAGTCTCAATGTCATCGTGCTGACAACCAGCTCATGGATCAGTCTCCTAATTCCTCCTCCGTTCACTCTCCCCTCTCCCCTGCCTCACTCCTTTTGGGATGAAATGGAAGCGCTGGTCAATGCTGCCCCCCGGTCACTGCCACCCCAACCAAACACATTCTGTAACACCAACCTTGCTGATAACGAGGACGACAAAAGAGAGAACAGCTCCCTCCTACCGAGGCTGACGAGACTGATACGGCCAGCAAGGTCACCAAACGTTTGACTAATCAGTCTCAGCCCACCTCCCCTCTTAGGGATATCTCTAACAAACTAAATTAGAGATTAAGGAACTGGATATGATGTTAATGGATGCCACTAAGCTGCACCGACATATCTTTAATCATCGGCATTCAAATCAACACCAAGCACATCTGCCTGGCATCAGCGCAGACAGGACAGAAGATTTTCTAGACAGACAGGGTCCTTGTCCTCAATACTACACCCCAATATGCCTCTTCTTCTTAGGCACTGACCTACTGCCTCGTAGAGTGGATCACACCAAGACATTTTTTTTTCTTATTTAACCCATATTTAACCAGGTAAGAGAGCAACAATCACTTTTACAAGGGCGACCTAGCCAAGACAGCAGCATAAAAAGTTACAGAACCACAACAATAACCACAAGAAAAACATGGAAGAAATGCACTAACGTGACGAGCACCAACCGATTCATTCACCATTTTACTTACAAGAGCTTTAAAATCAGGCAGAGAGACCAATTATCTTAGTTTCAAGTCCTGTTGAAGGCAATTCAAGTGAGGGGAGCAGAGCACATAAAAGCTTTCTTTCCCAGTTCAGTCCGTGCATTTAGAACAAACAACAAGACATGTGATCTCAGACTACAGTCATTTCTGTGCAATCAAAGTTCAAACGTATGCTGAGAGTTTACCCAGAATGGCTTTATAAATGAACAAGTACCAATGACTGAGCCTATGAAAGGTCAGAGATGGCCAACCAGCCCTGTAGTAAAGCATACAATGATGAGTGAGGGCTTTACTATTTGTAACAAATCGTGATATGTCGTATCTAGCCCGTGCAAACAATGTGCAGACATATTCATATTAGGGATGCACGATATATAAAGAATTATCAGCTCGTAATTTTTACATAAAAACCCCTTCAACTGTTCACATCGGCCTTTTTGGTCCGCATCACAAACTGTGGGGTTTTTAAAAATGCAGAGTTGGAGGAGGAATCAAACAGTGAGCCACAGGACACAAAATGCTCATTAAAACAATTCAACATAGTAGGTCTATCGGATGAAGTGCGAGAGTCTGTGGCAATGCAAAGGAGGTAACTCATTATCGTTACCATAAAGATATCAGCAGCACTAAAGAACTGTGTGTATTCTGGATAACTATGGAGTGACTCAGCATGTGACTCCGGACAAGGATCTTCACATTTCTCAGGTTATGGTGATTGATGTTGCTCTTTGTAATCACTCCTCTGTTTTCTTTGAGATGGCCTTCTCTGTGCACACAAATGTTCAGATCAGAGTTAATCAGAAAACAGGTGCATCACTGAATATGCCAGTGAATTATTTATTCAGGCTCTCTCTTCCACACCCGACCTTGCTTGAATCTCACTCAATGGTCGTGTCGATAATTCCAATTCAAAAAATATGAATGTTATTGATGTCCTTGCCCCCACTAAAGGTAGTCTCCGATAAGAAAAAACACAGTGGAGAAATGTCAAGTGCCGCCCACGTAGCACCAATAGGAAGCATCGCGCTGCAGCCCATCAAAAGAAGATCACACACAGCGCGGGAAATGAAAATGTTCTTTTGTTTTTTTGTTCCACAACTTTTCCTCAACAGTCAAAAGACAGCAAAATGCCATGGGTGAGTTGCCTATTGTGGTTGTCTATTTTTGATTAATAACTTGAAAAATGTATAACCTGAGTAGAGAGTTTATGTTTTGAAAGCAGCAGATTAACCAACATACCGTAGTTGGTAGGCTACCAGTTGTTTTCTGACTACATAGCCCAAACTACAGAAGCACAGTAGTAGCCTACCCACCTATGCGCTAAGCAAGAATGGACATTGTTGACTACTACCAGGTACTATGAGAGAGGAAGAGCTGCTACGTGAGCTGGGATGTACAAGCAGGGAACGAAAATGTGTTTTTTCAGGGGCGGTGAGGTTGGAAATAGGTCAGTGGTATGAAGTGAACGCCTAAACATGCCGGTGTTGGGGTTGTACATAGAAAATAATATCTAATAGCTAACTCCAACCCTTAACACCGTCTGTACAGGTCTCTCTAAAAAGGTCAAACAAACAGTTGCAGCTGATTCAGAACACTGCTGCTGCTACAGTCCTAAGACCAGGAGAGTGGATCACATCACTCCAGTTTCCAGATCTTTACTTCTCTGGCTTCCTTTCTCAAAGAATTGATTTTAAAATAACACTCTTTGGTTTATACAGCACTGAGTGGTTTAGGGCCAAAATACATTTCTGACCTGCTGCTCCGTTATGAACCGCCCAGACCTCTCAGAACTAAACACAGAGAAGCAGCATTCAGTTCTTTTGCACCACACATCTGGAACAACTCCCAGAAAACTTGAGATCTGCTCCAATTTCACAGTTCTTTTTAAAAAACTCACTATTTCAGTGCTTTTTGCACATACATTTGGGTATCTGGAGTGTCTACCAACCCACAAACTGTGAAATAATACAACCCAGTCAGTTTTTTGTGGGCTGTCTAGGTCAGAAAACATGTGATTCAACAAACCATTCAGATTTGGCTCCCCTTCCTATGTCACATGCAGGCTCATTATAGAATATACCACCCATGGCTTGAAAACTACCTTTGCAAAGGTGCGCCATATTTTTCTCGCTTGCCAATCAGAGCAGACTGGGCTTTTTCTGGAGGGGGTCTTAAAGAGACAGGCGCTAATACGGAGCGTTTCAGACAGAGGGTGAATAACAGGTATATTCAGATAGGCAGTATGAGAAAATTAATCTGTTTTTTGAACATTAAAGCATGTAAACATGATCTAGCAGAAACCCCAAATACCAGTATGAACCTGAAAATGAGTAATTATAATAATATGTCCCCTTAATTAAAACAGTTGTTTGTTAAGCATATTTTTATCTTCCATTTTATTTTGTTTTGCTCTTTTTGAAATCTTATTTATGTGTCTTTTTATAGTCTTTTTATATTGCCTCTTATATCTGGAATGCCTTTCTGTCTTATGTAAAGCACTTTTAATTGCCTTGTTGTTAAAAAAGGTGCTATACAAGTAAACTTGCCTTTTCATATTCACCTGCTGAAGACAGTATACAATATACACTCCAGCCTCTGTGCTCACCTCAAATATGACTTTAAGACCTGAACCTATAATTATAAAAAGTATAAAAGTATAATTTTGTGACATCACAACTAGTTTGGAAGTCAATCATGGTCCAGTATGCAACTTACACAAGTGTGATGTGGAAACTTGAATCTTCATGTGATTTAAGGAATACTCCCAAAGCGCACACCCACCCACACACACACACACACACACACACACACACACACACACACACACACACACACACACATCATCTCGTAGTGTTAAAACAGTCTTGTATTGCACCATTTTCAGGGAAGACATTTGGCTTCTGTTCAGCAAGAAAACATGACCACGAGAAATGCGGACAAGAACCAATAACGACAGTAGATATTGCTTTTCTTGATCTAGCTGTAGTTAGCAATATACACTCCAGCCTCAGGCCATGTCCTCACAAGGCCGGCGTTTTACTTGCTTTTCCAAAAAAGCTCCCTGGATACATCTGAAAGTGCTGGTGTTGTCAGTCTTAGATGCCTCCACTTCTCCAAATAGCCGCTACTGCCACCAACATTCCCTTACAAGCACTCTTAATCTTTTCGCCCTCTCAGACCAATCGACTGTAGGTGTAATTAAGGTAATTGTGAAGTAACTATGGTGCGGAAAATCTTAAAACCCACATAAAATATAAGCCTGCATAATAATGACAATCATTAAAATGCCAGAAATAAAAGTGAGCACCGCTGTAAATTTTAATTCCCAGATGACACAGTGATGATTCAGTGTAACATAATGGTCCATAGCAAGGAGAGATTAAAATCACCCTATGGTAGCAAAGGGTACTTTGATGGACTCACAGGTGTGTGTTCCCAGGTCCATACAGACATTACATTAGGCTACAGATTCATACTCTACATGAGGTTTCTAAATATGTCCATTCGAAACTTTTGACAATTAATCTTGTACTGACTTGTCCCAAATACCATTTTTGGGCTCAGGAGCTATAGTATCAACAGCGAATGTCATTAAAGCAGCATTCCTCTGTCATACCCTCAGAAGCTTCCCCCCACACATGCTTTTTCAAACAAAAACGTGTCATGATGAGTCCGCACACGCCTCTGTCCACGCTCAGTGTCTCGCGGGCCTTCTCCCCTTAAAGGGACTATTTGTAACTTTTCACGCGCATAAATCATAACGGGTCGGAATCCCATGCGCGCTCGCGTGTGGGTACGCCAGCGCGCAGCAGCTCTGCTCCTGCTGCCTGTTTGCACACCGCGTTCGTTCTCACCCGCTCGGCTCGCTCCAACTCCACGTGCACGCGCGCACACTGCAGAGAGTTAGTTTAGCTCTGAGAATATCTAGTGAATGTGCAGTGGACGTTTTTGCAGAAATAAATGCTGCAGCTCCTCCAGACCAACAGAGGTTTCCCGTGTCTTGTGAAGTGACGGGGCTCCGCAGAGAGTTACGTTATCGTCCCGACCGGGTGTCGGTGTCTCCCCCCCCCCCCGACCGGGTGTCGGTCTCCTCCCCCCACCCCCCCCCGTTCCCTCCGCGGTCGGCGGGCTGAGACAGGAAAGCCAGCACTAGAATCAGCATTGATCCATGGAGAGACCTTCGTCTGGTCAGCTAACATTACTGCCAAGCAGGTGAAATATAGAGTGATATTGTGTGTTAGCTGACGTGTGTCGCCTCGCTGTTTAGACCGGTGCTCGTTCATGTCAATGTAGCGCGAGCACAAGCGCGAGCAACAGGACGCTGACTTTCGTTGACATTGCGGCCACAGGTGTCGCTGTGAACAAGCAATTTCTGATTCTTACATATAGCCCCTTTAAACGGCGCCGAACCCGGGCCGTTCCCACCAGTGCCTGGCAGCAGGCCTGTGCGTGATGGTACGTGTCCACAGGGGCATTTTTCATCACGAGGGATCGCCTCGCTTCCCAGCACGCTTGATGGGCTGCCACTAGACACTCGGCACCTGAATGGACGAATGCTTTCTCCTCGTGGGCTGCTGCTCCCAGCTTTCAAACCAGAACCAACATGGCGGCTCGTTTGGAAACTTTCTTCTCTTATATCACGAAAATAGTTCACCGAAATGTGTTTCTGAAAACATTTTGTGCGAGAAATAAGCCACGCAGTCGCTGAATCCGTCTTTGCTTTGGATCGACAACGCTAAGTTCAAAGTTTATCCGGAGTTTCCAGAGGCGGCGAGTCGCGTCGGACGACCGTGATTTGCATAAAGTAGCCTAGATCTCAACTTTATGCAAATGAGGAGCGGCCAACGTGACGCCCCGTCTCTCGAATGCATTGCACGGCTGCTTACATAGACAATGAATGGGAAGCGTGGAAAGGACGGAGGCTGTGGACGTGTACCATAATGCGGCAGGCGGAGGCTTCCTCTCAGCCCTTTCGGTCCGAATCTCGCATGAGTTTCGCTCTGACACAAGCAACAGCGACGGGGGCTCTTGGCACGTCTCCATGACCGACTCGGGAGGGACTCAGCCAGACATTTCTCCGTTCTCGGCTGAGATGGACAGCATACCGCTGCAACGTATGCATTTTGGATTACTTAAAGGCATTAATTTATAAGGATTCTGTTATTCTACAGTATTATTGTTTGTATTGTTATTTAATAACAAGCATTTTCCAAAAGGTTTGGTTTGTTTTATGCATGTTCGTAATCCTGAGGGTTTATAAAAAAACAACAACAAATGTCTGAATATACCTAAATTGAAAATCGATCGAACGAATAAACTAATAGTTGAATATTCGGGTCCAACCCTAATACTGACCCACAAATTTCTCTTCAGGTTTAAGTTCAGCTTGTCTGTCAGTGTCTTCTATCCATCTGTGTGTCTGTGGATCTCAAATAGACCAGTCAGAACATCCTGGAAGCTAAATCAAACCTGGTTCCTGTGGTCTGCATTCTTCTCATTCACAGATATGTGTGATTAACAGACATGTAGGCTATATAGTCACATTTTTTTGACGTTTCCGTCATTAATACCACTCAAACAATCTAATACCCTCATGCTAAAAGAGAAACACTCGGGCAAAAATAAGATCTCATTCCCTTACTCTTCCACACAGTATTCCTCTCATCATCAGCTGATGAATTTGATTCATAACTCTTCTCTGCTTTCAGCTGCTGCTGTGAAACACACACTTCTTGGTTGTCCTTGAGTAAAAGTAATGTCATATAAAGACCAAAATATGTAAGAGTAGTAACACCTATATATATACTGTCAGTTTAAAGACAGGTTATAGATCTAAATTTAGTGTTAGGTCAAAGCTGATGAGCGTGTGTGGTCTTGATTTTTGACAACTACAGTACATGCAGGTTCTGTAATTAAAAGTTGCGTGTTAATTGCTTTTGATTAAGGACAGAACTCCTAATTAACAAATCTAGTCTATTTAACAAAGTTGGTCAAATGTGTCCTTGAAATATCTTCTGTGAAAATGGTTTTCAAACAGGTCATGTTAAGATTTTTTTTTTCTTGTGTAATTTTCTTTTTCTTTATTGACAGGTATGCTATAATTCAGGGGTCAGCGACCTTTACTATCAAAAGAGCAATTTTAGTCCAAAAAAAAAAAAATCTGTCTGGCGCCGCAAAACATTTGAGCATTGTAATGAAGGTTACACAGCCTATTAAGTCTAATGCAGTGAGGGCCGAAGTGCAAATGAGAGGCAGGACATTGAAGAAACATCTCAATCCAGTGTGCTTGTTCTAGAAATGTCTTTAAATTACTTTTTTTTTGTTGTCAAATCTGTCCACGCTCTATTAAATTCTCTATTTACTTCAGAGACTTTTCTTTATTGGGATGTGGAATCCATAGCTAGCCTATTGAGCTATTGAGGTTCGGCAAAATTAGAGGATACGTTACTGGCTGTAGACATACATAGGATATTACACCCATTTTGGTTGACTGAAATGATAAGTTTTTTTTTATTATTCAGTGTATAGGCTACATATTTTTACAATTGGAGAATATAAGAATCACATAGACAACAATGATAAATGAAAATGAAAATGTTAAAAAAAAAAATAACAGTTATTCATTGCCATTATCCATTTTTTTAAATCTAAAGAGCCACATGTGGCTCCGGAGCCGCAGGTTGCTGACCCCTGCTCTAATTAAAGGCTCTAAAATTCAGAGACTTTGTAGATGCTGAAAATCCCAAATCATGTATGAGGTCATAAACAAAGTACTACCTGAAAGTATGCAAAAGCTGATTAATAGTCAACGTGACTTGAGAGAAATGACAATGTTAAAGAAACAAAGGGTCAAACTAATGTAAAAGAAGCCATTGTATTTAAGGGGGAAATCTATCAGGGGTAGAATACTAGACCATTTTACTATTCACTAGTGACACCACTGTTACTTTAAATAAAAAAGTACAAGTAAAATGATTTAATATGCACTTAGGTAAAAGTAAAAAGCAGTTCAAATGTACTCAGACTAGTAAACTTTAGGCACACAGCTACACATCACACCACAGAGCTCTTATGTCCAAACCAACAATAAAAAATCCTCCTCTATTGTTGGACATTTGCCACAACTGATCAATTACATCGGTTACACAACCGCCTTCCTCAGTGTAGCCTCAGGCTACTAGATTTAACAGGAAAAGAGGACTGAAGGCAGACCATTAACAAAAAATGACAATAAATAAAAAAAGAGCTGCTGCGGTTGCAGGATGAATACAGCAGAATACAGCATCACCAACAACACAGACAAAACGGACATTGATAAACATGTAACACAATAATAAACAACGTTGACGAGAGAACCATCACATGAACTCACCTGTCCCGACATTTTGAACACCGCAACGTCCTCCACAATCTACTCCAGGTCTAACTTCGGTGCCCGTCCATTCTCAAAGCCTAATCCAGTCTCCGTGTCCCAGTATAACCAGTCCACTCAGCCTCTCTGTCCCACTATAACCAGTCGATCTCTCTTGTCACACTGCGCTCCTCAAAGTCCTCAAACATGTTGAGCTAAATGAGCGCTCATAAGTCCCAAACAGCAGACAGGCCTCAAACGCCTCACTGAAAGTAGCACGTAGCCACACCCAGCATCCACCTGTTGGGTGCGTTTGATTTGATCCACGTATAGTGCTGGGGGGGTTGTGCATCAGTTTTTTTTGTTGGTTTTTTTACCTATTACATTTTTTCTCTGTGACAGATGCGACTTGTGGTGAAGTATTTTACCAAATACTTAGGCTATAAGTAAAAGTGAAATTACAGATTTTTAAATAGTAAATGCAAATTCGTTTCCATCCCTGAAAACTCTGGAACAGTTGTGGACTGAAATTATAGCACACAAAAACATTAGCAGCCTAATTTATTGGACAAATATAAAAATGTATGTTCAGAATATTGGCTTTAGTATGGTAGGTATAGTGTAAATTGTGTTTGATGTTTCTTTTAAACAAGATAAGGTTTTTTTATTTTTTATTTTATTTTCATTTTCCGTTTTATTTTGAATTGATTAGCACCCCTTTAGCTTCATCAAACCAGAGGCTATTCTTGTTAGGGTTCAATTACATTAACAGACAATATCAAATCAAAGTCCAGCACAAGATAACACCAAAATCAGCCGTTGTAATAGATCACTTTACAGGTGATGAATATTGCCAGTGCCTCATAGCCTATGTCGCCAATGGACATGTATAAATAAAACCAACATAGCCTAACATTCATTACTGTATTTTTCAATTTCCAGTTCTGGCAATATAAATTTACCTCCATTAGCTCGCCTAGTATGGTGATCATGTTCATCTGAACTAAAAATGAGTCTAATTTGTTTGTAAGATTTCCAGCAATTTAGCAACCCAACCACCAAACAAGAGATAAGATGGTATAACACTTAGTCTAGGGTAGGCTATAGCATCAGCCGTTTTAGGTCTGTAGAAAGTCTTTATTCTAAGTTGCATTGCTTTCATACTGTGTCTCTCTGTCTGTTTGTTTGTTTGTTTGTTTGTTTGTTTGTTTCTCTTATTCAAAATTATTTGTGTAAACCAAAATCTATATTAATTTCAATATCTATTAACTTGTACTGCAACATGGCTTCAGTATATTATCTGACCATACTGTAAGTAAGTCAGCTATAAAACTATCTATGCTCTGAGCCATTTAAAGGAACAGTGTGTAACATTTCGGGGGAGCTATTAGCAGAAATGGAATATCATATTCATAACTATGTTTTCATTAGTGTATAATCACCTGAAAATAAGAATCATTGTGTTTTCGTTAGCTTAGAATGAGCACTTCATATCTACATAGGGAGCGGGTCCTCTTCACGGAGGATGTTGCACCGTCATGGTTTCTACAGTAGCCCAGAACGAACAAACCAAACAAGGCGAATGACATTACCACGGTTTTGCACTTGGCTGCTCACATTACCGCCGTTGCTATTTTGACATGCTCACATGTGTTTATAGATTTTTTTTTTTTAAAAAGGCCCAGCTCTCCTGTAACCCCATGTTGCTACTTGTGGGTGTATTTAGGTCTTGCTTCCAAGTCATGGCCATTATTGTATTTTAACTTTTATTTATACCTACTACAATACACAATTAGTCATATGGTTCATTGAAATGTGAGCAACTATAGCCTTGAGAGGGAGGAAAGTTATCTAAAGGCAAAACACGACCCTGAAAATTCAGAGGCATGAAAACTAGCTTGGTAATTAGATGCTAAATTAGTCCACATGGACCAATTAGGCAAGACAAGACATGGGGGCTCTGTAATGCTTTGTCAACAGAAATGAAACCAGTACAAGGAGACAGACGGGTTGAGGAGGAACAAGTCTGAATGAGAGACAGAAAAGGGAGGGGGGCATGAGAGCATGTACCCTGATTAAAGGGGAGAAGAGGATCAAAGAGATTTTTTTTTTGGCATGTGTGTGAAGATTAAACAAACCTTTAGAAGAAAAAAGGGTCCCATCATTTCCTGTGTTAAGTTTGAATTAAATTTTAATGCAGAAACATTGCTTGATCTCTTTTACAAATGATGATGCTTTGATTTGGATGCTTAAAATGTAAGTGGAGTCCCTTAGCCCAGCGCTGGCTCGCTAGAACTTCTTTACATTTCTTTTTACTCCTTTAAAAACTTGCCTGTCCTTGGTTATTATTTTTTTTTTCAATTGGACAGATATTTGAAAAATACTTCAAATAATAAAGGTGAAAATTTTGGTTCATCCGAATTACAAACGAACATTTTTTTGACATAACTCCAGTGCTATGCAGACAGTTTTGGTTTGAGACATTCATCTCTGAAATGAAGGTGAAGAGAATTTGGTTTGTGGTGCTCACAGCATTGAACAATTGCACTTTTAAAAATTCATCAACTGCAGCAATATGTCTCTCCAGAAACAATGTTTTTATAGTGACTACTTTGTAACAAAAAAATAGTTCCTGTGAGATCTGTGGATTGCAGCGTCACAGACTGAATGATCTCAGTAACTACAGGATGGGAATCTTGCATGGACATTCATGGTCTCCCAAGGATGAATCCTAATGACTTTGATGATCCTCTGACTTTTCCTCTAGTGCTAATATTCCAACGTCTACTGAAATTTTTCTACTGACATTCATGTTTCCTAGACCACTGGTTCCCAACCTGGAGGTCCCGACCCCCACAGGGGGTCGCAATGTTTTCTTGATTTTAAGGGGTGTAAGGTTTAAGTTTTTAAAAAATATACAGTTGGCCTATATGTCAGTATTTCATTCATTTCCGTGAAGAAAACTAAATTAAGTTTGGATTATTATTTAAGATATAAACGGGATAAGGGAACGGTGAAGACCTGAACACAAGGTATATTCACAGAGCTTTCCCTCTCTGCTAAACAGCCTCGTCCTGCTTTAGAAAAGTACAGTTAAAACAACCAAAGAGCTGATAGAACAATGGCCAAACGTCAGGGAGAAGAAAACACTGAAATTGTCAAAAGAAAAAAAAAAACCTATTAAGTATGAATGATTGTTAAAATAAAAAAAAAGACAGAGAATTGTATTTAAATGACAGTATGTAACTTTTTCATGTATAAATCGTTTTTTGTGGTTGTAACCTAACCTAAAAAATTAGACCTTCTGAGACTTTCTGGGTTTCCTCTATCAGCCTGTAGATTGCTTTTAATGTGAAGAACCCGGGCCCGTTTTTCCGGGAAAATCCAACAGATGTGACGTCATGCACGCTCGCAAGTGCCTTAGCCGTAGCTAACGTTCGGTTAGAAATGAGTCTAAAAATAACAAGAAACGAGCAGCCTCCACCACAACTCAGACTCCAACACAAACTCCATGGAAGCACAAAAAAAAAAAAAAAGTTATATCTTGCAAAACAGGAATGTGACCAACAGAGGTTTCCCGTGTCTTGTTTCCCTGCTTCTGAGTGAAGTGACGGGGCTTCGGAGTGAGTAACGTTATCGACGGTGTCTCCCCTGTGCCTTCTGATCACGGTCGGGAGGCTGAAGCAAGAAAAGTTAGCACTAAGATCAACATCGGCCAGGTCTTCGATTCATGGAGGGAATTTGTTTGGTAACATTACTGCCAAACATGTGAAATATATAGTGATATTGTGGTTTTATCTGGCTAATGTTACGTTAATCAACATGATGCCTGTCAATCACGTTCAGTTTTATGTGTGTTACTGTCAACAAGCAAGCAATTACATTCTTACAGAGAGTCCCTTTAAAAGTCCCTAAAAATAACAGGAAAACTCATCTCACTATTTGGGTTCATTGTACAGTTTATCAGTTGTTCTGTACTGTTATTGTTATGCATAGAATATATCATGAAATATCCATAAAATATGTCACTTAGTCAGGGGTCGTCAGTTTACTCAATGATAGAAAAGGGGTCCCTTAAGGAAGAAGGTTGGGAACCACTGTCCTGGCCGATGTATCCTAATGACTTTGATCATCCCCTAATTTTTCCTCTGATGGTAACATGGGGTTGTGGTTTTGAGTGAAATGTCGCGCCCACTAACAACCGCCGACTGTCAAAAGAAAATAATACAATCACTGCACAAAATCTCACCATGCCATACAATTTTGACCAATACGACTCCTGCGTTCACCTAAAAAGAAAAAAAAAAGGTTTTATTATTCTTAATTTAGCTTGGAATATGCTACATGTTGCTCTTTTATGAGTGTGGAGTTGATTACCTGATAGAGTTACATGTCTGCTGCAGTAGGCCGTAAAACCTTGACTGGAGAGATGTGCAGGCTGTTTTTTTTCTGTGCCGGTGCACCTGCAAGGGGAAGATAAGGGCACTGATGATAACAACCTGTCGGCATTCTGACATTTCTCTGGACACTCAGCAACGAGCTGTTGGCCACAACCCTGAGGAAAGAGAGGGCAGCCGCAATTTGAAGTGGGAAAAACAGGGCTGTGTCACCTATGTCTTTACGAAATGGAAAGCAAACGATAATAAATTTGAATGATTATTTTCCATTTTTGATTTCCCCAACGAGACAGTAACACACAGCAAGCAAATGATACTGCTTAATCAACAACAGTAGATATGGAGAAAAAAAAACCCACTGGGCTACATTATGTGTGCACAATAACTCACATAAAAGTTAAATAACATTACACAATGGTACACCTCATTTAAATATACATGTTAAACAAGATCCATAATGAATTAAATTGATCAATTAAATGTCAATGTCAGCTGAAAAGATATTTCTATCATATTATAATCTCTATATTTTGTATTATTCTACACCTAATTAACAACGTTGGATGCATGATACAATGCTACAAAGCCTGTTTCATTTGGAATGAGGGAAAAAATCAAAGTGACAAATGGTGAAGTATTGTATGTGACAGGTGTCATGACAAATATCCTGAATTTCTCAACAGTTTCTCCTGACCGTTTAGTCAAAAAAAAAAAAAAGATGACATGTCCAAACTCCACTCATGCTATAAGACAGATTCAGGCCTGTGGTCATTTGTCTGTAACGCACTGCATTAATCCAACATGCTGAATGAGGCCTTCTGGGGAAATTAGTAGCTGGTATCCTGTTGCTTTGGTGTGGGAAAATAAACACATAGAATGCTTTTCCAGTGTTCATCACTCTTGAACTGAAATCCACAGTCTTAGTGAGTATAAACCTGTAGCTGATCTTGTGTCTCGAAGGTGCAGCAGCGCAGCTCAAACTCCACAAGATAAATACAGTAGCATTTCATCGCTACAGTCGATTTTGTGGCTCAGTTTTGTTACATTAATCCACGCCCGTGACACCAGCCTGCAGTGAGCCAGCCCTGCTGAATTATGTGAGCTGGAGGTGTTCACATTAATTTAAGGTTTAAATTATAGGTCTTGACATTTACAAGGTGAGAATTGCCCAGAAGTATTTTTAGTAGCATTGTGCAGCATTTGCGGGCATGTTTTATGATCTCAAGTTTTTCTTTCCAAATACAGATTTATTATTGCGTCTTGGAGGTGCCACCTTAGATTATTGAGAAAGCTGATAAATGTATTCGGTTGTAGTCTACCCTCGCACCATAAAAAGAGCAGAAAAACAAAGAAAGAAAACAGAAAAAGATAAAGAAACATAATAAAGAAGATACAGTGGAACTATTTTTTTAATAGTTATATGTACTTTTGGTTTTCAGTGGTCTTGTTGTATCTGAGAATTGAGTACTATAATAAATGAAGAGGAACGCTACAACGGTTTCTCTTTCTTTAAAAATGACAGTCAGTATTTCTATTTTAAATGGCAGTTGGATATATTATGAAGTATCTTAAAGTGAAGTTCCTCAATTGTCCAACATGACTATTGAAACTCCAACAGTTAACTGGGCACAAACTGAAATCAAGTGACCCAGACTGACTGAGCCAGTGGCTTAAATACTTATCAGTCATTTCTTTCAAGAAGCCAAGGTAAGCCGGCCCTTCCCCTTTTATCCAGGCTACTACTGGCATTTTAGCAACAAAAAAAACATAATTAAACCATTGAGTGAGTGATGTTGCCAATGGGATTGCGTAAGGTAGTTACGACGGGCCCCGTTGCACGCTATTATGACAGGCCCTACTGCACGCTAGTTATGAAGTACACACACCATTAGGCGTATACATACAGTATATTTTACCAACAATGTGTTGGATTTTTACAACTGAAAGAGATACTTAGGCTGTTGTATTGTATTGGGAAAGAGAGATCAAAGAGAAAGCTATCAGGACCTTGGATAGCGGTCTGACGATCAAAGTGCTGCTTTTATGTTAGAAAGGTATGACTGCTCGCTAGGCTCGCAGATGTGCTCATCTTGTCTTGACCATGGATGTATAAAGAGAACTGGATATAGTGTTGGAAGCGGGGTGCACGTTCATTCTTATGAAAGTTGCTCAGTGGCACATGAAGCCAAAAAAGTTTGACTTCCTTGGTATAAACTTACCCGGATCTTCCGCATCCATTGGGCCATAGAGCAAGCGCATTAGCGTTTCCTTTAATCCGCCTCCCAGCCCTCGGTCTCGGCTCGCTAACAGCAGTCCATTATAACTCTGGATTCGGCTATTAGTGCATTTTACTACCTTTTGGACATGATGATTTAAAGGGGAACTACGCCCATTTTCACAATGCATACGTTATTTCTATGGTCTAAGACAAATGATCTGAGTCTATGGGAAAATGTATTTTTGGGCCCAATGGCATCACGTGACAGACCCAGAAGTTGTTATTCCACCGTTTGGCCACTATGTAAAATTAGATTAAAAACCTGGCGCTCTTCCTGAAGGCTTGGTCTTGACAGATTTTGGGCCTAAAATAGGTACCGTATCGTCTCGTCACATGATCAAATAGAGACTTGGCATTCAACAACATCACCATACATGATGGAATTTCCCTCGGGATCAATAAAGTTACAATCTATCTATCTATCTACATATTACCCAAGAATCATCATTGCGTATGACAAAAATAACAAAGAAAATTATCATTATTATTGGATTAACTATTTTACCACAAAAAATGATGGAGATGGGTTTGCCTTTTCGAGGGAATATATACAGTATAGCAAATGGTACGTTTTTTAATTTAACATGACTTCTTTAAACACAGCCGTATTCCCAAGGTAGCATTCTGAATCACTCGCAAGGGCCGTTTTCTGCCCAACACATTGTTGGAGGGCACCACTGTCTCTATGCCCCCCCCCGACACCACCACTCGCCAACCCTCCCGATTTTCCCGGGAGATTCCCGTTTTTCATGGCCCTCTCCCGGTTTCCTACTGGGGTTTATGACAATTTTTCACATTTTTTCCCCGTTTCTAGCTCTGTACAGCGTGTATAAGCCCTTAGACTCTAAAAGCCTACTGTTTCCACCCGTACAACAATACAGCTACACCAAATTTTCTGGCGTACACGTGTTGTGGAAGAGAGCTGCTTGCACCTGACACAATGCAGTTTGAGCTGCACTGCCGGCACTGTCTGTATTTACACCCCTGGATGTTGCCATCTCACCATTCCCCATTTTTCCAATAGTATCTATTGACTATCTTCTAAGTGAAACAGCGCCCCCTCTGGACTGCAATGTGTCCTACATGATGAGGTTCAGCTTGTGTTGTGAAAAACTTGAACGCACCGTCATGAAGGGATTCTTTATAAGACCATTTTTATTCAGTAATTGGCCAACTGTCAATATTCTTTTCTTACACCATGTGTGATAGAGAATAGTCCTATTTCCATGGAGGGAACCGTTTTCAAGTTGGAGGAAGGCAGGCGAAGTTTAATGGTCTTTTCTGGCGAAAAAGTTTGTTTACACCAAAAAAACGTGAACGCACCACCAAAGAGGGAACCGTTTCAAGTCGGAGGAAGGCCGAAGGCAGGTGAAGTTTATTGGTCTGGACTCTGGCGAAAAAAAATTGTTTACACCAATGAAAATGACAGCAACTTTGCCAAATGTAACAACCGGGGGAGTTAGCAAGTTTTCCCTGTGTTGCTAATGATATTAGCTGAGCTAGCTCGTAGCTACTGTACAGACTACTTTACGTTAGCTAGAAGGAAGAATTTTGCACAAAATGGTTGGCCGAAAATAAAACTTAATGTGATGAGAAGCCGCTTTCCTGAACCTGGACCTGTGCCCGCTAGAAAACAGAGGACGGAGGAACAGTGTGGGCAGGAGACTGTTAACGTTAGCTAAAATATCAATGGAGTCCTCTGTGGTGGAATACCTCAAGTCCAATGGGAAATTATATATGTCGTGATTGTTGAACACTTTGCGGCCATGAAGTCTTCTTCAAACACAGGTAGGTGAAGCAAACACACCTCCTCTCCTCTCTGTCTGCTCTCCTGCTGGCTAACTGGCCAGCTGTGGCTGTCTGTATAGACATAAGGTTACTTTGCCGGTGTCGATGTGGTTATTTTGCTTTTACTGGGTAAATTAATGTACCTTCTTTTCCTCAGTGAAGTTGTTTGTGTAGCTAACATTACTGGAAGTTTGTTATTGTGTGGCCCTCAGCACCATGGACAGGGTCTATACCATGTTTTGAAACAAGTTTGAATTCCCCAATTTCACATTTATTTATTTATTTATTTATTGTGAAATGTGTGTGATTGTTTGTAGCCTGTTCAGTGGACTGGAAGTTGTTTGTTGGATTTTCTTCTGTCCTCGCTTTGTTTTTACTTTGTATGTGTAGGCTAACTATTAGAAACACCGATAAAGAAATGTTTTATTTGTGTAGAATATTTTCTTAGCAGAGTTACAAAGTACACAAAGTGCTTTGCAGGGAAAACCGCACAAGGACACACAAAGTCATTTTAATTAGGTTAATCTTGATAAGCAATACAACATGCAGTGCATTTGTATACAATAGATAGGAGGCGTGCGTAAGTCATGTATTGATACATGCATTGTGAACTTTTAATGTGTCAGTGTGTGTTGTTCAATATGCTGCTTCTAATCTGTAGGTTGTATTTTTGGTAGGTTAGAAGCTCAAACATGTCAGTGAGGGAGGGAGGGTGGACAAAACATTAGAAACACCTGTCAGTATGAATAATCTCAGACCATCATCTGCAGCCTCCAAAATGACCATAAAGTTTAATTAAAACCTCTCTAAGACAGATTAAACATAAACCGGACACTGTAACCTTCATGCATGTAGGATTTATAAGCTAGGTGTAGAGATGGACCGATTAATCGGTTAGGACGATTAATCGGCGATGACGGGCCGCTCCGCCAGTGGCCGATGGCTGCGCAGCCGCCACCAGTCACACAGGGACGTATAGCACCATTTTGCATGGTCCAAGATACCAGGTAGGCAGACAGGGAGGGAAAAGAAATCATTCACTGTTACTTTAACTTGCTTACCAATTTGGCGTTCTCTCTTCCAAATAATGTAACCATCCATTCATAATGGTTCCCTTACCCTGGGAACAGCACATCGCCCATTGGAAATGAATAGCACATGTTCCGATGATTTAATCTACCAAATCACACTTCAGGATATTCTCTAATGAATTATTAAATTCGGAGTGACAAAAAAATGATTTATTAAACGGTGTATGCAAAAGTAGCCGACTAGGCTGCTGTAGAAGTAAAGAAGATATCGGCCGATTAATTGGCTATCGGCTTTTTCCTGCTCCAAACTATTATTATTATATTGGCCTTTAAATTGGTCGACCACTAGCTAGGTGTACCTCTTAAACTGGCAACTGACTTTAACATTTGGTCTATTTGTACAAAGATGTCATGGAGACTGTATTGATTGATTTCATTTACAGTATTACTGACTGATAAATTTACAATGATATTGTTAACATTGAGTTTCAGAGCTGAAAGAATCACCATGCAAGCGTTATTCCTTGTTCTAGATTGCAACAATGACGTAGAATAACCCGTTTCAGAGACAATGATATTTTAGAGCCAGAGGACAATGCTGTTGATGATTTGAGTTGCAAATTTTCCACAGAGGAGCCTTCAGAGGAATAGTGTTTCACAGCCTCCTCTCCACATCTGATAGAAATTGCAGCAGCGATTCACAAGAGAAAAGGGGCCATCTGAAGATATAATGGTTGCCATTATCTTAGAAGACTGTCAGCTTCCAGTGTGTGTAGTCAGGATAGGTCCTGAGCCTATTCGGTTAACTACAGTAGCTCTTAAATCTGTGACATAAAATCAGCAGCTGCATACATACACCTCCACATTACAGTAATATATCTAACGAGGATCGAGGGCACAATCAACTGTGAGCAACCTGTAACTGTTAGAAGCCCGGCAAAGCATCATCGCTCCAAAGATGTTTCCTCAGTGCCTGCCCCACGTGGTACCATGCAAAAAGTTTTAATCATGAAGATTGATTTAATTTCAAATTTAATTTGAAATACCTCAACAACCAAAACGGTCCTTTAGTTCAAGCAGGTCTGGATCTACTTCACTGTGCAGTCGGGATGTCCCAATGTTGGCCCTGATCCTGATCTGAGTCCTTTAACATCGGGGAAATGCCAATACAGAGTCCGATCCGATACTTATATTTACTTAATTACTGATTAAATATGTATCCGACACATTTAAGTAATAGTTGTAGCGTACTAAATCTAACACCTGATTTCTCACAAGCTACATGATACTGGAGGTCCTGTTTCAAATATATTAACTTTATAAGCTTAAATTATCAATACTGATACTAATACTGATCCATTGAAATATGCCCGAAAACGATCCTTAGGAACGGCTCGGGACATCTCTACTCTCCTCTCTTCTGTAGTCTCAGGTCTAGCTGTCTAATGATTATTTTTCAACTGTTGGAAGAGTTTCCCGACTGCGCCTGTGCCCTGTTTACACTGGCTGGGATTTTGCATGGTAAGAGGGACTGTTGCAATGTTTCATTGTGATTGATCAGTATATAGAGAGAGCAGCTGTCCTTTTGTGTTTCTGCAACTACCTTGGGGGCTGTAGGCATGTGTAAGAAATAAAAGACATTTATTGCATCATCTTAAAGCACCATTTCACAGGGGCATACCTAGTCAAACTGCCAAGCCATATAATTGCTACGGTTCTGTGGAGCTGTTTTACTCTGCAGGCTTTGTCAGAGATCTGCACTTTATTCTTGCAAGTTTCTTGAACTGTTTCAGTCAGTAATGATAAAGAAATAAACTATCTATCTATCTATCTATCTATCTATCTATCTATCTGTCTATTGATGAGAAAGAAATGTTGGATATGACATCCAGCACTCTCTTTCCCGTGTAG
The DNA here is from genome assembly GCA_916701645.2 of Sebastolobus alascanus. Taxonomy (NCBI): domain Eukaryota; kingdom Metazoa; phylum Chordata; class Actinopteri; order Perciformes; family Sebastidae; genus Sebastolobus; species Sebastolobus alascanus. The sequence goes on from CAKAOJ020000231.1 coordinate 350,340, forward strand.
TTAGCACCTAAAGGCATGAAGAGTGGCATGGAGAGACATTTACATACCACGCTGGCTATGTAAAATGAAAAGTAAAATGTAATATTCATGTACCATGATTTCACACTAAATGACTGAATAGAGTGGCATGCTGTTCCATAGCACTGGGTTTTTTAAGGATGAAATTAGCCCAGTAGCAGTCCATTATCTTACGCAGCATGGAGCACACATTTTTATTTATTTATTTTTTGTTCAAACATCAGTCAAGGTGACCTTCCTATTTCACTGGTGTGGCCTCCAGCTTGCATGATATCAGTGTGGTAATCTAACGGACATTCGGTGTCAGAAACAAAAATGAGCCTCTGGGATAATAATCGGCTGTTTTATCCCATGTAGTGTGACATGATGACAGACAATAGATGGGGAGTCTGGGACGTCTCGGTGTGACAGCGGTAGGCTCAGGTTTTAGTACACCCACACAGATTTCAGTGATCCTGACCAATCAGATGACAGTCTGCTTTACACACAGGAATATTTTGGGAGAAGCATACCTTTTTGACATTTGGAAGCCGTAATAGAGAATAAGAGTCTGACTCTCAGCTTAAAGATGGTTGTGCATCACATCAGGAGCAGAGGTGTAAAAGACCAGCCTAATTTAGTGGTCATCTTATCTGTTTATAAATAATTGACATACATCTATTTCTTTTTTTCTTTTTTATTATTTTCATTTATTGATTTCATAATTTTTTTTTCTCCATTATGTGCTGCATGCATTAATCACAGTAAAGATAATCATGGTCTTAACATACATTTTGTCAAAGCTTTTTTTTTAAATTCATATTGAAGGAATTTATTGTACAATGTACAAATAATATTGTTGAAAGAAAAAATACATTATCTCCATTCCTTATATCTGCTAATATTATTATAATGATAAAAAGTGACAAGTGGGTGTTAATGAGCTATTTTCAGAAGGAGTATAATACAGCTTACGAGAGAGAGAACGACAGAGGGAGAAAAAAAACAAGCAAAATGAACATCACAAGTAGCACAAAATATGGCTGCTAACGAACAGGCTGCTTGAAGACTCGCTGTTTCTGAAACACTGATACACACTGATAGTAGGCGTATTGTAACTGCAGTGGAGATGTGATCATGCAGCGAAGCGAAGCCTTCTCCAGTGGACATTCAAGGTCAATGTAGGACTGTGCAATTAATCAAATTACAAATACGATTTTTTGTCTCTTTGTGTTACAAATCCAGCGCACTCCTTTCCTTTACAGCGGTGTGCTGTCACCCGGCACGGAGGGTCAGGGGAGGATCCCCTCCTGGGAACTCTCCCCAGCACTGGCTGGCCCTCGCTGGGCGTATATCCTCCGTAGGGGCGCGGCGCAACCGGCTCTAGGTCGGCTTGGAAAGGCCCCGGGGTGAGGGTGACGCTTTACAGCACCTCGCCGCTTAGTGCTCGCCGTGCCCTCTCTCTTAAATTAAACCGTGGTGTTGTTCTGTCGGGAGATGCGGTGACTTAATGTTAAACCAAGTGAGCGTCGGAGAGCTATGAGTAATGAAACTAACTAACTAACTTACTAAAGTCCGGTAGCTGCTAGGCTAATTCATGCAGTGTAAAATCCCATTGCATTGCTGTTACATTTCTTGTCTTAGATGATCGAGATCGGAAGTCGATTTCTGATTTAGAATCGAAATGGTGACACCCCTACTACATACTTGGTCCGTGCGGGGACTTGTCCGTGCGGACTGAGCTACTGCCGCGATGTTGGCAAACCCGTCCGGCCCGTCTTGAAACACGGACCCTGTCTCGTTAACCATGCTTTCTGGGTGCGACTTTTTTTTGGTGTCATCGCCATTCATATCTATACAACCATTGTGTTTATTATTAAATTGTTTACAAGAGCACAACGTTTTTTCATGGATCTAACCTCTTACTTTAGCTCTCAAAGTACACCAAACTGATGCATTTCAAACATTTTCTTTCTAAATACTTGATGTTTCCAAAGTCAATGAGTAATTGTGTTAAATATTCGTGATCTCAATATTGACCAAAATAATCATGATTATGATTTTTTTGCTGTAATCGGGGAGCCCTAGGTCAATGTGAGGAATAGCTATCAGTATTTAATGTATTTTACAGAACAACAAGCAAACAATTCAAACCTTCATTCTAACTCTATATACTAACAGCATGCTTTTAATCCTGCTGTTATTCAGAGGCAGACAAAGTCACTATTCACATGGCTTTTAGAACATCTCAATAAAATAAATAAATATATATATCTTTTTTACTGTTGCAGAATTGCCACTGGTGTTCTACAAATGGAAAAAAAAGTTTAGCTTTGGCCAAAGGGTGCACTTTACTCTGAAAGTTGCTCTTCACTCTGAGTGCATCCCCTACTGTGTGTACAATATATTTCATTAAGAGATAGAAATCCATGCAGGTCAGGGTTTCTATTAATGCCTTCACTTCCCTGAAGACTAACAACCACATATGGCTTACTTGGAAAATGCAGTTTAGTGCCCACCCACGCTGAAAGAAAGAGGAAATAGGGATCTATTAATGTAATACACAATAGCCCAGCATGCTACAACCTTGCTTCCCTTCGCTCTCCCCTCTTTCCTCTCTTTTCTAGCTTCATGTGTAGCCGTCACCGGGGAGAGCGCCATGTCATGCACATTACATGTACTTATTTGGTCATTATCAGCACGGGGAGGCATACAAGGTCCTGCATTAAATCTCCATGGCAACGGTTTTCACCACCTGACAGATCTGTATGTAAAGTTTGGAATGCAGAGCCGACACAAGACAGACGCAACGAGCAGCTGATTAGGGCTCCTGAGGCAAAGAGTATAGATCAAAGAGGCGAAACTCTGGTCCTTTTTTTTGACAATGGCCGCTAGACGGTGCTGCGGTAGCGCTGCCGCCATTGTAGACTGAAAATGCCAACGAGTCCATAGCCACAGATGTATAAAGAGACGTCTGTAAATCAGAGGATCATTTTCTTCGAGGTAAATCAACTTCCCAGTACGAACAATTGAATAGCCTTCGTTTAAATTATTATGTCCTAAAAGTTGTAAAATTAACTAATAGCCGAACCAAGAGTTATTTTCCTCGGCGTAATGAACGTGCATCAGACTCACAGGACTGCACCGCCCTGCATGACACTTCCGGTTCTACTAGCTTCCTGCTAGCTGTATGCGGCTGTAATAATGGATATATTGGCTGTAATTCATCACTTTCATTATCTTATAATACACCCCTGGGCTGTATGCTGTAAGCCTGTACCGTGGTGGATGTATTAACGTCTCTGTTCTCAAACAACCGGCAAGTAGCTAGTAGTGCTAGTAGCACGACATAAACAGAATTTAATGTAGTTGTAGGCTATTTACTAACACGCAGGACAAACAGGACACAACCTCTTATACATCCATGGTCTGGTGTCTATTGGACATCTATTTTGGAGGTCCTTGTCATGAAAAAGTTTGAGATCGCTCTCAAAATCTGTGTGCTGGACTTTCTAACTTCCATTAATTCCCATCGCTCACTTTATGCTCCTCTGGGAAGCGGCACTTTTGACAAGGTTTGGGTTCATAGCAAATTTTCAGTGTGCGAGACCAAGTTTTGCAATTTTGGAGCCTGTTGTTTTAAACAAATCATAGTCTCTTCCTTAGAAACACAGGCTCAATCCCACTATTCCACATAATTTTGCCAGCTGTCATTTTTATTTTACATTTTTCGAAAATTTAAACCATTTATCATTTTTGAAACAAGACATTTTTTTTTAAAAGAAATCATTGTCATTCTCATGCAAATTACAGCACCAACTCTCACACTAAACACATTCTTGTGCAGGTGATGATGGTGATTGAACATTTCTTATTTTCTCTGACTGATTTCCAGTTCAGCCTTCGATACTGATGAGCTTCCTTGCGCTTTTGGGCAAGTGGATTGTTTTTTCTGGCTCAACTTGAAACTACATCTTAGACAAAAGTTTCCCTGTAGGTAACTGATCATCTGTCCCAGTGATCATCCCATGTGGGGTTTGGTCCATTACTGTTCTCTGTACTGTATAGGCTATAGCCTATAATCAATATTTTTCATTTAACAATGGGTCACATGGTTACTTGTATATGAAAGGGTTAAGTTTGGGTTTTCCAGCCCCCAACTTTTTTGTTTTAATTCACTCTCACTACTCTCAACAACTCAAGTCATGGCTAGGTAGCTAACATATGACTCCAATTGGATGCTAATGATGCTAATGAGTTCACCAATGCTTAATCAACGAAGGTTATGTCCGTATTGTGTTCACACTTCTTCTGCTTTCTCCAAGACGTCATAGTGCAGAATCTGGATCACGTCTTCATACATACAGATCATATTAGGGCTGTCAAAAATTGGTCAAAAATGACGTTCGAATATTCGTTATAGACAAACACATAGGTTTGAACTGTTCAAATATATATTTTTGTGCATTATGTCCATGACATGTCGTCTTTTTTATTGGTTTGTATTTTGTTTTGTTGTTTGTTAAATGCTGTTATGATTTTATCAAGATATTCTATGCTTTTATTAATTTACTTACATTCTCTTATCTATGTCTGCATTTCCATTTGATCATTCCTGTGATTTATTTAGCCTAATATCTTTGTGAAGCACTTTGGTCAACGTTTGTTGTTTTTAAATATGCTCTATCAATTGACTTGACTTGACTCTAAAACGTTACAGAGATTAATTCAGTTGTTAAAGGTTTTGTTTTTTACTGTAGAATTATATCTGAAATTGGGCACTCCTACCCTCATCTGACATGGAGTAATTGTTTATCCACCAATGTCCTCCAGACTCGACTATTGCATTTCATTTTTACAATATTTTGAATTTGCCAGACAGATGTCTTCTGCCTGCAATTTTTGCTGCTGGTCGATTATGCTGGTCCTGCCATAAAACAGAACATAAAACCCTCAATCCTTGCTTCCTTGCACTGTCTCCCCTTTAAATATTGAATTAAATTCAAAGTTTTATTACTTGATTTTAAAGCCCTGCAGGGTCTTGCATCTATTTACAATGCAGATCTACTTACAGTACACCCTATAGTGCCATTAGGCCCCTTGGATCCCCCAGCAGAGATCTGTTAACTATCCCACACTCTCATCCAAAACGGGCCGATAACAGAGCGGAAAACATCAGATTGGCTTAAATGTGCAATGTGTAAGATATGGCCAGAAATGTAGTTGAAAACATTGAAAAATGAACTAACATTATCAACGGAATGTGAAAAGGTTACAGTGTTGACGTTATGTCGGAGACAGATGTCTTTTATTTAATGTCAACACTGTAATGTATTGTGTTGCAGAGATATCTAATGAGCATGCTAACCGACTAGCACCGGCCCGTACTGTCTTGTAGTACCATTTGTTCCTCGAGAGGCGATAGTGAGTCACTGTAGAGTCCAGTCGGCTCCTCGGTACAGAGAACGAAGGGCTTGTCAATAATGCATCCATGGTCCGTGTATGTTTGTTCATTGGATTAAATCCAAAGTAGCAGAATCAAGAAAACGACTCACATTACACCTTTTAATATGTTGATCTTTTTAAGAGTTGTCTTAAAACATATCTTTATTCTCTTGCATACTGTACAGTGTTTGTTTAAAGTACTTTTTAAAATTGGACTCACCATAACAATGACATTGTACTAAGCAGGTTTAGGGCTTTTAAAATATTTTTGGGAGCTTTTTTTGTCTATCAGAGAGTCGACAGAGAAGGCAGGAAATTAAGTGAATGAGAGAGATGTGGAAAGACGTGCAACAAAAGTCCCTGGTAGGACTCAAACTGGGGACCCTGAATTCATGGTCTGCACCTTAAACCCACAAGGGGGCTGTTGTTTAGGTTTTAGTAGGGTTTTTTGAGTGATTTGTCGTGAAATATAACATCTGTGCTCATTTTCTCATTTAGTGCGTCATCAAATCCTGCTTAGGCCCCCAAAAAGACCTGGGCCAACACTGTTGAGGGTGTGTTAATGCCTTCCGCCCATTGCATTCTGGGACAGGCAACAAACCCCCAAGTGAATGAGGGGCTAATAAAGATATACACAAGCATGAATGAATGACTTTACAATACATTATTTCTCTAGCAGCAGTAACTTAAAAAAAATCCAAGACATTTATATATCAAATCAAGTGAATACTCATTGCAACATATTCTTTATCCCACCTACGTATAACTACAGTTTACAAGTCACACGTTAAAACTTTGTTGTAGAACAAATGGTTAATATAATAGATCATGGACTCTTTTTTTTGCAGACTTTGGTAGTCAGTAATTAAATTCAAAGGTTTGAACGTTATAATATGTGGTCTCTCAATTGCAAGAGAGCATGATGTCATGAAAAGTATATAATCTCTTTAATTTTAGTGCAACTGAAATAACCTTATTGATATATTAACCTTAATTGAGTATATTTCCAAAGCACACAGTCCATCCCAATCAGCTACATTACCTTGTGTGTTTATGTAAGAATTACAACATAAAGGAACAAGAAAGTAAAGGCACACCCTGATGTACAATTGAAATAATCAGTGGCATGTACCTGTTCTTTATTGACACAAATTAGATAGTAAAAAACAAACATTTCTACCTTGAAGCTATGGAAGCAATCTGTCGAGCACCACCATATTTCTCTCTTCAAAGCATTACAGGAGGTTGCCTGAAATGGAGAAGACTAATTGAACATATATTTGAAATTCAGAGCAACGTTTGTCCCTTATTGCCACATATTTTGCTATTCAAACAAGGACAAATAAACAAGCAATTATAATTATAATTCTGTCTGTGATCCAGACGTTCACAGTTTTGACACATCCTCTTACCTGTCTAAGCATCCAAGATGTTTTACTTAATGTCTCGTAAATTTTATGGCGTCATCATTACTGAGTTGTGGTATTAAATTTTGCTCGGATTTGGATTATTTGACTTTTTGTGAGTATGCCGTTTTGCTGTGCAAAGCATGCATCTCTTTTCATTTAAACTCTAATTGTGTAACTGCAGTGTTTGAGTTATTTACTGTATTGATGTGGGATGATTCACGCTTTCCATTATTGTTGTGGACTGCACAGCGAGTTCTTCAAGTGGGTCTATATCAAAGTTCGTGGCACTACTTAATAGAGCTTTGCATTTAATAGACTCCTGGTCTGCTTGGTTGAGTTGTTGCCAGTGCTCCATAGATTTTTTTTTTTTTCTGTACACAAGGGAGGACAGTCACAATTCAGCTTATTGGAAGTATTTTATTGTACACCCAATAAAGATTTACAGTAGAGGATGCTCAGTGAAGGATTGTTTTGGCCTGTTTAGTAAAATATATCTCCCTCTGAATCACACAAGAACAAGTATGAGTGTTTTTGAAAGAGAGACAAATTCAGACCTCATTCGTGTACTAACTCAACATTGCCTTGTAAGCCACATGTCAAATATATGCTATACTTAGGAGCTCCGGCACAATGACCAGTGGCCTTCAAGAATTATGGATTAGGTCACGTTTACATTTGCACTGATTTAAATGTGGTCTGACATCATGGAATGGATGTGTTGTTGAAAATGAAGTTATTTTAGAGACACGGACACAATAACACTATTTCAGCCTCTCAATTATGTCTCATGCAGCCCCGGACTTCATCACTAGGGCCTAAAATGCTGCCCCTAATGTATCTCTAAAGCAATTACAGTGTGCTCCAAGGACTAATGAATATAATTTGCTTTTTTTGGTTCCATTTTTTTCTTCCTCATTAGATCAAACCAGCTATTAGTCATAATGCTTTCAGATTGATCTTGCACCGTGACATGCACACGAGTATTAAATAGTTTTCAAAGGATGAAAGTAATACAGTAACAAGCACCCAAGGCCGTAGAGTTTTGTAAATACAGTACTGTACAAGCCGGTGCACTTAAAGGAGAGAATTTGGTTTTCATTGGGACGAATACTACATCAGACAGATTCGTGATATGACAAAGACTGACACTGAGAGCTGACACTCACAGACAATCACATTTAATCCAACAGAATCCAAAATAAAAGCTTGCTGATTTTTCGTGATTTTGCAGTGGCACAAATGTGTATTATGGTAATTTCATTTGGCTTCTTGTCATTCGCTGCCACTGTAAACATACAAAGATCCAGCTGCACGTTTTTCTCAGCCAGAATGCCACAAGTGTGCTTTAAACGCTCACAGGGTGATGCCGTAATAATACAACTTTGGTTCTCCTTGAATTTATCAATAGTCACTTGATTTGACTTGACTAGATTTCAAACACCTTGTTACCTTATTATTGTTTACTGTGATGTAAATTTGCTTTTATGCTGTATCTTAAAGGGTAACTTAGGTATTTTTTTATACCATATTATTTATTTTAATGCGGCGATTTTCGAATAATAATCGACTAATTCTCAGTGATTTTCGAATAGTATTTTTGCTTAGAATGCACATCCCTACTCAAAATATGTAGAGAGCTTACTTTGATCTTTAAAGTTGGACGGCTGTTGCCTCTCTGGTTGAGCTTTCGCTGCGGGGCCGCAGGTTTCCACCTGGCGACGGCTGCGCACACCGGATGTGACCGCCCATCCTCCACACGGTGATTGCCTCATTAACGTTATGGTTCCCTTATAGCATTGGGTTTAAATCCGAAATATTGCCAAATAGGCGCTTTTGCTATTCGCTTTGACACCAGATCCTCCGCCATCATCTTGTCTGTCAACTCTCTCGCCCCGTGTGAGTGAAATTTTAATTTTATGCTGTAATGGCCGTGGGATCAAAAATTTTGTTTTTAATGGGTTTCAATGGGAACATTTTTGTCCTTGAGGGTCTGTTTATTATAGACTTATTATAGGAGCTGAGGTTTAACTTCCAAAATGTGAGGACAAAAAAAGCACCTTGCCAAAATGTATGCCATATATGCATTAACACAGCCAAAATTGTCAAAAAATTAAAAATGAAAAAGCTCAAAAATATGCCCAGTGAAGGTTTAAGCATACCATGATGCAGGAATGTGCCACTTTTGATGACCCATCATTATTATTATTTTCAGTGCATGAAGGGAGTTAATTTATCTCACACCATGGGAGTTAACAACAGAGACGACTCCTGGACTCCAGTGTTTGGAACGTACATAAATTGTCCTCTCTGTTTAAAGCTCCAGCAGCTTCAGCTACTGATGTGTGAATAGAGGACTGCCACTCTCATGAGCTTTGCTTCTGGGATATCTAGGATCCAAAATCAATCATTTTCCCTACATTATGTACACCATTACTTGACTCAAAAAACTTGAATCAACTGTGTTTCAACTAGCCCAGTAACGAGGAAGCAGACTCTCAGTAGTGTGGCCAAGTTTTTGAGTGGATTGATTTTATTTTAATCATACAGTGGTTTGATTGAATAATCTCTTTAGGCAATCTGATTTTCAGAGTAAACAAATGTTGTTCATGGCTGAATTTACACAGTCCATGCATGGCATGCTTGAGCGCTCAGTGTGCAGATTATGAACTAAAAATTATAATTACAAACTTTCCTGTAAATACTCCGCTGTGTAAGTAATCTTGTGTGTTTTATTCATCACTGCTTGATGACTGTATTTAAACACATCTTCACTTTAAACGCTAGAGAAATGTGAAACGGAGAGGAATGAAGAAGCATCAGTGATTGTTGATCTCCGTATTTAGATCAAATGCTTTTGACCACAACACTCTGGTGGTTAATGCATTTTATACATGCAAGTTAAAAGTGCAATCTTCACTGTGATCACTTGTTAATGGCCTAGATATTTTATTTTTCACAGTTTTAATGAAGACAGATGTATCGTGACTGCAGTTCTTGTGTCTCTTTCCGGTGACGCAAGCAGAGATGTGGGGGGGAAAAGACAGCGAGAGGGAGGGAGAACAATTGTCAGAGAAACTTTAGAGGCAGAGAAACACACAGTCACGCAGAGACTGATGGGAGAAGGGTGAATTTACGATAAGTGCCTCTCTGAACTGAGGATGTAAATTGTTATCTGCAGTGATACTTCCTTAGTATTCAATTGTTTTAAACCACAGGGTCAAACTAACAAAGTCAAAAGACAGGGCATCGCTGAGAGGCAGATGAGACAAGTTTTGTGTCAATAACCCATAAATCCAAAAAAAGAAGACTGTCATGTCTCCTGAACAAGCAACTGGCAACTGTAAAATCCCCGCAAGAAGCAAACAAAAACCTCTCCACTTGTGTTACGTCAGCCATCATCTGAATAACGCTCGAGCAATTTGTATTTTAAAGAGAAGAATCCAACCATGAATGCTCTAACACCGTTTCATGGCACCAATTTGTGATAGTCAGTGCATTCAATCCTGGAGTTTTCTTTTTCACTTTGTGGCGTACACACTCTACTAACTTCTACTCCTTGTAAAGACATTTCAGCATCCTAACAGTTTAAACAGAGGCATTGTTTCTTTTCCACAGAGTTTGTGTGTTTGGTGCTAAGCAAAGCAGCATTAATCAAAAATAATTAGACTTTATCTCTCTAGACAGGGCTGCTTTCTCAGAGAAATGCTTGACCCTCGCATGGGAACAGTATATGATACAGTACATGCATGCATGACTCTCATTAATTTGCTAGTTTCCTACTAGAAAAACAAAAAATTGTCTTCCTGAGTTCTTCTCGGTTTCTGTTGTGCTTGCTTGCGCCTAACCCTTAATCGTAAATATTATAAATATTGTCCAAACATTTATTTAGTCACAAGTCAGTTCCTTACTTTCAGGACTATAAAGGTGCAGATTTAAAACGTATGAAAAATCGTCACTGCGGGGTGAAGAGCTTCAACTAAAGAAAGAACCATGACGTCTGTAATGCAGTCTAGTGGATGTAAATTATAGAATAATTCCCTTCCTTCTGGATTGGATAATGACTCAACATGAATAGGCTGTCCATCACCTGAAAGTTTATTATTAAAGTGCATGCCTCTAAAGCAACTTGGTTATAGAAGTTCACTGAACTCAAATAAATTTGACTGCTCCCAGCCAAAAAATAGTTGGACACATAACCCTCTATAAAACAGGATAGCGCACATCACACCGGTTTTAAAATAACTTCATTGGCTCCCAGTCCATCTTGGAGTGGATTTTTAAAATTTTAATGAATTCTCCAGAATATATAGCTGACCTCCAGACCTCCTACGAGCCTGAATGCAACCTCAATGAGATCCTCTGGTAGGTCATTCCTGGCCATTCCTTAGTCCAACCCTGTCTCCCACAAAATTAGGTTCCATACAAGTAAATTGCATTCTCAATTACGTTTCAAGGGAAACCATATTTTCGCCTGGATTACAGTAACAGTTTTAAACATTTTTAAACACATGGTTAACGTTGTAAATTGAAACAAAACAAACGGAAAAAACTAGGGCTGTCAATCAATTAAAATATTTAATCGTGATTAATCTCATGATTGGCCATGATCTATCTCGATTAATCGCAAATTAATCGCACATATTTCATCTGTTCAAAATGTACCTTAAAGGGAGATTTTTCAACTATTTAATAATCTTATCAACATGGGAGTGGGCAAATATGCTTTATGCAAATGTATGTATTTATTTATTATTGGAAATCAATTAACAACACAAAACAATGACAAATATTGTCCTCGCCAAAATTTAGCGTAACTTCGTAGCGTTATTTAACCTCCTTCCCGACAAGCTAGTGTGACTTGACTAGAGTGGTTGGTACCAATGGATTCCTTAGATTGTATCTTCACTCTAGCTTTAACACTGAGCCCGCTACAACCTCCGAAAGATGGTTTGTGTTAATGCATTAAAGAAATTAGTGGCGTTAAAATGATATTAAATGTTATTATTAGAGGTCGACCGATATGGGTTTTTTATGGCCGATGCCGATGCCGATTTTTTACAGAATCAGGACAGCTGATGGCCGATATGTGATGCCGATTTTTTTTTGCCGATATGTTTGGCTGGTTTTCTTTTTTTCCTCCATCTGATAAAATATAACAGCTTAATAATAACAAATGATACACAAAATTTCTTAACTTAAGTAAACATTTATTGAACAACACTTATGGTCTGTCTCTCCAATCTGCCTTTTGTGTCTGCACTGCAGTGCATATTTTATTTTATTTTGTGCATGATGGTTAATAGTAGTAATAGTACAGGGCTCAAAACCTTTAAGCACCTTTCCAAAACTGTCCTAAAGCATGTTTTTTTATTTATGTTTGTTGACAGACACTGTTACAAGCTATATGGCCATAATCTAATTGATCAAAAAATAATAATAACTTTGTTCACTCGTATTACACAGCCTGCTGCTCATAGACACGTTTAATGAGGAGGTTTGCTCGTGTCCTCACACGCAAACTTGCACTTATGACAAGCATTGTCAGCATCAACTCTAGTAAAGTGTAATCACGCTTCATAAGTTTAGTTTTCTCCGTCATAGTTACTAAGAGTAGAAGCTCTGTGTGTGTGTGTGTGTCTGCGCTGCAGCAGCGTGTCTGTGAGAGCTGCTCTGCCCCGCACACAGCTAACGTTACCTACGGAGAGAAATTCTCCGTTACCAAAAACAGAACTGATTACGTCGGAGTTTATTAAAACTACGGTCTGTAATAATTTACCAGGTAGCTGGTTGGAGGCTCGCTTAATACCGTTCCAAAGTATTTTCTCTCCAAAACTAAAATTTCATATCTAACCAATTAAATATATAGGGCTTTGAAAGAGAAGAATTTAAGCCTTCCGGTTTCTCCCGGCAGAATGGCAATTTGATTGACACACAAGGAGCGGTGTCACACGTGTTCCACAGCAACAACAACACCGGGCTGCCTGCAGATGTGCCTGCTTGATAATCGGCCTAAAATGCTCAGGCATCGGCCGATACCGATTATGAAAAAATGTCAAAAAATCGGCCCGATTAATCGGCCGACCGATTAATCGGTCGACCTCTGGTTATTATCGCATAAACTTAACAGCCCTAAAAAAAAACGCAATAACACTTAGTTAGGTTTATGCAACAAAACTATTGGGTTAGGTCTAGTAAAAAAAAAAAACATGGTTTGGCTTAAAATAGGGCTGGGCAATTTATCGATATTACAATATGAGACTACATATTGTTTTAGATTTTGGATATCGTAATATTGTAGTATGGCATAAGTGTTGTCTTTTCCTGGTTTTAAAAGCTGCATTACAGTAAAGTGATGTCATTTTCTGAACTTACCAGACTGTTCTAGCTGTTCTATTATTTGCCTTTACCCACTAATCATTATATCCACATTACTGATGATTATAAAATCTCAGTGTTTAAATATTTCGTCCGCAGATTTCATCCGCAGACTTACAAATGTATCTGTGATACGTCAAAGACAAGCGTAATCCACGACAATATACATTTCCTTCCCATCGTAATTGAAAATGCAAATTAGTTGTATGGGAACGTAATTTTTAGGCTCAGTCGAACCTTAGAACTATAAGTGACCGGTTCTTTTCTGTTCGGGCCCCTCGGTTGTGGAATGACCTGCTGGAGGAGATCAGGGAATTACATTGTCTTCTTTTAAGTCACTTTTAAAAACTCACCATTTCAGTCTTGCTTTTTATTGATTTTACTGTTGTTTTATTATCTTTTGTTGTATTTATTATAATATGTTATTGAATGTTTGCTTATTGCCTTTTTTACATGTACGTAAAGCACATCATGAGTTGTTTCGAAAAGCGCTTTATAGATAAAGGTATTATTACCTATTTCTTGGCTGGGAGCAGTCAATGAGCTTCTATAACCAAGTTGCTTTAGAGGCATGACTTTTAATAATAACCTTTCATGTGATGGACAGGTGAAAATGGTATGCCTATTTCATGTATAGGCCATTATCCAATCCAGACGGAAAGGGAATTATTCTATAATCTACATCCACTATATACTGACGTCATGGTTCTTTCTTTTGTTGAAGCTCGATTTTTTTCACAAGTTTTAAATGTGCAGCTTTATAGTCCTGAAAATAAAGAACCGACTTGTGGCTTAATTAAACTTTGGACAATATTTACTTGAGATATTTATTTGAGATTCAGAGTTTGAAGCAAGCAAGCACAACAGAATTTGAGAGGGGCTCAGGAAGACAAATTCTTGTTTTTATAGTAGGAAACTATAATTAATGAGAGTCATGCATGCATGCATGTATACTGTATCATATACTGCTCCAAGCGCGGGTCAAGCATTTCTCTGAGAAAGCAGTCCTGTCTAGAGAGATAATTAACAATTATTTAAAAAAACAGCAAACTGTCATTTTTACACTTTGATTTCTCTACAGATAAACAAATGAGATTTAACATGTTAATTAGCGAGCTTTAGAGGAGCTGGTAGGCAGATTTTGTTACCTTTTGGACAGAGCCAGGCTCGCTGTTTTTCCCCCATTTCAAGTCTTAATGCTAAGCCAAGCTAAGCAGCTGCTGGCAGTAGCTTCATAATTTAACGTACAGAGATGAGAGTGGTTTCAGTCTTCTCATCTAACTCTCAGCAAGAAAGCAAAATGACCCGAGTATTCCTTTAATAACTAAACAGATTGTCAGAGGTAGAGCTGAATGCAAATGCACATATCCATCCGCAGCACCCTTACTCTCCATGTGAGACCCGTTTCTAGTCATGCTCTCGTTTAACGATATCGTGGGAGGAAAATGTATTTCTCTCGCTCACTTTTTGTACATCATATTTTTGTATGTATGACTGTTCATTTCGCAGAATTTCAGGAGATTAGACAGTTCCATGTCCACTGTATCCAACAGTTTGCTGTAGACTATATCTTCAAGCTAAATGAGGGTGAAAGATGGAGTTACTGAGTCCATCTTTTCAAACTGGAATAAGTACATCTCCGGTCTGAATTCATATCTTATCTTAAACTTTTTGCCATGGCACCTTGCCATTACGCAGCGACCTGTGCCCACTATGCTTTCTCAAAATCTGATATGGGCCCTAACACACTAAATCCCCTTAGCTGTTGCAAATGGAAGGGAGGATTTCAACGAATACTCCATCTTTAAGAGAAGGAGTACACCACAGGTGTTGTTTTTTTTTTCCAGGGTAGAAAACAATTAATTAAAAGACTTAAGTAGATCAATTTGGCTCACTGACAAACCCAGTTATACAGGACAGTTTAGTCCATCGTGTGTGCACTGCGGGGTTCAACATTACGGCCATATGGTGAATAGACGGTTATCAGGGTGTGTGAGAGGAAGGTGGACAGGTGATATTGCCTGCCGTACACTAAAGTGGATGGATGGTGGTTTTATGGTTGTGTTAATTTGTCAGATCAAGTATTACTCAGCTGCTAGCTGGATAGAAAGAACTACATTTAGCCTAATGAGGTAGAAAAAGTTACTGCTAACAACCTCCCAAGTAAGGCTAATATGAGGCACTTGCACTTGTCTTACACTGCACTTAACTTTTTCTGCAGTGTGTGGTTTTGTAGCCATTAATCCCTCTATTCTGTGCCCATATCTGGCAGTTATACGTGCTAAAATGGGCTGCAACTACTACCGATTATTTTCATTATTGATTAATCTGCAGATTAGGGGTGGGGGTAAAAAAGCGATACAGCGTAGTATCGCAATATTTTGTATTACGTACGTCAAGTGTAGATCTTTTATTATATAAAGTAATGCTGCAAATACAAATTAAACGTTTTGGTAACAGTTGCTTTTTCAGTCCACTAGATTGAGTTTTTTTTTCTGGTGCGGTCAAGGATAAAGTCAGTGGGACTGGCAGGAAGTTAGAAAAAAAACAAGATGGAGACATCGGAGAGCGAAATCAGAAATGCGGTGTCCGCGCTAAAATCGAACGTCTAGACTTATTTTGGATATTTTAACAAGGAAGGGAAGAAGGACATGGATACGACACATGCGATTTGCAAAGAGTGTTGTATGAAAATAAAAATACTCTGGGAACACTACGAACATGAGGGCTCACCTCACACGCCACCATCCAGAGATAACGTTAACAGTTGACAGCCAAGCCGTTAAATCAGCTCCACGGAAAAATCAACGAACGCTGAACACATTTAGCTCGACAAAGCTACCATCCAATTCAGAGCGAGCTAAGAAAATAACACAATTCATGTGCAAAGACCTGCGTCCATACAACGTTGTGGAAAACAAAGGCTTTTGTTACATATATTGCAATATATCGCAATATATCTTATCGTAATACTGCAGATCATTTGAGAAGCTGGAATCAGAGACTGAATTAAAATAAGTGTCATTGTCCTACAAGGTATAAAATGAGAGGACCAAATTTCTAGGCTCTAATTTTACTCCACATACTGGGGAAAGTGGACATGTTACTCAGTCAAGGCAGCGTGTGTACTACACTCCCAGAGCCGTAGGGCTATTTGACAGAATACATTTAAAAGTAAAGCTAAGGAAATGACGGAAGATGAAATTTACTGGTTTATGTTTACTGAGGGACTCATTCAAGTGCTTCTGCAGGTAATATCTTGGCTCAATAGGTACGGTGGCTGTATAAGTAAGCCCTATTTCTGACAATGTTTATTTTATGTGCAACATTACTCTATGCTCTATGTTTATTGTATTCATTTATATGTAATATCATTGTGTCTACACACTAAGCCCTGAGATCCCGGTCCTGCTGTGGCTTTCCAAACGATGACACCAAATTCATCTTCAGTCGTGTCTCCAGACCTCTGTTGCTTTTACTGCTCTGTGAGCAGCGGCAGTGCAGACCTTGCCTTTAAACCATTTCCCTGTTTCTGTTTCTCACATAATGTTTGAGGGGGTTTTAAATGTTATATGCCTGGATACTGAATGTCGGCGGTGTGAAAATGAATTCACGCGTGTGCCGTCATCTGTTTCTCATGTCATTTTAGGGCTCATCTTCCTTTGAGAGTTGTCACATTGATTGTAAATCTCTCATATAGCAACTGCAATACCTGCTGTGAATATGAGAAGGTGCAGCCTATTATAGGTTTAGAAAAAAATGTCTAAATTACTTCATCGTTTAACATATGTGCATTAACTGTGATGAAAACATGGGATGTCTTTAATTTGATGTATAGATAGAAAGCCTTTTAGATTTTATAGTCTTCACAGCAAAGAGATATACTAAGGAAGTATCAGTTTTATTTAGGGATGCAGCAATCTGACTTTTTCAGACCTGATTGCGTTGCCTGGGCTTTGGGCTTCGGCCGATACCGAGTACCGATCCGATACCAGTGTTTGATTAATAAGCTGTGTGCCTCACTGTGTGGAAGAGACTGGGATCATTCTTTTATGTGTAAGGCAACGTCGGGCTTGACTAAAACATTGCTTTCTTAACTTCGTAAAACAAAATGTAACAAGCTGAGCGTTGCATGTTTGAAGTTTTTTCTGGTCGCCAAGAGTTGAAAAATGTTCAATTTTGGGTAAAGCGATGTGCTCGTCACTTTTTACCCAGCTGTCCAATCACAATGGAGGAGGGGGCGGGACAAACACCCCAAACTCCAACCGTCACATCCTATATGTAGGCTACAGTGCTGAACAACAACAACAATGGAGGAGGAATTAATACACACAGAACGGCAGGTCCGTATTCTCTCACTACAATGCTTCAGCCTTCCCTTCATCCAGTGTACAAGTACAAGTAGGCTACTCTACCTTGTGCCGACATTTTTTACTACTGCGGATATTCCGTATCATAGCAACCGTACGCAATCAAATGGTCTCAGCTGAAAAAAATGCTGCGCCTCACAGAGAGCCGAAGTCACGCCCCTTCCGGTGCACCCCATGGGACCTTACTTTGGAAAAAATCTGAACGGTAGTCAACGGAGAGAGATAAATATTTTTTTGATCCCGTTTGAATTGCGCCATGAACCACAAATATGATGTTTGTCAATTTAAAACATAATTTTACTATTCAAGAAAGTCTCAGTTTGTTGTAAAACTGTTGAAGTAGAAGACTGTGAAAATACGTAAATAGAAAGACTGCACACCCAAAAGTCGCGTATTGACGTCTCTCTCTCTGAAGCTACGATGCCTGTGTGTTTCGTAATGGGATGTACTCACACCAGCAACGGGTCTCGCTCGTTCTTTCTCTTCATATTTTTTCTGGAATAAGGTCCCATGGGGTCCACCGGAGGGGCCGTGACGTACCTGTGCATCCCTACTTTTATTATGAATTAGAAGAATAATGGACATATCTGGACATATTTTCAGTACCTGCATATATGCTCCGTGTCTTGTACATTTTGAATTAAAATTTGAATAATCAAAAGAGAGAGATTTTCCACCAATGTTGAACTGATCTGTTCATCAGTCTATCACCAACCCCCTGGTCTAAAGAGCACAAAAGCTTTTAACCTTGCAGAAATGGAAATGCTAGATGTAAGCTGTGGATAGCAGAGCAACCAGGCAGGCAGATCCTCAACTTGGGGCCAACATTCTTGTCCCAGAGTTGAAAGTAAACTGCCTAAAATCCCTTTTCAGTACCCTTCCCCAGTGATGTGCTGACTTTGAGCATGAAAAAGTGATTTCTAAACAGAAAAACATCTTCTCCGATTCAAAGGGTAGAACTATCTAGGAAGTGTAGGAAGAACATCTGCTTTGACCTTGTGTGGCATCAAAAAGCCCATAAATATTAAAAAAGTCTGTGTCGGATCCTTTGCCCTCGACAGTGCTGGGAAAGGTCACAGCCCAATCGAGGCTAAATCTGTTTTCCAACACCAGAAATGACACTTTGTGTATAGTGTGTAAGGTCTCTGTCTGAGCAATGTTATCATCATCATCCTGCAAAATAACTCCCAGTAACCTCCACTGCACTGCATCATGAAACCAGTAAAAGTATTGTTTTGTAAAATAAGATGAAATAAATATTGAGTAATATTTATTTAAAGCTTTTCATATCATGTATGGCATTGTGCATAATGCATGTATAGTGGGAAGATGGAGGGAAAGAAAGCGGGGAGTCCCTCGCCGAGCATCGATTGTATGGCCGCGGAAATGTTTATTGCACGGCTGCCACATTAATCACAAATGCATGTCATCCGTTGTCATGACAAGTATACATAAATCCTCTTTTATATTACATTAAAGTGTATTTTTCTGTTAGGAAATGTGTGCATTCTAATCTAACACTGTAGCGCGAGGCACTCAGGCAAATGCAGGGGGAGAGAAGAGAGGAAACAAATATTATAAAATGCAGAAGCGTCTAAGTACATTGTCAAAACCAGTAAGAGCTAATCGGAATTGATCCCCCTGCCGCACCAACACTCAGGAAATCCATCCATTGATAAACACTTTCTTGAGAAAGTCACGCTGTGGCTCCAGCAGTGGGTTTTCGTTTCCATTTGTGAAAATGAGCCAGCAATTTATTTCTAATCCAAAAAATGGTAGCAATGGGGCTAAACACAATAGTGTCTGCATTGCTCTCTCACTATGATTTATGGGACAGAATCTCTGTGTATTTCTTTGGCGATAATAAGAAAATACAGCAATAAATCTGGAAATGTCAGGCAATTTTGTTATCACCTTGTTGGAATATCTGAATACATTATCTGCAGAGAGACGAGGAAAGGAGAGGAGGAAACATGTTAGACATATTTGTTGGTGTTCAGCGAGCGATTGCACCAGTGCTTGTGGCACTACTGTAGCGCCGCACTGGAAGATCCTCTGCGATATACATTTGCTAATTTTAGCTTTTCGAATGACAGTTTTGCCGCTTTTCTCTGTTTCATATCGGTGTATGTTGATGTGTTTGATTTGTCATGTTCAAAACAGCAGAGGCGCAAGGTTTGTGTCACAATAACAGCTGTTTAGTGTGCGGCATACCATCATATAATCATGTATAATTATTGTGTAATTATATAATTACGGCTCCCGCCGCAGTAACGCGGGACGGATGCAGAATTTCTTGAGGAGGTCCGACTATATATGAGCTCGCCTTTCGCATACAGCAGAGATCAGTAATCACTTAGGATAAATAAAGCCCACATGCACAGTCTTGTTCCTGGACATGCTTGTCATCATTGCAAAGGTCATTGAAGCCCCCACCCTGCCATCCCCACACCGCCCCTCTGTCACTCGCTGGCTCACACACACACACACACACACACACACACACACACACACACACACACACACACACACACACACACATACACACATAAGGAGAACAGAGCACACAAGGAAAGAGGCTGGTATGGAGATCACTAGCTCATTTGTCTCTTTATCAGACTGTGTCTCCCTCTCTCCAGAGGAGGTGTCTGTTTGAAGAATGTGCCACGGTTGGGAGGATGAATTTGCATGATGAACTTGGAATTTATTTATTTATTTTCCGTCAGGCAGCGCCCCACCGTCATCCCCATTCCTAAAACTGATTTCTATTATACGCAGGGCAGCTACAGATTCTTTGTCAGTTAAAGGCAATGTCTCGGATAATGGTTGTGCCCCTTAAGCTGTTACACATGGAAAAGCAAAGATTTGTTACACTTCCGCAGAACATTCAAACATAAATTCTCGGTTTAAAGCACCAAAGCTTTAGCTGCAGTGCACATTAGGTTGGCAATATCCATAAATTGCAGGGAACATCTGAAGAATATAATATGATGTAGGCGCGCTAAGTGAGTGACGTGCAATCTGATTACAGCGATCACACTTTGTTTCACTTTGTCTTATGACAAATGTGTCGAACATTGACTTCCAAGCTGAGCACCTCTTACGTGTTTCATTGAAAATGGATACTGTAGATGGAGAAGCACCACTCGCAGAGAATTCATTTTCACAGATGTTGCACCATTTCAACGATCCTTAAGCCCCCTTCAAACCAAGGATGATAGCTATAAGATAATCTCAAGGCAAGGAATTACTTTGTCATCGCAACCACAACTATAAATTCAGTCAGAAGGATAACTACAGCTGCATCTAGAGGCATTCTCAGACTGACATTTCCAGCAGTAAATATTACAACCACTCAAATTGTGTTTAGTTGACAGCGTGTCCATGCGTGTGTCCTACGGAGGGATGAAAGCGAGAGAAAGCAGTAAGACTTTTATAAGATTGTGGCGCCCATTTGATGAGAACATTGATCTGTGCCTCGTTACACAGACGTGCTTGAGAAGTGACAACCGCCTGCCTCTTTTTTTACTGTTGTTGTTTTATGGCAGTAGAAGACATGGTGGTAGCAGGAAAAAAAAGGTGAATGTCACATTTTTTTTTAGTTTCTGTAATACCCCATAAATTACTACCAATTCCTGCTTGTCAAAGATGAATACCTGCGATAAAGTAGAAGGCCTGCATCAACAGTTATGCAATCATACTTGTTGTTCCTGCAGGCTATCCTCACTTCTGTCTCGTGTGCATGCGTGCTGCTAAAGAGTGACATGGTTTGAACCACTTGGGCACACTGTAGCCTGAGGATTAGAAAACTAAAGTCATTTGGTTTCCTTGACAGCAGTGTGGAAGTTTTAGCAAATGTGGCGACTGCTGGAACCAGAATTTCTTCTGCTGGAACCACTCAAACTTTTTTTCTTTTGTTTCAAAGTATGTGAAATTTGATGTTGTGTTCCAGAGCACTGGTTAATTCAGCTCATTGACTTGTTTACTTCTGCAAACTTTTAATCCTCACACCAAGGGTGCAATTGCATGTGCAGCATATGAGAGAATGTGACAGACATCGTGGCAGTCGAGCGGAAATTGTCAACATTAACTTTCATCTATTCATCTGAGCGTCGAGTTTGTTTTTCCTGTAAGCAGCAATGAGCAATTACATATTGATTCATGAAGGTTACGAGTTTGTCAAAACACCAACCCATACAAATGTGAAGGAAAATACACTTTGAAATTGCATCATTAATGATTAATCGTCTTACATGTGCAATCCATCTGCATGTGTATTATTTGCATGTGCATGTATGTCTTTCCCCCTTTCGCCATCTGAGCAATGTAGCCGTCTCACGAGGCCTCATTTATAAAGCTTGTGTTTGCAGAAAAATAAGGAAATACAATTCCAGATGCCTATTTCCATGCATAAGTTAGGATTTGGTGCTGTAATGTACCTATAAAGGCAAGTGAACTTGAGAACATTTTATATGTATGAGTATTAGTGCATGTATCAAGTCAGTGTTATTGTAAGTGTGTGGCAAAGTAAGAAACGGACAACGTAGAGAGGAAGCGCAGTGCTCAAAACCATTAGAAAGTGCAATAAACTTAATTGAACATGAAATTAATTGAGTCCATCTCTCTCGTCTTAATCACAGGATAGTCGCATGCATTATTTATGGGATAGGACTTTCAGTATCTAGTATGTCTAGTCTTTTGCAGCTCAATAAATGGAAATTGTTGTGCATTACCATTGTTTAGATCTCCACTGGACACCAAAATCATATAGTAGCTTATATATCTAACATATCCTATAACAACTCATGATAACACTGTGCTCACCAAAGTAATTGCTAAAATCGTAAGGCAGCAGCAAGAATAGGTCCAACGAGGGCAACAAAACCATCATACAGGTTGAAAACCAGTGAATAGTTTAGTAAAATGTCGTAAACATCTGCCTCAGCTTAGATTCCAACTTCCTGGTTCAACTTTGACCTTCCATACCTGCAGAAGTTTTGGGCACAGTTTTTCTGTGCAATGACGGATTATTTGCAACATTACAGGTGCACTTATTTCTGGTTTTACCAAGACAAAGAGGTTTCTAATCTAGCAAAACTGTCATGTTATAACATGTATGATCATTTGACCGCTCATGTTTGTTGCCCTTATGGACCTATTTCTAGTGTTTACGGCATAGACTGTATATAAGAAGGGGAAGTTGTCACCGTGCCGTCACCCAGTGGTTGGTGGACTGCCGTTGTGAAGCCTCGAGTTTGGCATTTTGACCATCGCCATCTTGGTTTTTGCCCCTCTTCATCCTGTTTTTTTGCAACCAGAAGTGACAGGAGAGGGTGGAGCTAAGTACAACCGAACATTGAATAAGACATTTTTAGTCGACCAAAAGGTTACAGTTAACTTTCATGAACTGAAAACACACTGTGAAAGGGTTAAAGTTGTAAGACGAAAACACGTGCAACTCCCGGACCGGACAACGCCGTGGTAGCGACCTGTCAATCACAAGGTAGCCACGTCCTAAAGAATCCCCTGCTTTATCGTCTATTTGACTCTAAATGGGACCATAATTTACTAAATGAACATCATGCTGTATTGATGAAGACTTGAAACTAGCGATTGAGACCACAAACTCATTTTTAAAATGTTTACTGAGGTAATAAATCAAGTGAGAAGTAGGCTAATTTTCTTATAGACTTCTATACAATCAGACTTCTCTTTGCTACCAGAGGAGTCGCCCCCTGCTGGCTGTTTTGAAAGAATGCAAGTTTAAGGCACTTCCGCATTGGCTTCACTTTTTAGAACTAGAGCTTGCCGCTTGGATAACGTCGCATTCTTAGATCTCAGCAACTAACTTGAATACAACTGATAGAACCAATGGCCAGAGCTATGAAAATTATACCCATGTTGTTGTTGTTTTCCTATAATACTTAAAATCTCCATTATAACATTATTAGAACTCATCTTAGGTTATTCTATTCCACGGCAGAAATACTTCAATATTTTCTTAGTAAGGTGCCACAAATATGGAAGAAGGGAACCTTGGCTCTTTAGTGTCAAGAAGACTCTTTTAAGCAAGCCACTAGACCCTCAGTTGAGTGGACCAGCCAAGTGTCCAGCGCTAAAAGAGCATTGAGACGTTTCAATGTGAAGGAACATGAGCTGAAAAAACTATTTTTACTTTCCCATATTCTTATTTTATGAGTATGATGTATGTCTAAAGCAGCTCAACTGCTGAAAGTCTTATACGGCCCAATTAGTTTGTATAATGGCACTGGTGTACTACGTTGTCATAGCCTTAATAATGTGCCTGCAATTTAGAATACACACCAAACTTGTGTGTAAGTGAGCAAAACTAGGTTAGATTTAGAGTGCATAATATGTGACTTCAAGTAAATAGCTAGTACAATGGCTTGTGTAAATTATGTATTTTATGCAAATGTTCCTTATTGCTGTTCATGTTCACAGCTGTGGTTGTAATGACGTGTAGTGTTCTGTGCTCTGTTTTCTACAGTGGACCAGAGTAAAAGCTAATCTTAGTAATTGCATTCTGTTCACTTTTGCAGATACAGAAATTCGAGGATCCATTTCATATATTATATTGAAACTTACACTAAAAAAATAATCTCCATACCGTATTGCTTTTATACCCCTGTTGACATTTGAATTTACTGTACAAAGTCGAATAAATGCCCTTTCATATAAATCTATCATTTTATTGATTGCTCAGCTACATGTTGGCCAGACACTGCAGCAGATCCATATAGAACTATTGCCTATTGTTACTGTGACTGTGCCTCCCTCTGTGCGACGCAGCCGTCCCCTTCCTCGGTTGAACACCTTGTTATCTTGATTGTGTGAACCTGCCCCTAGCTGAAGTCAGCTAAAACATTAATTGGACACAGGGAAAAGTTCACATTCCTCCCAGCCATTCGTAGCACACCTTTCCATTATTTATGTTCCCTGATGTGAGGAATTCCCTTTGATACAACCAATCAATGAGCACTTTGAACACTTTCTACCCAAAGAAAGGTGGAAAAGACGGTATTGAAAGAGCAAGAAGAAAAGGCAATCCTAAATTCTATTTGGTTGGTGGTACCTGTGCAGGCAAATGGGGAAAAAATAATCTCACTGTATTCAGTGAGAAACAGTAGACGTGTTGACTTTGATCCCCGCTGAGGAACCTGCAACCTGGATGTTCTCAGTGTGAAGTAACTTTGCGGGACTTCACTTACCTGCAATGTTTCAGGTATCACGAGTTTCACTCGGTTTCACGAGTATTGTTCAACGCCATAAATCAATATCACCGTTGAGCTAATGAGATGGGTTTTTTTTATATATGTTGTATACACTGAGTTATACACCGGAAATCTTCCCTGACCTCGAGAAACACAGTATAAATCTCACAGCAGGATGTTTCCTTAGCAGAAGAGTTGCACCGTTGCACCACATAACCACAACATCCTGGTTTAAAATCTAGCTGTGGTGAAATGGTGTTTTCCGTCTCTGTCCTGTCTTCTCCGGATTCCAGCTAATGAAGGCAAAATGCAGAAAAAATAATCCCAAAAAATAAAAACAAGACAATTCCCAATCCACAGTCAGCATCGTTACTCAGAAATAGTTCTCTGTTTGATGAAATCTTGGGCCTGAAAAGCTTGATTCACTTGAAAGCAATGCTCAGCCCTCGATACCCTGTTATGTGGACTGTGGTAACTGAGGATTCAGACTCTCAGTAGCCTGTTGTGTGAGCGCAGCCATCAAAAATTCTCTTTTAATATCCTTTGCAAATAAAACATTGTGTTCGGTTAGTTTTTGAAGATCTCAAAGTCTCTCTCTTTCTTGTGCTCTCCAGCTGATGCAGCCTACACTTATTGATCATCCCACTAAAGCATTCCCTCTCGTAGCACAGCAAGGACAAGAGCTCATGATTTAGGAATACGAACTTAGGTTTAGTCACAACACGTTTCTTTTCGCTGCTTTTTATTTTCCCAGTGCCGAGCAAAGTACTGCCACTGATTGATTCGGTGAGATTTCGGGGTGATGGCTGACCGTGAACACATACTAAACAGGTGAACAATCTGCACGACAAGCTGAATCGTAAATACAAGAGTAGGTAAAGACGAAAGAACAGGTCAACTGCTGCGTCTTTGAGAACAGTGTAGTACTCCAGCCTGTTCTCATTCCCATGGCGTCAAATCCCGAGTCTTTGTGAGCCCCCTCGACATGTTATACCGCCGCACAAGGCACCCTTGAGCAAAAGGCACCCTTGAGCTTCCATCCAGGAGACCGATCTTGCGTTAAGTCACGTTACAATCAGCTATTCGTTCGTGTCCCGTGATCACAACGTTCAGTTTCATTTTCACTGTACAAACGTAGTAGTTTTAAGCTCAACCATGTAGTTTTTTCCTACACCTAACTAAGTGGTTTCGATGCCTAAACCTAAAGTGACGCCAAGGGATGTGACAAAGCGCCAGTATGTGAGGAGTTAGGATGTCAACGTGTTGAATACTCAACATATGCTGTTTGATGGGACAAGAGATGAGCAGTCAAACAATAAACACAGGTTGTAAACAAGCCCACAGTTGAGACAGATTATCCAAACTTAATTTGTAGATAAAACTGAAAGTGAGCGTACCCAAAATGTAATAATTATTGCACTGGGAAACCACATGCGTGCACAACTATGGAAAAATTCAATGTAATTTAAAGAGTCCAGGGACCAGATGCATGTATAAACGATGTGTATGCACAAAAATAGGGGTCTAAGAAAATATCAAAACATCGAGCATCGCGATATTACGTTTTGTGATACTGTATCGATTCTCAAAAACACTGTATTGATTTATAATTAATAGTTTGCATTAGGCTTGCCGCGCTAGTCGGCGTTAACGGTGTTACACGGTGGTCGGGTGTACACTGATTACATTACTTGCCCACCGCTCCCACCGTCGTTTTGCTTTTTTTTTCATAGAAATAAAACCCATTTAGTTCATTTTTGCGCATCAGTGCCGTTTTATCAACACATAGTCGGACGACAGAAGCTACATTCTGAAAGTGAAAGTGTCTCGGAGTCTCAGCACAGAGGAGCAGTAGTCAGATTTCACACTCACGGGACGAGAGAGAGTTGACAGACAAGACGATGGCGGAGGATTTGGTGTCAAAGTGAAAAGCAAAGGCGCCTATTTGGCAGTGTTTCAGATTTAAACCCAATGCTATAAGGAATCCATAATGAGGCAATCGCCGTGCAGAAGACGGATTGGTCACAGCCGGTGTGCACGGCCGGCGCCAAGAGGAAACCTGCGGCCCCGTAGTGGAAGCTCAACCGGAGAGGCCAGACACACAGCCCTCCGACGTTAAAGATCAAAGTAAGCGCTCTACAGATATTGAGCGTCATCTTTTCTTCTAAAATGTCCGGTGTAATCGGAAACATCGGCATTGTCACAAGTTTATTAACCGGTGGGAAAAATGTCCTCACCGTGACGTCCCTAGTTAACTCAGTCAATACCTTATTTCATTTTCAAAGCGATGCGTCATCTCAGTGTATGTGCCCTCTAAATGAAGTGTTATGACACGTTACAGGGACTGTGATGAATGCAAATGCATCACACTGTTCTGATGGCATAAAAAAAGTCAACTTTTATTACTCAGATTTCTTGCATATGGTGGTGTGTTCTTTACACTCGCAATATATCGCCTTGCTTACAGTATCTAGTACAGTAACCGTGCGTACGCCTTTTACCACACATAAACTGGTATTTATAAAGGAAAGAATGTCTGGTGAGAATGTGCGCACCTCACGCATACTTCAGATCAGGGGTACACGTGGTTTTAGCTGAAATAGCTGCAGGTGATATGAGGAGGAGACTGAATAGAAGTTGGAGACGGGTAACATTGTTTTTAGGTTGTTTGCCCATTTCACGGATATTGTTATTATTCTTGCAGGCTAGACAGTGTTCTATAAACTGTCGATGAAAGGAGCATTTATAAACTTGATTTTAAATTATTTATGAGTGATGAATTTCGTCATTCTTTTTTATTTACATTTGAGCCGTCATCTCCCTGTTTATGATTGTTTAATCTCATCCTGAATTGTGAAGCACTTTATAGTCTGTTTCAACATGAGCGCTATGAATGAATCATTGATCGTCCTTCTGACGTTTAATGATGATTGAGATTTCACCGCGATGATGGTTTGCAGAAACGTGATGAATTAGTGGTACGGACGCCACAAATAGCCACAGCCGCGCGTAATGACAGCTGCCGTTGGAGAACCTCGCCGATGTGACACAGTCGGTGAAATTGCACTTTCTTTGCCGTAATTCTCACTGACAGGTCTAATGAGTGATGGAGCGGGCACAAGTATCAATATGCAAACGGATGTTTAAGGGTGTTTCTACATCCATTTATGACTAGCAGTTGGTGTGGAAATGACGCTTGCGCATGCACTCCGAGTTCCACAATGATTGAGATTTACAAAACGGGATCAGGCGTACATGCGTCTTTATAACTCACGAGCGTAACTCAAGAGTTTTATGCATCTTAAGTGTTTGGTTTGGGGAATCTGGGTGCAACTATTTGTACTTTTGTGTGGTTTAAAAAGCAAAACATTTTTCTGGGAAAATGCATGGATGGACAGGAAGGATGAACCACAATGAGGTTAAAGTCTTCAACCTGGAACCGCACAGGGCTCAACAACAAGGCTTGCCTGCTTGCCCTATAGCAAGTAAAATGCCACGTTGGGCTAGTAAATCTAGCAACTCATTTGCCCGATCAGGCGCTCGCGAGAAAATGGCGGCAGGTTAAAGACAAAGTTTATGAGCTGAAGCACAAGCAAGCATTTCAATTATCCTGGAAACAGGAGTTCAGTTGGGTGGCGTTAGAGGATGTGGGCGAAACTCCAGCTATGTATTGCGCAGTTTGCCGCAAGTTCGAGAGCAAGGCGGATACAACACAACAATTAACTTTTAGTCTTTATTGTTATTTGATAACCACTAATAAATAATACAATTTGTATAGGGGCAAGTAAAAATTTACTTTGGGCAAGTAAATTTCTTACTCACTTGCCTGGAGAAACATTAAACGTTGAACCCTGAGTTACAGTCTCCATTGCTAAAACCAGCAAAATCATCCCTCACTGGCTTCCCAGCTGTGAACACTGGTCTGCAGTGGTGAAACACCGGGACACTTCTCTAATACAGTAACAGATGTACAGTATAAACCCACATTTGTGTGTCCTTACTTTCACATACACAGTTGAAATGCTTATCAAGATTATTATCTGTGAAATACTTCATAACCACTAAAATCATAATGAAATACTAGAGCAAATTTTAATAACTTATTTAATTAGATACAGAAAGTTATTATGTTATACATGTATAACATAATAACTTTCTGTATCTAATTAAATAAGTTTCTCTGTTTGATGTAATAGAAGTGCTGAGTGCACTCAGCACTTCTATTACATCAAACAGAGATTATTACTTTAACTTTTCATTATATTAAATTATGGCATTAGGTGAATTATAGTACAAGAATTTGCAATTAATTGAATTTCAATTACAATTACAATTTTGGCTTCCAGTTTTGGAACATAAAACTGGAACAATCATGAAAACAAGATAATCAACATAAAACGATTATTGTGCCGCATTCTGTTTTGTAATGTGCTCTCGTTTTGTCTTGTGTTATAAATCCAGCGCACCCCCTTCCCTTTACAGTGGTGCGTTTCGCCGTCTTGAATCACGAACCTTGTCTCATTTACCATGCTTTGTGGGTGTGACTTTTTTACCGTGTCATCACCATTCATGTCTATACAACCAATGTGTTTATGATTAAATTGTTTACAAGAAGTTCTTCATAGATCTAACTTTAATTTTGCTCTCAAAGTGCACCAGATTGATGTATTTACAAAATTGTCTTTCTAAATGCACGATGTTTCCAAAAGTCAATGAGTAATCGTGTTAAATAATCATGATTTTAATATCGATTTGATGATTTTTGCCGTGATCGAGCAGCCCTACGAGAATGTATACAGTAGAAACAAACGGGAAACAAATGTTATCTCTCCAATAGATCAAAGTGTTGTAAATGTTTTCCTCACGTCTCTCACAACCACGTTCTCTGTCTCATGTTTAGAAGCAGATCCGGTAGGACTTCAGGTGGCTTTGCTGTTGTAATCCTCATATTAGTGACACTTCATTTGAGCCCTTCTCACTAATCTCAGGTAGCGGTTACACTTAATGATTCTCCGGTGCCCTCATTCTGCTTAAGTAAATGGGAAAAGGGGAATGAGACAGACAAAGAGGCAGAGACACAGAGGAAAAAAAAAAGGAGAGAGAGAGAGAGAGAGAGAGAGAGAGAGAGAGAGAGAGAGAGAGAGAGAGAGAGAGAGAGAGAGAGAGAGAGAGAGAGAGAGAGAGAGAGAGAGAGAGAGAGAGAGAGAGAGAGAGAGAGAGAGAGAGAGAGAGAGAGAGTGGTGTTTCACTTAGCAGGGAAACAGTGCCATCTGTTGATACTGTTGAGGGAAGATAGAATGCAGCAAAGACACAAATTTAAGGACAACTTTTATGCTCGTGTATACCTGGCACACACTTATCTTTTTTTTTTTTTTTTTTTTTTAACAAAATCACAACTGAAGCTCATTTATTCTCAGGCCTCTTTTCTGAAAACAAATGTGAGAGAAATACATAGAAATCACATTCGTCAGCTATAATGGAGCAAAGAAAAAGAGCTGCATATGGCAGAATGAAAATGAGCCACCAGTGAATCTTTTTTAATTGATCAGTCTCTTAGCAAAGCAAAGGCAGAGGGGGAAGGAAAAACAAACACTCCAGAAATGTTGATTTGGAACAGACACTTCAGAGAACAGATTAGACTATCTAATTATCATCTTTGCCTTCGGATGACGCCTTTGATGTGAATGTGACTGCAGAGTCTTTCCCTTCACTCTGTAAATAATGAGAATTCTAATTAAGGGATGGAATAATCGCGGGGCTCATGGCCTTGGTTTGCTTGTTATTAGGGCCGCTTAAATCCTGGGGGATGGACGGCGGGCATTTAGAAGGGCAATGCGGAGGGATGTTTGATTGTTGTTTTGTGGATGTTAGGAGTGTTGGCCGATTTACTGGCAGGCTGGCTTTTATGTTGTCAGTTGCTATGGAAAGGGATGTCAATCATCTTAGTTATTGAATAAAAATCATGTTGCTGTAGATTTCCAACAAGTAGATTATGGCTGTGTAGGAGCCGTGTTTGCACTCTGACTGGGTTTTAAACCCAAGTGATGGGAGGTTTAATGTTATCCCTAACCTTACCTCTATTCCACATGATTAGTAAGTCTCATTAAGTTGTGCTTAGGGATTATGAATGTAGAGAAATATAAAGACCGAAATGTCATCGTTAAAAAGTGCTTTTGTGGATAAAAGTCATTTGTTGTACATTTAGCAGGAGATTAGTCTCTATTTCATCCAAAAAGTTACATGAGTTGTTTGCGTTCTTCGAAACAAGCAATTTTGAGATGATGGATTGGAATATACTCGAGTTGAAAATAAACCATCCACTGGTCTGTTGTGAAATTAAAGATAGTTCACCACTCATCCCAGAAGCTTCTTTAGAGACTTCTATTGGCTGGTACGGAGTCTCAGGTATGGAAACGAGGGCTGTCAATCGATTCAAATATTTAATTGTGATTAATCGCACATTTTTTATCTGTTCAAAATGCACCTTAAAGGGAGATTTGTCAAGTATTTAATACACTTTTCAACATGGGAGTGGGCAAATATGCTTGCTTTATACAAATGAATGTATATATGTATTATTGGAAATCAATTAACAACACAAAACAACGACAAATATTGTCCAGAAACCCTCACAGGTACTGCATTTAGCATAAAAAATATGCTCAAATCATAACATGGCAAACTCAAGCCAAACAGGCAACAACAGCTGTCAGTGTGTCAGTGTGCTGACTTGACTATGACTTGCCGCACACTGCATGTGATTATCATAAAGTGGGCATGTCTGTAAAGGGGAGACTCGTGGGTACCCATAGAACCTATTTTCATTCACATATTTTGAGGTCAGAGGTCAAGGGACCCCTTTGAAAATGGCCATGCAAGTTTTTCCTCGCCAAAATTTAGCGTAAGTTTGGAGTTTTATTTAGCCTCCTTCACGACAAGCTACTATGACATGTTGGTACCAATGGATTCCTGAGGTGTTCTAGTTTCATATGATGCCAGTATCTTCACTCTAGCTTTAAAATTGTTGATGATAAAACATCTTGAATGAGTCAAGAAAACAACAGTGCAGTATAGGGCTGTAACTAACAATTATTTTCGTTGTCGATTAATCTGTTGATTATTTTCTCGATTAATTGATTAGTTGTTTGGTCTATAAAATGTCAGAACATGGTGAAAAATGTTTTATCAGTGTTTCCCAAAGCCCAAGATGACGTCCTCAAACGTCTTGTTTTGTCCACAACTCAAAGATATTCAGTTTAATGTCATAGAGGAGTAAAGAAACAAAAAAATATTTACATTTAAGAAGCTGAAATTAACCTTTTTTTTTCTTTAAAAGTTGCTCAAATCGATTAATCGATTATCAAAGTAGTTGGTGATTAATTTAATAGTTGACAACTAATCAATTAATCGTTGCAGCTCTAGTGCAGTAGTTTAATTTCAACTTGATAATGTTGATAATGACACTCATCTAAACAGACGGAAATGAATACTACATTGTACAGTGTAGAATAGAAGACTTAACTTGAATCAGCAAACTAATAGACAACAACAAAATCTTCACATTTTGAATGAGCCAGTAGAGAAATCACTGGTTTTCATCGCCTGGTTTGTTACAGTCTGTTTTGTATTTGTTAGTCCGGATGTTTCCAGAAACTAGAGATCTGAAGCCCGAACCTGTGATGCCATCAGCATTTACAGCCTCGAGCTGCTAATTTGCATCTCTTTGAATAGTAGGAAGGTGCCAGTGATTTTGCAGAGCAACCAAATTTTTGACTTTTAACTAACATAAGCGTTATAACAATGATATGAGCCTAGAAATGTACCTTTTGTTTCAATGATATCCGCCTTGGTGTGATTAAGATGCTAGATCACTAGCATCTTAATCATTTTTCTGAAATATGGTTGATCAGAACTACAGATGCCCGAAAATAACAGAAAATGTATCATTATTTTTGTTTTAACGGCCTTGGGTCATCATAACGTTGCATCCAGCCTTGAAAGGGACTAATATTGTCTCAAACAAAGATATTAGAAAGCACAGATCTGGATAAATGAGAATTCATTATGTAAAAAGCTGTCTATCATATAACGTTTTTATTCAAAACAAAGCTGTTGTTGCGGTTGCCCTGTCATTTTGATCTCGGCATGTAAAATGAAATGAATAAATTAGGATTCCTCTGCAAGAAATAAGTAGGTTTCTCTTACGAACACAGATAATTAATGGACCGGCCAACATTCATGTCAGCTCTGCAATATGGAAACATAATCTGTATGCGAGTAGCAGCATACGCAGTACGCAGTGTGCTCTACTGTTTGATAGTTTGTTATAACTTCCACATACACACACACCACTGTGTTTTATTCATGAACTCTCGTTGGTCATCGCTCATTAGACAAGCGATCAACGCTCCCTGTTGTTCTTGTACTGCTGTACTTAACAAGTTGTCTTTTTATGTTCCTCCATAGCTAACCACAATGCCTGTTGTTTTAAGATACCACTTCTGAATGCAGAGGGACTCTACTCTCATGCCTGTAACTGTAGACGATTGTACATATGGATTAAATTTAACAGCATTTTAAAATCAATTCCACCACTAGGGGATCAATAGCAACTATGGAAACAGATACTTGCCCTGATTATGACTGATTCTGCTACTAAAATGAATATTATTGTACACAATATGTGTGTAAACAGTATTTGCATTTTGACTTGACATAATATAATACTACACATAATAACTCTAAAAATATTTAAGAACACTTTCTGGATTGAATTCTTGATGATAAATAAGTAAATGGTTGGTAATTTAAAGATCAGATTAGCTAAACAAATTTTAGAATTTATAATATGTCATCTAAATGATTAGAAATGCAATAGAAAAATACCCTATTAAGGAGAAATTCAATGTTGTTGTTAACTAGCAGAATGTTAAATGTGGTTGCAGATAGGGATACCAGATATTTCGTAGTCGATATCAATACCAGTGAGAATCCACGATTCTCAATACCCAATTCGATACCTGAGTAAAAAAAACTAAAGCAATGAATCCCATGTACTTCAATATACACTCCTTTATTACCGATTTATTATTAATCTCTGATGATCCGCCTCAAGTGTCTGGTCAAAAAAAATTTTTTACAAGACTACATTTGAAAACAACACGATAACAGTATTTACCTTCACCCAATACTTGTTTTTACTGAATATAGCTTGAACGCATCATAATGTAACTCAGTGCGACCTCCGTACGTTAGCTGTTAGCTCCGTTATTTAGCCATGCAGGACTGTGCTGCCCACCAGCTGCTAACAGCTAACGTTGACTAGCTCTCCTCCTGCGGATTTCAACTCTGACTTGTTGTTCACAGTCTGGATGTGACAATGTTGGTATTGGCAGTGGAAGAAGAAGTAGGCCTACTCTAAACCTTTTTTTCAGAAGTAAAAAATATTAACAGTATAACTATTAATACTGCACACTAAAAGTCCTGCATTCATATGTTTGCTTCAAGTGAACAGTGATAAGAGAGGTATTATCAGCACAATGTACTTAATGTCTGTTCAAGGTGGAGCTTTCAGTTCTAATATGATGCTGGGTAGTTTAATGAATAATAAGACTTCATATTTAAATTGTTAGATTTTGTGAGTCAAATCTGAATCTGTAACGTAACCAGTAACATTTCTCTGTCAGTTAGAAGTAGTGCTACAGTGTTTCACAGTACACAGTAAGTAGTATACAGTTGAGTTGCATATTTTTAAGTACCTTTGGGGCCTTTTGTAAGTTATTTCGGGGTACAATGAGTTAGAATAGTAACATAATTCAATATTTTTCACATCTATCTTAACATCATAGTAAATCTATGGCTGTTTGGGGCCCTTTTAGTTGGGGGCCCCAGCCAGTTGCCTGCCGCTGCCACAGGCCAAGCGTTCGCCCCATTCTGAACAGGCATGTTTTGAACGGGCACTGCACTAGTGTCTGGTAAACTCACTGTACACTACCTGTCCAGCACCAAAAGGCAGACAAACAAAGTTGTGACTAGCTGGTGACCATGGTGGAGCATTTAGCAGCTAAAGAGCCTGATATATCCCTCAGGAGTTGGTGGAGACCAAAAACAGAGCTAAAAATGTGAGTTAATATTGGATTTACTGTACGATTCCACATGAATGCTAATGTTGCCATATCAACTTTATAAGGTGATAATATTGTGTTTACATCTTGTTGCACTGTTGCATTATTGCAGTTTTAAGTTGGAAAACAAATATGATGGCTGCTTCACAGTTAAATTCACTGTTGCATTCTGTTAAATCCTAAACAGAAAACCTAGTCTGTTTAGGATTTCCACCGCCTTAACTGAACCCCGAGAGTCATTCTGCGTCATCAGAGTTCAACTGGCAGCCAGCCTTTGCTGTTCAAACAAACCACGCAATACGAGCAATCACACCAGAGTTTGTTTCATACAAAGAAGCAAGTGTGAGCACACCCAGAAGTCTTTTTACCAAACTGCACCACAGCAGTTTAGGTTATAGACTGACCAACCATCTGACAAACACCAGCACCCTTACAACCTACCACTTGATGGCAAAGCTTAAAATGTATATCTTTAGTTAAAAGATTTCATTTTGTTTGATTTCATTTTGTCCTTGCTGCTGCCTGTGTAAAATATATATAAACGAACAACTTAGAGTTGCTTTTAATGATTGTTTTGTATATTTTATGAGCTCAAATATAGAAGCAATATTAACATTAAAAATAACATTTTCAGTTCAGCCGAGCTTTTACCAACCACTGAAGCAGTTTTAATGCAGCTTGCTTTGAACAAATGTCTGGATCTCTGCCTGGAAGATGTAACACCAGTGTTCCACAAGCTATTATTATATTTGGTATTTTGCTATGTGTCGGCGGCAAACAATTGAGAAATCCACAGCCAAGTGTGCTGCAAGTGTTCATTTGGGCTGAGAAGGCGACAGAAAACAGGCGCCACATATGGGCTGTCACTCTTGTGTTCCTCAAACAATCCAGTGACGAGTCATTCTCTCGGGCGGTTGTCACCTTCGAAGTGGCCCCTCATCAAGAGAGAATTTGTCCTCATGGAATGAAGGTTGTCATTTACAGTGGCTTTGCTGCTTATTACTGAGCGGGAAGTCACTGACACCTGTCAAAACACAGGGCGAGGATGTGGACACATGGTGCAATTCTACAAGTACCTGGGGGTGCATATCGACAACAGGCCGGACAGGACTAATAAAACATATTGTGCAAGAGGTGGCAGGATACTGTTCTTCAAAACTATCACTTCTATCAGTGGTGGCCAGCACACTGTTCTGTGCAGTGGGAGAAAAACAGCAGAGCGAAGGATGCAGGCAGGATCTCCACCAACCTTCAGGAAAAAGAAAATATTTCTATTGTCTGAACTTGGACGACCTGGAGGCTGCAGGAGAGACGGAGACAGAAAATAAACCAAATTCCATCCTTGATAACATTTCCCACCGCCTCTACGGTGTTATTCAGCAGCTGCTTAAACACCCCAAGGTGGCAGCATGAAGGTCTCTTGGTTCTCATTTTTTCCACCCACCAACAGACTCCTTCATTTCTAAATGGCCCTTTAGTCTCTGCAAACTGGGGAGATGTTGACGCAGGCCGTCTGTACTGACCTGAGATTACCAAATATCCTGGATTGTTCTGTGCATTAACAGGCTCGGGACTCATCAGTATATTTATGTTCATTTATGCTGCATGAAAGACAGCATAAATTACATTATCGACGTTCTGATAACGTTATGAACGATTTACAATGCAGATTTCGCATAATGCGAACTTTTACATAATAATAATAATCTTTATTTATATAGCACCTTTTAAAGCACAGTTACAAAGTGCTTTACAATAATAACAACACATTTAAAACACAATTAGGCGGTCAAAGGTCAAAGTTAAGGTCACTGTGACCCCACAAAACATGTTCTCAGCCATAAGTCAAGAGATCATATGCTTATTATGACAATTTCATACAAATATTTAATAGGATAAATTGAAGAAGTGATGACATTTTGGACAGACAGCATTTGCATCAAAAACTAATTTAACATTTGTATGTAAATCTCCGAAAAAAATTTAATCCTACATGGTAATAATCATACGCCTCATATCGTCCACCTCTGCAGTTTTCGTAACATAAACAGATGTATATTTATATAGGTTTGTATTGTATATGTGTGCCTTTAAATCTGTTCTGTTTCCTGATAAATCACTTTTGCTGCTGCCGGTTTCCAAACTCCCCGTGGGGATCTGTAAAGTTTCATCTCAAACAAGGCAAATAGACCCTTTCAACCCTTTTTCACTATATTTGAAAAACCCTCCATTGATTTTTTTTTTCTCTCGTATTTGTAATAATCTTTTAAATCATATTTCATTGTATTACCGAGGGATTAAAGAAGAACCTTTTAAATTTGTCCGTCTCAATTAAAACTCTTCTAATCAGCGGTGCATGCCAGAAAGGTGATATATGAAGTCTTTCAACACCAATTAGTATTAATTTTAGGACAAATGTAATTTTGAAACACCATTGTGGAGACAAGTGGCAGCCTCTACCAGCCACTTAAACTGCATTTTACATTTTTTACCCCCAGGTCAAATCTTTGTTTCTTGGAATGGCCGATTGGGAAATGAACTAAAACAGCACTTGAGAGATTTTTTTTTTTACACATATTCTTCTGAGCAACAACAACTGTGCTGCTCCTGTGAGGAGCCTCAGCACTTATTGAAAAGCTGTTAAATGTCTTTGTCAAGTCCATGTCACTAGGGCTGTCGCAGTGAAGGAATTTCCCCTGTGCTAATAATGATTGGCTCAACTGCGCGGTATGTGGTATCATTGAAGTTTTTTTTTTTTTTGCAAATGACTTCATTTATCCTGATTTTAGTGCTGTAAAAATAAGCTTCATTGTTAGGCTATTATTACGTATATTTTTGCTTTTTAAATGACAAAAATGACTGTTTTTAAACGATTAAATACTTGTTTATCGTTAAATGCAGAACACAGAGGGGCAATGAGGCGCAACGTTTTTTTCAGCTGAGATGCTTTGGTTGCGTGTGGTTGCTATGATACGGAATATCCGCAGAAGTAAAAATTTCGGCACCATGCAGGTAGAGTACTTGCTCTGGACATGCCTACATGTAGGATGTGACGGTTGGTCTTTGTGGTATTTGTCCCGCCCCTCCTCCATTGTGATTGGACGGCGGGGTAAAAAAAGTGACAGTGACGCAAAACCCAAAGTCAACCCAAAAAGTTGAACATTTTTCAACTCTCGACCAGAAAAAAAACACCACACGTACAGCGCGGAATAGACGCTCAGCACCTCGTGTTTGTAGCATAAAATAAATACGCGGCGCTCCCATTGCAAAGAATTCAAAAATGAAAAACGTGAACGTAGCAGTTGTGGCTGTTGCTTGCCGTCCCCTGCGGTTTGCTTGTGAATAGCGCGGTATTGCAATATTGCGGTTATTGTGACAGCACTACATGCCACTAAATCTAAAGATGGGATCCAGACCAAGAGTCAAATGGGAAATGTGTCTTTTAATGTATTTTTCTGTTGGCTCTAAACTTTAATTCTTGATCCAGAGTAAGTTTATATTATCAATGCTAAAAAGTATAAATATATACATTAAAGTCTGGCAGAATATAACCTCTAGGCTGAATCCCACGTGGCCCACCAGGCACACAACTCTAAATGTGGCTCACCACTGTGAACTGAGGTTCATCGCAAATCCATTAATTTTACAGGAGAGTGATTTCAGATGGGAGACACTCATTTAGTCAAAGTGCAATACACCTGATATGATGTATGATGTTTCTTAGTGTTTAAACTAAGAAGTAACTCCATGAGCTGGAAATTTGACACAAGTGGTAATAGGTAATTATTTCTCAGAAACTCTCCTGGGATGGGAGTGCCACGATTTTTAATATTGGTGGATTGTGTCATGAAGTACTTCTCTTAATTATCAATTCATGTTGTTTAATATGAGAGATTGAGAGCAGCCTCGTATACATTTTGGGAGTCTGTGTATCAAAATGTTGCCTCAGGGAGTAAATTACCAATATCCTTTGAAAAAAAGTAATTTCCAAAACAAGAATTGAGGTCTAACTGATAAGCAAGGTGGGTCCGAAAATACCGTAATGGTGCTGCAGACTGGTATGAGATCAGTAAGGGGCCAGAACATTTTTTAATTGCATTTTGAAGACGGTGACCACATCCTTGAAAGAATTAGCCATCAAACCCTCAAAAGATTCATCCATCTTTCTGTCAGCCATCCTCCAGGACATCAGGAGCATGATTGGATAAAAGGGGGAAAAACGTTATACCCACCCTGTTGTCATTACCAATCCAACTCTGGCAGATCTATTTTTACTTCAAGTAATGAGGAAGGAAGTTGGTTAATTCTGCCTTGATCCTTCTTGAAAGCCTAGTGGGGGTTTGAGCCAAGAGGAAGAGGGACGTCTAATGGTTTCTTTAATGTGTAGTTTAAATATATCTTTGTCAGTGAGACCTTTAAGAAAAAAATTTACAGATGAACAAGTGTGAATATCATCCTGTCATTCTTTTCAAAGCCCCAACTCTTACTTTTATGTGCTCAAGTTTGATGATATTTTCTGGAGTGGAAAGGTTATTGTAGCCCTCTTCAGAAAGCTGTTGATAGTTTTAATACAGCGTCTCCTACAAGGTGTTGGCAATATAGATGAAATCATCTTTCCCGGGATATATTTAGTTTTTTAACCACAATATACAGTATATCACCACGTAGTAGATTTTCTTTAGCATCGGTTCAGGAGATGTTGACAGCGAGAACAATGTTTGCTTTTGTTTAATCCTACAAATCCACTTACTTCATCACACTGATGCAAAAATTCAATTATGCTATAAAGCAGCCCTGCTGATTCATTTGCAAAACTGCACACAAAACACACAGAGGACGGGATAGTTACCACGATATAAACGTTATGACAACATATTTTTTT
Source organism: Sebastolobus alascanus (assembly GCA_916701645.2). Lineage (NCBI taxonomy): Eukaryota > Metazoa > Chordata > Actinopteri > Perciformes > Sebastidae > Sebastolobus > Sebastolobus alascanus. Next base: position 390,174 of record CAKAOJ020000231.1, read on the forward strand.
TTGTTGACAAATTTATATCGTCTCACAGTAATGTCATATCATACAACGCTATCCACAAGGAGCCGTCTATCAGGTTTTTTTTTTTTTTTTTTTCCATTAGGATAGCTTTGTAGCAGCCAGTGAGTAGTTTGTGTACTTGTTTGTTTATGTGGATGCTATTTTATTTTATTAATGATTATTTTAATTGTCAATTAATCTGTTGATTATTTTCCCGATTAATCGATTAGTTGTTTGGTCTATAAAATGTCAGAACATGGTGAAAAATGACGATCAGTGTTTCCCAAAGCCCAAGATGACGTCCTCAAATGTCTTGATTTGTCCACAACTCAAAGATATTCAGTTTACTGTCATAAAGGAGTAAAGAAACCAGAAAATGTTCACATTTAAGAAGCTGGAATCAGAGAATTTTGACTTTTCTTTTCTTGAAAAATTACTCAAACCAATTAATCGATTATCAAAATAGTTGGCGAGTAATTTAATAGTTGACAACTAATCGATTAATCGCTGCAGCTCTACTATATTCTAGTACTCTAGTAGTCTACTACTCTACTTGTACTACGATGACAATGCTAACATGCTGAGGCTTACAGGTAATGTTTTCCATGTTCGTCATCTTAGCTTAGCATGTATGTTGACATTTGATAACTAGCACTAAGCACAAAGTGCAGCTGAGGCTGATAGGAGTGTTATGAATTTCGCAAACGTTTTGTCATAAACCAAAGTATTGGGACAAATTGACATTTTTACCTGATGATAGCTCCAAACAAAAAGTCAGGGGGAACGTCAAACATATTACAATTTATGCTATGGGGAACATGAATGTCGTTACCAAATGTCATTGTAACTCATTGGATAGTGGTTGAGATATTTCTCTTTGAACCAAAAATGTCAATGACGTAAAGTCACGAAAGTCAATAGGATTAATCCTCCGAGGACCATGAATGTTGCAAAAATGTAATCATCGTTTATGGACATTATTTCAGTCCGGACCAAAGTGGTGGACTGACCGAACCTAGAGCCATACGCATACGTTTCCCTGTGATAACTGTCGCTTGGCCCTCCACACGCTCCTAATTACATACCTCAATTTTATGTGTTTTTTATGATATGTGGGAAAAGGAAGAGAAAACCCAGCGGAGAGAGAGAGACTGAGAGACAAACGAAGTGAGGCAGAGATTATGCACGGTGTCTCCACCCTGCAGGCTGGTAAAGCATATCGAAGGTTGGCTAGACTGCACTGGGCAGCTGCCGTGGCGTAAAGATGTTGCCGCCCTGCCAGACACACAGATGTAGAGTAATGAGTCATTGTGTACTGGAATTTTGTCAAACGCCTGCATCTCTCTTTTGCTCCCCTGTTCTCTGCCTCCCTCCTTCTCACCTCCTCCTTCTTCCTGTACATCCGTCTTGCTCTTTCTCCTCGTATTGTGTCTCACTCAGTGTTTATACATCAATTAGACTTGAATTTTACTTTAATGAGTGTCTTCCACGCCTTTCCATTTGAAGAATGGGACCAACACGGTGTTCAGATGAGGACTTGACTCTCTCTTGTGACCACATGGTATAAAATAAAGTTTAATAAGGTCAGATTACACAAAGAAGCTGCAAAGGGCAGAATTTGTAAAGGTCACAGGCAGGGGTAGAAAGGTCTCAGCGTGTAGCTCAGTAGGGAGAAAATGCAGAATAATATGACAGTGGGAAAACAATGAACGACAAGAAAACAAAAGTCACTGGAAATACTACATTCACTTTAAATTATTTCCTTCGCTCATGCACCCAAGAATTGTTTTGGTCAGCGACCAAAGCCTAACTTTTGGTAAAATAAGTTGAGCTTTATTCATGAACCTTTATTTCTCATCTTTATATAACAGCCATATTTCAATGAAACGGTGTAAAAGTGGATCATTTTGCACGAGTGATATGAGACGCTTTTTTATGGTTATTTTATCAGTTTGCTATTACAAATTCACAACAAAGAGGCACAAGACTGAGTTAAAGTGCAGTCCACCAGTTGTGGCATTTATTGATTTCCATACATGACACCAAGAGCTCCACTAAGGTCAACGAGTTCAGAAAGAAACTATAGCTGCCATTTCTACCTTTCTACTGCAGGTAACTAGTAGGAAAATACCACGTGGGTGTCATAGACCATATGATTGAATAATTATTTACATAAAACAACACCAACAATAGATAGAATTAATAAATAAATAATAAATATTGACACAAACGTAAAATCTAGGGATAATTGAATAACACAGCCATCATGTCATATGGTTTGCTCCTTGAGCCCTGAGCAGCGCAGCAGAGGAGAGACCTACAGATGTGCAGCGAGAGCGCACAGGGAGCAAGATCCCTGAATATTAATTAATTAAAGCTGCAGTGGGTAGAAATGGAGCAAATATGATTAAAAAAAGTTATTTTTATAAAACGGTCGCTATATCCCGACTGTAGTGCACGAGACAGGTAATCTGAAAAAAATCATGTGCCTCTGTGTCCTCCGGTGCTCCTAATGGCATCTGCAGGATTTCACAGACCGGAGGAAAACAACCAATCAGAGCCGAGCTTCTCTTTTGTATATTTACTATTGCTCTTTAAAAAAGCAAAAATATTTCTTATCCTATTATCGATGGAATAATCGTTAGAGTACTCGATTATTAAAATAATCGATAACCGCAGCCCTAGATTGAATCAACAAAATATGAATTTGCAACAATTTCCATAATCAATTAACTGTGAGTCACTCAAGCATAAAAGGCAAAACATTCACTTGTTCCAGCTTCTCCAATGTACCAGTTTGTGTTTGTGAGTGTTTTAAATCTTTGTATATTGAATATCTTTCTGTTGATTGGAAAAAATCAAAACAATCTAAAGAACTCGACATGGGAATGTGTCAATATCATAACAGTTTATAAACAATCGAAAAAATAACCAATACATTAAAGGTCAATGAAGTAATCATAGTTGCCCTGCATTTCATAAGATGGAATAAAACAATACAAACTACATCTAAAGGACAAAATGTGAGTCTTCGCTCACCAGTTGTCCCTTTCCCCATAAACTCCACACACCTCTTCCCACCCAACAGCAGCTTTAGTTGGAGTTGCAGCACAAGACTCTAGCCAAACATGTTCCACACTCAGACAATGCAATGTGTTATCACCAGCTACAGTGCCATCCGCTGGCTGGCTGGGCTGATGTGTGGACCCAGCGTGGCTGGATGTGGAGGAGAGATAGGCTGCCGTGATAGAGCCCAGGGCTAAAGAAGAGCATTGTGTGTGTTGCTAAACCACAGACCCACAGTGTTGTCTTAGTTATGCATCAGAGAACTAGATGCGTCTTCTTCAATCGCCCAATTTCAGCTCCCCAATTCCCTCACTGTCTCTCACACGCTGCCAGTTCTCTTATTTAGTCAAACGTGCAAAGCTATGTGTACAGGCTTAACTGGTGGAGACTGCTGCTCGCTGTCCTACATCCTAATGACTCGTCCTGCTCTCTCTCAGGTGTCCCGGTGTGAAAAGGTGGACCTAATGGACTGGAGCAATGTGGAAAACGGCTGATTGCCGGTAAGGTTCAAGAGAAAAAAAAGTTTGAAAATGAGTGACACAGAAGAGATTTTCAAGGGTTGCAATAAGTCATGGATGAAATGAGGAAAGACGAAAAACGGTCGCATTGATTGGATTACTCGGCAAACCATAGAAAGAGAGAGTGAGAGAGGAAACGGCTCAGAGATCTTAGTTTAATAGTATTCTTTCATACAGGCCCGAGCTAATCATCGGAGAGTGTGACTGACTTTGAGTTATCACCCCTTTTATTGTATCAAAATTGATCACATCATATCTCCCGTCCATCTCCGTACATTCATCTCTGGTGAAAGTGGTTGTCCGAAGCACATAATGGACAGATTAGAAGAAAACCTCTGTTCTGGCAACACTCAATATTTCCCCATTAGTGCGGTGGCCTCTGGGATTAGACCTTTGCCACACATTAAAGATGTCAATACTGCTAATATTGTTTTTGGAGGTCCTCCACCTTCTTAGAGCTACAGCTTGTGTAACCAGATCCGTTTGATAAGATCTATTGAACAGCGCTGAGACTGGCAGTAGGAGACCTATAGGTCGTATCTCTCTATTTGTGAAGGGAAGACTGGGGGATAAAATGGCCTAAGAGTAGTTTTCCACAAAGTAGCTCTGTACTCAGACCACTGGAGAATCTTGATCAGTATCTGATTTAGCACACGCACAAAATATTCAATACACACTGAAATGAGATTGAATTTCACCTATGTGGCAAAATTGTATATCGATTATTTCTGTAAAAGGATTTATCATGTTATCCATTTTTTACAATTTCAATACACACTAGCTGTATATTACAGAGCTAACCAAGCAGGTTTTGAGTGTTTAGTGTATTCACACTGGAAAACATAGTATACGCAAAACAGTCACTATGCAGACCAAAAAAAAAGAAGATTTTTGAGTGGGACGTCAATGGACGCTAATATTCTCCCACAATGCAATGCACAAAGGAAATGGAGGATCTGCTCACAGGTCGTGTCCCAGACTCCAGGAAGAGTGCAAGGCTTTGAAGCAAATTTTCGTAATGGCCAAACCGTGGAGTTATATCATAATTTTGTGTCTGTCACATGATGCCATTGAGCCCAAAAAGATTTTTTTCCCATAGACTAACATTGGGAAAGAGACGTCTGTAGCTCAGCAGATATTTTTTTAGGTAAATCAACATCCCAGTATGAACACTTGAATACCCCTTATTTAAATCATTGGGTCCTAAAAGTTATAAAATGCACTAATAGCCAAACCCAGAGTTGTTTCCCTTCCTCCATTCATGTGAATGAAACCCAGACTGAGGCTGGACCGAGTGCTGGGAGGCGGGGTTAAAGGAAACGCTACTGCGCCTGCTCTATGGGTCCAATGGATGCAGAAGATCGCCGGATGATCCGGGTACTTTATCACTCAGCAATCGAACCATTTTGGCTTCATGCGCCACTGAGCAACTCTCATAAGAATGAACGGGAGCCCGCCGCCATCACTGTATCCAGTTCTCTTAATACATCCATGGTCGTGTCTAGTTGGTATAACCCTGATTTGCATAAGTCTGGCGAGATGTTGGGCAGCAAGTTTTGCGAGAGTTTTCGCAACTTTCCACAAATCTAGGGTTACCATCTAGACACAACCCTGCTCACTGCAGCTGCACCAAATTGGTGCTGGTTGTGGTGGCTTTGTGAACACACTAGAAAACAAAAAATAACATTTAGCTGGCTATTTGTGAAGTTTAGAAACATTTTTTGTCATATTATTTGAAATTTGCATTATATCCTGACAGCCATCAATAAATCAAATGCTCTGACAAAAAAAAAATAAAAAAATCCGGGATCAGTGGCTGTTGCAGGACTGTAAACCTGTCCAATCATTTCATTCGGCCCGAATGTAAGGATTGGACGGGCTACCTGCCTGTCTACAGTACCTACCTGCCCGTGCACCCATTGTGCGTCATCGCAGTCTTCCACAAGCTGCTAGCTTGACAGCTGTGAGTACTAACAATAGCCATGTTTGTTGTTTATGTTCATAATGATAATTTTGGGGGAGTGGTTTTGGAGGGAGGCCTGAAGGGACGGACTGTCAGTGTTGCCGACTTGGCGACTTTCTCGCTAGATTTCGTGACTTTTGGAGCAGCTGGATCATTATTAAAAATCTAGTGTTCTTTTGCTAGATTCTCAAGATCGCCCACCCTGCCTTTAATTGGTAGTGACACTCCAAAGCTACAGTTTAATTGACATCCATCAGCTCATTTTGTAGTATAAAGCATTTATGTATGTTTATTTGTTTTTTATATTAACTGCAAAAACAGTATACATGACAAATAGTATATATATATATATATATATATACTGTATACACATGTGTGTCCCAATTACACACTACAATACAAATTGATTCTAAGCAGTATGTTCGCACTAGAAAAGTGACAAAGTAAAGTATACTCAAAGTAGACAGGATACATACTAAATATAGTTGATTTTTGTCTGCTGTTGATATTGTCCCACAATGCACCAAGGAAATGGAGGCGCTTCTCACAGCTGGAAAAAGAAATACAAATAAATGGTTGCTGGTAGTGAAACAGCTCCAAAAATATCTTGGAAAACACAAGATAAGTATTAAATCTTAGGGAAAACATTTTGTATTTGTGAAGTTTAACTGGCATGGTTGTATATACTGTATAGAATCTGTATGTTCTGTAATATGGATTTTTGACAGCTACAGATTGTCATAGAAATTACAAAAAAGCAGCAATGATGCTTTTTCACCACAAGAGAGCACCATTGCCCTTCCTTAAAACATGACAGCACAAATCCAGCAATCATGTACCCACACATTGTACTTGTATTGTGGACAATATGACATCATACAACCTAAATATAACCTAAAATGGATTTAACAAAATGACTGTATATAATGTAAATCACTTATCAAGAAGGACAGATTTGAAATATCAAACCCAAATTAAAAAAAAATGGCCTTTGATTTGATGTTTCAGTTGTGATTATCAGTGCAAATTACAAGTTAAGGGAAGCAGTGTATGTTTTTGTGATGGATTTCCCAACATTATGGCCCTCTTTTTGAACATTTTCTTACAGTGCTGGCTTCGTGAATTAACCGTAGACTGAACCGCAGCTCTCAGCTCCGTCCTGTATATAATTTCAGTGGTAAATGAAAACGTATACTCCTGCGTGTGTGAGGGGAGCGTCCTCTCGGTGCGGCACAGTGCTGAGGTCATATCCATTGGGATGGCCCGGCGGTGTGTGGACAGGATGAGGAATAGAGCCCTACTTTCTGAGTTAGATAAATACCTCCATCCGCCTTACTAGAGCATTCACCGGGGACAACACAAAGACCAAAATCAGCAATACATAAGCATCAATAATTAAGCAGCCACACACAGAGTGAGAGGGTGAGGGGAGGGTGGGGTCCGGGACTGTGCACATGGGCTGGCTCTGAAGTGATCCTAAATGCTGCTAATGTCTCTGAAGCTCATCACAGAGAGAGGACACAATGGAGCATTTTCTTTTAACCAAAAAACTCATCTGTAATGCACTGTATTGTCTTTTCCTTTGTCTTGGTTGTATTTTTTTGTCCTCCGTCCCCCAGTCGCTCTCTTTCGTCCCTGTGTCTCTTGTTTCCGTTCGCTGCTAGTTTTCATAGATTTCTCTCAGACGACCAGACGTATCGGGTCAAACCTATCCTATGAACAACTACACCCTATGATGACCCAACCTGGCTCAGCCTGCGCCTTATCATTTATTTATGAGAGCCACTATCAGCGCAGTGCCGAACAAAACAACAGTGATGTCATTGCTTTCATTTCTTTCAGTGTGTTGACTGAATGATACAATCCCTTTGGCCACCAGCAGCATGATTAGCTTGGAAAGTTGAAACTAAAATAACAATTAAAACCTTAAAAAGTTTTTTAAAAACCTGTCTCAAGAATACAGTTACAAAAAAAATCTAGCTGATGTGCTGCCACACTGGACCTTTACTGGACTTTTGCTGCTGCTGCTGCTGATGTTTGCACACTCCTTAGTTGTATTACATTGTTATTGTATTATAATTTTATATGTAGTGGTGCAGGAATGAGTCCTAAAACCCGGAAATGAGGTGGATTTTTGCACTTCCGGTTCTCTCGTCTCAAAGTCAATGGGTTTTTAGTTAGATGCCTGAAATGAGGTCTGTGGTTAGATAGATAGGTAGGTAGGTAGGTAGGTAGATAGATTGAGGTGTTACAACAGCAATTTACATACTGTAGATCACAAAAAACGTGCATCACTCATACAAAAAGACATGAAGTAGGTACGAAAAACACTGTATTTACAAATCTCTAAATAAATTTACATACCAACTACTTTAAACCTGATAGAAATAATAAAAAAAAAAATAGAATTAAAGATATATCTCTGCCGTGCAAACACAAGCTCATCACAAGCTGAAGAGATTTTAACATTTTGTTCTGCGACATAAAATACATCAATAAATATCCTACTCTTGAATTTTGAAGCTTTTATGCGTCTTTAAAAAGGTGGTTGCCAACAAGTGGCTAAATGAGATCACAAAACGTCATCGCGCCGACTCGTCCGCCTTTACAGCCTTGTTGTGTATACTCGCGCTCATGCGACTGTGGTGTAGTTCGTTCGTAGCCTAACGTTAGCTTTTTAATTCTGCCGATCGCATTTACTCTTCAAAAATCATAGAAGTGGTGTTCATTTGTGAAGATTATCTTGCTGAACAAAACGTGTAAGTTTCATAAACGTGTGTTTGCCACAGAGCTTATTTTCTGCAATAATCCAAAACCCAATGGAAAAATCCCATTGGGTTTTTGTTGAGGGAACCCACGGCGATGCTAACTTCCTGGTTGGCCTACAAAAATACGTCATCCCTGGAGCACTGTATTGCTTGTATTTTTGTAGTTATATTGCTCAGATTCTGCACTTTTGCAGGCTAATATTTATTACTAATCTTTCTTCTGTTTTGTGCCTTATTTATTCCTTGTAAATATGTGTCACGTCTTTTAATACAATGCACCATTTGAGGTTGACACAACCGCAATTATATTAATAATATTACAATTAATATATTTGCATCATGACAATAAAGTTATTGATGGATTGATGGCTGAAAGAATCTAGATAGGAAAGGTTGAAAAGTTTATTTGTTTAGTCCTTCTTTTCAACACACACACACACACACACACACACACACACACACACACACACACACACACACACACAGACACTCACACGTGGTGTTATTGTCCTCCTAGAGGATTCAGTCTGCAGGCAGTTTTATTTTGGAAGGAAAAGGGGCTTTGGTGTTATGTTCCTGTAGGGGCTCTGGGACAAGTGGAGGGTCTAGGATTTCTTCCAGTGTCACTTTGTCCTTGTGGAGTTTCTATCCCTAGCTCTTTTTTCCCCCCTCTTCCTTATTTTTTTGTACGTCTCAGTCGCGCCCACCAACAGGAATGGCAATTACTTCTGTGGACTGCATGGAAGATGAGTTTGCGCTGTGTTAGTGTCCTGGGTTTCCACCGTGTAGTTTACGATTAGGCCACTAGGGGGAGAGGTAGAGCTGACACAAGAGATATGAAACAAAGTGGAGGGTGAAAAAGGGAAATGTGAGCACCTGAAAGAGAGGGGGAGACAGCTCAACTGTCTGAGAGGGAGACCGAGAGGAAGACCTGATATAGCAGATAAGGAGTGAAGAAGAGAAATATGAGAATTGTAGTGGAGAATGCAGAAAGACAAAGAGAGTAGCAACAAGAGACAGAGTGTGAAAATTGTTTGTCTGTCTGTGGTTTTTTTGTGTATGCGGGTGAGAGAGAGAGAGTAACCTGTGTTCCCTCCCAGTCGTCTTTGGCATCTCGCTCAGCAGTGTATTTCCATTCGCGGGGCATGGAGAGAGCAGTGACCTAAGGGAGACCCTGTAATTATCCTCTGTGTCTGTGACAGGCCCGGATAATCAGTCTCACTGGGAATACTGGTAGAGATCTGTGGACGAGTGATTCTGAAAGGCCTAATCCTCAATGAAGCGCACTCAGAGCTCTCACACTGGTAACTGGAGTGCTCTCACAAGACGCCTTTTTGACACACTCACAGGTTACACTGTGTGTGTAATCCCTCTCTCATTCCTTTTCTCTCTCTGTGTTTATATTATTTCTCAGTCCTAATCCCTCACTTAACAGATGTTTGAATGCATTGTGTTTTAGTTTATCTGCAGCATAGGTTATGTAGCAATGTGTTTGAGCAACAGGGTAAAAAAGTTCATTTTTAGAGTCAGAATTCCCCAAATTAAAAGAAAATTCATTTTAATTTCCTGTTATTTTAAATTAAATTAGTTTTTATCAAAACTTTCCCAACTTTTATGTCCAGCTGTGGCATGCAGCCGTGTCCGAGACAGCATGTCATCCAAGTAGGGCTGCGACGAACGATCAGTTCCATTTCATTGTTGATTAATCTGTAGATTATTTTCTCGATTAATCGATTAGTTGTTTGGTCTATAAAATGTCAGAAAATGGTGAAAAATGTCGATCAGTGTTTCCCAAAGCCCAAGATGACGTCCTCAAATCTCTTGTTTTGTCCAGAACTCAAAGATATTCAGTTTACTGTCATAGAGGAGTAAAGAAACCAGAAAATATTCACATTAAAGAAGATAAATTAAGAGAGTTTTTACTTTTTTTTTTTTCTTAAGAAAGTACTCAAACCGATTCATTGATTATCAAAATAGTCTGTGATTAATTTAATAGCACAACTAATGAATTAATTGTTGCAGCTCTCCATCCAGGCCCATTAGCTTTCAGGTTTTTGGAGAATAAAAGTTGAACTGATGTTTCAGAGAACCCAAATTATCGGTCATGACGTTTCCCCGTCCTAACAATATAACGCTACATCTGTATGTTTTCATGAGTTGCTTCATAGGAGAATGTGTGATGTGTTAGGCCTACAAAATAGTGCAGTTTGATAGCAGATATCATGAGCAAATAATAAGCTATAAGTCACATCTCAGACAGTGTTGGGGCTTCAGGTATGGAAGCAAAAAAAAAAAGTAAAGGTTAACATGCACACTTATGCTTTGAAGTATCAGGATGTGCACACACAAACACAATGGTTCAACATCTCATAAATGTTTTAACAGAGGCTTCACAAAGAAGTCAGTGATTTGGAACAATAAGCCACAAATACACACACACACACATAACACATGAAAACACTTTTCAGTATCAATTAAAGTGCCAAAAAGTATATATGCATGCACACATTTGCCGACATTTATACGTATATATATATGTCTCCCATATTCCACTCTGGCTGTGCAACAGGAGATGAAGTCCATCCGTTTCGAGCGCCAAAGTGTTCTGGGTCAAATTCATAGAGAAATAACGACGCGGACGTATACACCCGTTGACATTTCTGATGTCTGGGATACTTGTGCGAGACGAGGGGAGCGGCATTCCCACAGGGGGGGCTGGGAATCAATTACCGCTCTCCCGAGGCAGTGGATTGGCTGCCGGGGAATGACAACATGCCAGACAGCCACACGGTCAGGCTGTCATCATTTGATTTACACATAATCAACTCCTAATTGTATCACATTGGGGCTGCAGGTACATGTAATTTAGAATAGAGTGCGAATTCACAGGGGTTTTGGCAGGCAGAGCTATTGTGTCCCCGTGGTAATGAATGAGAGGCGAGTGCTTTAATGTGCTTGGCCCCTGGTAGTCCTGTGCTGCTCACCGCGCACAGTCATGCAGGCTGGGGGAACCAGACTTTTGTGCTTTGACAGTTTGATGGACAGCCGACATGACTGGCTCCGGAGTTGCCAGTCAATCCGTAACTAAAAGGAGCCCCGATGCAAGCTTCTTCCGATCAAGAAAAACTTCAAAGGATTTTTTTCCCTCCTCTTTCTGTATATTTTTGTTGTCTTCTCTCTCTCTCTCACAGTGATCAGCTCCACGTTATCCTCTGGACACTGTGGAGTTTTGCAACAATTCTTTGCAAAGTTTACTGCGAGAGAAATGGCCAAGTTTGCTGCCGGGTTATCGGGCGGCTTAAATTATTCATTTAATTGTGCTCTTACGTCAGGTGAGATGCAATAAATCATCTCAGCCTTACGAGGTATAACAGACGGTATAATCCGTCCTCTTTCGTTAGCATTGTCTAAACTTAACTCCGCACTACATCCATGACATCAGAGAGGAGGCGGCAGACTCCCTCGAGCCTCGAAATGCAGACAGACTGAAAAAATAATCACATGACTGCTCTATTAATCTGCTGTATTATGGCCCTTGATCGATATATATTTTGCTCTCGTTCAACAATAACCATTTATCAAGTCAACCTCGCTCTGCAGAGGATAACCTTTTAAGACGTCAAGAAGGAAAAAGGGATTCTGTTTAATATGCAGCTTTAAAACAGTTGTGTATATATAGTAGCAGTATATTACGATGTAGGTCATTTCATATCTCGATAACGATATATATCACAATATAACGCGTTTTCTGGTAATTCAATATATAAATAGTTTATATCAAATAACCACATGGTAAAGCCTATTTTTGTATACACCTGTGTGATTTAAATACTAGACAAATGAAAAATACGGAGCATTTTTCTAATTTTAAGAACTTGAGTGCAAAATGAACATAAGTTTCAAGGGAAATTATAGAGAAAAAATAAATAATGATAGTCCCAGCCTATAACTCGATAGAAAAGATATAGAAAAATATATACGGTAGACATTTTTATATCGTTTTAACGATATATATCATCATATTGCCCAGCCCTAATATATATGCACAAGTATCCCAGACATCAGTGAAATACACTTTAAGTCATTACCTGTACAGTACTTCTAAATGACCGTTCTCCTTATTAAGTGTTAAACAAGTTGGATGCAATGGAAATTTGATGCTGTTATGGCACATTTTGTTTCCAACGTAACAAAGCTGAAGGTGAATATTTTTGTTGAACCATCCACCAGATAACATTACATTTTCACTTCTAACTGAAATTTACCAACAACAAAAAAGAGAGAAAATAGATCCCAGAATTATAAATGCTGAGTGGGGCTGGGCGATATGGCCAAAATCCTCACGATATAGGTAATTTCATATCTCGATAACGATATATATCACAATATAACATGCTTTCTGGTAATTCAATAATAAATAAAGTAGTAAAAATAGTTTGGTATACTCCTGTGTGAATTAAATACTTAACAAATGAAAAGTACTGAGTATTTTCTCATTTTAAGGAACTTGAGTGCAAACAGTTTAAAAAGAAATTATAGAGAAAATAGAATTAAATATAGCATATAACTCGATAGAAATGATATAGAAAAATATATACGATAGACATTTTTATATTGTTTTGACGATATTCTGTATATCGTCATGTTGCCCAGCCCTAGCTGTGACAAACATGTCAGGAGCAAAACACCTGGCCAGACCCATTCTTGACTTTTGACAAAGTCTGTTTAAATTCATGACGGTGTGTCCATTAAGTGAATAATCTGTTCACCTGTCAGGTGCAGCTGCAATGACATTAGACAAGGACAAAGACAAAATAAAACCCTGAGGCTTGTCTGCTGAGAGTGAAGAGTAACCTCAGCTTTTATACACGTTTTGCTTCAATCCTGTTTGAGATATCTAATTAACTTATCAGTCCTTTTAGTGGTAATATGAAATAAAGGTATATTATTGACAGAATGAGATGTAAGCAAACCTTCCAAAAACATGTTTTCAGGACATCAGAAACATTAGTTAGATCTAAAGGTAGTGGGGGTTATTGTTGTCTTACATTACGTGTGTGTTTTCTGTAACACTTTCTCCTTTTTCCATCTGCCATTATACATTTGATATTTTTTTTATTGCACTGCATTGTTTTACAACCTTTTTCTCATGGCTAGAAATGTGGATGTGGCTCAGTCTCACTCACATATCTCGCCCATATTTGTCTTAAAATATTACCAGCAGCAAGAGCTTGGGTAATTCACCGAGCTCTAAATTGCCAATCATTTCATAGGAAAATAAAATCCATAAAATAAGTCTCACGTTCTAACAGACTTCCGAGCATTTAGGCTATGGCTTACAGTATATAAATTCAATAGACTCTCTTCAGTCTTTTACAGCCCCCTGTAGGGACTCACAAAGTCCTTTTCTCACAAATGTGGCAGCACTTCACACATTTGCAGACCGAGCAGACTCTTTTTTTTTCTTTTTTTTGGAAATAGCATACAATAGTTATGCAGTATACCATTTTTGACAATTCAATTATTTTTTTCTTCGTCATAAAAACATAGCTGCTCTTTAACAAAGAGGATTTAAAGTTTTCTTGATAGTACAGGCATTATGAAGATTAAAGACTTAATGTTTGTATTCACCTTTATTCCTTTACCAGGGACAGTTTCTACAAAGAATTAACTAAACAAAAGTTTAGTTAACCTTAATTGACTTTCTTTTTTGAATGATGGTAATTTGGTATCAGTACACTTTGGGCATGTCAAACATATTCTAATCTGAACATAAAATGCATCCTGCTAAACGTTTAAACAGTTCTTGTGCAGCCTAGAGCCTTCATCAAATCACTTTGTAACTCACAACGAAGCCACAGTGGAGAGCAGGACCTACTGTAGGCAGGCACCTTGTCTTAAAGGATTTATGACAGTGGATGATAATACATAAAGGTTTTTTTAAAAGTATAAAATTCAAACACATTTAAGCCCCTTCCACCGCAACCTTAGCTGCACAGCTTAATTGGAACAAAGGCCCATATTAAACAGTTATTTAATTTAATTTTATTATTATTATTAGAAATAAAAGCCATTAATTCCCCTTGTTTTGTCTGGCCTACATACAATAAGTAAAATATATTTATTTGCTATCAGTAACCACAAACGACAATCCACACACCTTTTCAGTTCAAGTTTGGCCTTCAATTAAAAGTATTCAGTTGAGTTAAGTTTAAGCAATTTGTGTTTTGTATTTTTCTTAAAGGTGCTAAATGCGAGATTGGGTGCATTTCTATTGCCGTCGCACAGCTCTCAACAATGCGATGACGAGCTGGGCAGCGCATAGCTAACGGTGCTAACAGTGAAAACAAAGGCAACAGTGCTGACAGAGATAACAGTGTTAACCTGGGATGGGGGGGGGGCCGGAGGGTGGGTGCTACGCTTCCGCAACGGCAGCGTCAGTTGGGACGACGTTATCAGCGGTACTTTCGTATGAGAGCTAGCCAGTGGGGCACGCTCACATGCACAAAACATGCACGCACGGCCGGCCCGGCTATGTAAACAAAGCACGGAGAAGCTCAGATTACAACACACACAGAGAGGGAGAGTGACTTCATTGTCTGCTCAGGTAGACATTACTCCTCTATATCTTTACATAGACGATAGTTGTTTGGTGCTGTATTAATGCTCTGGATATCATGTATAGCACCTTTAACATTTGACGTAACGCAGAGACGTGATTTAATAATTCAATGCCGATTCCTTTAATCCTGATGAAGCAAACAGTCAACAACTCAGACGCAGCAAGCACACGTACAAAACAGGAAGTCATGGCAGCCAGTGGCAGCCCCGAAGCCAAAGGCCACGGCAGCTACAGGTGCACCTCATTCTTTACCGCCTGACTGAGATGGATCTCAGCAATTTCTGGTGCTAGCGTTGCACTAAGTTGAATCTAAATAATTCAACACCCGGAACGATTTTCAAATTGCTTTTTATTTTGAACAGAATACAAAACAGACAATGAAAAAAAAGCCTTTTCTGTGAGTGCAGAGAGGTTTCCTTGTCAGAGAAAAGCATGGAAAAACATTGCGTGGTAAATGATTTCATACATCTCTTCTCATGTCTGTAATATACTACGCACTGTAGATTCAGACTTTCACAGAATGCAGTGCCATTTTTTCTTTAAACTGCGCCTTTATTGCAGCTGTTGTATTTTTTTTTTTTTTTTTTTCTATTTCAAAGCGGTGCGGCAGCTTCGACATTAGTCAGCATTTGTACGGTCCATAGCTGCAGCTTCTGAGGAACAAATTTACAAAGCAAGCTGTTTGACACACACTCACACTCACACACACACACACTCACACACAACTCCTCCACTTAACAACTCTCCCTCTCTCTGCTTCCTTTCTCCTGTGTTTTTGCAAAGTAAACAAACATCATTTCGAGTGATTCCTCCCAATCCATCCCTCTGCCTCTGCACTGTGCTTGAGCCTGCCTCGCTGTGCTTGTCAGAAGAGCTCCTTTAATCGCTCAGTGCCGGCATGTGATGTTCAAGGCCCGCTCCTCCTCCCAGCCATCTCCTCTCTTTATCTGTCAATCACCAGCGCTTGAAAAAATAAAGCCCCGATGCCTTTATTTCAAGAGGTGCCTGATCAATATCATCAATCCATCCACCTCCCCTGCTCGCACTCCCCACATGTTCTTTTTCTTCATCTCTCCCCCTCGTTCTCTTTCTTTACTTCTCTCTCTCCCTCTCTCTCTCTCTCTCTCTCCCTCTCTCTCTCTCTCTCTCTCTCTCTCTCTCTCTCTCTCTCTCTCTCTCTCTCTCTCTCTCTCTCTCTCTCGCTCTCTCTCTCGGTTGCTGCAGCTGTATCCATTTCCTCCTGGCAAAAAGGGACTTTATGAATAAATGATACTGAATTGCTGAAGGTTCAGATACTAAATAATGAATTTCACCACCAAAAACACAACAACTTCTCCAATCATAAAATAGCTCTCCCCTTCCATATTGATTGTGCTTGTGCAACCAGATGCAGAGAGCACAGTCTGCATCCGTGCAAGGTAGAAGACCATACAAGGGAAAATGTATAAAATGATAGGGAGCCACCTGGTTTTTTTTTTAGCTATAGATATCTGATAAGAGAGGCGAACAGCTGGGCGCCTATGGCGGCTACACTTTCTCTGAGCTCCTCTCTCCTCCTCGCCGAAGCACTAAGAGCGGAGTTGGTCTGAGGGAGGCGGAGGAGAGGAGAAAAAAAAATCAGAAAACTTTCCTTCACGGGACATTTAAAGTAAGTGCGGTCATCTATTCTGTGCTACGGCAACGGGTGATGCTGTGTTGCTGTATGTGTGCGTGTGTGTGTGTGTGTTCATGAGGGTTGGTATATGTGTGTGGTTATGTGTGTGTGTTGGAGCTGGCTTGAAGGAGAAAGAGTATTGGCTGGTGAGGCCATGATTTTTTTTTTTTTCTTCAGGTCATAGTTGGTTGAGGTGCAGCTGTAGTAGTGAGAGTCGCTCCGCGCTGCTGAAATTATATTTTGATTAGTCATCTCATTGTTTTCCTACAATAATAATAATACGACCAGAAAACAGCTCACAGGGGCAACAGCGTGTAAATGGGAATGTGTCTCGGGGGGTGACGGGGTTATTGTACCGGCGGTTTTCAAATATTGTTTCCTATTCTTACCTTTGCATGCGCTCTAATGCCTCCTAATATAAACATACATATATTACATGCTGGGGGAGAGCAGTTCAGCTATAAAGATGAGTGTGTGTGTGTGTGTATATATTTGTGTGTGTGCATATATGTGCAAACGCGTGAAATTCTGCTGGAAGTGATCGGAAAAGATAATCTGTGAATTTTAATATTAATCTATATTTTTCCAATCATTCTCTCTACTGAATTTATAGGCAGAAACAAGATTTAATAATAATAATAATAATTTATTTTCAGAGCGCTTTTCATAGCACTCAAAGACAGTTTACACAAGTTAAAAAAATGATTATTAGTAGTATTTATAAAAAAGTTATACATTTTATGAACAATTAAAGTAAATATATATCGGTTGAATCATGATCATGGAAAAATATAATATATTTATGCTATAAAATTACTAAAATCCTGTGATTTTTCTTTGGGTGATTAACATAAATATCAAGTAAATTACAGTATACAAAAAAGAACAAAATCTAAATAACAAATGCAAAGCGTCTTTCTTACTTTCTATTTATTTTTAATATTTCTATACATGAATTTTTTTTTGGTTATTTTTTGTAATATTATAACATATTGATGTATTCCCTTTATCGCATGTATTATTCAGTTAAATGTATACACTGGTATGTTATACTGTATGGAGGCACATAGTAATGCAGCAAGTCATTGTGGCGAGGGATAAATAATTGATATCTCAATGAATATGCAGATGAGAAAGAGAGAGAGCGAACGAGCAAGAGTCGGAGAGGTGGGAGCGTGGCGTGTTGCCGGTGCACGGAGCTAAACAAAAGGCCCGTGTGATTTCCATCATCCAATTAAGAAATATTACAGCCGCCATGTTGGGACTGCGACCGTTTAGAGTTGTTTGGGGTCCTGCATTCATGTAGCTTTGTGTCGTGCTTTTGGGGAAGCCTTTGAAGTAATTGTGTTGTGTATTTCCCCAGATGGGGTTTTTATTTTCTACATGGTGAGATACAGTTTAACTCAACAGACAATAAATCAGGGAAGGATGGGAATTTATTTTAATGAAGTTGGGTCTATTAGTATGTAACAGATGGATATGGTATTCACAAATGCACAATTCATTTAAACCGCATGTGTAGTCATAAAGGATATATAACTATAGTGTGAAGTTTGATTTTTCGCATCCTCTCTGTCTCACTGTTTTACAAACACACACACACATGATATCATGGTTGCTTTCCCTGGCTTGCATTAGCCGTATTTCCTACAAACTCAGGGAGACGAGGGCTTGTGCAGCAGGAGCACAGCAACCTTTCAGCGCTCGACTCTGAGAGAAAAATTAAAATTTGATGTTAATCAAGCCGACCGAGAGCTGGAGATGACAGGTGCTTTCTACTCTACTTACCCCAGTCTCTTTCCATTTGGCATCACCGCTGAGCTCCGGCTCAAAGTTGCCCTTTTTAGCCCCATCAAATGGAACTTGCCAATCAGTCACTTCACGTTTTAGCAGCATTTATGGTTTTTGACCAAAGTGCACGACTGTGACTGATTCTGGCCCCCCGTGAATAATTAACGTGATTAATGAGAAAAGCTGCGAGAAGAAAATGCAAGATGTGAATTTTTGTGAGCTACTGACATGGAACATGTTAAATTTGTTTCAGTCGGTTGTACGTAGTGTATGGATAATTTAAACTGTGTGTGGCCACTAAATAACCATTTCCTGTTTGTTATTTTTGTAGATGTGAGATTAATATGCGTAAATATTAAAGCAGCCGTATGACAGCCATATGAAAGATGTGTCAAACCTATTTAGGGCTGTCAGGCGATTAAAATATTTAATCGCGATTAATCGCACATTTTTTATCTGTTCAAAATGTACCTTAAAGGGAGATTTGTCAAGTATTCAATACTCTTATCAACATGGGAGTGGGAAATTTGCTTGCTTTATGCAAATGTATGTATATATTTATTATTAGAAATCAATTAACAACACAAAACAATGACAAATATTGTACAGAAACCCTCACAGGTACTGCATTTAGCATAAAAAAAATATGCTAAAATCATAACATGGCAAACTCAAGTCCAACAAGCAACAACAGCTGTCAGTGTGTCAGTGTGCTGACTTGACTATGACTTGCCCAAAACTGCATGTGATCATCATAAAGTGGGCCTGTCTGTAAAGGGGAGACTCTTGGGTACCCATAGAACCCATTTTCATTCACATATCGTGAGGTCAGAGGTCAAACCCCTTTGAACATGGCCATGCCCGTTTTTCCTCGCCAAATTTTAGTGTAAGTCTGGAGCGTTATTTAACCTCCTTCGCGACGAGCTAGTATGACACGGTTGATACCAATGGATTCCTTACGTTTTCTAGTTTCATATGATACCAGTATCTTCACTCTAGCTTTAAAACCCGCTACAACCTAAAAGTCACAAGTTGAAATTAGTGGCGTTAAAACGAATTTGCGTTAACGCCTTATTATTAACTTTGACAGCCCTGCTATAAATCTATCTTTTCTAACTCTGTTCCTCTGATCCACTGGACCTTTTACCTTATCTTCAGATTATGGGGTCAACCCCCCCCCTTGTCCTCACACACACACACACACACACACACACGCACACACACACACACACACACAACCACACACACTCATATCACCCCCAGGGACCTGGCCCCCAGACAGGAGTCACAAGGTTGAGTTGGTCATTATGGAGGTCCTTGACTAAGGCTCAACACAAACGTACGATCCCTAACATCGGCCTCCTACATTCCCCAGTGAATGATACGTGTGTGTGTGTGTGTGTGTTGTGTGTATGCGTGTGTGTGCGCGTGCGTGTCATGGCCAACTACCTGCCCTGTCAAATCAAATGTGACCAGCATGTTGTTCTTACAGCTAACTACAATACAATATAACTTCAATAAAACGAGAAGCAATTTCCTACCAGCTCCATCATGCTGTAATCTACACTGTCTGAACTTCCCGGTGCGTTTGTCAGTGATTCATAATGACTGAATACTAGAGACCAGAAAAAGCTTTAAAAGATGGAGCTTCACTGCATTTTAGAGCCATTTTAAATCTTATTTCCCTGCTTCCTGGCCAAGATCTGAAAGAGAGAGAGAGAGAGAAAAAAAAAACAGATTTCTCCTCCACTCTGTCGAGCCCCTGAATTATTAGGGGCATCAATATCTTTAGCATATTGCCAAGGGCTTCCAGACAGTATCTGCTTTCATTATTAGTGTCAGCTCAATTATAGCTCACACCCAACTGTTTCTCAACATCTAATAGCATCAATCGACAGGGATGGTTGACGAGCCGGCGCTCGCACGCACAGCCGATACTTTAACCCGCGCGTGCATTCACACCCTCCCGTGCGTTCTGTTGCGTTCTGTCATCTCGCTAATGTACACGGCTGAGAGGAAGCACAGGGCTCATAATGGAGGCCATGTTCTTAGTGGCGATGAGCAGCTGATGCAGCCTGGCCCATTTTCATCAAATATTAATGGCATGGAAAAATACACCCGGACTGAGGCCTCGTCCACAGCCAAACTGGAGAGGCTGGGGGAAAGAGCAATGGGGAGAAAGTGCAGCGAGTGTGTTTAGAAGTACTGTCTGATGGCCATAATTAGGGCCGCGCCAATTAAAAATTCAAAAGCCCCAGTTTATTT
Organism: Sebastolobus alascanus; assembly: GCA_916701645.2. Taxonomy (NCBI): domain Eukaryota; kingdom Metazoa; phylum Chordata; class Actinopteri; order Perciformes; family Sebastidae; genus Sebastolobus; species Sebastolobus alascanus. The sequence continues at coordinate 410,818 of CAKAOJ020000231.1, forward strand.
GAGCGCATGAATCTTCCACTCGCTGCGGCATTTATTTCCCTTTTACAAAGTATTTTATTTTACAACGTCAATTGAACTGGGCTTTTCTCCTCTCTGCACTCCTTCCTCTTGTCTCGCGCTTTCGATTTCTTCGCTCGCTGCCTCTCAAATCAGAGAGCCGTTAAAAGAAGGAGAGAGAAAAAAAAAAAAAAAGGCAGCATTTTAAACATGCTCAGCGCATTCTTCAGGAAAACTCTTGTCAGGTTATGCAAAGGATTGGCAGCCATTAAAAAGGAAAAGGAGAGAAAATATCACATGATGAAGACACAAATAATGAAGTATAACTGGTGATAACTGCACTCAGAGGAGGAATGCATTTGATTTCTCAGACATGCTGCATTTTAATCCTGAAAATAATAAAAAAAAATAAAAAAAAAATTGATGAAAATGAACTCACAGAGCGACTGCTTTTCATGCAGGTTAGCGTTTGACCGGCCCTGATTCAAATTATTCACGATAACAGCCTTTTTTCTTTTCTTTCCTCTCTTCGTTCCTGCTCTGTTTAAGCATTAAACTGTCACTGACGGCGTTCAGAAACAACCTTTGGAACGCAACAAAGCAGATAAAATGGGAGATTTCTAGCCTGTGCTTTGTTTGATTATACAAACAATCGCTTCACCATTTGTGTCAGCATCACAAGGAAAACTGAGCGATGAAGAGCTGTGTGAAAAGAGCTAGGCTTTAGGGAAACATCGACTTCCTTCCTTTTCTTTTGCTTCGCTCTCCTATTTGCTCTCTATGCCCTCTTTTTTTTGCTCTCTATCACCCACTATCTTTCTCTATTATCTTTCACCCATTCTCCTCTCTTTCTTCCTTATATTCCGTTCCACCTCTCTTGTTCTCTCACACATACACATGACACACATTTGAGCAGTCTATTCCTCTTTTGAATAACACCTCTTTTATTAGTTCGGGTCTTTTCTCTCTTGCCCGCTTTAAACAGAGAGGGGAGATGGGATTCTAAAGAGCTGCCAGGGGCTCAGTTTGCACAGCGCTTTGATGTCATTGAGATGCTGTGAGAGCAAACACACACTCACACACACACACACACACACACACACTCAGTAGACACCTCTACATAACCAGACACCATGCACCCCCCTTCTCATGCACACACATATAAACATGCATACGGTACAGATGCGATGCGTTGTGGCTGCAGCACCACACATGGATGCTCACACTTTTCCTTCCTGCTCTCTGTTTCTGTCTCCTTGTTTTCCTCTTTCTGACCCATGACAACATTTCTTCCTTTATCTGTGCTTTTTCACGAAGAAGGTGTAGTATGTTCTCATGCAACGGTTCGTATGATATCTTACAAAAAAGTTATTCCTCTTTTTGCTCGTTACATGCAAACAGTCTTTTCAAAATAAACTTCTGTCTTCACAGGAAACAACCTCCATAGGTTTAGGCAAGAAAACTACTTAGTTAGGTTTAGGCAAGAAAACTACTTAGTTAGATTTAAGCAAGAAAACTACTTAGTTAGGTTTAGGCAAGAAAACTACTTAGTTAGATTTAAGCAAGAAAACTACTTAGTTAGGTTTAGGCAAGAAAACTACTCAGTTAGATTTAAGCAAGAAAACTACTTAGTTAGGTTTAGGCAAGAAAACTACTTAGTTAGATTTAAGCAAGAAAACTACTTAGTTAGGTTTAGGCAAGAAAACTACTTAGTTAGGTTTACGCCCAGGCCACAAAGGGAACGTCAGCAGCGCTTGATGGCTGCCTCGCTGAATTGCTGCGTGTCCCAAGCATGGGGCATCCACACCGGCAGCATCTCTGCTGCAGCGCTGCTGCTGGGCTGCTGCTGCCAGCCCTTTCTTTCTACATAGAGTTTGCCTTTCATAATGGCCATTTCATTTCATTATAAATGTCATTTATATTTATTTTAGACAGAAAAAGGTTAACAAGCGTGTGTTCATTTGTAAATAATAGTAATAATCTACAATTAAAACCCCGTAATTTAATCATTCATGAAGCCGTGCAAGTCACTGCATTTCCTACAACACTGTCATGCAAATATTTCAGATAAAAGCCTCCTGTTAACAAATGAAGGAATTCTGTCCACAGAAAAAAAAGCTTGAAGGCTTTTATTTTGAAATGAAAGCAGGAAGTGTTGATTCAAAAATAAATCTTTACTTTATTTTCATGTCCGTGACATATTCTACAGATACAGACATTGAAACTGTAGTAATGTTGCTGATATGATGTCAATATACTGTCAAACGATCATTTTCACTTTCTGTGGCTGCTCTAACCTGTTATCATGGACGCCGAAATAAAGCCGCCACATGCTGCTGACGTTCCTTGTGTGGCCCGGGCTTTAGGAAAAGATCAACTTAGTTAGTTTTAGGCAACAAAACTACTTCGTTAGATTTAGGAAAAGATCGTGGTTTGGCTTAAGTACGTCAGTTATATGACAAATATATCAACGTTGACTTCTGGTTTCGCACGGGACACGAATGCTTGTCTCCTGGGCGAAAGTCCGGTATTTTATGACCCACCCATCTACCCCGACCTCCTCCCTACGTGGCGTTCGCCGTTCTTTATATATCCTGGTTCACGATAACGTTAATTAAGCACAAATTGATTTCATGGGATATGCACAAATTACAGTGTATTACTTTTTCGTAGGTATAGTTATGACCAGTGTATGAGACCAGCCTGAGTATTTGAAGTATGGTAAGGTTCTTCAACAACGCCTGATAATGTAGTTGTCGTGATGAAACACTTGGTCACAATTTTGGATTGTCTGCGGTCGAGTAAATTGGCATAATTTAGCTCAGATACACACTGATTCTCATCCGTTATCCTGATGGGTTGAGGAGATTCTATTTATCTTTTCACGGAGAGGTCAAGAGCCCTGGGAAATGGAGGGAATAATCAGAAGTATAGGGCCATGTCTTCATTATGTCCAAATGAGGTTGGGAGAGATTGGACAAATACGACACGTGCGCATTCAGCACTTCATATTCATGACCCTATTAAAGTGGTCTGGAGTCATTTTCTGAGCAAATTTGATCAGATCTACCCAAGGCATTGAGGCTGATAAGTGTTATTTGAGCCGGGACAAAATGAAAGAGATTGCGGAGATTAACACGTATGGTAATGTGCTCAAAGTGACAGGCACACAGTGGTTTTCATGTAGAACGTGGTCTGTATGGATGTGCTTCTTTTGCTTCGTGTTACATGGCTCACAGTGTCTGCCACATCCCTCTCTAAGTACCAGTGTGAGAAGCAGATTATTGTGTGTCGTGTCGTGTATGTGTATGTGTATGTGTGTGTGCGTGTGTGGGTCGCAGAGCCTCCAACCAACCTTGACTAACAAGCATATGTTAATTATGGAGGAGATCACAGGCAGGTCATCCAGCACTCTGCCACTAAAAAAAGGGAGTAAGATGCATTACTGGAGGGCATATCCGGGGCTGGGGATGGGTATAACACCAGCCTACACCACCACCTCTCTCTCTCTCTCTCACTCTATACCCAACATCCCCCTCATCATCCTCCTTTTCATTTGTTGTTCCTTTAAAAACATCTTTCCCTGCCTCAAAGTTTTTTTATTTCATTAATGGTGTCCACTTTCCTCCTCTAATATGAAGCATGCAACAAACGAAAGCACAGGAAGGATCTTTATATTACAACCCTCAGATTGTTAATCTCTATATTAGGACATTTTATCACATTTTGCATTAAAGCATATTTCCAGTTTAATATAGTTTTCCATAGTTTTGGATCCAGCATTCTATTAATTGTCATTAAAACACACAACATGGCCACAAGTTTAGTGAGGCTAAAATCACGACCTGTCAGACAATCAATGAACAAACAGTTTAGTCAGATTATTAAAGCACTTTATTTGGAGATAAAAAATAAGCGCACCCAAAATGTTGCTAATAATCCGTGATTGCACTGGAATATTTTGTGTGCACAGTCTGTGATGGATGTTAGGGAGGTTTTTCAACGGACCGCTACAACCGGCAAAGCAGGGTCACGTGACCAACGGGGGTAGCCCAACTAGCTGACCACTATTGGCTGTGGACTATTTATCTAGTAGACCACACTGATTGTTGGTTTGACAATGAATTTTTTTTTTACGTAATGTAATGCGACGCCATATTAGGGCCCTCGTAGGTAAAAAAAAAAAAAGTGTATATCTTGTAACTTTATGACTCTTTAAATCTCAGAGAATCGGGTGGGTCATCCTTTAACCACAAGATTGGCGGCTCGACCCCCTGCTCTTCCTGTCCGCATGTCGAAGTGTCCTTGAGCGAGACACTGAACCCCAAGTTGCTCCCCGGGCGCCTTACGGCATCACACTGCTCCTAAATGCTTAGGATGGGTTAAATGCTCTGAACAGAGCTGAAACAAGAGTTGATTGATTACAAAGTAATTTATTTTGAAGGGATCCTTCATGTAGCATGACTATTCATCTGGTCATATGTTGGAGGGAGGTTGCTTCTTTCGCATCGTTTTTACATTAAAACATTTTTGCATTGTTCAAATCCTAGTTTGTCTAAACTGAACAGAGGTGAAAGAATAAAGAGATGCAACAGGCTGATTAACAAGCTTTACTGCGTTTTTTCCCTTTGGTGTAGAAAGTTTGACTAATTCTCCAGGGACAGTTGTGTGACAGTATGTTCTTTACTGTTTCTTCTTACACTACAAGTAGACAAGGTAACAAGGCTACCGAACTTCTTCAGCTGTCTCGTTCAGTCAAGTGCCCCTCGCCATGCATGTTATAGTTGGTCGTCAAGAGTCTCCCCTGGATGTTTTAGTAATCATTTTACCGTTTCACTTCCAAATAAGTTTGACCTGAGGTTTTCTTTGTAACCTGTATGAGCCTTTGACTGCTCATGTTGCTCCATTGGGCTTCTTTTTAGCTTGTTCACCCAACCCTGTCTCCTAAAAATTGCGTTCCCCATACAACTAAACTGCATTCTCAATTACATTTCGAGACAAACATATTTTCTCCCGGATTACAATCGCATTTTAAACTGTTTTAAACGTGTGGTTAACTTTGTAAATTGAAGAAAAACAAAACAAAAAAAAAGCAAAAAGTTAGGTTAATTAGGTTTAGTTAAAAAAAAAAAAAAAGCATCATGATTAGAATAAGTGAACGTTGACTTTTAGTTTCACACGGGACACAAACAGTCGTCTCCTGGGTGAAAGTCCTGGGTTTGTTTGACCCATCCACCACACCGACCTCCTCCCTACGCAGACTTCCTTGGACTATCATTACAAACATATTAGTGATTTTTGAACGTAATCTGCGACAAAATACATTCACAATTAATGCAGTTTTGTTGCATGAGGAACGTACTTTTTATGGAGACGGGGCTGGTTCACCATATACCCGGTGAGTACAATGTTATTATAACATAGGATTGATGGCCAAAACTACGAAAATACGACCCACGTTGTAATAAACCAGAGTTATCCTTTTACACGCCTCCAGCAAGCAGTAATCCTGAGTCACGCCAACGCCAAGATTCTCCCCTTTTGGTTTTAAACCCCACCCACCTCTCCCTACCCCCCCCTATGGCTTCTTCCTGACTCCCCTGCTGCTCCTTCCCCTCTCTCTCTCTCACACACACACACACACACACACACACACACCCCTCTACCCTCTACCCCCTACCTCCTACCCCCGCCCCCAGGCCTTGCCCCAGAGCACATTGATTCTGCTGTATACCTAATTACTGCTCATAATCTATTCATTTCACCACCGCCAAAGAGGGCAGCAGCTGTCACACAACACACCACCAGGGGACGGGAGGAGGGACACTGGGGCTGGAAACCGTGATGAGGATTAAAACTTGAAGGAAAGACTGACAGCTTGATGGCAGCAGTGATAACAATCACTCCTCGGAGGGCTTCATGCTCAACATGTTTTGCTCAAATTCTAAAAAAAAAAATATATATAAAAAAAAGTTATAAGTTTTGATGTGTGATGGAGATGTTTTTTTTTTTTTTGTTGCTCTTCGAGTCTTCACTGCTCTCTCCGGCTGCCACTGAGCAGAATTATGCTGGTGTAAGTAAAGTGTGTTGTTTTGGCAGGTAGAGGCAAAAGGGCAAACACACTCAGACTTTTCTCTTGTTGAATGTGTTCATCGCAGTGAGAGTGTTGGAATGAATAACTCAGTGGATCAGAGTCAGACCCTTCGGTGTGCTCTCGCTGCCATTTAACCTTTGAGTTTCAGGTTCAGCCCCTGAGCGAGTGCTACAGTCATTTGTACAGTTTTATACTTTGTGCATGTACATTATATATAAAGAAAAGAGAATGTACATTGCAAAATATTCGGAACACCGAGGGAGATCATGACGTACTATGCTGAGGTGAAAATCCGGTACACCTTTCGATCTATCTATCACCGTATTGATGATTCATATTCATGGCTGGATAACAAACAGCTGTTTCAGACATGCTGTATTGGTCCCTTTAATATAACAGTTGACATTATTTCAACATCATAGACCGAAGCGAGGTGAAAACAATTCATCCATATAGTTCCTTGTTTTTGATGTGTTACTGTAAATAAAAGACATTTCAGTATTTTTTATGGATAACAGACTTAATGTAAATATAAGGACACATTATGTTTACATATATTTATTTATTTATTCATTGAACAGATGATGTTGTCCAGGTTTGTCATACAGGTAGAAAAACTGTACATTTCAGCAGCCCTTATCTGGGGGTTGATGAGAGGCATTCTGGGAAATGGAGGAAATCGATAAGAGAAATCTAGTTGGAATAATGGGCATTACAAATAAATATAAACATTTCATCACAAAATTGAACATTGAACATCACAGATTTAAGTCTGAGTCAGAAAGAAATTGATGAAGGGAGAACAAGAAGTTGCCTAAAGTTTTTCATTCCATGCTGTCTCCATCTGTTCAGCAGAGGACCTGAGTTTTAGTTTGCTGTCCAATAATGCTCAGTCAATATGAAAACATAGATGACTGCCCCCCTAATGCAATCAAAATGTCTCTCCCTTTCTCTCTCTCTCTCTCTTCTTAAGCCTCGGTTATGCTTTCAGCATGGGCAGTTACGAACGTGAGTTGACGCAGAATCGTGACGAGGACATGTTTGGATCTTCTCTGTGCGGGTTTCTCTTCGCGGCAAACCAATATTCTCCCAAACTGTAGTGGGCAGTGTATCGAAAACTGATGTCTACAGCATGGTTTCTGTTAGGGCAACTAACGATCATTGTCATTGACGATTAATCTGTCCATTTTTTTTCTTGATTAATCGATTAGTTCTTTGGTCTATAAAATGTCAGAAAAGCCCAAAATGACGTCCTCAAATGTTTTCTTTTGTCCAATACTCAAAGGTATTTAGTTTACTGTCATAGAGGAGTAAAGAAACCAGAAAATATTCACATTTAAGAAGCTGGAATCAGAGAATTTTTACTTTTTTTCTTAAAAAATTACTCAAACTGATTTATCGATTATCAAGAGTTGGCGATTAATTTAATAGTTGAAAACTAATCGGTTAATGCAGCTCTGTTTTCCGCACATCTGCGTCTGCATAGTTAGAAAATGTAGGATGTGCACGGACAGGCAAAAATCGCACCTGCGAAGGTGCGTGTCTGATGGTGTGACGTCACATTGGCCGTGCAGACGCTCAAGCATAAATCAAGCTTTACACCCTCTCTCCACCAAGTGTTTTGCTTTTCATATCAAACATTTAGATGTAAAATAATCTCCCCTCAGGAGGAACCTTAGTGGATCCACTTATTTTGAATGAATTTTGGCTGCTCGCAGTTAACTTCTAAAGACTGCGAGTCAGGCGCTATCGCGTCTCGACAGGTGTGCAGTATACCTGACAGCTCGCGCAAACTGTTTGGTCTGAACCCTTTTCCCTGTACCTAAGAAGCGTACATCACACATGTCACAGTGTAAGACCTGTAATACCGAGCGTGGCGCCGCAGAAGTCAACATGGCGAACACACCCGCGGAAACGCACCTCTCGGCCCGCCCAGGGGTAATCAGCATCTGTTTGTTTAATCTGCTTAATCTGCTGGTGAGCTCCGCTGGGCGTGCCTAATTAGCAAAATTAATTTGTTAAGACATTAGCGTCGTTAGAGATGGCCAAATGAAGCCGCACTGTTTTATGCAAATGGGGCTGTGGATTTGGCTGGCTGATGTTACCTCAATTAGACCCTTCTTTGATATCTGCCTCCTTTCCTCTCATTCTGTGTCCCTTCTCTTTCCTCCCCTTTCATCTTTCCTTTCTCCTCATTATCACTGTCAGATTGCGCTAATCATGAAATACTGCTATTGTATGACAGCAAAGATGGGGCGCGGAGGGGATGGGAGGGGGGGCACGGCTCTGAAACTGCTAATCATAACAAAAAAAAAAAAAAATCTAGGTTTTCAATTAAAGGCGTACACTGCGGAGCTTCCACCACCACTACCACAGTTATCATCACCACTGCTGGCACCGTGTGTGGTGTGTGTTTGTGTGTCGGAGCAGGAGCATTTCTTCCAGTGTGTTGGTGGGGTAATTAGTCTCCCGTACGTCGCACCCCTCGCAAGCCTGTTTAAGGGTTAATGAGGCCCCAGCAGCTTCCCAGCATGGGTCGGGGGGGGTTATGTATGTGGGCTGGGGTCGGTACAGGCCTAGCTTCAATAAGAAACCACCCATAGGACTAGCCTTTGAAGTGTCAGAGGGTCCCCCCTTGTTCCGGGTGGCTCCTGTTTCATTTGTCTGAGTGGCAGCATAAAATATAGATGAGCTGCCAGACGACACAATCTATGCACCCCTCGACCAAAAAAAAAACCCTCCCCACACATTACTCCACCCTCACCCCTGACATTATTCATAGATTAACCAACGCCTCCCCGTCACCCGATAATGACCTCCCTTTCTCCTCCTAATCTAGCTTTGGAGGGTGACAGTAAAATTAGACACACTAAGCTTTATTTGTGTTTTGGCCTCACAGTAACAATAAATGAACCTATTACCACCAGAGGACCCGTTAATTCAAAATATGCTATGAGATAATGTAGACGCAGACAAAGTTTATAGTGTGTATTTGCTAGTTTTGCCCCGAGGTGGGGTTTTTGTAATGAGTGGTAATGCAATAGAGGTGCGAGTGATACTGCAGCCTTGGGGATTTGTAGTTGTGGACTCCATTGTGGCTCCACTGTATTTCATCTTTCCTGGTCCCAGTGGGATGTCCAGTGGTCCATTTGAACACCATCTCTCTAGTGGAGAGTGAGTCTCCGTCAGCTGCGTCCACAGGAGATAAGGGCCGTATTGCTCTGTGGTAAATTTATAACTGTGACAGCTAACAAAAGAATAGGTAAATTGATTAGCAAGTATGTTGTTAGTATTGTCTGGATTCAAGACATAATGAATTCTCTTTTTGTATTGTGCAGGAGAACTCACTCACAACCTGTTTTATCATCAGACAGAAAAACATCTGTAGTGACTTATTTAGTGAGCTTTTATACCCACATTTTCTATATCATACAGGTGCTGATGACATCAGAGGCTCATAGCACACTGATTTTCACCATTTTTTTTGTGACATTTTACAGACTTATTTAACCGAGAAAATAATCGACAGATTAATCATTAATCAATTTACACACAACCCAATAAAATTACAGCGAAACATCAAAAAATGCACAAAATATTGACATTAAATAGAACAATTGACAGTAAAACATATCAATTATGATACAACTCAATTAATTCGCACATCGATAGTGGAGAGAAAGTTAAGTAATACAGATTCTGCTCATTTATTTTACAGGCTTGTCTTCAAATAACATCTTCCAGTGCTTTTTAAAACCATTTGATTCTTGAAATATGATGTACAGTAGACTATTCCACAGATATATGGCTCTATATGTAACAGTTCTCTCCATTGTAATGCTCTTAGTCCATTTCACATGTTTAACAGTTAACTAACAGTTAAAGAAACTGTGTTTCTAAGTGTCTGAATATTACACTTCACTTCCTGACAACCTGATAAAAGTGAAAATCATGAATCCTTCAGTTAAAAAATGTAGTCAACAAGCAGTAGTGGAATGTAACTTAGTACATTCACTCCAGTACTGTACTTAAGTACAGTTTTGAGGTACTTGTACTTTACTTTTTCTGCTACTTAATAGTTCTACTCCACTACATTTCAGAGGGAAATTGTACTTTTTACTGCACTACATTTATTTGATAACTTTAGCTACTAGTTATTTTTCCATAAAAACATATGATATGCTTTTACAATATGATTCAGTACTGTACTACTAATCCACCCAGTAGTATATAAAGTAAATAAATCCAAAATCCCAAACCAAAATTGACGAATAACTGCAACATTAAATGTTTTTGTTAGTCATAAAAACAGAATGATATAACATTTTATAATAATACAACACTTTGAACGGAGCCGTTCTGCATAACGAGTACTTTTACTTTTGATACTTTCGGTGCATTTTGCTGATTGAGTGTGGTATTTGTACTCTTACTTCAGTAAAAGATCTGAGTACTTCTTCCACCACTGTCAACAAGTACACATAGTTCAAAATAGTGCAATTCAGTATGTAACATATATATAACGACAAAACCTCCAGTTTATCATATAAATCTTACAAATTTAATTTCACCTGTTCATATCATATTTCATGTCTTAAAAAAATCTCAAAGTGAATTGTGCAGCAGCATCCAGTCGGAGTCCCTTGATGTTAATTTTTTTGCTTGTCTTTATTTCCGAAGGCGGCATCAATCAAGAGAAAGTTAGAGAAGAGCATTAATATGTCCTCATGATGACAAAATGCATTAGAGTCGGGAGGCACCACGTTTCATTACAGACTACAGGGACCTCTAATTTCATTCCAGTCCACTTTGTGGAAACGGCAAAATGTTATTACGTTCAGCGGGTGTATGCAACATTACATAGCCACTATTTATTTTCACTTTATTTGCTTAAGTAACACAGGGGCATCTGCAGGTAATTGGTTTAAGCCTGAGAGAGTCTCTGTACATAAAAAAATCATCTTTTTCTCCTCTGATCTCCCGGGAACCTCGACACTGGCCAACTTTAAATGGTTTCTCTGCAACAACTTTCTCCAGTCACTTTGTAAAACTTTCTCATCCCAATTATTTTTTTTTTTTTGTTGGAGCAGGCTCTTAGAGAAGCAGGGAGATTGCTTTGACCTCTGTCTTACTTCACACGTTTGCTTCAAAAGTGGAAACAGATAACTGAGCGGCCTTGCCTGTCGACGAGGTCTGTTCTAATTACTGGATGCATTCTTTATGTGAAACAGGGAAATGTTACTATACAAGATTAAAGACAGCATATAGATATTAGAAATTTAAATAGTCGTCCTGGAGAAACAGCGTTTGCTTTGCTCTATATAATGTATGACGGCTTTTTAAAGGCGTCAGGTACAAGTTATGATGATATGATAGGGTGAAATTGAATAATAATAATTGGAAAATTCAGTCTTTTGAGTGGTGTCTTTTCAGCGGACTGAAGAATAGAAATGAGTCTTGATAAGGCTGGGTTATCTCTCTTTGACAAATGCTCGGGAAATAGAGATAGACTGTGGCTGCGCGGGAGCCAATTGAGCAGCAATTACAAACAAGATAACAATTTTGCTTCCTTGCTTGAACTTTGAGGAGGGTATAAGAGCCGACAGGAGGGCCGAGGATGAGAGCGATAAGGAGGGCGGAGGAGGGGAGGGGGCATTTTTAATCTCGAAATTATTATATCTGGACTAGTGACTCTTCAAGGTTTATCAGATTGCTTTTCCTAATCATTGCACCCTGAGTATGTTTGATCTCCATGATGAACAGATGATTAGTTTTTCATGAAACCGTTCAAGCAAAACGCTCCAACACGAGCTGTGGCGAGACGCTGTTGATTTAGCTGTTGGAGAGGCGGCAGGCCCCCTCCGTCTACCGCACGCCAGCCTGAGCGGGAACCCACATGGGAGCAGGGAGGGGTCAGGCAGGGTCAAGTCTATGGGTAATGATATATCACCTGCCATATATTTAAGGTTTTGCTAATTCTCCTCTCAATTATGACCATTCCTTTGACCTGTTGGCCTCGGAAGCAATGAGGCGACACAATCAATTTGAGCAGGGGTAGACATTTTTGGCAGCGAAATGACACCGTCCGGATGCTGCAAATCACAGGCGGGCGGCCCAGATGATCCCCCAGGTGTTGACTCGCATACGAGATAATGTCATTGTCTGACAGATGAAGGGCATGATATGAAAACTCACCGAAAGTGACATAAACATGGCAAAAAAAACATATATATATATATATATATATATATATGTATATATTATTAAAATGAAACATTTGGCTGTTTTTTTATTTAAATCCCCGAGAAAATGTAAATCTTTTTGTTGACACTGTTATAGTGAGGGACAAGAAAAACAGGAACACCTGCCCTCCAACTGCCCTGCAATAAATAACGGCTTACTTCAAATGTTTCGTATTCGACGAGACTTCCACTTTAATTTGTTTGTGTGTTGGCTCAAGATGAAACAATTACTTATTTGTTGTTGTATGTTTATTTTTATGGGCACAATAGCATAAACCAGTGGTTCTCAATCTTTTTTCATTAATGTTTCCCCTTTGAAATATTTTTACCCCCTAACCAGCGCAAAACATTTTTGTTAGATTTTTTTTTTTAAATAATAATAATAATAATAATACAATATTTAATATAAAATGTGGTCTATCAAACTTACATTTACATTTTTATTGAACTTATTACAGCATAATTATTTTAGGAATCATGCATGACTGATATTTCTTTAAATTGACATTTAGAAAAAAAATCACGTACCCCCTGCAGTACTCCAAAGTACCCTTAGGGGTACTAGTACCCAATGTTACATCTAACTATAATGCGAGGAATCTCTGTCTGTCTGAACGTCCTTCGCATATCTCGCAAACCGTTCTTCCGATCGACTTCACACTTGGCAGGTGTAGCTCAAGGAGTGCATCGTCGAATGTGGTCTAATTTGGCCAGATGGTGGCGCTATAACAAGGAACTTTACGTTCTGGCCTGTAACTTTTTAACCATAAGTCTCAGAAACAACTATTTTTTCCCGGATTTTGTGGGTCCAGACGAATCTATCCATATTAGCCATTCCCATTTGCATCTTGATTTATTTTCCGCCATATTGAATTGTGTCCAAATCAGATTTTTTGTGACTCCTCCTACACATTTTGAGCAATTGTCACAAAAGTTGGTACACAACATCTCTGGAGGAAGCCGGAAATAGTTACTTTTTTGGATTTTTGATGTTCCGTATAGTTTTGCTATAGCTGACCCTCACAGTTAGCTCAAATTCTGTGGGCAGGGATTATATTTCAACAAATGTCATATCTCCTGAGCGCTTTTATCTATTGCGCCCACATTTGGTGGACATGTGTAGATATGATATTTGAGTGACCATGACGAATTTGGTGCTATTTGGCCAATAAGTGGCGCTGTAGCAGCTTCATCTAACTATAAAGGAAGGAATCCATGTCTGTGTATGTATGACTGCCTTTCGCATATCTCGAGAACTGTTCATCCAATCACCTTCACACTTGGTGTGGCACAATACTACGGTTACCAAGCGAGAACTTCTTCTTCTGGGGGCCAAGAAATCGGCCCGTTCCGTGCGGGTACGGGCTCCGAACGGGCACTGCACTAGTACTGTACAACAGCATTTAAAGCCATCCCTAGATGGGCCTTTAAAATACACAAAACTCAAGGATAACATTTAGTAAGTTGTTAAACTAATCGCTTAGTGATAAGCTTAAACTTTTATGATAATCGATTAATTGTTAAAAAAAAATGTAAAGCCTTCTCTAGTTCTGGATTTGCTGCTTTTATGTGATCGCAAATTGATGATTTGGGGACCGGGATGACTGTTGGTTTGACAAAACAAGCTATTGGAAGACATCAACTCGGGCTTTAGGAAATTGTAACAGGCATTGAAATGTACAGGTTTTTCTATTTTTCTGGTCACTCAGTGTCTCTCTCTCCTTGGGGAGTAAGGCACAGTTGATAACTTCTCTCACATTGAATTTGCGGTGACAATAACACGATGTCATGATAGTGAATTATATCACCGCATATTAAATCATTCTTAATGTTAAGGAGAAATAACACACCAAAGATTTCCTGGAGCATGGGAGATTTCCATCAGACAGTTCAGCACAAGCAGTTTTTTTAGATCTGTTGTGCAATACTTGAACGATACATAAAGCACAAGAAGTCTCCTCAGATAAACCCCTGTAACCTCTGTACGCAAAGCTCCGGCACTCAACATCTCCTATCTATAATAGGATGACAGCTCTTGTGAGCAGAGCGAGGGGGATGAAAAGAAGGTGAAATGGATTATTTAACCAACAGAGAGCGAGGAACTGCAGGGGGGTTCAGTTCTCCATCAGTAACTTTGTTCTGCTTGGATAAAGTAGAGAGGAGACAGGAAGTCGTGTGCTCACCTCTTTGCTTCAGACGGAGCAGTGAGGTACGGGGCACACAGCAGGCAGGCCGCAGATGAAGGCGCTACACCCCCTTTAGTTTTCCCACTCATTAACTTCTGAAACACACAAACTGCTGAGGCAGCATTTCATTTAGTCCTGGGCCAATTCACGCATCCCGTTTATGTGCTCCAGGCCTTGGTTATTTTGTTTATTTTTACATGTTTTGCTTTTCTCTATCATTTGAAAAGTTTCACACAATTTTAAATACATGAATAAATATCAAGTGGACATTCGCTAATCAATACTGATATTTCACAGACAGAGGATTATTTATCGACTGGGATAGTTTCTTAGCAAAGGTCTTAAAATGATTCAGCAAATACAATGAGCTTTGGTTTTATTGCAGCCAACTTACTGGCATAAGAGACATCAGAAAAGCTGCGGAAAGTATTGGGTCGGGCAACACGTTCTCATCCAAACTCGTCACATACTGACCCTTTGTCAGACTCCTCGGCGTCACTTTTCAGTCGCAGTAAACACATGCTTAATGTTGTGAATTAAAAAAACACTTGCTTAGAATTAGGCAACTTAACCACTATAGTTAGGTTTAGGAAAAAAACAACACGGTTGGGCTTAAAATTACTACGTTTTTACAGGGCAAATGTGACTTGATGTTGTGAACACGGGACACGAATGAACAGCTGATTGGAAAGTGAAAGTGAAAGTGAAACTTAACGCACGGGACACAAACAGCGGTCTTCTGGTTGAAACCATGTGTTTGTTGGACCCACCACAGCACTTTCCCTGTGCGTTTACTGTTGCCGCCGATGGGTTTACATTATAGTTAATGGAAAGCCAGACGCGTCTCATATCGGCGCTAAAGGGTGCCTTGTGCGTCGGTATCTAACGCTGACGGACGTGACAAAGCGTCAGTATTTGACACCCTAGGAATGAGAACGGGCTGATTGGGGAGAGGGGGTCAGAAAAGGGGAGGATTATGTATTTTTCTCTTTGCTGAAGGAAGGATAGTCTGAATTTTTTTAATTGAACCATGTTAAGTTTAAAGTGTTTAAAATGATTCATATTCTATGGTTAAACAAGTTGTATCAATTCAGCACTGTTAAAAACTTTTGATAAAGCCAGTTAGGGACTTGCTTTTTCAAAGGGAACCACACAGTTCAGCAGCAGTTCAGCGCTCCACACCCCAATCGTTGTGGCACAGTCCTTTATTTGAACCCGTTGAACAAACCATAGTTTGCTGCACAAGACATAGTGAATTCTGATGTACACACTTCCAACTCTCGTTACCCACTGCTCTTTATGAAACATCTTTTGACGGACAATTAATCCCACAATGTCGTCATTGCAGAATGGGAAGTGTCTTATTAATTCATAGAAATAACCTCCATGTTCTTCTCAGACAATAATTTTTCCACATGGATTCAGTTTCTCATATAAGTGTTCTCAAGATGGCTTGACAAGATGGTGTAGTTCATGTGGTCAGTACACGTTGTTCTTGCTTTTAATCATGTGAGAATATATTACTTTCCTTGTGGACAGTATTATCCGTGCTGTCAGATTCAAGTAGCGTTCCCTCCCTTGGTTTTAAAGTGCTGTACATTTGCTATTTGAACCATATTAGGTCTATAGGTCATAGACCAACCCGATATCACGCCAAAGCGTGTAATAGACCCGCCTGTCCACCAGAGGATAGCGCGTCAGTCTCACGTTTTGCCTCACCGAGGTGTGACTATGCACAGGTGCAGTACCAGCAGGGGGCAACAAAACCACTCACTTAGGTTTAGGAAAAACATCATAGTTGGGCTTAAAATAAGTACGTAAACTAAGTGAAATACGTACGGAAACAACGTAACAGAAGTACGGAAAACACATGAAAAACATCACTAACGTAACTTACAAAATCAAAACACTGGTCTCAAACATCTGTCTCCTGGTTGAAAGTCCTCTGTTTGTTGGATCCACGAACCTCCCCTACCGACCGCCATTAGCGGTCTTTCTCCCCTTTTATTTATATCAGTAAAGACGACATGGCGTGAAAATTACACAACTAAAGCAAGAACATGCCTTTTCGTGCGACCGGGCTGCACAGACAGAACCTCCTACATGTTTAGATGTTTTTTTAAATTTACAGTGACCAACACTGAGAACATTGAGACAGTACACTACTAGTGTTTGCTTTAGGCACCTATTTCGCATTTGTTGAACTTTCCTGCTTTATTGTTTCCAAACTATTTGCGTTGCAACTTCTTGTTTTGTAGTCCGAGTTCCGTCCATACCACTTGTGAATTTTAGCATTTTTGTAGCATTACAAATTATTGTGTAGCTCAATCTGTCTTAGCTTTTGATCGAGAATCGTGTGGTCTGTCAAATCAATTTAGCGTACATTTTGACAACAAAGCTATGTTGTTCTACGTGGCCTTGAGATGATTTCATGAGAGATGTTCTGAAGGATTTTTACCAGACAGTAAGAGGGTTGTTTTTTCTCCACAGGTGCTCACCTGTGGAGTTGCCATCGATTGCATCATTGCAAAAATTCCTAAGAAAACACAGTTTCTGTCAGTATTCGAATAACAAGTACACAAGAATCAGCCTGAAATACATATAATGACACTGATACGGATTTATTTACATCCAGTTGTCTAACAGGGAGTTTTCTTTGAATGATAATGGGTTCATTATCTGGGATTATATGCCGCATTTCATCTGTATATTGCCACAAAAAGGAAATTGTTCACATAAAATATATGCGGTGTTGTTTTCTGGTGTTATTGTTGGGATGGTTGCCTCATATGCGCCTGCTTTTTTTTCTATATATATAGTATTTACTTGTGATATTGCATCTTTCTGTGAGTCTAGAGGCTCTCCAGCTCGTTGTTTTCATAGGAACTCTACCAGGATGAGAAAAAAAAAAACTAACAAGCACTTGTCAGTTCTCAGCCATCACTTTCGTGACAAGCCACTCTTGTGGACTTCTCTTATCTTCCCTCTCTCTCACCTTGCAGTCATCTGAGAGAGCACATTTCATTGCATTTGTATGTGTGTACATGCGTGAATGTGCACGTTTGTGTGCGTCTGTGTTTGTGTGTGTGTGTGTGTGTGTGTGTGTGTGTGTGTGTGTGCATGCTCGCCTGCATGCATGTGCCTGTGTGTATACGTGTGTGCTTACATGTGTCAGAAACTCGACATGATCTTGTCTCCGGTGAAGGCCTTGGATCACCCGGCCCTGCTCACTCCAGACCTGACAGTGCGGCTGAACTAATCAATATCTCTCTGCAGTCAAAGGTGGGTTGTGCCACGAGGCCGCGGGGGTGCACTAATTGATGGAAACTCACCGCCGGCTAGCTCCATGCCCTGCGGCGCTGGAAGACGGAGAGCTAGGGCCTTCCACCGGAATAGAAGGGGAAATAGAGGACAGAAAAGGCCGAGATCATAATCAGGAGGGAGAAAGCTGTTTAGTTTCTGTCACTTTTGTCTGTTTACATGTGTGGCTCAGTGTGATTTTACATACATGGGACAATGCCGCTTGTTGGGTGACACATTTTGCACTTTGGCAGTTTTTGGCTGACTTTCGTGTCTTATTCTGAAGGGGCAAAAATGTTCAACGTAACAATGGCCTTTTGGTATGCAGGTGCAAAACCTGTGGTGGAATTTTATTTTTTTTTTTTTTTTTTTTTCACTGAATCAATTCGGCAGGTCACCTTGTCTTAAAGTACTCCCAACCCATAAAAAATAATTACATTATTCTGGTTTTAAACCTAAGTAAGACAAATATGTATTTGATTTTTATCATAGAAACATGCTATTACTTTTCTATTAATAAATGCTATTCATTTTGAATCAATGGATGGATGTCATAATGGTTATAATATACTTTGATGATGACTATACTTTTAGAATAACCAGTTAAGGCTGGCCCACACTAAAAAAGATTTTTTAAATCGAAACATGTTGAAAATGTGAGGGACCCCACACAATATGACATGTTGTGTTAGATTTACCAGTTTTGTTCCTATAGTGTGTGGTGAGCAACGATTTGTCCAAAACAGCACAACACACACTAACAGATTCCATTCATGAACAACAAGAGTCCTGACTATAAAAAAAAGGGAAAATCTCTCGCGATCAAACGTGACTTTAGTGTAAACAAACATGGTGGACGACGGGCAGGAAGAATTACCGATATTAGTTTTTGCACTACTTTGTACTGAAAATTCACAAAGAAAAAAGAAAATCTCATGTGGTTTGCGCCCGGCATTAATTAGTACAGTCCTCTTTGAGCACCCCTATAAAAAAACTACCTGAAGAATGTGCCATATAGCAGGAACCTTCTGTTCTGGTGTTATAAAAGTGTCTTTCCTTTGTAGCCACATCCATTGTCACATGTAGAAGAATCACCACTATCAGAGTTTTCAGTCAAGAGGAGAAAAAAACAAGAGCGTCCCATAAGAAATAAAAGATCATTTGAGAGAATGCCCACTGACTTGCTTCTTGTTAAGAATATATTGTTATGGTGCCGACTAAGCACGCCATGATAATTAGCATCAATAATTGAGTAAGGGGAAATGGTAGAAAGAGCTGCATTCAACGCTTGCTAAATGTGCCTGAGAGATGCTGAGATGGACAGTCTGGCTAGCTTGCTAATTTGGCTCCTTTTTATGTGGCACTGAAGATTATCTTTATGTTTCCACCCGCTTAGCTTTGGCTCTTATGAAACCTGGGAAGAGAACTCGTAGTATTTCCTGTCATTGCCATTTATCAATTGTTTGGTGGTGCGTATCGATCCCAAAGAGCATCAAAACAACATAAAGGGAAATACTTGAATGCATTTCTCATCCTGTAGGGCATGCTGAACTCATTCATGAATAAGAGCCCTTGACTTGCAATAAAGGACACTAATCCAAAGCAAGAACTAGGTCTTAATTGATATGATATCATAGATTTGTGACTGATAGTTTACAGAAATGAAAGTTATAAACAGGCCTTATCATGCTATGGTATAAACATTGCAAATATAAATCAAATTCTTATTATTACAATTATTAAATTATTTTTTTATTTTTTTTATTTTAAAAAGCACATTTACACATGCACATTTGTAGTAGATCACGTCTTTAGAAGCGAACATTGAAGGATCAATGGAAAGTTGCTTCTCTTTCGCTTATGTGTTGTGCTGTGTATATTATGCTGACGATTACCTTTCTAGAAACCTCGAGACTGAGATAACCTTAATTCAGAAGCAGCTGGAGGGCAGTTGTTGGCAAGAGCTGTTGCTCGAGCCTTTGGAAGAAGGAGCTTGCCTCTGAAATAGGCCAGAGAGCTGTTGCAGTCCAGTTATGGCCATGAATAATATGATCAGCAAAAAAATCAACCTATACTGATGGAAAACTAACCTTGAAATTTGCTGCATTATCGAACTGAAGCAACCTGACAGACATTTTTTTGCTGCAATATGTGGAAACATTTGGAACAATCTCGGTATTATGATTAAATTGGAAGACCTATATACATGTTTCATCCCGTTCACACAAAAAGGCGTATGAATGCCACGATAATGCGCAAGGCATTTAGCATGCAATAACACCTTTCTTGCTTTTGACATGTCATTTGTACACCTTGAAGTCTGTATTGACTGCAATGTAAATGCTTCTGCGTAAATATGACGTAGAATAGAGAGCGAGAAACACCACTTATCGCGGGCGAGAGGGGAGGTGGATGGGTCCAACAAACACAGGACTTTTAATCATGAGACCGGTGTTCGAGACTGGTGTTTTGTTTTGCAAGTTACATTAGTGACATTTGTCACGCGTTGTTCAAGCCCAGTCGCACAGCAGTTCGCGACATAGTCACAAAATTGAATGTATTGTTTCGTGTACATAGACAGAAATTTCACGTTTTTTTTTGTGATGGTCAGCACGAAATCAATTTGTATGTGATCCACATAATTGTGAACAAGGAAGTATAAAGAGCGGCGAACGCCTCATAGGGAGGAGGTCGGATGGGTGGGTCAAAAAACATCAGACTTTCGCTCAGGAGTACCGGTGTTTGTATCCCGTGTGAAACCAGAAGTCAGTGTTGATTTATTTGTCACGTAACTTCCGTATTTAAGCTACGGCACTTCCGGAGTTATTTCAACCCAAACCACGATCTTTTGATTGTTGCCTAAGCCTAACCAAGTCAATCTATTCCTAAACCTAACTAAGTAGTTTTATTTTGAAAAGACTTGAGCGGGAAATGACACGTGCTTGTTGCTGGACATTTGTAGGAAAAAGCACAAAAAATTACGTTGTTGAAAGTTGTGTCACGAAAAAAAAGGGAAATTTGTGTCTATGTACACGAATCAAATACATTCGCTTTCGTGACTATTTCATGAACTGCCGTGATACTGTGTTGGTTGTTTAGTAACGTTTGTGGCGTGTTTTCCATAGTTATGTTACGTTGTTTCCGTTTTTTATTTTACTTAGTTTATGTACTTATTTTAAGCCCAACCCTAAACCCTTTCCTAAACCTAACTAAGTGCTTTTGTTGCCTCAACCTAACTGCGGACGTTACCATAGTTTAGTTGCTAAGTACAAAAGGCTAAAATGCGTCCTCATGACAAGGGGAATGTCTGTGTAATGTCGTGCTATTTATACGCCTTCCTGTGAGACCGGGTTGCCATCTGTGTACAGTATATATCGGGCACAACATATTTGTGTATATGGATTCGGACATGGGTTTTCAACAGTGCGCAAGCTGTAAAAGAAAAGGAGAAGCAGTGATAATGCTGCCTGTGTGTAAAGGACTGGAGAGTCTTCTACAACAAAGAAAGTTCAGAGTCAGTATTGACTGAAAACGATAGGCGAACCCCCCAGGAGTAAGGTGCACTTTCCAAAATGTAAATCAGGTCTTGCCTGAGACATGCGGGCTTCTCCCTCCCCTGCTGCTCAGAAAGCTTTGCCATTCACCTTTAAACAGCAGAACAATAATCAATGGAGCATTATTAATGCTGAAATCATTCATGTGCGCTCCTGCGTTACCCTGCTGAGTGTAAAGCCACTGAAGTCACGTAGCCTATCCAGTGGATTGCATTATATGTATTACATGGTAGAGAAGTACACCTATCATAGCTGCGTACACTGACCTGATATCAATATTATTAAAAAAAAATCATGACAGGAATTATGTTTCCATCAATTAAAATCTTGAAATGTAATGTTTTTAATCACCCAGAGACCTTAATGTTCGCACTGATCATGAACTATTAAGGTAGATCAGATCCTCCTGAGGCCCCTTGATACCTTCGACTCCCCCTTCAGTATCTTCTCTCTCTGTATTTCTCTTAATCCCTAAGGTTTTTAGGCACCAGTATCATGAATTTCAGAAAAGAATCATGTATGTATGCTTCAATCTTTAATAAGCCGTGTTTCCTCGCCGTGTTACGCACAAGCCCTTACTCCATCCTCAAAGATCCTGGTGTAAATTTTTCACAAGCCATGTCTCTGCTTCTTGTTCATGAGCTGTCTCAATACACAGAGGCCTATTCCTCCCGCGGAGTACAGCCCGGCATATTTATCGGACATTAGAGGAGTGTGAGCGGAGCGGCAGCGCTCTGCAAAAAAAGGAAGAGGGAAAGGACTGAGCGCTCTCCTTCATTACAGTGGCCATGATATAAATCAAACTAATTATGGAGCCGCTACAGTATCGAACCCATGGAGGGGAAATGAAATGATCAGAGGCAGGTCGCAGCTCAACACAGAGCGAGTTAATGAAAATATTAATTACCTGATGATATACTGGGAACCTGGACCCCCGCCCCCCTCCCTCCCTCTCAAACCCCCTACCACAGAGAGCATTTGTTTTAATTGAGTAATAATAAGACTGTTACATTTGGCTGAGTCACTTGATTTGAGTGGGTAATTGACCAATAAAGGCCCATGATAGCCAATTATAAATCCAATGTAGCGCTAATTACTTAGTAACTCTTAAGTGTCGGACTAACGCGAGAACATTTACACCGCGGTGCAGATGGTTATTTTAAAAGTCATAAAATAAAACCCAAGTGAGTTCACAGAGTAAGTTTGATCCACATGACAGATACTAAATCAGTGTTCTCTCTGACACACACACACACACACACACACACACACACACACACACACACACACACACACACACACACACACACACACACACACACACACACACACACACACACACACACACACACACACACACACACAAACGCCACCTCCCTCCCAACATCATGGTGTAATGTGCTGCTAATATCAGATTTTGGCCTCATGATCGATTTCCTCTGTGTTTTCATTCTGAATTATTCAGTGGTACACTTTATCTCCTCACCTTCCCCTCTCCCCCCCCCCCCAACCCCGCCATACCATTTGTCACAGTGGTCAATAAGTGGGTGAAATTTGGATCCTGACAGTGTGGGACAGGGTGACTTGTAGGGTGTAGATGTGAGGGTGGGGGGGGAACCAGACAGATAATATGGCACAACAGTCAATCATCGTAATTAGAGGAGGTATCAACAGTAGTCTGAGGTTTGAGGCAGAGGATGTGTTGAAGTTCATGCTATTCTTAGGATCTTAGGATCATTTCTTCTCTTGAATGAATGAATGAATGAGCTCTTCTAGACTTGTGCTGAGCAGTTTTTGAGCCTGTTAATTCATTTACGTCTAATTAGAAACTTTTTGCATTTTTGCTTGAAAAATCACTCCAAAATGGTTTCAGCTCTAGACTACATGGCCCTAACTGAAGCTAATAATGACATTGGTTGGCTTTTATTAGTCAATTTGTCTGGGACAATGCTCATTGATCAACAGAAAAAAGAGGAACTGTAAAAGAGCCAGAGTTATCCCCATCTTCATGGATAAATGAGGTTCAACAAACGGACCTTGCAGTCTTAACTGTCGCTTTTTGCTTGAATAACAGCAAAAGAGATGCTTAGACATTATGCCCTACAAATGATGGCGGATAGATCCCTAGAACTGTATGAACTTAAATGTACAAGTGAGTTTTAATCACTTTCCAAGGTGGAGGTTTGGAGGACAAACTGATGGTTCACATTGTTAATTATTCTAGATAATTACACAACCTATTCATTAATAAACAGGCAAGTCATTACTGAAATGCCACCAAAAGCGTGCTCTGCGACACTTGCGCCGATGCATCAAATGTGACCGGTGCTTATAACTCATCTCAATTTATCTGGCTCGATGAGGTGACGCATCCAGTCCGCTACCTATCTGGCTCACAGGGAGTCGATCAATGAATTTTACATAGTTCGTGGCTTCGCTGCATTCGGAGTGACAGGCTAATCAGTACTTTGTCAGAGTCGACTGCGGCTCCACCTGTCAAAGCTCGCGGTCTTCTGTGGAGCCGACGAGGTCCCGCGAGTAATAAAACGGGAGAGCTGATTTCACACCGTGTGACCTGCGAGGTGTGGAGTCACGACGCTGAGGACATAACAATCAATGTCAGAACATGTGCTATCGATGAAAGGTGTCAGAAATGGCTGGAACTTTGCACGGGATCCTGCAGGCGCTCGGCGGGTGTCTCTTGGGCGTGATCGTGATTAATACACAATGTTTTGTGGGGCATAACAGAGATGTAAGGCAGCAGCGGGAAGGGTCCGTTGGCTGTAGCAGAGACGAGAAGTCACAGGTATCTGGGTGAAGTGCCCTCGAGGAAATCATCAAACTTTTACCTTTAGCTTTTACTGTTAAACTCTGCTAAAGACAATCTCACGCACCGCATCGCTGCTTTAGAAGAGGACTTCTCATAGAGACATGAACACCACCCAGTGGTGCAGCGCTTGTCATCTTTACTGTGTGTTGGCTGGTCGATGGGTGACGCTCAGGTTGAGGTGCTGATCTAACAGCCGTGTCATGAGTCGGATATTCCAGTAAGGGGATCCAGAGGATGATATTCCAGTCTGAGTAACAAGAGGCTAACAAGATCACAGAGAGACGATCAATGGCCAGTAAGCTGAGCTCTCTTTTTGTCTCTCTCTCAGACACTTGTTTCCTCTCGCTGTTGAACGCCGTCTGATTTCTCATAAACTCCCTTCGCTAACTCACTGGGCATGCCGTCAATGCTTTGGGGAGAAAATGCAGATGCTCCAGTTATGTTTTAAATTCTGTTGGAAAAACATTGAATAAAACAACTTGGTGTGAATGTGTGTGAGCACATGCTTATGAGGACCCAGTTTTTTTACCAACATTAGTGAGGTGAGGAAGTCTCCAACATAAGGACATCTTATTTGGATCCTCACTTTGACTAAGTTCAGTAATAATTTTAGGGTGATGTATCAAGTCTAGAAGGCATTGAAACTAAGCTTAGGCCTGGCGAGGTTCTAGGATTTAGAGTTGAAATGATCAGTCGATTGTTCGATTAGTTGATCGACAGACCAAAGAAATTCTTAGTCGACTAACACTCATACAATTTTGTCGACTAATCGATTAGTTGATTTTTAATCTGTGAAACGGAGTTTCTCCACAAAGAATCACACAAAAGCAGCACTTTAAATCATTACCAGAGATGTGCTCATAAGTTTCTTGGAAATAAATCATTCAGCATGAAAAAGGCATAATTAAAAAAAAGTAATCGACTGAAGAAATCTTACTCAGCTAAGACCAAAACAACCAATTAGTCAAATAATCGAGTAAGAGGAGGCAGTCCTACATTTTTTAGGCAAATTGCCCAAAACATGCTCACTCCTCTAATGTGAGGATTTTGTCTTTTCTCTGTTTTGTATTGTTGCAAACTGAATATTTTGGGGTTTTGGACTAATGATCAGACCAAACAAGACATTTGCAGACGTCATCTTGGACTCCTGTGTTATTTGCAATTTGCCATTTTCTAACATTTTATAGACCAAACAGCTAACTGATTCATCAAGAAAATAATTGGCAGACTGATTGATGCTGAAAATAAGATGAATAGTATCAGTTTAGTTAATTTTTACAGACTAAAGCTTAAGCTTTGCATTAAGCTTATGGCAGTTAGAGTTTGCATTTTTGCAAGGGTGAAGGGTGTAGTTTTCATTCAGGGTTTATGATTTATCTCTAAGGATGACATTACTATTATGAAATTTGAACATAACTTCCATCATTCTTTGCAACTTTGTTTAACTTGGTTTTGTATTTATTAACAACCTGATGATTTGCACATTAAGTTGCAAAGTTTATGTGCATCTGTGGATGTTTGTCTGCACAAACGCATGCAGGAGGGAGTAAGGAAATTGTGATTTGTTCCCTCCCTGTCATGGGAGCAAAAATCAAATTGCCATCAATCATCCAATTAGACTTGTGTTGTCTTGCTAAATGAGCCGTGGGACTTTGAAGTTGCACAGTGGAGTTTGCATCTTTAGAGGGAGGGGGGGGGGATGAGAGACAGAGTGGAGATTCTCTGGAAAATGACAAGTACAGATGCTTCTAGTACTACTGCTATTATTTGCATTGTCACTGACATTCAGGGAGATAAGTATTCAGCCAATAAGATGTGTGTGTGTGTGTTTGCGTGTGTAGGATTGCATGAACATTTGTTCCCCCTCCATGCTTCTCAGCCCGAGTTCAGCAAATGAGTTGAACCAACCTTCCCGGGCTCTTTCCTCTCCACTCCAACAACTCATGAAATATTTAACGCGCCTCACAGTAACCTCTCTCTCCCCCTCTCTCTCTCTGTCTCTCTCTCTCTCTCTCTCTCTCATGTATATATATATATTTCTTTCTTTCTGATGGCCATGGGACGGAAATGTCCGCTTAAGCCCCGCTAGATTTTTAGAGTGCAAGTGATATCCCTCCTCCGCCCCCACTTGGTGAACTTCCGCTCCACGCCTCTATATCATTTCGTGGATGATTTCATTGTATTCAGGCTGGGTGTGTACAGAGGTAGCTGGATACAAATTTGACACCCGGCCGATCGGCAGCTGCCGGCTGTTTAATCAACAGTGATGAATATTTGATGGCGTGGCGGCGGGCAAACGGTGGCCGACACTCTCCTCATTATCGAAGTCCATGTGTACAGAGTAAGATATTCAATATCTAGCGATGGGGAGCTGGCCTCTTTCAGCCACATCAAATGCCCCCGCAGTTCCTCAACGGGAAAAAAAACTAGATGTTATATATGTGGTGCTAGAAAAAGTTTCCTTTATGGAGAAGCAGTGGGAAAAAAATAATTTACTTGAGTAAAATAGCAGAGAATATAAAGGGCCTATTAAAAGTATGGTGCCTTCAAATGAAACTCGTGAGCTCGTGTTTACAACATGGGGAGTCGTGTACACAATATGCTTGGCGTTCAAGTCGCTAGAACACTGCTGCTAAGCAACGGCAATATTAACGTTACTGTCAGCATCTAGAAACCACAGAGGCTAACAATTTAGCAAGCTAGCAAGCGGGTAACATAATGCAGGAAATGCAAAGGCATAATGACAGAAGAAAAAGATTAGGCCGTTGGGAATATCATCATTTTCCTCAGAGATGTTATAAAATTACAAAGACAAACAATATATTACTAAAATTACAATATATTAACTTATTATGTACCGAAAAATTAGCTGCCATGGCCTCCGCCATTTCTGACAACGTCAACAAACCCGTCACAACTCTTGAGCTCTGAGCTTTCAGAAATACCACAAGAGGGGGGCGTTTATATGGACTCTTCTCGTGAACAGCTGGTAAACACGACCCCATTTGAAGGCAGCAATAGACTAAACGTTTAGTACTCAGAATTTAAATAAAGTCAATCAATTAAAGCTTCAGTAGGCTGAACGTTTTTGGCATCAATGGGCAAAAATTCCATAATAACCTTTCAGCATATTGTAATTCAAGTGTTCTGAGAGATAACCACACTTCTGCACCTCCTCATGGCTCTGTTTTCAGGCTTTAGAAAATCTAGCCCGTGACGGGAGACTTTGACCAATCACAGGACATTTCAGAGAGAGAGCGTTCCTATTGAGCGTTCCTATTGGCTGTGCTCCGGCTGGTGAGGGGTGCTTGGTATTTCCTCAACAGATCTCAACATGGCGGCCGGGTCACAAACTTTCTAATTTTACAGCCAAACGGTACACTACAAGTTGTTTCTGAAAACATTTGAGGCGAGAAATAGGCATTACAGTAACAGAATATTGATTTATATATGATCAGCGCTGCCTAGTTTGACAGTTTGATCAGAGTTCACGAGTGATTTACAGCTGCTCAAAAACAGCAGGTTCCAGCTCGGCTCTGATTGGTTGTTTAACTCCAGTATGTGAAATCGGGCAGATTTCATTAGGAGCACCGGAGGACACAGAGGCACATGATTTTGTTTACAGATTACCTGTCTCATGCACAACTGTCAGGATATAGTGACCGTTTTATAAAAATAACTTTAAAATCAGATTTGCTCCATTTCTATCCACTGCTGCTTTAACCCTTGAAAAGTGATTGGTTCCTCAAAAGATATAGGGAACTACTTTAACACTAACACTAACACTAACAACTAATTTGTGCTACACAAAGTGAATCTTTGAAGAACGCAATTTTCTCTGTAGATTAACGAAAAATCACCTTGTGTTTTTTTACATATAAAGAAAGAGATCAAAGTCAATACGTCCATCCATGAGAATAAGAACTTTCAGGTTTGCACCAGGAGGATTGTATACAGTGAGGGAGTGATGTTCAGCACCAAGGACAGCGACATGCCGGGAAACACCAAAGTCTGAAGAGTATCTTCTGCTAGCCTTATGGTTTGCAAAATGAAATATTCCAGCACAGTGAAGAATAAAGCTGAACTTCATGTGCTTCATATAAAAGGAGTTCGGCTTGTCATCGCCAACAGTTAGACTCATTGAAGTTGCAAACGATTTGTTAATGTTGTTAAAAGCACATAATGACAGCTAAAAAACCCAACATCACCTCTAGTTGTGCATCTCATTTTTTTTTTTTTTTAAATTTAGTTTCTGCTTTATAACGGAAACAGCTGTGTGAATGGGCAGCTATATGAGCTTACAACTTTAATATCTATCTTTTGTTTGTTTCATGAAAGCAGTCTAACTAATTGGCTAGTGAAATATTATAAAATCGGCAGATTAGATAGTAGATTTTTCTACATCACATGAAATTGCAGGAATAGCTATACTGCATATTTATTGACCAACCACAGAAAATGTTGTCACTTTGCTTGAATTTATGGAATCTCCTTATATGGTGTTCTTTTGCCTTTTGTTTCCGGTGGCGTGCCCCCTCTCCGCCTCCTGTGTGCAGCACGTGTGGGTGATGACGACAGGGAAATGGGTTCAATAAGCGGGTTCAGAGAGCACTTCTTCGCCCCGGGGATATGACGGCTCTTAAGAGGCAGGACTTGGGAAATAAATGACATTTAGCTAGTGAGGCAGGTTTAGCATAAAGTGACATTTAGGTGGCAATACGTATTTTTCTTTTTTTTTTTGAATGAGGTGAAACACCCCGCGACGAGCCAGTGCAGACATTGACGAGTGTTTTGATGTTTTAGTGCAGCACTTCATATCAGTGTGGATGTCAAACGTTTGATCCACACAAGAAGAGGGGTTAAAACATATCCCTTCGTTTTGGGGGGTGTGTCCTCGAATGTCCCCGTCCACTCCAACTGCAAAACAGATTAAGATTAAATTAGTCTCATCCTTATAATAATTGCATGATTGAGGAATTAAAACTGTTAAAAAGAGGCTGTAACCTACATTTTTAATACTTGTTTCATGTTTGTGGGTAATTATAACTATATTTTTTTGGTTTTGATGTCATTACTCAAAAACCTCTTGAGCTATTTGGATGCAGTTTTTATGTAGGTTAATTGTATTTGTGTTCTACTTGTTAACAGTCATCAAATACTTTTAAGAGCAATGTTAGAGTCAAAATATTGATTGAAACACGTTAATGTTACATCTGCTCCCACGTGCAGGGGCGATTGTAACAACACAAGTAATACCTTCATATAATTACCAAGGATCACAATAAACTACCAAGAATATAGATAAAGTTAAAACTATTTTATATCCATTGAACAATTATTTACTTTCTTACCTCAAAAAAAAAAGTCTTGACAGAAAAACTTTGAGACATCATTTTGTCCTTTGGCAGGCAGGGAGGGATCATCACAGACCATGCGCATAATGACTTTCAAGGTTGTGTCTCGTTCCTGATTGGTGCAATTTGAGATGTTACAACTGCCCCCGGTCTCCCCTACTGCAGGAGACAAATGCAGATGTTGCAAATTACATATTACATATCAAACATAAAACAGCTGCCAATCACAGCACATCCTCTGCAGTCATACTAAGAGTCATGTATGCAGGTTTGTTTTGCAGTTTTCCAGTCAAACTCAACAGCAGGTCATTTCACTCCTTAGACGTTCTCACTGGTTGAAGCTGCTTAGTCGGTTAAATCAACCTTTGCAAGCTCTGGTTGGCACATGACTGATGCCCCATGAAGATCAGCCAGAGTGAGAAGAAGTAAAAGTGTTTTATTTAAGTCATGCACGGTGATCAAAATAAAGCTGCAGAGTGGCTTTCAGTTTGTTTGTGTTCATAAAGTCTCAGTGTAATTTAGAGTGGACTCTCATGGAGCAGTAAAAAGATGGCAGTAACCTGGCAAAAAGATTATAAAGTTCGGTGCCACATCCTGGATTGCACACAAAAGAAGTTAAAGAGAAACTGCAACAGATGGTGAACCTGGAGATTTTAAGCTTTATGGAGGCTTTTGATTTCACAACTTCAAGTGGCACACTGTAGTTACTACTTGACTGACTGTGCAAGTACCAAAAATGTTAATTTGGCCTTGTACAGACTTCAGCTGTTCAACTAATTTGTATGATAATTTACTCTAATTAAACCTGCTCGTTTTATTTGTTTCCAAATTGCAAAGTATGTACGCTGTCCAAGCTGTTTGGCAATGGATGGATTTCAACTTCCTCCATCCTGTGTGGTAAACAGTTATCTAATCCAGGGAAGATTATGTCATGACTCCTGATGGTCTGTTGTGATTATCTTCATTTTACAACTACAACCACAGGATTCAAGTGAAATAATGACACAGAGGTGTGCAGACTTCAAATAATTATGTTTTTAAAAATCTAAGCAAAAATATTTTAACAAGTCATGTTTTGGATATCTGAATTGTATTCATCCTCCATTTCTCCTCTAGACTACAGAAAACTTTTCCATGCTTTTAGTTAACAAATGCCACAATAAGATGGCAGACTTTGATGTGTTTGTTGTGTGTGTGTGTGTGTGTCCTCCATCCAAATATGCATCTATAAATTGTGCTATTTGCAGGCTATATACCTGCATATCCGTGAAGCGCACATACCCATTTTTTATCCGCCAGTAGCTACATGACAAGAGGTCAGCCCCTCAAGATCAAATATTTTTCTTACTAAATGACGGATTTATTAGACAAATAAGTTGTTCGCCTGACTCTGAACCCTCTGTGATTGAAATATACCCCTGTGTCAACAGCGTCGCCTCTCAAGCCGGGTCCCGGGCGATGGAGGGCTGCACAGGCGGATTACCGAGCAAATATAAGTGGGAAATGAGTGCAGATCTGGGGGGATCTACCCATCCACATCCACGGTTTGACATTTCCGTCCAAAAGGCCAACCTTCCTGCGCGTTGTTAGATCAGCTGGGGGCCCCCCTCGATGGGAGCTCTTATTATTTTTTGTTTTTAAGATACTGCAGAAGTAGAGCGATGTCAAAAAAACAAGGACAAGGCTGTCCTTTTTCCTTTTTATTTTAGCTTGTAGTGTTGTAATTCTAATGATCTAATCCATCTTAACCTGGGCGCCTAACAGCTGCGATTAGGGTATATAGGCCCCACTCCCTTCCGCTCACAGCTATATAGTCAAAAGTCGTGCGCTCGTAAATCTAGAAGCGCGCCTGCGTAACCATAACGTGCGGTGAAATCATTATTTTGGCGACGTGGTGTCAGAGACTCTCTCATCTCGTCTGTCAGGAATCCAATTTCCTTTTATTTACATCCACGGGTATAGATTAATTACTCCCCCGATTTAGTAGCCTGAAGGAATTAAGTTATGAGATCCTTTGGTATAGGGCTCCATGATTAATCCATTGCGGCCTATGTATGCAAGGAGACGAGGAGAGGAAGGAAGGAGAGGAGGTGATTAATGCGGGCCCAGATAGGATCGCAAACATTTTTACATAATAGCCTAATAATAATAATAATAATAATAATAATAGGCTAATGATAATGATACAAATAATTCACATTAAAACTAATTATTAGAGCTTTTGTGTGTTGTTTTTTATGTGATGATTTTTTTGAATTGTTTCCTATTGATGGAGCTTTATAAGGTGTTATGATATCGGTGAAAGTTGCTGATGAAACATCGGCCCTGATTAATAGAGGGACTCTGTCGTAACGGGGCTGACATATGGTAGGCGAGGCAGCTGGGGACGGTACCTCGAGCATCCCCTACGGCCATTAACATATTAGAGGCTATTGTGCAGGCAGACAGTCCGACTTCATCCAGAGCCCTTGTGCAAGGGAGACAGCACCCCCAGAGCTGTTTGATATAGGCGTTCAATAATGCATCACTCTTCAATCCGGCCAACGGAGCTGTTCGTGGTGCTGAAAATTATTGCCATGTGGCGTGGAGTGTGGAGTGTGTTCAGTGCCAGCGGTGTTGTGGTGCTCTCCGTAGGTTGGGTTGGAGAGGGAAACTTTGAACTTATAACATTACAAAAAATAAGATAGATAGATAGCTAGATAGATAGATAGATAGATAGACATGCACATACATCAATACACGCAAACGCGCCTGCTGTATTAAGGAATAAACGCTCACTATTCTCCACAGATGTGTGTGAATTCGTCCAGCACGTCAAAACGTCCTAATTAATTTATAATTTCCGATATAATTAACTTAAATCAATAAATCTGCGAGCCTTTCTCTCCCAAAATAGTTTCTCCAGATCAGTCTGTGCTGCAATACAAAACAAAAAAAAAAAAAATTAAAATTAAGAGAATATCTGTGCAAAATATTCTGGGTTTTCACAGTAACGAGAGTTTCAGTTTCTTTGGAGCTATATAAAAAAAAGCTCTGTTTTTTCCTTCTAATAATCTTTACATTACAATTATAAACGTTTGGCATTGTTTCTTGTAGACTTTAAATAATAAA
Source organism: Sebastolobus alascanus (assembly GCA_916701645.2). Lineage (NCBI taxonomy): Eukaryota > Metazoa > Chordata > Actinopteri > Perciformes > Sebastidae > Sebastolobus > Sebastolobus alascanus. Next base: position 443,486 of record CAKAOJ020000231.1, read on the forward strand.
GCGAGGCAATTCAGTGTGGAGTGAGTGAGTGACAACTTCACGAAGTTACCATGAAAAAAAATACTTTTGATAAACTGATATTAGGATCTAAATTATCCCCGTGTAAATCCATGCTAAACATTGATGATAAACAAAAAAAAAAACATCAACTAAAATATTTGTACTCACGTTAAGGAATCGTTGACTCTTCTGTCCATGTATAGCCAACAGCTAAAGAAAAGCAATAAGGAGCTGCAGCTTTCTGTGCTGTTAAACAGCAGCTTCCTTTATCCGCCTGCCTCCCCTCAAAGCCCCAATAGCTGTCTGAAAATATTGCATTTTATATCAGCAAACCGCGATTAATATTGCATTACCTGCATTTAAAAATTCGTTTTTATAAATGCAGCGGAAAATGGAGCCCACTAAAAAAATTATATCTCTGGAAGTAGAGAGTGAATAGAGATATTTGGAGGTCACACAGTCACAGTGGTGCTTTTAGATAAATAAATCTACATTTCTTCTTCTTTTCTTTTCTTTAATTTCATCTTCTCTCTCTCTCTCTCTCTCTCTCTCTCTCTCTCTCTCTCTCTCTCTCTCTCTCTCTCTCTCTCTCTCTCTCTCTCTCTCTCTCTCTCTCTCTCTCTCTCTCTCTCTCTCTCTCTCTCTCTCTCTCTCTCTCTCTCTCTCTCTCTCTCTCTCTAATGTTGCTGTGAAACTTCATTAAATGTTGATAGTCAGGCCTGTTTCAACACAGCAGCAAAACGCGGTAACTTTATCTTAATTAAGAATTCCAGACATACAAATCAATGTTTCATTTAACAGCCTATTCTGCTGTAATTAAGCCCATAGGTGCGAACATCCATGTAAAACAACAAAATACCAATAATGCCCTATTTTTTTTCCACTGATTATAATTATAGATCAATTAACTTGTTCTGTTGTGCCAAAAATGTAACACATTCCTTCAATTTGCTCAAACAAATTGAACGTATTATTATTATCATTATTATTATTATTATTATTATCATTATTATTATTATTATTATTAATAACAAGTAGTATTAGTATTAGTATTATTGCTATACATATTTTTTACATTTTCTACATTAATTTTAATTTTGCACAAAAATGTAGTAAAGCCAAAAGAACAAGAACCAGAAATCAATTTCAGTTTCAAAATGGCCTGCTGTGTCTTTCATGTGACAATCCTTAACTTTGATAATAAAAAATATAATAATAGGCTTCATGCTCCCAAATTAGGCAGATTCACTTAAACATAAATTATACAAACTTTGAAGACATCCAAGCATTATTTCGATTCATTCACATTTTATCTCGATTGTAAAAATGCAGGAGAAAAAGCAATTTAAAAATCAACGTCTAAAAATGAAATAACGTCTCAATGTCTATGGAGTTGTGGCCACAATAATCCGTTAAACCACTCCACCTATATTTACATTAAAACCGTAATAATAATGCTCAGTGTGGGGCCCAATCACAACCAGAAAAGGCGTCGTTTTCTTTCTTCAATTTATTAGAAGATTGCTGGAACACACCTCCCTGTTGAATTTGGCTTACAGGATGAAGAATAGTACCAATGAAAGTAAGAGGACAACAGAGGAGAAGTTGTGAGAGAGGGGAAGGAGACAGTGGGACATTTTTTCCACGATGCACATGTCGCCGCAGTTTTTGTAAACATACTTTGTGCACAAAATAAAAATATTACTTACACAACGTTTTCCGTAACAATTAACACGACAAACAACGTGGCGATCTTAATGTGAAAACAGGCATTTAACAGTGACTTACACCATCCAACAAAAGAAGGTCTATCAGTAGACAGCTCTAGTGATTCTTTTTTCCAATGCATAGACTGTTTGCACTGCAAACTGAAAAAGAAAACTTGTTTTTTTCTCTTGTTTGAAACTTCTCCTTGGGATGCCAATAGTGTCGATGGACCCTATAATTTATTTTTCCAAAAAGCTCACCTCTGATAAGTGACAAAGTGATGTCTGTATATACAAAAAACATTTCGACAAAACCGATCTATAAACCTAAAGGGTCTTTTGTGCAAATTCAAAATAAATATATCTCTAGATGTGACAGCCGAAATTACTGCCAGTGAATTCGGATTCCATGCAGGCCTTTAAACATTATTATTTTTTAGTTAGCCATAAAAGTTTGCAACTGAATTTGAGATTATAGCAGCCTCCAAATAAGAATAAATGAACAACATGAATAAATGAACAGATTCATGAATTATTCTATACCAACAACGACAAAAAATCAAACCCAAAAAACACAGTTCAACAATCAATGAGGTAATTCGTAAATGGCTATACTTCAAATAATAGGCCTATCAGGAGAAAAAGAACTCGCTATAGTATCAAGCAAATTACCTCTTTCCACGTGTTTTTTTTAAAAGGCAATGTCGACGTCGCTAAAACTTTCTCCCCTCAAGTAACAACTGAGCGAAACTTGTGTAATCTGTTATTTGCATACTTCACATTCACCGATAACGTGAAAATAAACAAGATATATGAAGCCTCATCAAATGGGTATAGCTAGAGCCCCATTGCGCACCAACGTGTAAAATCGCTGGAGACAAAAGACTGAAAACGGTGTCTTAGTGTCCCTTGGTCCCCCAAATTCAGTCACACAACTTTTTTTTGTTTTTGTTGTTTTTCTTTTCTCTGCCCATCAGTGAGCAGCGGAAAATTTCAACCTCTTCTGCTTCTGTCTTTGGTTACAAAACCACACTCGCACCACATTCTTTTTCAGGTCCAACTTTTCAGCTATGGCTGCTATTTTCTCGGAGGACGGTCGAGGCTGCACGGCGAAGTACGCCTCCAAAGACCTCTTCTCCGGGGCCGCTATCGAGGTCCTCTTGCGTTTCTTTTCCCCCCCGCTGAAAATGTCCGGTTTGTTCAGCTTCTCCCTCTGCGCGCCCTCGGCCTCCTCCAGCCAGGCCTGCAGGATGGGTTTGAGCGCGATCATGTTGTTGTGGGACAGAGTCAACGACTCGAATCGACAAATTGTACTTTGGCTCAGCGATCCCACGCCGGGGATTTTGAGATTAGCCAGGGCGCCGCCCACGTCCGCCTGGGTCACCCCCAGCTTGATCCGCCGCTGCTTGAAGCGCTCCGCGAACGCCTCCAGCTCCCTCGGGTCCGTGTCCGAGTCGCTGAGCGAAGGGAGTCCGCTGTTCGTGAGTCCCGGGCAGCCTTGCCCTCCTCCGTGGTGGCCCGGTAAGAGCCCGTGGTGGTGGGTGAGAGGCGAGTTCATGCTCATGGCCTGGTGGGAGAGGTGGCTCAAGCCGTGCATGTGAGAGTGCGGGTGGGCAGAGGCGGCGGAGAGGAGCCCTCCTCCTCCTCCGCCGCCAAGTCCGCCGCCGCCGCCTCCACCTCCGCCGCCTCCTCCTCCTCCTCCGCCGGACCCGTCGTGCGCACCGGGCATCAGGGCGAGGGACGGCGAGCCGATGTGGTCCATGAGGTCCTGGGCCTCCAGGTTCTGGTGGTGGTGGTGGTGATGGTGGTGGTGGTGGTGGGCCAGCGGCACGGTGGAGTTCGACGGGCATGGCACCGTGCTCATCGTGTGGTAGGTGGCGTCGGGCTTGAAGGGTTGCGTCCTGCCCTGGGACACGGCGATGTCCACGGCCGCCAAAGCCTCAGCCCGGGCCAAAAGGGTCTCATCCAGGCTCGCGAATATGTTGTTCTGGAGCTGCAAGGGGGGGCGAAAATTAAAAGAGTGAGGAGAGGAGGATGAGAAAAGGGGAAAAAAGACACAGAGGAAAAAAGGAAGACGTCAGAGGAAAGGATAAAAAAAACATAAATAAATGTATCTGTCAGTCGGGACTTTTGGCGACACATAAGCCGGAGTATTCCTTCCGAAGCGGCAAGTCATAAAAATTAATACAAAAAACAGTAAAGTCAGGCTTTGCGTGAGCATGCTTTCAAAAAGAAGAACTCTTCCGAGTGATTGCCGTGGAATACATGAAAAAAACATTAAGCAGCGCGTCTTGGCTGAATGCGCCTTGGAGCTGCTCCTTGTTATTACGCACAGACAGCGCTCGGCGCTACATGCAGCCTATAGGCACGAACAAGGACAAAAGTCGAAGTTTTTTTTTTCGGGGTTATAATTTACCTGTGGAGTTTGTAGACAGGCTCTCCTTATAGCTTCCGAGCTGGAATGCAAACTGGTGTACTTGTGCTCGGGTAAAGAGGGATGCATGGCGAAGTGCGGCTGTTTGCTGTTCATGGACATCATCTTGGCGAGCTTCTCCAATTAAAGTGCACGGGAGGAAGGGGGTAAAAAAAAAAAAAAAAAAAACTGCTACAAGAGCAGGAAAATAGTCATAGATACACAGTGATCCCCTTTTGCCTATCCGGTAATGATGCGGTGTAGTTCGCCGTGTGTAGTGCGCCGAGTGCAGCCTTGAGCCCGGAGATCACAGAGATGCCTGCAGTCTCTCAGACGCACTTATCTGTCTACTGTTTCCCCCACTGCTGGGGGATGAGAGAGGCTCTTACACCTGAGCGCCTCAGATCTCGTCAAGCCCGTGCTTCGGCTGCTCTCGCGAGACATAAACGCTGCCAGAACAGTGAGCAGGCTGACAGATAAAAAACTGGCTCACAGGCCAGGCTGTAACATCTGGAGACTAGACGCCTGCGTTTTTTTAAGGGCTCACTCCACTGCATCCAGCCGCCGAACTGCGCTGGTTCCGACGCCTTTAGGCCTTATTCTTTACTGGGAGGCCGGAAACCATTGACTTATTTTAGCAGCCAAATACTCTATAGACTGGTTTTTACCCATCTGAGTGTTTTAATATAGAATTATTGGTGGGGAAGTATCAAAATATAAGTAGGCTTATAGCATTCAATATTATAATCTGTCACGAGTTTTTAATGCCAAAATGACTGTAAATCTACAACCATACATAATATAAAATATTACATTTATTGTATTGACTTTATGAGGTGTTCACACCAATGCCCCATGTTTAAAGGTGCCGTTTACACTGCTTTGTCTCTCGTCTTAACCCTTGACAGTAATGAGACCGCCATCTTATATCATTAAAGCCCATCATCGCCAGATGAGCACTAAACAAATTGATTTAATACACCAGCGTAACCTTGTACACAGTCTTTACCTAAATTAATTAATCCCAATGAATTAACACTTCATTTATTCAAACCACAACGGTTGCCCAATTAAAATTTCATGCAGCGATTAGAGGTATGTGAAATATACATGATATCGTTAAATTTGCATAATAAATAAGGCGCTTTGTGCTACAGCGGAATGACTGTGCGTGTGAGGTCTCTAATGTGTGTCGTTATGGGCTACAACATGCTTTTAACGACATTAACGGGCTATGCGTTTTCGGCTTTTAATGGCAGGAAATTAATAATTGCTAATGTAATGCAAATCCATCAGGAAAAGTATAGCACGAAAGAGAGGGATATGACAATGTCCACTAAATATTAGTCCCAAATTCCACTGGAAATCACAATATTGAAAATTTACCACGAAACACAAGACCAATGGTAGCCCGTGTAAATCCTAAAGACTGTTGGTGAATCATGTGATCAAGACACTGCAAAAAGAAACGAGAATGGAGAGAAACGCAAAAGAAAACCAAATTGCAGACACCATTTCTCCTTGCGTTACTATTTTATTTCCTAACACACTCTTACATTGCAATATTTTTTTTTGTCAAAATATCAGTTTCTCATGATAGTCGTGTTCATTCGTCTTCAGTATCGCATCTCACCAGAAAGAGGTTTCCGTGAGGACCATGTTTACTGAATAACTTGAAATGACAAACATACAAGTAGGCGGTTTGGAAAAAAATGTCTCGGCACATGAACTGGTGCTCTACAGTACAAACGAAGAACAGCACAGAAGTGTTTGTCAGATTGCAACGCATACAGACTGTAAAGGCTGGCCTTAAAAGCATTTAACTGCCACTGAGACCTACAAGTAGACTACGCAGAAAACTATCTGACAAACTTGTCATATTTTGCCTTAATTTATACAATATAACGGCAGACAAAAATGACAATAACTTACAACAGAGCGTCGCTCTCACAAATTTATTCTGAAGCAATGTGGGAGTTGATGTTTCCGGCAGCGTGTGGAGCCTGACCAAAACACACGACTACGGTGCACAACACGCAACCTTTCACATGAGCTTTGAAAGTTTCGTGGGACTGCTTGTGTTAAAGGGACTGTGAGACTTCCTCTTTGTCGGCTGGCCGATGTTCATTGCGTGTCTGTCTCTTGTTGTGTTCGCAGGTTTACCGGTGCAGCTGGAAGACGGGTTTACGTGATCATGGTCTTGGCTTGCTGGGCTGAGAGAGCCAGAGGGATCGGCCTTATTCTCTTCCATTGAATCGAACAGCAAATCGAAAGACATTTCGTCGGTCTGAGCGGGTCCTCCGTGCCCTGCGCCGCTCTCCCCGTCCGACACCGGCGCGGCAGAACTTTCCTCCGCGGAGCCTTTCGGAGCCTCTTCGTCATCCGAGGTGCCGCCCGTGTCGTTGCGTGGCGAGTGGCTCTTCTGCTCACGCTGTGCTGCGGGTTTGCCGCCGCCGCCGCCGCGGCTTGACGAGACATCGGGGCAGGTTTTTTGCGGTTCTGGGACGAGAGTGTTGTCCAAGACTGCGGGAGGGGAGGGAGCCAGGGAGAGCTGCGATCCCCGGCTGCTGGAGCTCTCTCCGTCCAACATCATGGAGTCCAACTCTGAGATTTTGTCCAGGTAAGCTGCGTCCATGGAGGCCTCGCTGGTCGTCATGAAACCGCCCGGCTCAAGAGCGGTGGATGCGGCTCCTTTATCTGGGCTTTCTTTACTCGGACCTGGACACGACTCTTCATTAGATTTAGATCTCTGCCAACCGCCCCAGAAGACGGACTTCGAGGGCTCCATGTCGGTATTTGTAGGCGAGCCTTTGGGGAATTCGTCGAGGCCGCCGAATTGGTCCTCCGCGACGCCGCTGCTCTTGTCAGGACTGGGAAATTCGTCAAAATCGAGCCTCCTCAGATAAGACGCGGGTTTGAATGCGACTTTCTTTTCGCGGACGCCGGGGCTTCTCAGAGTCAGGGAGCGGAAGGCGGAGGACGGGGTGTTGGGCAAAAGGTCAGAGTCCAAGTTTTTCTGGTCTCCGGTCAGATCCCCGTTAGACTCTTTGTGATCCGCAGACGGCATGAACGTCAAACTGTGATTTCTCGAAAAGGTTCGACCCTCCGCCACCGGATTGCTGCAGATCGACTCCCTCTCGTTGTCACTCAAGCTCCTCATCATCATGTTGATCTTGTGTTGCTGTGCGAGAGCCTCCGACTCGGACTCGGTATCCCCGCATGCTTGCTGCGCTTCAGGAGGTGTCTTCTCAGACTTCCCGACCCGAGACTCCAGGTCTTCGATGTACTGGTCGGTGCGCTCCAGAGCCCTCTTCAAGCGGTCCACCTCACGCTCATACTGCGTGATTTTAGCTTCCAGTGCTGCCACCGTATAACGACCAAACCTGGGGACAGATCATTGTGTCTTTAAAATTATTCAAGGATCATCGTGACAGAAAAGCCAAATATTATTTAGCATGAGTGACGCAGTTATTTTATTTGTCATGCACTTGACTGAGGAAATGTACCTTCTGCAAGACAGCTCATTTAAAAAGAAAGTAAAACCAAGATACAAATAAAATGATCTTAACTGTGTCTTTTGGAATATCAATTTAGAAAATGTTCTGTGGTCGTTTTTGATGTGACAGAGAGAGGAACAATAAAATCATACGGGAATTACCAACTTTAAAGCAAGTCACCGCCTCCAACTTGAAACACTGAATTGAAACTGAATTACCTCATTGCTCCCAATGCCTAAAATGTACAACTACATCAAACACTAAAGCTGGGTTTATGCTCGCCACAGCGATGCCAAAAATGACATCACGTGTTGGGCGTAAAGCTCGAAGGCTCCGCAAGCTGTCGCAGCGCTTGGTTGTGCGGCTTTTCAGACAGGACTGCCACGATAAAATAAAAGCAAGTAACTTAAATTAAGAAGTAAAATGATGAAATAGAAAGACGGCCAATTCATTTTTTAAATGCTTTAAAAGCAGGAGATCTTAGAAATCTACGAGTCAATATTTTGCCAGCCAAATCAAATTGTTTACAGGATGTTAAATCTTTCAACCTTCATTTCATTAGAATACATTTAATACTTGACTCCTTTCTTCACCGATATTGTGTCTCGCTAGAGCCTCGAATCACAGAATGTCATCTCAGAGGGCTTTACAGGCCTACAAGTTTGCAAAGAAAACAGGACGATAATTCTCATAGAATTGCTGCTGTTAAACGTCAGTGGGATCCCGATCGGGATGATGTTGAATGACTAGTAGTTGTACAGATTACTGTATGAAGCACGCGCATATGCTCGTCTGGAGGTAAGGGTTTCGGACAGACAGAAGAGATGCAGGAGGAGGTATGTATTTTTTGTTTTTGCCTTTTCCAGAAAACTGCCTACCATGGGGGTACCACTTGAATTACAAAATAAATGTTTGCCCGATGACGGCAAAAAAAAACAACCCTGCTTACCCCAGCTTTAAGACAAGAGAGATACTTACTTCTGAGGAGATCTGCTTGCCACCTCTGCTTTCAATCTCATATTCTCCTGTACAAGGTCGACATTTTGAGATCGTAACGCCTTGTTTGCCTGCGGATGGTAAAGCAACACATTCACAGTATGTTTACAAATGATTCCACAAAGGTAGCAACAAAAAAAAAAAACAGTCGAGCGCAGTAGTTATGCTACAGACAGAAACATCAAGTAAGCTCATATTTATCAGTGCTTCTATTGCAAGACGGTAATCACAACAATCAGGTAGGTGGGTGAAAACAGAGCAGTGCCAATGTTTGCACAATTCCTTATAATAATATAACACTCCTTATAATATGATGAATCATAATGAAAACCACGTGTTATACTATTAGTATTCTCCTTTTAGGATAAATGTACTTCGTATCAATATCGATTATTATGGGTTACATACCTCCCTTAGCTTATCCATGTCCTGTTTTACTTTATCACAAACATCAGTGGCAGCTCGCAGCTTGTTTGTCCATTCGTCCAGGACATGGGGGTCAACTCTTTTGTCGTCTGTCATCTCCACTGTATTAATGCTGCAGGGATCCAGAGCAGTCTTCAGTTGTGACTCCAGACTTTGATTTTTTGTTTTCAGCTCCTCGTTTTCTCTGATGAGCCCTTCACTTTCCTCCTGTTAAGAGAGAAACACTGTGAAACTTAAAAACAGGGCTCAACAATAAACGCATCACTGTGTCATCGTGATACATATAGGCTTACCACAGTGTTGAAAAGTTAGTGTGGCTATTATTACAACATTGTTTTTTACATTTTGGCAACCTGAGTGCCAAAACGTTGCTGGACACTGTGTTGTAATCTGAAATAATAATTAATTGTTTTCATAAAACAGCCACATTCTGTTGATGTAAAATCTGCATCAGCGAATGGTGGCTGCAATTGAACCTCCCCCCCCCCCATAGCTTACATTTTTGTGGTAATAAACCCTGATATTGATTAGTCTGTTCAGGAGCATCAACCTGCTTGTTATTGCTGTGAAAATACATGACCACGATAAACCCGTACCTCATACTCCCGCAAAAGCAGTTCTCCTCTGGTTTTTCTGAGACATTTCCTCGCGGAAGGACTGTCGTTGTGATCACTCTCATTTGTGCCTCCTATAACAGGATCACATAAGTACAGTAACAGATAAACAGACTTGACAACAAAACACATATTGAAGTAATGTGACTCAGCTTTGATGAAGGTGCAACAATGCATTAGTAACTATGAAAGGCGGAGGTTCTGCCTTTTAAGCGGAAGGGTGAAGTTATCTCACGCTCCCGAACCCACCTGCAGAGAGTTGTGGTAGTGTTTATTAAATATGTAAGCCCTGTCCTTGTAGCCTTCACTCAAAGTAATTCACATTATTTTACATTTTTGGGAAATATGCTTGCTGTATAACCCAGAGTTGGATGAGAGCATTTATATCAACTTAATCTCCGTTCAGCACAGAAATTGGTCCAGGACATGTTTAGCCTACCTTAGCACAAAACAGCTTGCATTGCATTTTGTTTGCCAGCAAGGTACCAACACATCAATACAAGGGTCATCTGGGTTTTGTTCAGATGGTAAAGTGTGCAAAGAGATCAGGACTTTTGGAGGTGCTGTGTGTGTGTGTCACTGGGCCCGGCTGATCAGAAAAGTTGTATTCACAAACTGGGATCAAAAATGTGTTTTATATTAGCTCTTAGATTGATTTTTTTTTTTAAACATCATTAGATAAACTGATACATTACAAGATCAGGCTGCTGCACCTAAGACATAACTGCAGCAATAAAAGCTCTGCTATCTTTTATTGTTTTGAAAACAGCCTTCTAACTTTTGCCAGAAATATTCAAGTCGATGACTCAAAAGCATCCAAGGCTGGAGCTCATTAGCCATGGCTGAGCTACATGTTTTTTCATATCAGTGTTATTTTACAGTGTGAGCCAAAATGACCAGGCCAAAAAAAAAAACAGGAAGAAAGGAAAGCATGGATTTGTGTGATCAAAAATGACATAAATCAAAATCATCACTAAACACTGCATGTGGGAACAAAAAGTCAATGTATGCAAGCAAACATGCTCTCTTAAACATCACTCCCATAAAATAACCTCCTTTAGTCTCTGCCATTTTGAATGACATATTTCTTCATGTCCCAAAAGTTGATTACAGCAAAACGTTTCTCTCACATCTAAGGTATTATTTGGCAAATAAAACATGGTTGAACCTGGCTAGCACTCCTTACTGTCAATGTTTACATGGTGTATATAGACTTGGTTTGGTGGATCAAGCAAACCAGTTTTATTGGCCTTACGTAAATGCATCTGAACACTGAAATGATACAGTCCACACTTTTCTATTAAGTATGTATAAATAACGATCCAAATCGCTGTCAAATGGGTGAATAGCAAAACAAAAACAGAGTATTTTGGAAGTATTGTTAAAACAAACATTACAACTGCCCTGAACTCGCCTGTAACTTTAACAAAACGCCTTGTTTAACATGGTTGTTACGATGACTCAACAGGGAGGTGCTGCAGGCACACGAAGCCTCACATTACCTCTCCCTCTCCTTCCTTGTTTTCCTGTCTGTCCCGTTTGTTTGTTTGTTTTGTATGAAGCTACTCACCGATGATTTCCCTGCAGGGGTTCTCCGCTGTGATGGCCACTCTGCAGCTGGGACACTGGCTAGCTTTCTTTAACCACATCTCCATGCAGGACGAACAGAACACGTGGTGGTTCGCACAAACGACCGGCTGCTTGACCTAAACAGACAGAAAACACGAGCAGATGGTTAGTTAACTTTGTCAATAACGTACATTAAATGCCAGGGAACATTATCCGAGTTAGTTACGGTAGCTAACGTCAGCTGAAATGACGTTAAAGTGGTAACGTAACAACGTAAAGGTTAACTAAAGGCAGGAGCTTATCCTCTTGTAAACATATCATCTTTGTTTCACGGCCGACGGACGCTTAACGCTTTTAGTTACCTTTCCGAGACATATCTGGCAGGAGATCGGCAAAGTCAGAGAGAGAGTGGACGTCTGAAAGTTGAGAGCCATGCTTTTTGAAGGAGGAAGAAACAACAAAACGTCCCCCCGAGGAGAAGGAGGTACAAATTTCCCACCAGTCCCCCGCTGCACAGCGCGCCGAGTCTCAGTTTAGAACTACGGAAGCCCAGAAAGACCGAAAGGCTGTACGTTCGCGAACATTTGAAAAACCGTAGCTGACGTTTACGCGAAGCCCTAATTAAAGGTAGGAGATACACCTGAGTTTGACAAGTCAAACTTTACACCGTGGAAACGAGTGAGTGAGCATAACGGACGCTCCTTTACTGGCAATAAGGAATTAGAAAATACTTTAAATATTGTAGGCAAAAAAAGCCTGCTAAATTATATAACGTTACCTTGTGAAGCGGCTAATATTTTAGGAGCAACATTAGCATTCATTTGGAGTCGTGTGTTCGGCCACCTGGTGAATGTAAGTTCACTCTTCTTTTTTAATTCTGTTTTGTTCCACCGACTCCTTTGAAAGATATGTGTCTTTAGTGTGTGAAATGTTCGGCTGTCTCCGCTAGCTATAACATTAATACGGTAACTTAGTTTGCTGTTTAGTGGTGATTAGCATACAAGAGGTTTCTTTAAAGGTGCTGCACTGCTGGTTTTGATGAGAATGGTTTAAACTGAACCATACTGTACATTTACAGGCCATAGAACCAAAACAATGAGCTAAAAGTTGTGTTATAATTCTCTGTGGATTCATTGTTTTGTTTTTTTTTTGTGTAATTTACGGCAGCTGCCGGCAGTGCTGGTCCTGAGCAATTTGGTTCCCTAGGCAACTTCTTAGCTGGTACCCCTCCACCTCTTTTTTTTTTTGCATACTTGCAAAGTCACGCCCAAAAAAAGAATTAAATTTGACCAAAATGCACCAGTTAACAAATTTAAAAAAAAACAAGGTAAGCTGATTTATATCTTTCATATGAAATTGTCTTGTTTGACTAGGCCAAAGATTACACTGCTAGGCCTATTTCTAACACAATTTAACCATCCAAAAGTGAAAAATTGAACCATAGGTTATATTTTAATTACACTCTGCCTGTTTCATTGATCACCATGATCTTAAAATTGGACTTATTCTCCTCCTCAGTTCTTGGTAGGGATGCACCGATCTGTCTTTTTCAGTCCCGATACCTGGGCTTTGGGTATCAGCCGATATCCAGTACCGAGCTAATATCATATAATGCATATAGTATATAAACATAGTATTGAACTTAATAGATCGGCCCCATTGTCTCCGATATCTGATCCAGCTGTTTGAGTCAATATCGGCCCGATATCCGGTATCGGTGAATCCCTAGTTCTTGGTTTACTTGGCCTGCTTTTAACCCACTGACAATGATGGTGGATCATCTGACTGGCATTAACACTACTGTCCTTTAAAGACCGTTGCGGGTTTCAGTTTCAAGATAGTGGACATACAGTGGTATCATATGAATCTTGAGATTGCGATGAATCCACTGATGCCAAACATGCTAGCATACTGGGAAAGGGGGTAAATATCACTCCAAAGTTGAGCTGTCTTTACCGCGAGGTCCGCAACAGATAGTGTTATGGCCAGGCTGTTTGTGGCCCCTCCGATGCTTGTTGCCCTATGCACAGAGCGTGATGCGCGTGTTCCCAGTAGCGGCGCTGCAATACGGTGCTATTGGGGCAAGCTGGCACGGTCATTTACTCCACTAAAAGTGCTTGTTTTTGCCATGAAAGGCTCTGATTGTTATTATAAGTGTCTGACATTATGTAAAGAGTCTCGCTCAATTACTACTTTATTTACCTAATAATATAAAGTATTCCAGGGACAATATCTCATACTACATACTCCGGTACAGTAGGTGGCGGTATGCACCTTATAAGTGACGTGTTGCTGGAAGACAACGGTGGAATAGTGGAATACATCCATGGTGGAAACATGAGTGCTAGCCGGGCAGAGTTTGTTGTGTTGGAGTACAGAAAGCGTAGTTTCGTGTCATCTAAAAGATTTTCAATGTCATGGCTGAATATTTAGATGATTTCGACATTGTGTATTTACTTGAGCCAGAGTATACGGATATTCAGATTTCACAACGAGACTTCTCCTTGAGTGGGACTGGATCAAGCGCAAGTTAAAAAAAAAAGCCCGGTTTTATTTCTCTGTAGGGTCCTTTCCATAATGTTGTCAGACACTGATATAACAATTGGAGCCTGTCAGTGGCAAAATCAAGCATTTTAGTGAACATAAAGCTACATTGACGCTGCTCAATTGCCCTCACAGCTTGTCATGCAGCTGCCGGTTACAGCGTTTTCCCTCAATACTGGACCAGTTTCAAAAAATGTTGTCACCATTAGTCATTTAGACACAAAAACATGGGAAATATAGGGTCCAGCTAGGTTGGAAAATACCACAGTTACCATTTAATGCTACTATAAGTCGTCGTTTAATATAGGCCTACAAAATATTGATTTTAGATGAGAAATGTATCTGTTGTCTAAATATTCCATTGTAAAGTTGACTTTTTTGTTTTTTCAGTATTAAGCAATAACATAGACGTTTATATGTTTCATTTCAATGTTTTTAAAACACTTTCAAATCCCTAATAAGTATTAACAACAATTTATTCCTGACCGTGTGGCGTGTGGCCACTTGATGTATCCTCAACTAACCCCAAGCGTATCAGAGATGCCCAATTCAAATTTTAACACACAATTCACAGATTTTATGTTAGTGAATATTAAAGTTGTGAACTGAAAGTTGTACATCATATTCATGCATCCAGAGCAAAAGTCAACTCATGGGTTTGGTGCATCCCCCATAAAAGTCTATAAATCTACCAGTAATGCTGAAATTGGGGTGTGATTTGCATGTCACAGATTATACTGGAAAATAAGTGTTAAAATGAAACTGGGAAAGATAGTCCTAAAAGAGTTTCCAAAGGTTTAATGCGGTAAAAATAATTATTATACTTGCAGATATGCCGCAGCATACAGATGCTTTCTATTTGGGTTAAAATTAGCTCGTATTCAACTATAGCTGTTCTTCTAGTAAACTCATTCGTATTATTTACACAGTGAAGTTCTGGCAAAACTTAAAGCAGACAGGGACTTACTGAGTTGGTCTCACTTAGAAAACTATAGGGTGCTCTAGGTCAATGTGCTCCCAATAACAACTAGCAAAGTAGTTTCTAGCTTTGGTTTGTCGTATTTGTTCTTTTCTTAATATGATAAATCACAGCAAAACCTAAGGGCAATATTTATTCCAGTATCGAAGAGAAAAACGCCTCACTGGAAAATGGCAATTCCTTACTTAGATGAGCACATTCATTCATTTAAAGCCTGCCCATAATGAAGATTGCAATGTAATATTTAGCAAGCCTTCATCTCAGGTAAGCAATCTAATTTATAAATAATGATACAGAGTGATCTGTTATTAGCATAATTTCTACTACAAATATTTCAAATTACATCTCCACCACAGTTTAGCCCTCCGGAGCCATTACTCATATCTAAACCAACATGTCCCGCGCGTCATTGTATCTCTAACCAGGACATCTTCTCAGGATCTAATATGATTACAATTGACTGGCTGCAAAAAGGCTTGTACACTGATCCCAGTTTAAAAACATCAGCGGCACTTGTTTGGTTGTTTTCAACGGAATATTAAATGCATCACAGGCCACCGCTTGTTCTCACTCATTTTTCATTGCACCATTGGTTGTATGATGTTTGGAATGAATGGACGTGATTAGGTTAAATAATAATAAAGTAAATATATATCAATTTGCATAACATTATTTGATGTTACTTTTTTATCATCACTGTATAATGAGAATTTATTATACAGACCGATTGAAACAGCAGGTATATACAAACAATATTTTTAGTAACCATTTCTGATTGAACTAAAAAAAAAAACAGTGTGGATGTGTTTGCAGCTCGAGCTCTCATTCAAGCCCATATTCGTCTCAATATCACAAATGACTTCAAAGAGCACCTGACACACAAGATGCACTTTCTAGTGTGCCATAGTAAACCTGCAAATTGAAGCGGTTTATGAATTTGTTATTGGGGAAACTCACTCTAGAATAACCAATAACAGACTGAAATGAAAGAAAAACCCCATTTTCGACATGTCCCATTGTCCCTCTGAGATTGCATTGCTTTGCAACAGGCCAGTCATTAATTGGTGACAGTCAATTAATCACGGCTGGTACAGACGGCTGCATCTATTGATCTTGTCCGAGCACTTATTTTTCATCCCTAAATGACACAGATCGCCAGATTTGACCAGCATGTGTAATGGACAGTGAAGAACCAATGACCCGAGTGTCAGTCTTACCACTGGTCGGGATCTGTATCCCCTCCCCCACCGCTGGCAAATAGCATCTTTACCATTTAGCTTGGAAAGGTTTAGACTGCCCTAAGAGCACAGCAGCGAAACAGTGCGCTCTGGTGCTCAGATGACCTTTTCTGTTTAAGGCTTAATCTCTGACAAATGCTTGCTTTAATTAGCCTGATACCCCCTGCCTCGACTGCCACCCCACCCAGCTCCTCTCTCTCTCTCCCTCTCTCTCTCTCTCTCTCTCTCTCTCTCTCTCTCTCTCTCTCTCTCTCTCTCTCTCTCTCTCTCTCTCTCTCTCTCTCTCTCTCTCTCTCTCTCTCTCTCTCTCTCTCTCTCTCTCTCTCTCTCTCTCTCTCTCTCTCTCTCTCTCTCCCCGTCACCATCTCTCCATCTCTACTTTTCTCTTTCTTCCCCAGTGTGCATTTTAGAAAGTCTCAAACGCACATCAATGTGATTTATAGAAATGAAATGACAGTCAGGCAGCCAGAGGTGGGACAAAATATGGGAAATGTGTTTGAAGCATTGCTTTTAAGGGAATGATAAGAAAAATATGGTGTTAAAAACCTACAATATATTTAAATTAGGGCTGTCAAGAACTTGTTAGGCATGGCACTAAAAAGTGATAAATTTTTTTGTCTCATATTTAAATTAGGGTCGTCAATCGATTAAAGTATTTAATCGCGATTAATCGCATGATTGTCCATAGTTAATCGCAAACTAATCGCACATTTTTTATCTGTTCAAAATGTACCTTAAAGGGAGATTTGTCAAGTTTTCAATACTCTTATCAACATGGGAGTGGACAAATATGCTTGCGTCATATACAAATGTATGTATATATTTATTATTGGAAATCAATTAATAACACAAATCAATGGCAAATATTGTCCAGAAACCTTTTTTAAAATCATATTTGCTCCATTTCTACCCACTGCAGCTTTAATGCGTTAAATAAATTAGTGGCGTTAAAACTAATTTGTGTTTACGCGTTATTATCTCGTTAAATATTTCAATCGATTGACAACCCTAATTTAAATATGAGACAAAAAAATGTATCACTTTTTAGTGCCATGCCTAACAAGTTCCCATATTATTGGATTTACAGTATATTACTCATAAAGGTAACGGCAGACATATAGAGAAGGTGATACTTGAAGCACACAATGTAAAAAATGTAGACATCACATATTTTCCCAGATAATGGATAGATAATGAATCCATTTGAAATGTAACAAAAGATAACAAAACAGAGAAAGAGGTAATGTTGGGGAGAGAGAATGAGAGTAGAAAGATTAGTCGGTGCACATTAGGAGGTTTAAGATAACATGCAACGGCAACTTGCAGCTCATCTATTGATTAGCCACTATCAGAGACAGTAGAGTGTGCGCAAGTGTGTTTCTGTGAGAATAGCAGGATGTACAGTATGTGCTTCAAACGAGTGCATAAACTGGAAAGTACCCTAAAGTAATTTTGATTTTATCATAACAGCTTTAATGGAGAAATTATGTAATATGTGAAAATATATATATGAATGTAGATTCCATAAGATGCGGATAAGAAAAAAAAAAAAAATCTTCTGAAGTTTGAACATCAAGAAGTAAATTGGGCAAATGTTTCTGATCACTTCCCAACACTGCTGAAATTGAATCCTCTCAAAGCCTCGGCTTCATCCGGAGACTGCAGCAGCTCGTGCATCCCTCCCACCGCAGTAGCAAACACAAGTAAAATAGATGCATGGCTACAAATCCTCGTTTTATTGGAAAGGGGCCTAATTATTAGGATGTAAGTCAGGCTGTGACTGGAGGGCCGTCTCCTTGATGCGGGCCTGGTTTATATTTATCCCCTCCTCTGCAGCTACAGCAGCAGCAGCAGCAGTGCCACCATCACTACCAGCAGTGTGTGGTGCTTTTATTACATCGCCCACAGGCAGGTTCAGCCCTGTCACAGTCACACACACACACACACACACACACACATCCACACACAGCCTGCAGGACCGGCAGCCAGTTGAGTCCCCTCCACAGCAGAGTTACCCCACATCCCCATGCAGCCCCACATGGGCCCTTGGGACGGTGGAGGGAGGGAGCGGGTATTATGGTAATACTATAGCCTGCTGCTCCCTTCCCCTTCTCCTGCAGCACAGCTGGGAAGGACCATCATTACAAGTATTGTAGCAATCTGTTTAAGAGGGACACATCGGAGGGGTTGGGTGACAGAGAGAGGATGAGTGCTGCATACATAGATCACATAAAATATGATTAAAATGTGTGCAAGGGGACCAGGAATAAAATGCAAAACTTGTTATGAACACCTTATATCAAGTCCACTGTCAAAATGGCCAGCTGTAAATCTCTATTTTCCCCTCTTTACTTTTTTTATTTTATTAAAGGTTTCTTGTGTTGAGCTGGTCATATCTCAAGACACGGGGCCCGTGGCACATAAGGAATAAATAGGACATAAAGTAGTTGAATCTCTAATGCCTCATATAGCTTTACCAATCTATATTATAGTGTGTCACGAGCTGGAAATCCATTATAAAGTGACCAAAATCAAATCGCCTTGCAATGGTGCAACTGCACCGCTCTTGTGGTCAAATCACCGTGATTTCATGCAAATATTCTCCAAGCAATTATTTTTAGATACAAATGTAACCCGGGAGATATATACATGAAGTCTTTACGGTAATTGATAAAAAGCTGCGATGACACATGTCTCAGTGCTGCTTTAAACACCTGTTTTGCAACAGATTAATGATTATATATCAAGAAAGTCTGATCAGAATAAACAGCCTACTCCTCTATTCTGGTAGCAGATTAGGGCTTTGACAGGGAGGTCAATCACTCACTGTCGGATTAGGCTGCTCAAAGCCATCCGTCTGCTTGTCTTGTTTTGGGGGCAAGGCTTTGATTCAGAGCCTTCCTCAGACTCCATCATCCTCACAGTATTTTTAGGAAACAGGGATATCCATTACATCCCCTTTTTCCCTCCCCGTGCCCTCCTTCTCATTCTATTTTCAGCTCGGTTTTGAACAGAAAGTTCGATTGACAAAGCACAGAATCTATAACGGCATGCACAGAGGTGAAGGGTTATTGAATATTCTGCAGATGAACTATTAAAAATGCATATTATCTCATTATTCCTGCTGCCAAAATAACTGGAAACTATATTTGCCACAAGACACACGGTTTTCTCTTCTTTTTCTTTTCTTGACCTGACAGAGGGCACGCGGAGAGGAGGGAGGAGAAAACTGCTTCAGTGCACTACTAATGTCCCTGAAACCTGAACCCTTATTGGATCCGAAGGGCATTACGCGACAGGCATCCTCTGTCCACACCCTCTGTTAAAGGTGAGGATTAAAGGTGAGTGTATTAGCAGTAGCCGGTGTTGTCGGTGAAAACGTAACGATGTTTAATAGTTGTATTGTGTTTTTTTTCTAAAAACAACTACTAAAAGAGGGCGCGTGAAATAATGTTCAACAAAGACATTTGTCAGCCCCCCGCCCCCCCCCCCCCCCACACACCAAACAACTCCTCACCCTCACCCCCCCCACACACACACACACACACACACACACACACACTAGGAGGCCTTATTAATTATTTGTAGCCACTTGACTTCATATTGTGCTGCCAGTGGCTTGGTCAAAGATTATAATTACCACTTCCCTGTTTGTATCATTTTCCATCTCCTGTGCTTTTAGTGCCGTATTACTTCTCTTGTCCCTCTCTCTCGCTCTCTTCCTCCCTCTCTCTCCCGTATACACAAGACCAAAAGTGCAGGCACATCATTTATTGATAAGACAAAAAGAATGTAATGAAATTATCAATGTTCTTGAATTAATTATGAACATGATTAAGAAAGCTAAAATCTCAGGAGCCGGTCTCTCATTACCCATTCACTCTTAGGGATTGCTTTCATTCAGGGAAGGAGAAGCGAAAAAGCCTCGGAGCAGAGCCCACTCCAGCTCAGCCCTTCTCCCTGTGTGCCTGTCCCCTCGTCTCCGCTGCCGGGCTGATTGACCAGCCCCTCCGACAGACCGGCTGCCGGCTCGCCCTCGGACGGCTCCCTCGCACCCCGTGCCTGTTACCGCGCTGTAAGCCAAGCACTGCTGGCTGCCTCGTGGCCTCTGACGTTTGCGTGGAAAAAGAGAGGATGTGCTCAACCTTCCTGTTCTACACCTGCGTTCACACTCTGGGGTCTCGACCCTCCTAAAAAAAAGAAACACTCGAGGTAAGTGAAACTTGTCAGACTTTTGATTAGGCTCAAACTGCTCGTCTGTTGTGAAATATTTGTCAGTTGCAATTGTCTTGTAAAATTGAAATGTTTTCCCTCTTGTTACCTGCAAGAAAAATCTTAGAATTATGTAATTTCTTTTTTAAATAATAATTAAAAAAAATATATTTAAAAACAATCTTTTAATTGGAAAAAAAATTATAATCAGTTTATGTTGTAGAAATACCACTACGACAAACTGTAGATTATGAGATTATATTTAATTTAGTTTTCCCCACTTGTGATGATAAATTCTCTGGTGAAATAATTTATGAGTTGACTATTTCTGTTGTGGAATTTATGGCAGATATTGAGAGGATTTTTCCCCACCTGTATCCCGCAAGCTTGAGTCACTTCTTCTTTTAGATTAGTCTGAATAATTTTGTGATGAGATGATAACAAAAAAATGTCAGCCAAAATTTTAAATTGTAATTTAACATTTATATATAATACATACCTTTTTTAAATAACATGCATCTGCAATGATCCATATTCATATCTGATGAATCTCTGCTGAAAGTGTCACCTGTGAACAATATGTATAATGCCCATTTTGTAGCATCATTTATATATGAGAGCAGCAGTGCACGTTAAACTAATTTCAGTGACTATCTATCCATTTATATTCAGTGAGAGCGAGAGGAATGCTCTGCAGGAACTACATATCTTTGCTTCAGTCTATCTTTCTTCTGCTCAGTCACATGGGACAATATATGGGGCAATACTCCCCAAAGTATTGGGAGTTTCAAACAAAGTCTCAAACCCACTGTCTCCTTCCTATTCCCACCATCTCTCTTATAACCGTCTTTCTAGCTTTCTCTACACGTACACACACACTCAAACACACATTCTTAATCATACTGTAGATACAGAAATACAAAGCTGTGCATTGTTTCACCTCCCAAAACAAACAGAACGTACACACACCTGCACACGGAAATACTGTAGTATATTCACACTAACGTACACCACCTCGCCAAGCTTCATGTTGTTTTTAAGACACTTGTTTAAATGATAAATGGTGAGATACAAGACAACACAAATTCTGACCCATTACCCTTTCTTGAAATTGTGTGAAATTCAAAGCAGTGTGGTGCTCTGCCCTCCTGCTACAGAGTAATATATAGAGCAATTTTTTCCCCTCTTGAAAATGATTTCACGATTTCTGCTGCAGTATCAAAAGAGAGAAAGATTCACTAGAAGACAGAGAAAACAAGAGAGAAAGAGAGAGATCTCAGGGGTTAATGGAAATCCTCCTGTCCTAGGGATTGATCCAAGTATTGGATCGCACATAAAGCTGCAGTTACTGGATATTACCCTGCCGCTATCGGCCTGCAGTGATGGCCTGGATAAGAAGTGCTTACCAAAGAGGATGCTCCTTCAGGGCAGATACGGTTTCCCAGCCCTCTGGGAACAACAACCACATGCCTGCTGCTTGCTCAGGAACTTTCTACCTCATCGAGTAAATCCAGGGGCCTTATCAAGTTACTGGCCTACTGAACTGCTCAAAAAAAGATGTTTAAACCACCTCAGATTTTGAGCTGCGTCGGGGCAGCGCAGTCATTAAATGGCATCTGCTTTTCACAGATAAGAGTGTTGATTGTTAGGTTTGTTTGGCTTGTGTTGTATGTCGGATGGAGTCAGGTTATCGCAGATTCAATTCTGAGCAGAATGCAAGTTCATAGATTTGTGCTGGGTTAGATTGTAAAGTTGCTCCTCTTTGCTTCATGCAGACTTCGCTGTGCTGGTCTTTACTGTAATTGCTTAGGACTCTTTTAAATGGGAAAGAAACTGTCCTCAAACCAGTCCTGTCTGTAGTCCCTCTTGTGGTTTTACGTCAGATTTGTATAGGGTTTAGCTGATTCCAGATCTGTGCCAAGGCGGGCAGCTCTGCCCATGAGCATCTGCTGTATGTCTCTCTGTGGCATTACCCATGAAGCACCTGGCTCACGCCACACGCCAGCAACCAGAGCCCAGATGGCAGCTAAACAGGCTAATTATTTCAACACAAAACTCTGATGTCCCACACCAGCACTGGGGGGCCACTTTGGCATTCTCCATTCCCCTCTCTAGCTCTGCCGACGAGGATGTCTGCCATGCAGCTATAAAGATGTCAAGTGGGTAATCACGGTCATAAGACAGGCCCCGGTACAGTGCTTGGCGTCCAGATGTAAAGACGGTCATATGTGGTCTCCTTTAGAGGATCAGAGGCATTTGGCAGAGTAGGACGGTGCATTGTCTTTGCCCTCGGTGCTCATTGATGCAGATGCATGCTCATTATATTCCAGAGTTGACAATAACATAAGTTTTTCAGTGCATTGTTTTGGATCCTTTTAGGAATATAACCACCACAAAAAAATGCTGATTCAGAGTGTAGACAAGATTTCGTAGCTGTGTAAGCAACTATAACCGTTTTTCCTACAACATGTGAACAAAATATGAAAAGTACCAGCACTCGCGAGTGGCATTTTGATGAACAGGCAGACACTGACTGACTGACTTTTGACTGTTGGCTCTTGTGAAATGTGGCTCAGTCAGGATCTAACTCAGAATCCTCATTCATTCAATCATGGTCAGCCTGGCTGTCCCCTGGTGGCCGTACAGCAGTATTGTGATGTCTCCAGATGACACACTGAACCAGGATCATTCACTTTGCCTCCTCCATAAAACACCGCTGTTGAATTACAGCAGCACTCTCGGCATATCTTGTATGTGTACGTCAGGCGGGCTCAGCATTGTTGGATCCGTCTTTAAGAATGTCAGCTGACAGTCGCAAGCTCTTAACTACTACGGCAATGGTGCACTGCAGGCTTTAACCGAATTATTCCTGGTGGTCCAGTAACCGAACAGCATCAACTTCTTTATCTGACATCAGAGAGGCTGCAGTTTCTCTGTACATCTTCTCTGAGGTTGATGAAGTGTTGCCATTAGGGCCCATCTCCTGCGTCCACGGCCACATCAGAGGAGGAATTGGTTGTGCTTGATAAAGCTGGCACTTAGAACAAGGTGCAGGTCCCACAGCGATAACCTACTGACTCCAGCATTAAAGACTCCACCAATGGGAGGGCGGCCTACATCTTGATCTATTGCTTCTTGTCAGAGAAAAGTATTGCTGGCTATAGCCTGTGTGTTTTGGATTTTTGTAGCTCTGTGTGCAGGCATGAATAATATACCTCCATGGGTTGACATGGAATATGAGTAGAGAGGTTAAAAAGCTAAGGACCCCCTGGCCTCCAAAGGTCGTATGTGATTTTATGCTCTTACATTTACACATTTACACACGCAAAATGTGTGCCATTAATTACCTAAATTTGGAAGTTAATTGAAAGATATTTCCCTGTAAATCCACTCAATATTGTCAAGTATGCTTTCTTGAACATAATGGTTTTAATGAATCTACACTTTTAAAGGTGATCTATACGAAATCCAGAGCATTAATACAGCATCAAACAACTATTTGCTATGTAAAGATATAGAGGAGTAATGTTTACCTGAGCAGAGAACAAAGTCGCTTTCCCTCTGTGCTTTGTTGACATAGCCGGGCCGGCCGTGCATGCTTTTAGTGCATGTTAGCGTGTCCCACTGAACCGCCGGCTCAGCTGTCGCAGTATTGAGAGCCGTGCGGCGGTAATAGAAATGTGACCAATCTCGCATTTAGCACCTTTTTAAGGATTTCTCCAACTCTCCAACTAACTTTTGGAATAAAATCTAAGACATATTTATGAAAACATACCTGAGAAGTCCATTAAAGATTTCAACTTTTAAAACTTATGTGAGGTATAAATTCATTGCTGGCTGTCTGAAAAGCCAGAACAAGTAAATCGTAAGCACTGATATAGACAAAAACACAGCTGTTTACACGCAGAGTAAACTGAAACCTATTGTTGTGTGTCTGTAGACTCAAACTCAAAAGACAAATTAGCTGAAATAAAGCAATAAAGACTCTAATTTGTCCCAGTACAGTTCTACCTCATCCTTTCACCCTCCTCCTCCTCCTTCCCTCTCCCTAAAGTGTATCCCATCTGCTTTGGGGACCTCTCCCCGGCATGCAGGAGCAGGATAAGCACACCATTTCCCTGTCAATACTTTGCTATTAGCCTCTGCAGATCTATATATCACTGAGCTGTAGGCTATGAGCTGGGTGTTCTTATCTGAATGGCCGAGGCTGGGGTCCTCCTCTCTGCCCTGCACTTTGATTTATCCATCTAGTAGGTTAATGAGAGATGGAGCCTGCCCCTTTACTCTTAGCCTGAGGGGGTAAACACGTGTGCATGTAAACGGGTGGAGGGGAGGGAGGGAGGAGGAGGCTGCAGGATGTGTCCTAAAATGTCACAAAAATGACTTCAGTTTTCAAGAATTAACAGAAAATATAGATGATAAATTGGGTATCTATAATTATCTGTATGTGGAACTATTATGTATTGATATTGCAAATGCTTAAAAGCTTGTTTGAGTAGTAGGCTTGAGGTTCATTATCTAAATGAATGGTTTAACATTTTGGAAAATACGCTTATTTACTTTCTTTCAATATCTCCTATTTTTCAGATCAATTTGAAGCTTAAGCCAGAGGACGGTTAGCTTATCTTAGCACAGTGGTTCCCAAACTGGGGGGCGGGACCCCCAATGGGGGCCCAGAGTTATAAAAGGGGGGCCCTGCAGAAAGGGCTTGGGAACCACTGTCTTAGCAAAAGACTGTAAACAGGGGAAACAGCTAGCCTGGGTATGTCCCATAGACTGTATATAAAGATGGACGACATGACAACTCCCCAAAAAGTGAAGCCCAAACATCTCGATCGCCCCCTGGTGGCTGGCTGCAGTATAGGTCATAAATCCCGCCGCCTTCATGATAGCGGATGGAACATGGGCCAAATTATAAAGTCAAAGTACACGTCAAATAAATTTCCTCAAAGATGGTTTCTGTCAATTTAGGTAGCTCTTATCATTCTGAAGTATGTTGTTTATACAGCGGCTCAAGTCCCCTGAACAAGTCCACCTACTAGCACCTCTAAAGCTCACTAATTAACACATTATACCTTTTTTGTTTAATACATCCAGAAGTGTAAACACAACAGGTTGTGGGTTTAAGGGTGGTTATGTGCCGGTCTATATGCCGGGAGCAGTGCTAATCTAACTGTCTCCTGGCTGTAGCTTCATATTTAAAGGGAAAGTTTGGCATCTTTTTATGTGGATGTCCAATCAGGGTCATGTTTAGAAGGTAACACGTGAGTTGGGGAAACTCTCGCGAGATGGTTAAGATTAGGTATTGATCTTGAATAGTTAAGGTTAGGATAGGTCGTCAGGCAGCGGGTCTCGCAAGAGTTTTTGCAGATTTCAGATAAGATTTCGCAATTTGCGGGTTACATTCTAGACACGACCGTCCAATCAGTGTTGATGGTAAATGTAGTCAATTGAAGCAATATATTCCTCAGCGTGTGCTATATTGACCCAGAAAGCTGAGTTCTCCTACTCGCAGAGCTGCGCCCGCAGTTCCTACATGTACCAGGATGCATTGCGCGCAAGCTTCTGTCCAGTCTGTAGTTCTTTCTTGCATCCAGCTAAACGTCACTGTCACATCAAATGACGACGCTGGATGCAGGAAGAACAACAGATTTTGCAGCTGTAAAATCAGCTTTCTTGGTCGATATAGCATGCACTGAGGAAAATATTGTTCCAATTGACTAAATTTACCATCAACACTGATTGGACATCCACATAAAAGGCGCTGAATTTGTCCTTTACTTGGCAAACACGAGAGTGGTATAGATCTTCTCTTCTATTTCTCTGCAAGAAAGCAAATAAGCATATTTGACATCAAAATGTCAAACTATTTCTTTAAAATATTGCAGCTTTACAAAAGTTTAAATAAGTAGAGGTGTAAGAAAATATCGAGTATCGCAATATTATGTTTTGTGATACTGTATCAATTCTCAAAAACACTCGATTTTTAATTGAGTTTACATGCAAAGATTAACTCAGTCAATACTTTATTTTATTTGCAAAGATATGCACCATCTCAATGTATGTGCCCTCTCAAAGTAGTGCTATGATGTTGGATGTTACAGTGATAAATGCAAATGCAGATCCCATTGTTCTGACTGGATAAAAAAAGTAACTTTTTTAAACTCAGATTTTATGCATATGGTTGTGTGCTCTTTAGACTAAGAGTTTTCCTACAATTAGATTTAAAAAATCGCAATGTATCGCTTTGCTTACAGTAGCGTAATATATTGATTCGTAACCCCTGTATCATGATACGTATCGTATCCCCAGAAACTTGCCAATACACAGTCCTATAAATAAATAAAGTGGAAAATGAGGGGTACATCACATCATAAACTGAACTTCAAACTATTTGTTTCGTGCAATCAAATAAACACAATTGGTAGTTTTTGCTGGTGGGGAGCCAGTGAGGGATCGTGTTGGACATTTCAAGTTAAGGAAAAACCGAGGAAACCCAAACTATTTCTTTTAGCTTTAAAAGCAGTTATTGGAACTGGCAGAGCTCTAACGTACAATGTAATAACAGACCTGCTGTGGTGAGATAGAGGTGGTCTATGTGATGACAATCCCTTCACTGTGGCAGCCGACGTCTTTACTGTGCGCCGCGTTTCTTCACATTCTCGGACAAAAAGCGTCATGCGTATAGTAAATGATGATAAAAGGCAGTCCTAAAAAGAGATGTGTAGCTCCCCTAGATCAGTGAGTTACGCTGCCTGTTACATCAGTGAGTTTATGACCTGCAGATATTTGGCCTCAATCCAAGAAGAAACTGTCTAATGAGCAAGCTGTGTCAGTGTCTCGAGCAGCTCCCTCTCAGCAGTCTGCCTGTACAGTTTGCAGTGTGTGTGTGTATGTGTGTGTGAAATTCTCTATGTTGAAGGCATTTAGCTGTGGGATAGAGGAGGAACTCAGCAACTCACACACAAGCACAACAGGGGAAGACAAACCACTGCCAGATAAATGTCCTACTTAGCTATTACACTGTAGTACATTTCAACAAGAAGTCAGACCCCTCCCCCTGCTTGCTTTCTACACACACACACACACACACACACACACACACACACACACACACATACACCTTACATGAAAATATCTAGCATATGGTTGTATCTTCTAGCTTGTATCCCAAGGCCAGTTTCCCAGCTGGTTCCCTGAGAGAACAGAAAGAAGGGGGAGAGAGACTGAGGAGCAGAAAGGATACAGAGAGAAAAAAGAGAAGGAGATGCATAGAGAGAGAGGGAAAGAACAAGAGACATGGTGGTTTAAAAAAAAAAAAAAAAAAAAGAGGAAGAGAAGATGAAGGAGGTGGTCATGTGCCTCGCATCCCTCCTCGGCCTATGGTGGATGTATTGTAGGTTCGGACTGTTAAGTACCTGATAATTAGTTTGCCTGTGAGGCATCAGTCATTATGGTTCAGTAGCGACTAACAAGGCCGTATCGGGGACAACAGCTTTTCTCTCTGATTTTCACACGGTCTTACAAGCTTTTTAAACAGCAGAATATACTGCAGAAATAACAACATTTCTGATTGAGAGGCATTGGCATTTCCTTTTTAGACAACCATGTAGTTGAGCTTGAAGGTTCAATATTGACCTTAGAAACAGTAGTTTAACCCAAAAGAATGTGGGTCATGGAATGTGGCTGAAAGCACAGGAACATTTCTAGTAAGTGGACCTTGGGCTAAAAATTCCACCATATGAGTTTTGAAGAGCAGGATGTACTGTGTGATTTCCAGTCAACAGCTGTACTTGTTCTTGTTTCAACAGGTCATATAAATACACTCTGTCTTTGTATTGATCAGTCCAGGTACTCATGGATGTCATCTTTCTCTCAAGGACATATTCAGTCCCAGTTTGGACAGACAAAGTACTGACCTCAAGTCTTGTCTATCGAGTGTCATCATCACACACATAATATAAAAATATAGTCATAGAAAATGTATAAAAAATAGTACAATACGTCATCATCATTGTCATCATACAACATCATTTTCTATCTAGCAGAATTGCTATTTTATGTCTTCAACGGGGTGTTTTTTTTTTATTTTTTAAACCTGTTCAACATCAAAGAACTGAGACAATTGAAGTAGAGAATTCCATTATAACAGGAGAAAATATCGGTCTTTAGATCCAGTAGACTTGATTACAAACCCTCATCTCACCGCTGACACTGCAACGAATGTGTTATAATGTGCATTAGTGCTGTGTATTGGCAAGAATCTGGCGATGTGATACGTATCATGATACAGGGGTTACAATTCAATATATAGTGATACTGTAAGCAAGACGATATATTGCAATTTTTCTAAAATCTAATTTTAGGAAAACTGTCATAGTATGTATATTTATGCAATCAGAACAGTGGGATCTGCATTTGCATCTATCACAGTCCCTGTAACATCCAACATCATAGCACTACTTTTTGTGCAATCTGAGCCACTGTCTGCCACGAATCTTTGCATGTAAACTAATAATAAAAGTGTTTTTGAGAATCGATACAGTATCACCAAACATAATATTGCGATACTTAAGTGTATCGATTTTCTTACACCCCTAATGTACATAAGGTCTGTTTTTTTCAAGCAGCAATATGTTGCATATTTTAGGAGCTTTGGTGCAAAAAGACAACCCACGGATGGATCTAAATAGGAAGATTTTATATTTTTTCTTCTGAACCGATGTGCATTTTGTGATGACTGTTGTAGATAATATTTAGGTAAAGTACAGTAGATTATTTAAAACGGTCATATAGACGAAAAGAATGAATACACATTCTTTTCCTGATGAAATTAGATCTCATCTGCGTCTGCAAAGAAAAAGAAGTTATAAAAAAGACGCCTATTGAATACCAGTACTAGTGGGACAAACGGCACACAAAATACTCAAGATGAGCATAATAATTTTTCTTACAACCTCTGAGAATTAGTTCAGATTCTAATTTGACACAGCTGGGAGCTGAAAGAAGCCATTTTGCATACTGCTGCTAATAATCCAACCGCCCTGCAGACACCTTCATTATTGAGATTGCTGCTCTGCATTGTCTTTTAACAGTCAATAACTTGCAAAGCAACCTTGCGTGCCATCTTGAAAGGGTTAACATGACTCTCCTGTGCTACCGCCTCAACATCCATCATGTTTCTCTGTAACCAGATCATAGCTTCAATCACAAGGAAGATTAGATAGTAGTCTATTAATCTCCCATATTAAGCAGATCCATTTGTGAACGCAAACGGCCCAGAGAGGCCATCCTTCCACTTGTTGTCTCTAAATCTGATTAGCAAGCATAACGACATGTTGCTGAGGGTCACAGGAGATATAGATTGGTCTTGCCTGCATCTCCGCTCTCGGTGGCTCGGGTGTTGCAAGAATGAACAATTTTATGTTCAAGGACTCATGGGAATTTCTGTTGTAGTCACCTAGTTTATTGAGCGGGCAACATAATGGGAAGGTGGGTTCATTTGGAGTTTTTTTCATTTGCAAAACACTGCAGTGTATTTTTGTGACAATTTAGCAGAGCCTCTTCACTCTCAACATTTTACATACTCTTTAGAAAAATAAACAAACAATACATTTCATAAATCTTGTGCAAATATAGTTGGCATCTGCTCAGGCTTCAACACTTGTTATTTTAGAGCAGAGTAGGGACATGTTTCATTAATAAACAAACATTTGCAGCATTGTTTGGGCAGACGGGCTTTCCAGATGGAGGTCTCAATAAAAGAGAAGTCCGGTCTGTGAATCTGTGCTGTGATGATGAATCTGTCTGTCCTTTTCATAATTACCTGCTAACAGTGTGAGCTGTGGAGCAGTGGTGGAAGAAGTATTCAGATCCTTTACTGAAGAAAAAGTAACAATACCACAGTGTAAAAATACTGTAAACTATTAGCTGTAAAGGTCTAGCCTTCAAACTTTTGCCTAAGTAAAAAATATAAAAGAATTGATAGCAAAATGTAAAGTGTCAAAAGTAAAATCACTTATTTTGCTAATTTATTATGTATATAATATAATTCGATTATTACTGATGTATTAAAGCTAGAGTTGGTAATCTCCTTCAAAAAATTTTTTTTGTTATATTTGTTGAAATTCACTTTACATCCTGACAGCAATCAATAAATCAAATGCTCTGACAAAAAAAAAAAAAAAATCTGGTATCTGTGGCTGTCGCAGGACTTCAATAATTGAATGTAATGATTGGACGGCCTACCTGCCTGTCTACCTGTCGTGTCTTCCACAAGCTACTAGCTTGACAGTTGTGAATACTAACAATATATGTGTGTTGTTTACATTCATTATAATGTGTTTACGTACGTAATGATCCTTTTGGGGGAGCGGCTTTTGGGGGCCTGCCGACTTGGCGACTTTCTCGCTAGATTTAGGGACTTTTGGAGCTGGTGCTGCCAGCTACTTTCATTGGAAAAGAGTTGGCAAAACTGGGCTGGGTTTTTCGGTTGGATTATTTTAATAATCTAGCGTACTCTTGCTAGTGTTTTAAGATTACCAACCCTAGCTTTAACATGTAAGATCATTTTAACTACTTTGTGTACAGTGGATCGTATTTTCTAATTTTAACCACAGCTGATTAATGTAGTGAAGTAAAGTAGATGAGTAGAAGTATAAATTAGCATAACATGGAAATACTCAAGTAAAGTACTAGTACCTAGAAATTGTGCTGAAGTACAGTACTTGAGTCAATTTATTTACGTTCTGGCACTGATGTAGTTGTGTAAGTGGGATGTATGAGTGAAAGTCAGAGCTGCACTATACGAGCCTAAACTGCATCTTTTTTTGTGTAGTATTATGAACACAATATGCCAAAAAAATATACTCAGAATCAAATAATGCAGACGAGCCTTAAACTTGCGTTCTTTCTAATAGCCGGCAGGGGGCGACTCCTCTGGATGCCAAAACAAGTCAGATTGTATAGAAGTCTATGAGAAGATGACCCTACTTCTCACTTGATTTATTACCTCAGTAAACATTGTAAACGATGAGTTTATGGTCTCAATCACTAGTTTCAAGTCTTCTTCAATACAGCATGATGCTCATTTAGTAAATTATGGTCCCATTTAGAGTCACATAGACCATAAAGCAGGGTATGCTTTAGGGTGTGGCTACCTTGTGATTGACAGGTTGTTACCTGGGTGTTGTCCGTGTTATCGTCTTACAACTTTAAGCCTTTCACAATGTGTTTTCAGCTCATGAAAGTTAATCATAACCGTTTTGGTCTCCTAAAAATGTCTTATTCAGTGTTCGGTTGTATTTAGCTCCACCGTCTCGTGTCACTTCTGGTTGCAAAAACCAAGTTGGCGACGGCCAAAATGCTGAACTCGAGGCTTCAAAACGGCAGTCCACAAACCAATGGGTGACGTCACGGTGACTACGTCCACTTCTTATATACAGTCTATGGTTAAAGCATTTAAGAATCCAGTGAATGCCATGAAAAATGAATGGTCATCAAGCTAAAAGCCAAACAGAGTTCTTCATTTAGAAAAGTTTGAAAAATTTGGAGTATTGTTTTCATAATCGTGCTACAATAATGCCATGTTGTGAGGAGACCGCAGAATCATTTTTACACAGATCGCTGTCGGTTTGATCCATGACCCATTCAGAGGTCATGATGTCAGTGATGAGGATGATGATGAAGAATATGCAGATGATGTCATTGGTCTTTATTTAGCCTTCTTACCTCAACACACACTGGAGGAGAGTTGTCAGGTGTCTGGTTTCTCTCTCTGACTTGGCCGGGACAAGGAGGAGAAGCAGGAGGAGGAATATCCGGTTACAGCGAGCGTAGGGACAGATCTGTTTACTTGGGGAAGTTAATTGATTGGGAGGAAAGGGTGGTGAAGGGAGAAAGGAAGAAAAGTGGTTGAAGGGGGCAAGGAGAGGAGGGTATTGATCATGTGACTGCTCCTGCCATAACCTTCGATATGCTTCTGTGCTTTTATTGCACCGTAATGCCAAATAAGATTGTTTCCTGTAAAAACAGCAGAGGAAAAACATCATGTGCTCAATGAGAGGGCAAGCCGAGGCAAGGAATCGTTAAGATTTGCTTCACTCATTAAGATCAATATTTACCTTTTTCATTAACACCTTGGCCTCAACAAAGGTTATGTCACAGAATATATTCTTCTGTGCTAAGTGGGCCTGTCAATGATATCTACATTTAAATGCATCAATACTTTTGATCCAAAAAAAACAACAGGTATTTATCGGAAACAAATATTCTGTGTTTTTCAATGTTACTAATTTGACAAAACTAGCAAAAAAAATGAAAAGACGAGGCGGATTATTGTGATGTTTCTCTTTGTCTATACTGTTGTAGCATGTGACAATTGTCTTAGCCCATTTATGTTGTTGGTATTTATTAGGGCTGCAACTAACGATTATTTTCATTATAGATTAATCTGCCGATTATTTTCTAGATTAATCGTTTCGTCTATAAAATGTCCGAAAATAGTTATAAATGTCCATCTCAATTTCATCAGTCCAAATGTGCCATTTTTGCATGAAAATAGGTGATTATTTGTCTGTCGATCGACTAATCAATTGGTCGATTAATCATTGCAGCTCTAGTATTTATTGTTGTAACAATGTTTTAATGCTGCCTTCTTGGCCAGGTGTCTCTTGAAATTAATATTTTAATCTCAACGTGTCTTTTAACACATTAAATGAAAAAAAAATGAAATGACTTTACATTGCTCTTAAAGTAGTCCTGCTAAGTTAATGAGCAAAAAAGAAGCATGGTGATGATGTTATGTTGGTGGTATAAGTAATATTAGCTCTCTTAGTGCCTGTTTTAATCAAATTTTTATTGTCTTGTGTAGCACTTTGTTACCTCCGCTTTGGAAGGTTGTTATTATCAGTATTATGTAGTATTAGTAGTATTACTATGAACATGTAGTAAAAGGCGGATATTACAAACAAACAAAAATAAGCGTTGTGTCTATCGGGGGAGATAGAGAATGAGATGGAGAACAGGGGAGTGCAGTCTGCATGCCGTCCACTTTGTATTGGATAGAGCGCATTAATTATTTAACGGCAGGGCTGCTAGCTATTATTACAGAAAAACAGTGGACTGCATCTGGACGCTTTCCTCATGTTTGTATGTCAATACACACCTTGCCCTCGTGGGCTCACCGGACCTCTGTGGAGCTCACATCTTAAAACAAGGCCACGCCGAATAGGTCATATTCACAACGAGGCGCGGTGCAAAACTCAGTTAACAGGTTAATCAGATGAGATGCAGTTTTGTATGATAAGAGAAAAAGGCACAAAGCACTTTATGGTCGGTCTGTATGGTCTGCCCCACTATTGTAGGTACATGCATTGCGCTTTACGTGATGCTTGCGTGTGTAAGACAGAGAGAGATATTGGCGGACAGGTATAGAACAAGAGCAAATGCCTACTAGAAAGAACAGGGAGGGCTGGAGGTGAGGGGGAAGTGGTCACTCAGATTTGTTTGCCGTGTCATTTTTAGTCCTCCTCTCGTCCTCCGTCCTGCCTAGACGGATATTTCTGTTATTCACTCCGAGGTTATGGTTTTAGATTGAGGGCAAAGCCCGGAGCCCGCTGTTTGTTTTTGAAGGAATCCATCGTCAATACAGACGCAGCGGTGCTAGGATTGTTTGCAGAGTTAATAGTAGTTTGATGATGTCATTCTCAGTGACCTGAAGAGAAATTGACCCCCGTTGTGTGAGTATTTCTAAAATGCCACCTGCACAATTATGGTTGGAGTGTCCCTGGGCTGTTGTATGTAGGGTTTGTTTTATCTGAGACAGTTGCATGCGAACACACACACACACACACACAGACACACAGAGCGTGTACTGCCACAGTTTAATTTGCTGACCCATACCTCCACATCTTCTGAAAACATGTTCGTTGAATGTCACTAGAAATTAGGTTCCCCACAGTGATGCTGAAATAATTTATTCATCATGAGTGACTTTCACCATGAACATTTTACAGATGTGTATTAGCTATTTTTGCCACAGAATGGTAACACTCTAAAATAAGACATTTTCAAAATTTATTTTTTTAGAGGGATTCATTTTTTTCCTCAACGACAAAAAATAGGTTTTGCTTACATTTACACATGCCGACACAGAAAAAAAAAATACAGTAGATACGGGCATAGAGGTATCCATGACAGGATGAAACTGCATTCATCAAACATCCACCCTTACTCCTGCTCATATTATGTCTTTGATGCAGATCATTTAAAACCTTTTCTGCTGACTGATCTAGTGTTTTGATGGTAGAAACACTGTTTTTCCTGTTTTAGTTTAATCATCATATTATTGTTGATTTTTGCAAAGAGGAAAAATAAAATGGAAAAATAAAAAAAGAGGGTAGGAAGCGGAAAGCAAAAAGAGCGAATCCTCTAGAGAGATGTATAATTCATGCTCACGACATTCCTGGCATTGTGAGTGTGTGTGTGTGGATCCTTCTGAATAGTGTTTTATTCTGCAGGATGATCACTGTGTATTTGTTGAATATCCTTGTCTCCATGTTTTTCAGGTAGCCAACAGACTGGATTTAGCCCGGCCAAGACCCGAGTCAGTCATGGTGGGATTCTCTGTTTCTTCACCTGAGACATTATTTATTTCACAGGTGAGCTGTGACTGTGTGCATATTGTATTCATTGTAACAGTCGCTGTCAGCACTGAATCGCAGACTCCACATATATTCTTCTTCAGTATGACACCATGAGTAATATAGAAACAAGAGAGGTGAATGATGTCACTTGACCCGGGGCCAGATTCACAAAATATGATTACATAGTTTCATTAGATTTTTCTTTTTTTTTTAGAACAGTTTCAATAATTAAAATTGTGCAATCGATTTTTTAAAAAATATTTTCCTAAAGAATTGTTGTTTTTTTTGTTGTTGTTTTTTTACCAAACTTTTAAGTAAAATTACAAGGTTACTTGATGAAGGTGTGGTGAGAGTTACTAAACTCTGATACAGAATTAATTGTGAACCCTCTACTTTTAGCAATAAATACAGACATTTTGCAATTCTAAATAGGTATACTTTTACTATTATTTATTTTTTCATTTATTTATATATAAATTCTACCATCTTTAAAGTTTATAATGTTCTGTTTTTGTTGACATCCAAAATGTGTAAATTCAATTATATATTTATTACTGAGGTCATAGTTAACGGTGGTGTTGTACTGGACTACATTATACTGAGATGTGTTTCAAATTTTTTTGTCCTCCCTATTTTCATACATGAGGGGGTAGAATATTAGAAACGCCTCTCAGTATAATGCAGTCCATTACAACGCCACCATTAAGTATGACATCTCAATGCTAAAACATATAATTGAAATGGAAACACCTATGTTTTAATTTTTTCTGTAGCCCAACCGATACTGGATTTTTCAGTATCAATACTGCGTACTGAATACTGAGTTATTTAAGATGATATAATGGCAGATATTCATGTTTTACATAAATGCATAACAAACATGACTGATGAGGATTTTTTCAATCTGGTTCTTAAAAAATGTGACCAAGATATGTACTTAGCAGGAAATTTTGCAGTTGGAAAAAAAAAACTGCGCAACGGCAGGACTGTTTCTAAACTACCTCAAACACCACTTTGGCATTTCTGTAGTGTAGACATATACACAAACACCAATATATACTGTATCTGCAATAAGCAGCCTGACTGTTTCTGTTTTATTTTGCCCTATGTCTCATGAAAAGAAGTTGGCAAACTAAGCATTTACACTTAAAGGTCCTTCAGCATCAAGGTAGAGACCAACTTCATTGCCTTCTTCTATAGTCAGGTACTTGTTGAAGTAAAACATAAATAAAGTGCTGTTTTCCAGACAGGAAAGGGAGTCTTGTAACAGATGAGACTGATGTCAGGGAAGGATAGATAATTGCGCTTTGGAGCCTCTGTAATAACTTCTTAAAACTTCTTTTTCCTCTTCTTCTCAGATAACCTTTCAAGACTTTTCTTTAAACTACTATGTGAGAATGGCGTCTGGTCCAATGAGAACTGGAGACACCTATTTGCTCAAAAAGCATCTGTACTTGCATCTAATGGAGTTTCATATTACCACAGTGCTGTCCCTTTTCAGCGAGAAAATGTGCCACTGTTGGGGAAAAAAGTTATAATGGGCTTTAAAGTCACCTTTTTCAACTTTTCCAATTCATTCAATTCTCTATTTACACATATGATGTTACAGATGAGCAGACAGGACAACAAACTCTTCCCTCCCCTGCCTGACTGAAGGAGACAAACAACCTCAGCCCTTTAAAACAAGTAAGTTTTGCTCAATTGTTCCTAAAAATATAGTTTGAAATCATAATTGACAAGTACAACACACATAATCATTTTTACACTGTTATGTTTACTGAGCTAAATGTTTTTTTTAAAGTACGTATGTACCAGCTGCATAATGTTGAGAGCAAACTGTGGGGCTGCAGTCGTCACTTCGTCATGAATTATACAGAGAGAGGATTCCCGTGCGTGTGAAATGGCATTGTTCACAGTTTGTGTCACATCAGTGCATGTTTAACTAGGCAAAACAAAAGCTTTTCAATATTTTAGTGCTCAGGGACTGACAGCGTGAGGAGACATGGCTGCTCTGCTGTTCTGCCTCCTCCTGTCTCATCCTCTCCTATCTGCCGTCCTGTCCTCTCCCGTCCTCTGAAGTGCCCTCCTCTCCTCTTAGATTACACCACCGCCTCAAAAAAAAAACCCCACTCTCCAACTCGGCATCGCCGTGTCAGACCGTTTTTTTTTTTACACAATGAAGCCAACAAGAATTGACTCCCAACCATCCCTCTTCCCCATTTATCACTTCTCCATCTGTCCTGTACCACAGGCTACATTAGCTTCAGCGCACAGCCCTTTTAAGCTCCCTCCGCTGGGTTTGAATAGTGTGTGCTAAAATGCAGTGTTAATCAAACTCCAAACAGGTACACCAGGGTTTGGGTCTCAGAGGTCCAGTAAAAAGGCAACACTACAGAAATGATTAACAGGGGGGCTGTTGAACAGATGTGGAAACAGAGACACAAGAGGAACACAGAAATGTAGAGAGAACAGATTTGTTTGAAGAATAAGAGGAAGTTTTTGTTCATTCATATTATTACATTGAAGTCTTATTTCTAGTTAAATGAGCTCACATGCCATCAGACCATCAGTTCATATTGTTCAGGGTTTTTGCACTCGATGATGTGACCGCCGCACAGATGGGGTCCTCATCTGCTTTTTTAAGTCTTTGTCTTCCTCTGCTGAGTCAACCACAGAGAAGGTCTTTACTGCTCCCTACAATCCACTTTGTGTCCTTGTGCAGGGGACTTGTCTGATTAGGCGTTGGCTAATTAGGTCTGACTAGACAGGCTTTTAAGTCACAGGCCGTCATGCATGAAGCCTGGTTAAAAGTTGATGGACGGATGAGACATTAACTGTCGAGAAGGAGAAACGCAACTGATGGCATGAGGGGACGCCGTCTAGGGCAGCGGTTCCCAACCTGTGGGTCGAGACCCTCCAGAGGGGTCGCACAGTAAACCTGAAGAGTCCTGAGATGATTAATAGGATAGCACAGAAGCAAAAATATGTTCTGCTACACAACATTGTTTATTTATCAGACATTACTACAATGATTGCTATTTTCTTGTTATATTGCTAGATAGCTTCCTCCCATTGTTAAGATATATTCAAATTAAACAATCACGGATACATACCACTAATCACACACACAATG
This sequence comes from Sebastolobus alascanus, assembly GCA_916701645.2. Taxonomy (NCBI): domain Eukaryota; kingdom Metazoa; phylum Chordata; class Actinopteri; order Perciformes; family Sebastidae; genus Sebastolobus; species Sebastolobus alascanus. The sequence goes on from CAKAOJ020000231.1 coordinate 481,458, forward strand.
GCGTATGAATGACATGATGACGCGCAAGGCATTTAGCGTGCAATGAGAACGCCGTTGCGTGTCATTTGTATGCCATGTAGTCTGTACTGACTGCAATGTAAACGCATCTGCGTAATTATGCTACGCTCAGAGTTAGTGAAGTAGAATAAAAAGTGAGAAAGACCGCTTATGGCGGGCGGTAGGGGAGGATTGTGATGTGTGTTTTTGTAGTGTTTTTTTCTGTAGTCACGTTGTTTTCGTACGTATTTTACTTAGTTTATGTACTTGTTTTAAACCCAACCGTGAAGTTTTCCCTAAACCTAACTAATTGGTCTTGTTGCCTAAACCCAACTGCGGACGTTACCGTAGTTTTGTTGTGTGGCGTACAGATGGCACGCTAAAAGGCTAAAATGCGTCCTCGTGACATGCGGAATGACGCTCTAATGTTGTGCTATTCATACGCCTTCCTATGAGATCGGGTTGCACTAATACACACTAGGGGTGACAAGTAGATATTGCTTTGTTGTAAGGGGATACCAGTCAAAAATATTGGGAGCCACTAGTCTAGAAGACATTTGGAGACACTTTCCTGGTGAAACAAAATTCCTGTTTAGGCCTTGATGGCAGTGGTTTCACTGTATCGCTGCCATTTATCAGTTGGTGGTCACATAGTTGCCAAACTATTTAGCATCCACTGTAATTAAATCATTCTGCTCTACTATTTTACTATTCAAAACTCTTTTTTAAAACATGATGCACAAATGAGGCACAAATGCCATTGAATCTGGACAGAAACATGCCATCAAAGCTCATATATTGGTGCAAAGCATCACAAGTTCAAAGCCCTCTCAAACAACCAGAGAGGGATTCTTCCTGCTGGTTGAATCCTTTCCCTGCTGATACAGTAACAACTACCAAGGTGGATGTATCCAGCGGAAATCACGAGGTGGATAAGCAGTTAGAGCAGAGACACGGATGAGTGACAAAAAAAAAGCAGAGTAGTCAGATATTAATCGAGACATTTTAACTTTGTCATGAGAACACTTGCCAGCTGCAAGGCGCTCTGCTGATGTTTAGCCTGAGGGTGTGACAGACAGGAAGGGATGTTATGCCATCACAGCGTTTGATCAGCGGCGTCGCGGGAACACAGGTATCAGAGAGAGACTCGTATCTCTCGCAGCTGTTCAGAGTCTGTCGTGGGGCTTGTTTAGATATCGGTGTTAAATGGGATACTGAAGATGTAAGCCGAGCTCCCTTTCCTTTAAATCCCCTTTCAGAAGTCGTGCACTGTGCAGTCAGAGCACTTCTTTGAAACTTTATAGACAGTCCAGGCAAATAACTGTGTGTGAGTCAACAAGCAAAACATTATTCTCCAAAGCTGTGTAATTGTGTGTTAATAGGCATCACAGTACAATTACTTGGCCTACACATAATGGAAGTCTAATCAATGTATGGATCCTGCCCCCTACTGTCAATGATGAAAATGACATCGATAATCAATTAGTGGGTGTTCAGCGTTGAGGGGCTGCAGGCTGACGACTATCAACAAAAAAAATATTTCTCTAATTTGGATCCTTTTTTTGGGGGGTAGATTTTGCTGTCCAGGCACCAAATAGCTGGCAATTATGTTTTAGATATTACAACATATTTTGTTTTATTTGGACATTTTCAAAGTGTGTTAACTGTTTATTCTGTTTAAGGAGTCCAATGAGTATAGAATCTACTTTCAATGGATCTTCAATTCCAGTGATTTTACACCTTGTTCATTCTCTCTCTCTCTCTCTCATAGAAAGAAGTCTTTGGGATCTGTCAAGACCATCCACCTCCTGTTATACGCAGGGAACACAGCAACCTCTTCTGGACAAACGTGAAAGTAGCAGAGGGGTGTAATGAAGCCAGCATAACAGAAGTGAGTAACACCTATGATCACTATGAGTCTGACAAACCTAGGTTTACGGAAACGCTTCAGGAAATTAAATGGCATTTTATTGTCTTTTTACTGTATTGCTGCTAAACAGTTTGAAATCGAGCCACTGACTCGTACCGACATCTCATAGGAAATGTTAAAATCCCAAATGTCTGGTGTCACATCTGAACAGATAACTAACTAGTAATTTGACTTGAGAAAAATCGCATTATTGCCTGGGGAAGCGTTAAAAAGTATTCCGTGATCAATGTATCTGATTAGTTTGCTTTGACGGTACACTGGCGAGCTAATCAGGCCAAAGGGATCAATGGAGCGGTTGTCACGCCGCCTCGCCTTCCTTCTATCTTCGGATAACTACAATGTAAATGACTGGGTACTAAAGGAAACCCTACTGGGACGCATACTAAACTCTGCCTGTGCTGCATTGTGCACATGGGAATCTCTACAGACACTTAGCCGGTTCTTAATCAGTAGTGTGCGAAAAATAGGCCCCTATTACACAGCCCTCTCTGAGTCTCTTATCATCATATTTGTCAGAGCTGCTTTATTCATTTCCAGATCAGTTTCCTCCGACTGTAAACTTTACAGCCCTTGTAGCAAATCCTTGCGGTACGATCCTTATTGTTGCTGAATGGCTCTGAAGCTCTTTCTTCTTCCTTCTCTGCCTCTCTTTTCCTCTGTCTCTCGCTCTCTCTCTCTCTCTCTCTCTCTCTCTCTCTCTCTCTCTCTCTCTCTCTCTCTCTCTCTCTCTCTCTGTCAGGCAGCTACGAGGCCACCAGATGCTCTCCCAGCCTATTTGTCTTGTCCCTTTCACAGACAAACTAATTGCTAAACAAAAGGTGCTGGCGTGTCCTGTCGAGTACCCTTGTAAATGCTTTACAGCCACAGTTCCATTCTGCCGGATAGTTAAGTGGCTAATTATAAAAGGATCACAAAAGAGTCTGATTAGGGATAAAGGGAAGGAGGAGGAGAAGGAGGAGGAGGCTGCGGTCCTATAGCCTTCTACACAGGGCAGCGGACACAGTACTCAACATAAATAAAGTCCTACTCATGAAACTTCCCAAAGACATGTAAAGAGCGCCATAACTCTTTGTCACTGTTGACATAGTTACTGTAGAGGCTTGAATGTTACCTGTTAAGTGTGGTGCTTGTGTGAATTGTGTTGAAACAAGTGGACGCACTTGGATAAAGCAGCGGTGCTCACACCTCACCTTTTCCACCACAGTACTATAGACTCGGGCTGCAGCTAATTATTATTTTCATTAGCGATTAATCTGCTGGTAATTTTCTGGATTAATTGATTAATCGTTGTCAGAAAATAATGAAAAAATGGCCACCACAGTTTCCCAGAGCCCAGAGAGATGTCCTCAAATGTCTTGATTTGTCCAATAAACAGTTCAAAACCCAAAGATATTTAATAATTTACTCTTACAGAAGACCTCCTTCTACTGAATACTGATAAATAAAAATGCCCCATTACATGTGAAAGTACTCTGTATATACTACAGTATATTACTAGATTATTACTACAAATATGTTATTATGCAAATATGAATTGTTTTTGTAGATTAATATAGAGCTGCAACAATTAATTGCCAACTGTTTTGATAACTGATTAATCGGTTTGAGTAATTTTTAAGGGAAAAAAAGTCTAAATTCTCTGATTCCTGCTTCTGAAATGTGAATAGTTTCTGGTTTCGTTACTTCTCTATGACAGTAAACTGAATATCTTTGAGTCGTGGACAAAACAAAGACATCCGAGGACGTCATCTTGGGCTTTGGGAAACAATGATCGACATTTTTCACCATTTTCTGACATTTTATAAACCAAACAACTAATCGATTAATTGAGAAAATAATCAACATATTAATCGAAAATGAAAATAATCGTTTGTTGCAGCCCTAGTTTAATCTTTCATATTTTTTAGATATTATATATAGTATATTTTATAAACCAATGATAGGTTTTTGTATGTTAGATATTAATCTGAAACGTGACTAGCAAAAACAGCTGTCAAATAAATTTCCCACTAGTGAAGTAGAAGTACAAATTAGCATGAAATGCAAATACTCAAGTAGGCTTCCTTAATTTTGAACTCAAGTACAGTACTTGAGTAAATGTGCTTTGGTGCGTTCCACCACTGTAGAAGACAAAGAAAACCAGCAAATACTCACATTTGAGACACTAGAACCAATACATTTTTGGCATTTTTGCTTTAAAAAAAAAATGTAATTATCAAAATTGTTTTTGATTAATTTCCTCTCCATCAAATTGACTCATTGTTTCAGCCCCACCGTAGACAAATTTAGGAGGAGTGGGAAAAGAATGGAATCTGTGCAATTTAATGCAATCTAACAACTCCAATACACAAACTCTGGCCTCCAGAATGACAGCAGAGTTGAGTCAATGCCCTCTGACAGCATTTGCTTCACAAAGGTAGTGTTTCTTGCAGGGCTATTGTGTTGGATTGCATTATACTGTACAGGTGTTGCTGTTGTTGCATGTGAACCCTTTACTTTTTGGGAAAGGGGAACAGAAAGAGAGGTAGAAAATGCTTCTTTTGATGTGTGCGTGCGTGCGTGCGTGCGTGTGTGTGCCTTCTCCTGCCACTGCATCTGTGAAAATGTCCCATCGTGTGTGTGTGTGTGTGTGTGTGTGTGTGTGTGTAGTACTTGTGAGCAGTACTTGTGAGCTCGTCTGTGTACGGGCTGAGAAAACAGAGAGAGAGCCGCTGACTCCCCATCTTGACAAAGTTGGGTAATTAACGACAGAGCCTATTAAAGGGAGAATATTCAGCCAGTGATGAATGGCTTTAATAACAGGGCCGTGTTCTCTCTAACAGAGACAGATCCTCCCGCCACCGTCTCCCTGCCCACCAGATAAAACTACCCGGACTCCCATCTCACCACCCTCTTCATCTTGCCTTTTCCCATCGGCAGTCTCGCTTCTTCTCTATTTTCTGTCTTTGTGTTTTCTCATTCACTCACTTTTAAAAATTCTGTGCTTTTTCTCTCAAAGATTTCATCTATTTGTCTGTTTGTTTTTTTTCCCCAGCAATTTGTCTTTGTAGTTTCAAGGTTTAATCACATCAGACGGGCTTGAATTTTATTCACAAAACTGTGTATTGTCCACACAAACATGTATAACATTTGTACAATAAGTAAAGCGCCACCTTTTCATCTACCTGCATGAATATTTGTGTTTTTGTGGACGACGTGTTTGTCTTGTAAAACATCGTTAGCCTCTTTGTGTAGGGGCCATGCAAATTGGACAGTTAAGAAGCGCCAGGACCGATTTATGTGGGCGTGCAGCCCTTTAACAGGGGCTGTGCTACTGCTTTATGTGTCCTGGTGGGGTTGGGGGCAAGGGCTTACCACAGGGGTCACATTCATCACAGCCCCGTGTTGTGATATCGGTCCAGATGTCTGTCCTCATTAAAACAGACCGCTCTGAAAGTGAAAACATTCAAATGGCTGAGAGTTAAGCAGCCACTCAGCCATGGAGGTGTCTTTGTGGCTTAGTGTTTAAGACACACATAACCAGTTCATTTGTTGTTGTTTTTTTTTTCGATTTTTCTCTTTCTCCTCTAGTTTCCTGTCTGTCTCTACTGACTGCTGTCCAATAAAGGCGAAAACTGCCCAAATAATCATTTAAAAAATCATTAAAAAAAACACATTCAACAGCAACATCTCTTTGCAGAAACAATGTTCCCATTGGCTTGATGATCTACTGTGAGCAGATTTTACTGTGATTCTTTCTCCTGAAGAAGTAGTCTCTATTAAACAATCTTTGACAGCATGTTTTGTAAATTATCCAGAGTAAACAGGACACTAATTGTGGAAAGAAAGGTTGCTGTTGAATTTAAATGTAACTTGTCAATGCTATATGAGCACCAGCCATTCGTAGAAGACATCTCAGAGACAGACATCTCAACCTGGACAAATAAAAAACCAACTATACGCACGGCTAAATACTTCTAGGGCAAACTGAAAAAATGTTGTTTTCCTAATTTGGGTGAACCAACCCTTTAAACCCAATGTTCTGTTTTAACAGTCCAAAAAACATGCTTAATATTATTATATTTCCTTGATAATTCAGGACTTTTACTTTTTTTTTTTGAGAATTATATTTTTTTAAACTGATGAAGTCATTGTTAAATACAATGGATTTTTATTATGGTCCTGCCCCGTCCCAAATAAGTCTATTAGGATTTCTGTTTTTGGAGTTTTAAAAGAACAGTGTGTAGCATTTAGGGGGCAGAAATGGAATATAATATTTATAAGTATGTTTTCTTTAGTGTATAATCACCTGAAACTGAGAATCATGTTACGTTAGCTTAGAATGAGCTGTTTATATCTACATATGGAGCCGGCTGCCATGTTTCTACAGTAGCCCAGAACGGACAAATCAAACACTGGCTCTAGAGAGGGCCATTGGTGCTATTGCGTCGGCCATCGTAGTTCTTCTACATGCTTGGCACACGGGAGAAGTTTCACTTGGTTGCAATCTGCAACAAAATCAAAAATATATTTGTTCGTGCATAACCCATTTAAAATAAAAATAATATGAAATGTTTCCTTATTTGGTGTTATAACACTGCTTTATGGTAATCTTTTGCATTTTGTCACTTTCATCTAATGTGAAAGCCCAGTTTGAGGCAAAAAAGGATTATCACTGAAGTACTTTTCTATATCTATTTTATATTGGGTTTAAATAAGTTTAGAAGAAAAAACAAAAATTTAATTTTTGAACAGGTAAAAAATTGATTTTGGAATTATTATAATTGTTATACATACTGCAGTGGGGTCTGTGGGACCCCAAACAATGAGGAAGCAAAGCCAATGTCAACAAAACCAAAGGGTTAAATTTGCACACATGGAAAGGAGAATGTGTAAAGGATGACAATGAAAGGTATGTTTTGTTTGCTTGTGTGTAATTTACAGACTGGAAAAGTCCTGGACCCCAAGAATGGACAAAGCCAGAAAAAGGACACAAAACATTGGACTGCTGCAGTTTGACTTCAGGTTTGGGCCCTGTCACACACACACACACACACACACACACACACACACACACACACATGCACACGTTACACACCCGAGTTCCTCTCCAAAGTGACTCCCATGTGTGGAGGGACCTTCGTACAGAGGTTGTAGCATCAGGCGCTCTCTCTCACAGGACCAAAGGCAGCGAGTCCATTAAATACACATGAGAATCTAATTAGGGCCCCCCTCGTGCAGCGGGCTCGGAGGTAGGAGTCATCGGGGAACGACACTGCCGAGACCCTGACACTCGGAGAACACACTCTGCAAATTAATAGAGAATGACCAAGAAGTACCTCTGTGACTGACTGAGACCTCTGCTTCCTTGGAGGCAAAAATGTTCAGTGCTGATTGCTCTCATTAAATTTGTTATAGTGATATAATTATGAAAATATGTCTGGAAAATGGGATGACTCTTGGTGTGTGGTTAGTTTGCATACCATGGTAAATTTGATATGAATGTTTAATATTTATATGGTTCATGTGACCTTTAAATGAGACCAGGGAGAAGGTATTGTTGAGTATGTGTTTTAGTTTGTGGCCTCATTTCACCCAATTTCTCTGCTAATTCAACACCATTAAACATCTCTGTTGTGGTCTTTAAATGACTGATAGTCAACCATCCTGAACAAGATTAACATAACTGATCATTTTGCTAATTTGTTCTGAATTCAAGCAGGAAAAGAGACTCGACTATATTTCCCATTATAATTAGGTTGATAATAACGTTGGGTGAATTATTGCGTTTTTGTTATTCAGGAGGAAAGTCTTTCCTCTGCTGCGTGTCAGTTGAGATATTAGTGCGGGCATAATTCTTATTCTGGCAGCAGCACGGTGACTGATATTATTTAAATTACACCTCCTTGGGCAAAGTATTCGGAAATACTTTGCAGATGGGAATTCATCACAAAATGGTGTTGAGAAAATGAGGGACATCAGGGTTTGATTACGCTGACAAAAAATGTCTTTTTTCAGAAGGTAATGACTAATGTTGTTAACAACAGACCGAGGTGTAAAGTACTTTGAAAACTGGCCACATCCTCTCATTGCCTTATATTCTGATGTATCTACCACATCTGTTCATTTTATGTGATTAGATAGATAGATGGGTGGGTGGATAGATAGAAATACATTTTTATGTCAAAGTAAAAACAGATCTATATAAAGTGATCTAAATTAATGACAAATATAAAATACAAAATACTTGTTTAACTATCCAGGGCATGCATAACTGCAGATGCCGCACCGAACTGCCTGTCCACATCCCGCTCCATTTTACCTTCACTTGTGAACAAGACCCCGAGATATTTGAACTGCCTCGCTCAGGGCAGCGACTCACTCCCAACCCGGAGGGTGCAATCCACTGTATCCCCCAGGAAGAGCTGGAAAACGTTGCTGGGGAAAGGGATATCTGGAATACCCTGCTAAGCGTGCTGCCCCTGCGACCCGGCCCCGGATAAGCGGTAGAAAATGGATGTATAGGCTTGGCTGTCCGGCCCGCAACTTTTTTAGCGAAAAACCTCTGAAAACCCACTGTACACTTTCTCAGCACCCAACAGCAAACGGACACAATTAGCGACTAGCTGGTAGCATAGTGGAGCATTTAGCTGTGGAAGAGCAGGATATTTCCCTCAGGTGTTGGTAGAGATCAAAAACGGCTAAAGGAGAGTGAATATTGGACTCGCAGTCATTCACAAGGTGGCCACAAGCATCATGATGCTTCGTGGGGAGGAAGGTATATTCATGATGATGAGCATTGTCACATGACGTTTAGTCTGATGACCAAAAAGCGACATTTTTGTATCATCAGGCTATAGGATCTTCCTCCAGCTGACTTCAGAGTCTCCCACATGCCCCGTGGCTAACTGTAGTCTCACCCAGAAAGCCGCGACTGGTGAAGCAACCAGGTAACTGTTGTTGTGTGCACGGTCTCTCCAACCTCAGCCTCTGAAACTCTTTCAGGGTTGTCGTAGGTCTCTTGGAACCGGTGATGATTTAGGTGCGTCTTATTTAAGGTGGTAAATACTTGTGCAAACATGAATTTTATATTTGTAATTAATTTTGATCACTTTGTAGAGATCTGTATTCACTTTTGTATTAAGGATCTGTTTTTGTCAAAGCCACATTAAATCCACTTTGATTCAGTGTTGTAAAGCAATAAAACATGAAAAGTTTCAAGAGGGATGAAAGAGCGAGACCAGGCGGCAACCTCCAGTTCTGAAAAATGAAGCAAACGTGGAAGTGTCAAAAACTGCAGTTCTTCAAATGGCCACTTGAGGCTGGCTCCCAAGGCGAGACGATCCCCATTAGACCCCCATGTTAGTCTAGCAAATTTCCTCGTTCATGACAACTGTACGGGGGGGTGAGGTTAGGTTGTGTAGGCAGGAGCCACCCACTTTGAGCTTCACAACGGCTCTTCAGAAACCTTTGGTTGAAGTCACAGAGACTACATCCATTACATTACATACATCCAGTGCAACATGGCACCTCAACAGGTGGCGTCACGTTCAGTATCTGTGAACACCAGCAGCCTCCCACACTCGTCTCCACCACGCTGCTCCACTCCGCTTTCTGTTCTCCTCCGCCGTGACAGCTTTGGCCTTTAAGCTCGGCACCGTTATCACTCTGGCCTCACATTTTAACACGAGCGTCATTAACGTCATCATGCCGAGCGTTCTGTCGCAGAGACTGACAGCTGTTTTGACACTCTACCTCGTCGGCTGCACGCACACACGTGCAGTCGGAGGGCTGACTTACAATAATGCAATACTAAAAATGTCAGCGGCTCCATTTAACTTTATCGGCTTTAAAGCCAGTGGCTAAGGGATTTTTTTATGGCCCACTTTCTTAAATATCTTACAGTGAGATAGAGCTGTCTAAATTGTATTATACATTATAAACTTCCACAAGTACGTGGCAGCAGCTCCACAGGAAATATGAAGCACACTCGTTATGGCACACAATTCAATGTAAACTCTTGTGCAGATAATATACTTGTCGTCATTTGTGGACCACTGTATGCTCACACAGATGGGCAACGGCCATGCTGGCCAATTGGCGCTTCTGTCTCAAACACAACAGACCCTTTCTGTTTACCTTTTAAATGCCAATATATCTGATACATGCCTCCTCTCAGCGTAGATGTGCACTGCACATTAACTGAACTTTAACCCCACATTTCTGGCCGGCGAGCCATAATCCCACATCATTCCACATCTTTTGGTTTCTAATACTGCTCTATTACTTTGTTTTATTATACCATATCTGAAATTACAATGTAATGTGGTACCGTTTCTCAGAAGATTACAGCCACTTATGAGGAAAGTTTATGTGTCTAGGCAGTTCGGCACTTTTTGTAATAATATGTATGAAGTGTCTGACTGTAAGTTTGTCTGACAATACCCACCTATGTATCGGTTGTCTGGCTACAGCATCTCATTATTCCTGACTTTTTGAATAACCCTGAAGATATCAGCCTTGTGAGAAATAATCATCCCAGTCAGTCACCAGGAAAAAATGTTTGCATTGGACGTTTCTGCAAACCAGGGATACGTTGACGATTTTGCATTCGGTCAGAGCAATAGTTTAGAGACGCACAGGGCGGGCAGGAGGGGAGGTGGATGGTTCCAACAAACACAGGACTTTCATCCAGGAGACCGCTGTTTGTGTCCCGTGTGTCACGCTACAATCAGCTGTTCATTCGTGTCCTGTGTTCTTAACGTTTAGTGTAATTTTCACTGTACAAACGTAGTAGTTTTAAGCCCAACCATGTAGTTCTTTCCTAACCCCAACTATAGTGGTTTTGTTGCGTTGTTATGGTTTTTACCTTACGCTGTTAGGTACATTATTACGTTGTTAGGTACATTATTATTTGAACACAAACCATGATATTTTTTCTAACCTTAACCAAGTAGTTTTGTTGCCTAAACCTAACCAATCGTTTCACGTTAACCACGTGGCGTTGCGCTTCTGCAAGCGTGATACGAGGCTGATATGAAACGTATTTATGAAACGTACTTCTGGTTCAGAAACGTCGACATTCAACGTATCAGTGGTTTGCAGAAATGTCCAATGCCAACATTTTTTCTGGCAACTCTGGGTTAGAAATAATGGTTAAATAAGATTGTCATACATAATCCCCTAAAAACAATCACAAATGCCACAAAGGCTTCATCCCCTCTCGCCAACATAGTTAACATTTTACTGTGAAGAGAAGTCACATTCCCAAAGTACCCAAAACGAATTGCATTGAGGATTATCCTGTAATTATGGATCTTTCCAAAGTCTGATAGAGCAGGAAAATTGAGTCCTGAATATTTCATAATGCCCAGCACCATCTTTGTTGAGGAAATTATTTAGGGATAGCATGCTCATTTGCAGAATGGATAAAGGTTCATTGCGAGGCACCAGAGTGCAGTAATTGGAAATCTCCAGCGATTCAAAGATGAGCATGTCTCCTCGATGTATTCAGTACACCATTAATCCTCACTCAGACACCCAAAAACTATCAACTGCCATCCAAACCTATCAAGCTGTTGCCACATAGGTTATTTGTGCCACATGTAAATCACACTTATAAAAAGACAAATGTGACAAATGTGCACTTTGTGTTTTTTTCCTGCAGATGAGCCCAGCACTCCCCGAGCCTCAGCCACCGCCAAGAAATGGTAACTCATGCACACACTTACCTGTGATTTTGAATTTAAACGGAAAATTGCAGCATTTATTAAAAAGAAGCATGGATTCTTTAGGCAATGTGAGTAAAGATAATGTTCAGACAGGTACAACTATCAGACACTGATATCCGTATCAGACGATGGTAACAATTTTAGTGCATCATGAAATAATATCAACATTACAAAGGAAAACAAAACAACTTAAGGTTGGATAAATTACACACTTATATGAACACTCTGACTGGGATGTAAAAGAATAATTTTGTCGCCTCTAGAAAACATATGAAGAAATGCCAGTTTTGAAAAATGTCATCTTTAAAAGGCAAATCTAAATGTCAGGGAGACAGATACTTTACACATAGAGAGCGCTGCCTTCTGGGCGTAACACAGAAAGGCGTGAGAATAATATTTTTTTTTCCCAGTTGAAATGAACTGCAATTACCCGGCATCAAGCATACAAAGCAGTACGCTCACACTCGCATAGCCTGGAGAGGAGCATGGTCACTGTTTGCAACATTACTCAGGAAATCAGAGAGAGAAAGCACAATGAAAGCAAAATGTGTTTTGTAATGTCACAGGGAAGAATAGAGACTCTGCAATATGCTGCCGAGATGTTATGAAATATAATGAATTTAGTGTCATAAACAGAGCTGGAACGATTTCAGCTTTTAGATTTAAAGTTTAGATTAGATCTTCGATTTTCAAGTTAATCAGTGGAAAATGAATCAACCACTATTTTCATAATTGATAAGTTGTAGGGCTGTCAATCAATTAAAATATTTAATTAAGATGGGCCCAACCATGTAGTTCTTTCCTAACCATAGTGGTTTTGTTGCGTTGTTACCTTACGTTGTTACATACATTATTATTTGAACACAAACCATGATATTTTTTCTAACCTTAACCAAGTAGTTTTTTAGCCTAAGCCTAACCAATCATTTCACGTTAACCACGTGGCATTGCTCTTCTGCAAGCGTGATACGAGGCTGATATGAAACGTATTTATGAAAAGTATTTCTGGTTCAGAAACGTCGACATTCAACGTATCGGTGGCCCGTCGGAGGTTAATAAAAAATCTCAAGATGCATTAAAGAAATTAGTGCCGTTGTTATTGTGTTAACTTTGACAGCCCTAATAAATTGTTTGTCAGTTTTTCAGGTGCAAATACCAAACATTTTTCAAATGTCAGGATTTGTTGCTTTTTTCTTGTGTTCCATTATACATCTTTGGACTGTTCGTCAGAGAAACATGTCACCTTGCACTGGAGGAAATTATCATTGGCATTTTTTCTAAAATTTCAGATGCCCTATTCAGAAATTATGATCTACTTATCTACTTAATTTTAAAAAAAAATGTGAGTGCAGTGACCTTGGTGCAAATGTGATTAAAATATAGATATAAAAAACATATGGTAACTCTTTATTTTAACTCACTCTACAGCTAAAATGTTTCACAACATAACATTTAGAGTTTTCTTGACTTAACTCGTGCATTAAAGCTATTGCATGCGAGTCTGTGCAAGTGTTAATTTCAGCATGTGTGTGTACCTCTCTGTTTATTTGTGCGTGGGTGAGAGTTTGGCTTAGCTATTGGCATGGGGTCACAACTTTTGCCCAGAAGACAGCAGAGATAAAGCAAGTGGAGCAGCGAGCCCTGTTTAGGTCAAAATTTTGCATGCTGGTGAATGTCAATCTCATGAATAAGCAAAGCAGGAATAGAGCCTTCCTTGGTCCTCAGTTTGTTTTGACGTTTGTACGGAAAACTTCTCAGTGGGGAATATGAGGCCTGAGTGGGTGATTCAACCCCGTTTCAATCATCAGTGGGGCTCTGAATAAAGTAGCTGAATAAAAACTGGAGAGGTGAGAGACTGAGAGAGAGGTAAAGACGGAGACAGCGGAGATGGAGTCGGGAAAGCGAGGTGAAAGAGACAAAGACGCGCCCGTCTGCTGTCTGTTCCTGCTGTCCCAGGTCATGTGTTTTTATATTAATGGTTGAGGTCATGTGCCGGGTCAGGGATAGCTAATCTGAGCTCCGTGGCTGGAGGGCACCTACAACCCACAGGGCATTTAGGTGCCTCTTCAACCCAACAGAAAACCACCGGGCTCTTCTCTTAGCATGCAAATGAGACAGGAACAAATGTCCCGTCACTTCTGGGGCTCCATGTCCCAAAGTGCTTAACACTCTTCCTGTCAACCCCCCCCCCCCTCTCCAGCTGCTTCAAAAACCCCTCCTGCACCTCCCTCACTCTTCTTTCCTCCCTCTTATGTTCTTTAAATGAGCTTTCCAACTCCACTTCTTTCTCGCAATTCAATTTTACAAGGCCATTATCCCGGGTGTAATGTGGAGGTTAAATATATCGGGGCAGACGTTATGTGAAAATAATTAGTGCTAATGAATAATGCACTCATTCAGCTGATGAAGGATGGTTGTCAGGGTAATGGAGTGCAAGGGAGGGGCCCCTCTGACAAATGAAATTAAAATATTTAAACACTGTTTTACGATATTACCGGGCCCTCACACTCCTTCCCCGTTACCTACTCTCTACGTGGAGCCGGCCGGCCTCTATGTGACATGATAGCTGTGCCATTACTCATGCACAACATCTGTCTCACTAAAGACAGAGCCCAGATACAAGGAGGAAATATCTCCCACACCACACTTTTACAGTACCTCACACCACTGCTAATCATCCCTGCCCTGATAATCACTTTGAGGACATCAGAGACGCCAATCCATATCGACAGCCCGTCTGTCTGCCAGGTTATATTTCGTTCCCTTTATTTATTGCCACCACACTCGTTCTGCCTCTTACGACCTCATTCTGCACCCATCATGTGACAATGAAGGATGTAGGTTTTAAATCGCCCAGTTTACAGCACCCTTCCAGCCAATTGGCCCTCTGGAATCAATAATGGTGGACCAAGCGCTCTGTGACTGATAAATGGTAAAGCATCAACACCATTTCATTAGACATGATGGTTAGAGGAGGGTAGAGGAAAGTGACGGCAGGGGACAAGAAAGCTCACGAGCTAATATATAGCTCAGTGATTCATCCGCAAAACTCTTTGTAAGGTTCGATGACCCTTCAGATGGATTGGTTCACCCACTTTATAAAACAACTTCCTCTGACTTTACCCGTTCTAATACTTTTGGTTTTGTTTGCCAAAGTTTTCAGATATGTCTAAGATTTCTGCCACCAGTCCAATACAATGGACGTGAGTGGAATATGTATATTTAAACAAGACTAAACGCCTACAGCCACGCTAGCAGATCTGTGAGGCTGTACAGTGGTACTTGAGCTAAATGCTAACGTCACCATGCTAACATGCTCACATTGACTATGCTATTATGCTGATGCTAAACAGGTATAATGTTTACCATGTTCATCTTAAATTAGTGCGTTAGCATACATTTACATTTTCTAATTAGCAATAAACATAAAGTAAATCTGAGGCTGATGGGAATGGCATTAGTTTTGCAAGTATTGATGAAGCTTTTAGATATCAACAAAGTTATTGGTATTCACCCTGTGGGGAACATGAATATCATGGCAATCCAACCAATGGTTTATATTTCAATCTAGACCATCCATTAAGCAGCTAGCATGGAAAAACATGGTTGAGAGATAAGTCTGTGGAGTAAACTATACAGAGTATCTGTTCTGGAAAGACATGTTAATTTATTTTTTTTTAAATGTAATGTTTTAATGTGAGCATCGCAAATCACAGACCCAGTTTTCGTTGGTTTGTGGGTTTCACTGAACCCCCTAGTGGCCGTAGCCAAAAATGCATGTAGGGATATCTATATTTTATATAATAACACAGAACTAATAATTTATTGTGATGATGAATAATATCAATCTTGTTGTGTCTTCTTATTGATAGGTATATAGATAACTCCTCATTTTCACAACTTCATGAATCCTCATCGGCACTTTCAAAGCGAGCAACAGGACTAAATAGAAACAGGGCGCGGCCAGTTACGACATTACAGTAGAAAACAATGTAATCAGATTTTGACGCTCACTCGCATTACATTCAGATAGGACACTCTGTAATATGTAGGTGATACACAGCATTCCAATACAGTAGATCTCTCTGGGTTGTACACATTATGTTCCCTCTAGATTTTATCTATAGATTGTAGTCGTGTGGAAGTAGGAATCTAGATATCTCAAAACCTGGGCAAATGAAACCAAAACAATTGGCAAGCAGATACCACTTAAGGTAACAATGTTTTTTCATTTTTCAATTTTTTTGATCTGACCCTTTAAAAAAGGCAAGAGAAAAGGGCACAGCCTGACCATATCGACCTTGTCATGTTCCTCTGTCCTGTTGAATCCAAAAGGGGAGATATTAACAATCCTTACCGACAAAATGTCAAATTGCATCTCAGATTGTTACAAATCATGCAGGTCTTTAAGTCAAGGTTATGTTCAGTTTTCACAGGACAATGCATAGCTGTTATAAAAATAGGCTGTAAGCCCTGAAGTGTGCTCTTTCCCCTGGGGCCTAGCAGAGACAGCCAACACACCACAGCCAGCCACATCTGACAACTTTCTTTTATTAATCTCATATTTTGCAGATTGGCCCCATATACATTTGACTTGTAAAACAGACCTAATTACGGGGCCTGTAGCATGCAAGCCACACATCAAACAGTAAGTTACAGTAAAAGCCTATGATCTCGGACGCCTTCTCTCTCTCTTTTCCTCCCCCCCCCTTTGCCTCCGCACACCAGAAACACTGATTATAACAGGGACATTAAAAGGGAATTACAGCGAAACAATTTACACTTAATGTAGCAGTCATATGAACAGGGAAGAAGGATGGACATAGATATAGCAGTATTAATAATACATGCTTTAATTTAGCGGCTGGGAATGCATAGAGCGGGATCAAGGCACGGGGAAAGACAGACAATGAAAGAAAAGTGGCAGAAAAGGGGGGAAGCAGTGAGAGACAGCTGAAGGAAAAGAAGAGAGATGAGAGGCTGAATGACAGAGAAAGTGTAAAACAGAGTAGTAGAGGGTAAAAAGCGGAGGAGGGAGGAGGATCAGAATATGTTGCTGTGGGTTTTCTGTGCACCGTGATTCATGGGCAGTAAATATGCAAAGCCTGATGGCCATAAGGCAATCAGAGGAGCGCCACTCATCTACATGTTGCACAGTGGGCTATAATCCATCTGAGGGGCAAGGAATAATGATACCAGGAAGCAGGAATAAGAGCAGGGTCTGTTTATTACCTCAGACAGATCCATAATGCATACAGATGTGAGGGAGGCACGCCGCAGCCTCTGGCCACAGAACCCCATTGAAAAGTACAGACAGTAATATTGTTTTTAGTGTAATGAAAGACGATCTGATTTAAGCACCTATTAAGGCGTGCTGTCATATAAAGTTTTAAAACAAGTGCTAGAGCTATATTGATCACTGACAGAGTGGAGAAAAGCCGATTGACATATAGAGAGAAGGAAGGGTTAACCTCAAAGGCAATAGTAAGGTCACCACTAAATTATATGCATCTTGCCATATAGATGTACATTCATGTATAGTGAAATGTAAGGTCATAATTTGTCCCAAATATGCACATACAGTATAAGACCTTGACTATTGTTACGTCCATAGATGTGTAGATATTAGGGGTGGGAAAAAAAATTGATTCATCTATGTACGCGTTTTTTTTTTTTTAATTTTGAAATTGATTTTTTAATGCCAGAATCGATATATTTGCTTCATTTGAGTCTATGTGGAGGTAGAAGGAGTTACTGCTTTTATTGTTGTAGTCTGTGTAACGTGACATTAACCGTAGCCAGCAGCATTATCAGAAAGTAGAAAACATCGGAGGGTCTACATGGATACAACCTGCACCTTCACATTTTAAATCTAACGTGGTAAACACTACACATACAGTAAAGTATGGAAACACTTTGGGTTTCACACATTGCCAGCAAAAGCAGAGCTAGACATCACGGCTAAAGCTGCATGCTAACTTTGTCATGGACAGGAAACGTTATCGT
The DNA here is from genome assembly GCA_916701645.2 of Sebastolobus alascanus. Lineage (NCBI taxonomy): Eukaryota > Metazoa > Chordata > Actinopteri > Perciformes > Sebastidae > Sebastolobus > Sebastolobus alascanus. The sequence goes on from CAKAOJ020000231.1 coordinate 499,101, forward strand.
ATTGCGGTAACATACGGTCAAGCCAGCCGACACTTGCATCTCCGTGGTCAAATCGACCAACGCTACAACTGTAGTGCACCCATATACTGACATTTATGTTAAATGTATTCAAACGGCCCCGATGGAGCTGATCATGGATGTTTAAAGAGAACGGAGCTGATGGGGAGAGCTCAAAGCTAGCGACAGACTTGGCGAAGTTAGCGGAAGTATACACGTGTGACTACGTCCAGTTTTCAAATTAAGGTGTTAACAAAGGGAAGTTTATATACAATTACATATATGGAAATAAGATTGATTGGATTATATTCACCAGAAGTATAAAACATTACATGTCCCATGTCCCCACTAATTTGTGAGGGAAATGTCTTTATTCATTGATTTTTGGGTTGCTGGAAAAAAATTTAATAAATAATGCCTGACAATGACTGATATATTTGACTTCAGGACATCTCTGACTACATACATGCTGAAAATCAAACATTTTTACTGGATTAAAATAGAAATTTTCCTAGGTAAAAGTCCCTAGAAGTGTATGTTTCAACTTTTTCCCATGGTCTAGCGTTAAAAAAAGTTCACAAAAATCGCAATAAATCGTAATATCGAATCGCAATACTTCAAAATCATAATACATATCGAATCGGCACCCAAGTATCGTGATAGTATCGAATCGGGAGATAGGCGTATCGTCCCAGCCCTAGTAGATATAGTGTATAGATAAAATCTACTGCTGGCAATAACACTGTAATTTCACTTATCGATGTCATTGGCTTTATTTTTCTTTATTTGCAAAGAGACGCATAAAAATACACACAGTCTCAAACACAAAGGGCTCGCTTTCCTGTCTCTCCTCACAGAGGACATTAACACCGGGATCCTACTGGTGCTGGAGTAAGTAATAAATTGTGTTGAACATTGATAAACTAATGCAATTACCTGCAGGGCAAGCAAGTCAGCTAATTTAAAGATACCAGGTTTGTTCATGCGGTGGGAGGCTCCGAATAGGCCCCGAGGGTGAGAGATGGCACCTTTATTACATCTGAGAGGTCAGCCTGGTAGCACTGTATTAGGATTGATCTTTTGATCCCTGCCTGGAACCCCCCGTACTGTACCAACCCCATCTGGCTGAGAAAAACAGCTTATCTGGCACGAAGGGTTAACTCTGCTAGCCAGGCAGCCTAATTGAGCACCACACATCTCAGCTACACAGCAGAAACAGGAACCTAGAGGGTCGTAACAAGCCAGGCATGACTTATTCACATAATAAACCAAGCGGATATCTAAATGAGCCATTGAGCTCGCCAGAGGGAGGGAGGCCATTAGGCCGCGTGGACTGTGGGTACATATTTGTATATCTGCAATTGCCCCATCATTTGCATATGTGGCTGGCTATAGAAATGTTAGTCTGTGCTTGTACCCAGGGGCCTAATGACACAACAGAACAACTTTGTACTCATTCACAGTATCATAAACAAGTCAGAACCACATTCCTTTAATCCAAAAAAAAAAGTGATGGCGTGAGGAATAATTTAGGTTATATTGCAAACAAAGTGGCTTGAGGTCTGCTACATACCCGCTGTTTATCCATTGGGGTGAAAACATTTGAGATATGGACGGTAAATGTAGGCATAAAGGAATAGTTTAACATTTTGGAAAATATGCTTATGCGCTTTCTTGCCGAGACTTGGATGGGAAGAATGATACCACTCTCACATCTGCCCGTTGAATATGAAGCTACTGCCGGCAGCCGGTTAGCTTAGCTTAGCATAAATACAGCAATCTAAGAAAGAGCTAGCTTGGCTCCGTCCAAAGGTTAAAAAGAATTCCAACTAAGAGCACCTCTATAGTTTACTGATTAACACATTATATCTTGTTTGTTTAATCTGTACAAAAACCAAAATTGTAAAAACAACAATTTGCTCTTTTACTGGGGGTTACTGCGATAATTTAGCAGTCAGCCCCACTAACTAAACTAAACAAAGTCACAACAAAGAAGCAAGATCAATTCCTCACAGTAGCTTTACTGCTCCATTTGTCTGTGTCAATTTGGCTGACTTTTCAACCAAATGTTGTGACGTTCTTCAACAATGGATTTGAGGGCGCAAAAAAGGCCAAGTCATAGTCCGTTTGGCTAGTCCGAACCAGAGTGAATTGATCATTTTGGTTCATTTTCTATTTAGTCTGGTTCAGTTTAACAGTGCACAAATAAACAAATAAACAAATAAATTTTCCAAGGGGCGAGTAAAAAGGAGCAAATTCATCTTTTCCATCTCGAAAGCTGCCACTTCTATGCAGTGAATCGTGGACTTTGATATATTGCTGTCAAAGTCTTTTCACTTTTACTCAGCACTGATCTACTGTGCGCACGTATCCTTTCTCCTCCGGTTTATCTCGAATGACTTTATAAATGTCGCTATTTTTGTGGTCTTTATTTAGCATATTCTGTGTGTTCTCTTCGGCCCAGATGTCAAGCAAACATCAGACTTCTGCAGAAGTCCAGGTCAGTCCTCTCCCACTCATGTTAACCTGTCGTCTACCTGTGTCCATCTCAACAAATGCCCCGACAGGCAGGCTGCGTATTGGTTCACTTGGAAACGGTTGCCCAAACAAACCGCGCCAGAGTTCGATTAAAACAGACTAAATGTTGGCTTGTGAAAGCGCCCAAGCAAATATTCCAGCAAATAACGTCCCCGTAAGACTATGAATTGTTGTTTTTACGTTTAGGTTTTTGTACAGAGTAAGAGCCTCGGCTAGCCGTTTCCCCCTGCTTCCAGTGTTTTGGCAAAGCTAAGCTAAGCTAACTAGCTGCTGGCTGTAGCCTTAAATTTAACAGACAGATGTGAGAGTGGTATTGAAAATGGTACAAATAGAATACAGGTTCAATTTACCAAACATTTTGCAAATACACACACATTTTTATAAATGTACAAAAAAGGCTGTATTTTTCCAAACCATATACTGTACAGTACGAGGAAATCGAGCAACAAAAGCTGGGCATTACATGATGCTGGGATGCTTGAATTCTCATTTCAGAGAGCCCAGAAAACCACTGATCCTGTTATTCTGCACTCGTATTGGTCTGTTATTTTGTTCAGTTTGAACAATAACCCAAGGCGTCACTAATCAGCAGAGTCTTGTGGTAAAGGGTCAAAGGTCAGCCTTTAATGTGACCTCTGACACATAATTAAATTGCCATCTTTAACCTCAGTTACAACCTGTCACAGAGCATTGGATTACATGCTGCAAATCACTCCACCAATCAATGACAGGAGCCAGGGCAGAGGGAGGGGCCTGCTGTGTCCAGCGGTGTCTGCACAGAGATTATATTTAATGAAGTTGAACTGTACAGTGATCACGTTAGTGTAAAGCCTAATTCAATTCTGAATGACGTCCTGCATTAACATACACTCATCCTAACGGGGAAGAGGAGACTGCAGATAAGAGCCACTCGCAGTGTCCAGTCACGTGACTTGTTTCCACTTTAGCTATTAGTCATGCAAATGCAGGGGCAGAATTTGATTTCGAAGGTGGAGGGGACACAGGCACAAATCCTCAAAAGGGCTTTTTCAGAAAACCCCTACCTGAGTTAGAACCAAACACAACCATGTTTTTTCATAATTTTGATGATGATGGTCAGAACAAAAATATTTTATACAGCAAAATACAACAAAAAGTGATCAATATATTGACTCACCCCATAGACAAAAAAAGTGCAGAATATAACCAGTCTAGAGATGGTGTAATCTCATGTGATTTTGAAGACAGTTTGGCCATAATAGCTCAACTTCAGTGGCCTCTGGCACATTCTAATGGCACTATTCCATCATATACACTGCCTACATGATTGGAAACATGTAGTGAATTATTGTAAAGGAGAATTAGGCTTCTTGTACGTTTTAGCCCACACAGTCTACAAATAGCTATCAATATTTAATAAATTGGGGGAGGTTTGGGGGTCCTACCCCAAGAAAATGTGAAGGTTTTTGACTTGAAACTATGCAATTTCACATTCCATTATTATTAAAATAGATAACGCCCAAAAAGCTTAAAGACAAAACTTGCCTAAAGTTAAATTATTGTTTTATTATTTACACATATCACAGCCTTCGTCTTTAACATGTAATTCCTCTGGAAATGTTTACCAAGTAAAATCACATTCTGTAAATCAAAAGAACACAATCAGAAAACTTTTAAATATGTTTCATTAATTTTATTCAGCCTTTTCACAAATAAAAAAAGTTATGAGGAACAGTTCACTAATTATTTTACAAAAAGGTGCTTGCTAATGATAATAATAATAATAATCATCCTCATCCTCATCATAATAATCATAATCATCATAATCGCCTAGACTACCTGCCCATTTTCCTGTTCTCTCTGCTCCAGCATACTTGAACCAGCTGATGCGTATAAGGGCAACCAAGAGGGGCAACTTATTTGTTAACTACCTAGCTATTTGGCACTTAATTAGTTTGATGAACATCGTTTTATTAGTGCTTCTCATTGTGCATCATTAGTAAACAACCAGTTTTTACCCAGCATTCTGAGCAGCGCCATGGAGTGACTGGTAGCCTAGATGATTCGCTCTCATCAGTGATATTATTTACTGCTTTTGCAGGACGTGAAAGTTATATTGATAAATTACAGCGCCCTCGTTCTCACCCTCCCCTTCCACCATGCCGTGTGTTGACTCGACCAGATGCTCTCTACATTGTTTTTACGTTGGTACGGCTTGAAAATGCAGTGAAAACCCTGTAATGTATTATAATTATAACACTAAAGACTACTCTCCACTCTCTACACTGCAGGACACAACTTCTCAGCTGAGCGTGCGGGCAGGACCGATACAGACAGATAGTCACGTTTCGCTATCATCACGCACACATTGTTTTGAAGCGGAGGCTGGTGGTCGTTAAATGTACACGCATAGTGAATAAAAACATTTTAACCAAAACTATTTTATTGAGAATCAAAAGTTAATATAATAAAGCAGCCGGATGAACATGAGTAGTCGGCTGTTTGGCAAGGAATTTATGGAAAGCTCTGAATTACACGACAACATGCCATGTTGGCAGACATAAATTAGAAGTGATAGTACCTATGCTGTACCAGCTGTGCATAAATTACGATTCATAGGCTACAACTAACATGTAAGCATATCTGATATTTTTTAATATTCTCTTTTTTTATTGTGATACAATTGGCCAAAAAGTGTTTACTATTATTCCTTCAATTGTATGCAGATGCCGGATCCCAATTTCACAGAAATAGGTCATTTAGTGTTTCCTAAAAACACACTTTCATACAAGCTTAATCGTATTAAAAGTATTAATTAATTAATGTCAAAATTCATTGAAAATGGATGGAGATGAGGACATCAAAGTGAGGGCAGGTGGACCTGAAAAACACTACTGTCTGTACACAGCTGGAAAATGCAAAAGTCAAATGAAATGTTATTATTTGAATGATTTTGTGTCCGTAAAGTGTTTTTTGTGTCCTCCAGAAAACGCTGGAGGAACAGCTGGAGAACCGCAGGGAGGCTCATCAGAAGCAGCTCAGCCGCCTCCGAGACAAGATTGATGCTGGACGAACTCTCAGAGTAAGGAAACACCAGTAAAGCAAAATATTATCTTGATATTTTTATTATTATTTCAGTGAGTATAGTATGTCATAAAAATGTCATCAAAAAATATCATAGTATAATACGCAAAAAAAAAAGTATGTGATTAAAAAGTCAAAGCATAGTATGTCATAAAATATAAAAACAGTCGTAGTATAATATATTATGAAAAAGTAATTAAAAATGTATAAATAGTCATAAATAGTATAGTATGTCATAAAAATATCAAAAAAGTCATGTATAATATGTCATAAAAACTCATAAAAAAGTCTTAAGATGTCGTAAAAAAGAATCCTAAAAAAAAATCATCTAGTACGTCATAAAAATATCACACAAGTCATAGTATAATATGTCACAAAAAGTCATAGTATGTCATTAAAGAGTCAAAGTCATGGTATAGTATATCAGAGAAAACCATAGTATAATATGCTATAAAAATGTCATGGTGTAGTATGTCCTAAAAAGTCATAATATAGTATGTCATAAAATGTCATTAAAAAAGTCATAATATAGTATGTCATAAAATGTCATGAAAAAAGTCATAGTATAGTATGTCATAAAAAGTCATAGTATAGCATGTCATTAAACTGTCATTAAAAACTCCTTGTATAGTATGTCAAAAAGTAATTTAAAAGTCATAGTATAGTGTGTCATACAAAGTCATAAAAAGTCATAGTATAGTATGTCATAAAAATGTAAAAAAAAATTAAAAAAAAAAGTCATACTACAGAAGCCTATATCATAAAATATCATAGTATAATATGTAAGAAAAATGTCAAAAAAGTCATGGTGTAGTTTGTAATTAAAAGTCACAAAAAAAAGTCTAAGTATATTATGTCATTAAAAGGAGTAAAAAAAATCATATTATATTAGCTGCACAATTAATAGAATATTAATCGCGATCATGATTTTGGCTTCCCACAATTAAATGAACGTGATCGAACGTGATCTGCAATATTGACGCTTAAAACGTGTACTCCACTCATAGAAAATATATATAGTATATCATAAAATGTCATATTATGGTATGTCATAAAAAAACGTTAAAAAAAAGGTTTTAAAATGTGTGTTGAAAAATAAAATAAAAAATCCTAGTGTAGTCGGTCATAAAAAATCATAGTATAGTATGTCGAAAAATGTCATGAAAAAAGTCATAGCACAGTATGTCATGAAAAGTTATACTATAGTATATCGAAAAATATCATTAAAACGTCATAGTATAGTATGTTAAAATATGTCAGGAAAAAGGTCATAGTGTAGTATGTCATGAAAAAATCATTGTATACTATGTCGAAAATTGTCATGAAAAAGTCATACTGTAGTAAGTCGAAAAATGTAATGAAAAATTCATAATAGCCTATAGTACGTCATAAAAAGTCTTAGTGTGGTATTTCATGAAAAAGTTATCTTATTGTATGTCTAAAGATTTAATTAAAAGAAGTCATAGTAGTTTGTCGAAAAATTTAACAAAAAAAAGTCAGTGTAGTATGTCGAAAAATTTTCATAAAAGAAAGTCATAGTAAAGTTTGTTGAAAAATTTAAGAAAAAAGTCATTCTATTGTATGACGAAAAATTTAGTGAAAATAGTCATACTATTGTATGTCAACAAATTTAGTAAAAAAAAGTCATAGTATGTCGAAAAATGTCATGAAAAAGTCAAAGTATAGTATGTCGAATAATTTCATGAAATAAGTCAAAGTAAAGTATGTCGAAAAATTTAGTGAAAAGAGGCATAGTATAGTATGTTGAAAAATATCATGAAAAAAGTCATAGTATAGTGTCAGAAAATTTTATGAAGAAATGTCATAGTATAGTATGTCAAAAGATTTCATGAAAAAGTCATACTAGTATGTCCAAAATTTTGAGAAAAAAAGTAATAGTAGAGTATGTCCAAAATTTCATGAAAAAAAGTCATAGTATAATATGTCGAAAATTTTATAAAAGAAAAGTCATACTATAGTATGTCCAAAATTTTATGGTAAAAAATGTCATAGTATAGTATATCGAAAATTTTGTGAAAAAAAAGTCATAGTATAATATGTCGAAAATGTTATAAAAGAAAAGTCATAGTATAGTATGTCGAAAATGTTATAGTATGTCGAAAATGTTATTTAAAAAAAAGGTCATACTATAGCATGTCGAAAATTTCATGAAAAAAAAGTCATAGTATAGTATGTCGAAAATGTTATTAAAAAAAAGTCATAGTATAGTATATTGAAAAATGTCAGGAAAAAAAAGTCATAGTATAGTTTGTCGAAAATTTGTTGAAAAAAAATCATAGTTTGTTGGAAATTTTATGAAAAAAAAGTCAGTATAGTATGATGAAAATTTTATGAAAAAAAAGTCAGTATAGTAGGTCGAAAATTTCATGAAAAAAAAAATGTCATAGTATAGTATGTCGGAAATTTTATGGTAAAAAATGTCATGGTATAGTATGTCGAAAATTTCATAAAAAAATGTCATAGTATAGTATCTCAAAAGATTTCATGAAAAAAAGTCATACTATAGTATGTCCAAAATTTTATGGTAAAAAAGTCATAGTATAGTATATCGAAAATTTTGTGAAAAAAAAGTCATAGTATAATATGTCGAAAATGTAATAAAAGAAAAGTCATAGTATAGTATGTCGAAAATTTTATGAAAGAAAAGTCATACTATAGTATGTCGAAAATGTCATTATAAAAACTCATAGTATAGTATGTCGAAAATTTTGTGAAAAAAAGATTATAGTACGTCGAAAATTTTGTGAAAAAAAAGGTTATAGTATGTCGAAAATTTTATTTAAAAAAAAGGTCATACTATAGCATGTCGAAAATTTTTGAAAAAAAAGTCATACTATAGTATATCGAGAATTTTATGAAAAAAAGTCATAGTATAGTATGTCGAAAATTTCTTGAAAAAAGTCATTTTATAGTATGTCGAAAAAAGTCATGAAAAAAAAGTCATAGTATAGTTTGTCGAAAATTTGTTGAAAAAAAAATCATAGTTTGTCGAAAATTTTATGGAAAAAAAGTCAGTATAGTATGTCGAAAATGTCATGAAAAAGAATTCATACTATAGTATGTCGAAAATTTGATGGTAAAAAATGTCATAGTATAGTATGTCGAAAATTTCATAAAAAAATGTCATAGTATAGTATGTCAAAAGATTTCATGAAAAAAAGTCATACTATAGTATGTCCAAAATTTTTTGAAAAAAAGTCATAGTATTATATGTCGAAAATTTTATAAAATAAAAGTCATAGTATATTATGTCCAAAATTTTATGGTAAAAAATGTCATAGTATAGTATGTCCAAAATTTTGTGGAAAAAATATCATAGTATAGTATGTCCAAAATTTCGTGAAAAAAAAGTCATAGTATAGTATGTCGATAATTTTGTGAAAAAAAAGTCATAGTATAGTATGTCGAAAATGTTGTGAAAAAAAAGTCATACTATAGTATGTCGAAAATGTTATTTAAAAAAAAGTCAGAGTATAGCATATCGAGAATTTTATGAAAAAGGTCATAGAATAGTATGTCGAAAATTTTATAAAAAAAAGTCATAGTATGGTATATCGAAAAATTTCATGAAAAAAAGTCGTCATAGTATAGAATGTCGAAATTTAAAAAAAAAAATATCATAGTATAGTATGTTGAAAGTTTTATGAAAAAAAATTCAGTATAGTATGTCGAAAAATTTTGCAAAAAAAAAGTCATAGCATAGTATGTCGAAAATTTCGTTGAAAAAAAATCATAGTATAGTATAGTATGTCAAAAAAATTTGAAAAAAAATTATAGTATATTATGTTGAAAATTTTATGAAAAAAAAGTCAGTATAGTATGTCGAAAATTTTATGAAAAAAAAGTCGGTATAGTATTTCGAAAATTTCATGAAAAAAAATTATAGTATAGTATGTCGAAAATTTTATGAAAAAAAGGCATACTATAGTATGTCGAAAAAAAGGTTATAATATAGTATGTCGAAAATTTTAGTAAAAAAAAGTCATAGTATATTATGTCGAAAAAAGTCATACTATAGTATGTCGTAAATTTTATGAAAAAAAAGTTATAGTATAGTATATCGAGAATTTTATGAAAAAAGGTCATAGTATAGTATGTCGAAAATTTTATTAAAAAAAAGTCATAGTATAGTATGTCGAAAAATTTAATGAAAAAAGTCGTCATAGTTTATTATGTGAAAAAAAATTTGAAAAAAAATCATAGTATAGTATGTTGAAAATGTTATGAAAAAAAAGTCAGTATAGTATGTCGAAAATTTTATGAAAAAAAAGTCAGTATAGTATGTCGAGAATTTCATGAAAAAAAGTCATAGTATAGTATGTCGAAAATTTTATGAAAAAAAGGCATAGTATAGTATGTCGAAAAAAAGGTTATAATATCGTATGTCGAAAATTTTAGTAAAAAAAAGTCATAGTATAGTGTGTCGAAAAAAGTCATACTATACCATGTCGAAAACTTTATGAAAAAAAGTCATAGTATAGTATGTCGTAAATTTTATGAAAAATATCATACTATAGTATGTCGAAAATGTTAGTAAAAAAAAAGTCATAGTATAGTATGTCGAACATTTTATGAAAAAAAGGCATAGTATAGTATGTCGAAAAAAAGGTTATAATATAGTATGTGGAAAATTTTAATGAAAAAAAGTCAGTGTAGTATGTCGAAAATTTTATGAACAAAAAGTCATAGTATATGTCGAAAAAAGTCATACTATAGTATGTCGAAAACTTTATGAAAAAAAGTCATAGTATAGTATGTTGAAAATTTTATGAACAAAGAGTCATAGTAAAGTATGACGAAAATTTCATGAAAAAAAAGTCATAGTATAGTATATCGAGAATTTCGTTGAAAAAAGGTCATAGTATAGTATGTCGAAAATTTTTGAAAAAAAATCATAGTATAGTATGTTGAAAATTTAATGAAAAAAAAGTCAGTATTGTATGTTGAAAATTTTATGAAGAAAAAGTCAATATAGTATGTCGAAAATGTCATGAAAAAAAAGTCATAGTATAGTATTTCGAAAATTTCATGAAAAAAAATCATAGTATAGTATGTCGAAAATTTTATGAAAAAAAGGCATAGTATAGTATGTCGGAAAATAGGATATAATATAGAATGTCGAAAATTTTAGTAAAAAAAAGTCATAGTATAGTATGTCGAAAAAAGTCATACTATAGTATGTCGAAAACTTTATAAAAAGGTCATAGTATAGTATGTTGAAAATTTCATGAAAAAAAAGTCAAAGTATAGTATGTCGAAAATGTTATTAAAAAAAAGTCATAGTATAGTATATTGAAAAATGTCATGAAAAAAAAGTCATAGTATAGTTCGTCGAAAATTTGTTGAAAAAAGAATCATAGTTTATTGAAAATTTATGAAAATAAAGTCAGTATAGTATGATGAAAATTTCATAAAGAAATGTCATAGTATAGTATGTCAAAAGATTTCATGAAAAAAAAAGTCATACTATAATATGTCCAAAATTTTATGGTAAAAAAGTCATAGTATATGTCGAAAATGTAATAAAAGAAAGGTCATACTATAGCATGTCGAAAATTTTTTGAAAAAAAAGTCATACTATAGTATATCGAGAATTTTATGAAAAAAAGTCATAGCATAGTATGTCGAAAATTTTATGAAAAAAAGTCATAGTATAGTATGTCGAAAATTTCTTGAAAAAAGTCATTGTATAGTATGTCGAAAAGTCATGAAAATAAAGTCATAGTATAGTTTGTCGAAAATTTCTTGAAAAAAAAATCAGTTTGTCGAAAATTTAATGTAAAAAAAGTCAGTATAGTATGTCAAAAATTTGATGGTAAAAAAGGTCATAGTATAGTATGTCGAAAATTTGATAAAAAAATGTCATAGTATAATATGTCAAAAGATTTCATAAAAAAATGTCATAGTATAGTATGTCAAAAGATTTCATGAAAAAAAGTCATACTATAATATGTCCAAAATTTTTTGAAAAAAAGTCATAGTATTATATGTCCAAAATTTTATAAAATAAAAGTCATAGTATATTATGTCCAAAATTTTGTAAAAAAAAAGTCATAGTATAGTATGTCGATAATTTTGTGAAAAAAAGTCATAGTATAGTATGTCGAAAATCTTGTGAAAAAAAAGTCATTGTATAGTATGTCGAAAATTTTATGAAAGAAAAGTCATACTATAGTATGTCGAAAATGTTATTTAAAAAAAAGTCAGAGTATAGCATATCGAGAATTTTATGAAAAAAGGTCATAGAATAGTATGTCGAAAATTTTATAAAAAAGTCATAGTATGGTATATCGAAAAATTTCATGAAAAAAAGTCGTCATAGTATAGAATGTCGAAATTTAAAAAAAAAAAAATCATAGTATAGTATGTTGAAAGTTTTATGAAAAAAAAGTCAGTATAGTATGTCGAAAAATTTTGCAAAAAAAAAGTCATATCATAGTATGTCGAAAATTTCGTTGAAAAAAAATCATAGTATAGTATAGTATGTCAAAAAAAATTTGAAAAAAAATTATAGTATATTATGTTGAAAATTTTATGAAAAAAAAGTCAGTATAGTATGTCGAAAATTTTATGAAAAAAAAGTCGGTATAGTATTTCGAAAATTTCATGAAAAAAAATTATAGTATAGTATGTCGAAAATTTTGTGAAAAAAAGGCATACTATAGTATGTCGAAAAAAAGGTTATAATATAGTATGTCGAAAATTTTAGTAAAAAAAAGTCATAGTATATTATGTCGAAAAAAGTCATACTATAGTATGTCGTAAATTTTATGAAAAAAAAGTTATAGTATAGTATATCGAGAATTTTATGAAAAAAGGTCATAGTATAGTATGTCGAAAATTTTATAAAAAAAAAGTCATAGTATAGCATGTCGAAAAATTTAATGAAAAAAGTCGTCATAGTTTATTATGTGAAAAAAAATTTGAAAAAAAATCATAGTATAGTATGTTGAAAATGTTATGAAAAAAAAGTCAGTATAGTATGTCGAAAATTTTATGAAAAAAAAGTCAGTATAGTGTGTCGAGAATTTCATGAAAAAAAGTCATAGTATAGTATGTCGAAAATTTTATGAAAAAAAGGCATAGTATAGTATGTCGAAAAAAAGGTTATAATATCGTATGTCGAAAATTTTAGTAAAAAAAAGTCATAGTATAGTGTGTCGAAAAAAGTCATACTATACCATGTCGAAAATTTTATGAAAAAAAGTCATAGTATAGTATGTCGTAAATTTTATGAAAAATATCATACTATAGTATGTCGAAAATGTTAGTAAAAAAAAAGTCATAGTATAGTATGTCGAAAATTTTATGAAAAAAAGGCATAGTATAGTATGTCGAAAAAAAGGTTATAATATAGTATGTGGAAAATTTTAATGAAAAAAAGTCAGTGTAGTATGTCGAAAATTTTATGAACAAAAAGTCATAGTATAGTATGTCGTAAATTTTAGTAAAAAAAAGTCATAGTATAGTATGTCGAAAAAAGTCATACTATACCATGTCGAAAACTTTATGAAAAAAAGTCATAGTATAGTATGTTGAAAATTTTATGAACAAAAAGTCATAGTAAAGTGTGACGAAAATTTCATGAAAAAAAAGTCATAGTATAGTATGTCGAAAAAGCCAATAAAAGAAAGATCATAGTATAGTATTTCGAAAATTTCATTAAAAAAAATCATAGTATAGTATGTCGTAAATTTTATGAAAAAAGTCATAGTATAGTATATCGAGAATTTTTGAAAAAAAATCATAGTATAGTATGTTGAAAATTTTATGAAAAAAAAGTCAGTTTAGTATGTCGAAAATTTTATGAAAAAAAAGTCGGTATAGTATGTCGAAAATTTTATGAAAAAAAGGCATAGTATAGTATGTCGAAAAAAGGTTATAATATAGTATGTCGTAAATTTTATGAAAAAAAAGTTATAGTATAGTATATCGCGAATTTTATGAAAAAAGGTCATAGTATAGTATGTCGAAAATTTTAATGAAAAAAGTCGTCAGTTTAGTATGTCAAAAAAAAATTGAAAAAAAATCATAGTATAGTATGTTGAAAATTTTATGAAAAAAAAGTCAGTATAGTATGTCGAAAATTTTATGTAAAAAAAAAAAGTCAGTATAGTATGTCGAAAATTTCATGAAAAAAAAGTCATAGTATAGTATGTCGAAAATTTTATGAAAAAAAGGCATAGTATAGTATGTAGAAAAAAAGGTTATAATATAGTATGTGGAAAATTTTAATGAAAAAAAGTCAGTGTAGTATGTCGAAAATTTTATGAACAAAAAGTCATAGTATAGTATTTCGTAAATTTTAGTAAAAAAAAGTCATAGTATAATATGTCGAAAAAAGTCATACTATAGTATGTCGAAACCTTTATGAAAAAAAGTCATAGTATAGTATGTTGAAAATTTTATGAACAAAGAGTCATAGTATAGTATGACGAAAATTTCATGAAAAAAAAGTCTTAGTATAGTATGTCGAAAAAGCCAATAAAAGAAAGATCATAGTATAGTATTTCAAAAATTTCATTAAAAAAAATCATAGTATAGTATGTCGTAAATTTTATGAAAAAAGTCATAGTATAGTATATCGAGAATTTTTGAAAAAAAATCATAGTATAGTATGTTGAAAATTTTATGAAAAAAAATCAGTATAGTATGTCGAAAATTTTATGAAAAAAAAGTCGGTATAGTATGTCGAAAATTTTATGAAAAAAAAGTTATAGTATAGTATATCGCGAATTTTATGAAAAAAGGTCATAGTATAGTATGTCGAAAATTTTAATGAAAAAAGTCGTCATAGTTTAGTATGTCAAAAAAAAATTGAAAAAAAATCATAGTATAGTATGTTGAAAATTTTATGAAAAAAAAGTCAGTATAGTATGTCGAAAATTTTATGAGAAAAAAAAAAGTCAGTATAGTATGTCGAAAATTTCATGAAAAAAAAGTCATAGTATAGTGTGTCGAAAATTTTATGAAAAAAAGGCATAGTATAGTATGTTGAAAATTTTATGAAAAAAAATCAGTATAGTATGTCGAAAATTTTATGAAAAAAAAGTCGGTATAGTATGTCGAAAATTTTATGAAAAAAAAGTTATAGTATAGTATATCGCGAATTTTATGAAAAAAGGTCATAGTATAGTATGTCGAAAATTTTAATGAAAAAAGTCGTCATAGTTTAGTATGTCAAAAAAAAATTGAAAAAAAATCATAGTATAGTATGTTGAAAATTTTATGAAAAAAAAGTCAGTATAGTATGTCGAAAATTTTATGAGAAAAAAAAAAGTCAGTATAGTATGTCGAAAATTTCATGAAAAAAAAGTCATAGTATAGTGTGTCGAAAATTTTATGAAAAAAAGGCATAGTATAGTATGTCGAAAAAAAGGTTATAATATAGTATGTGGAAAATTTTAATGAAAAAAAGTCAGTGTAGTATGTTGAAAATTTTATGAACAAAAAGTCATAGTAAAGTGTGACGAAAATTTCATGAAAAAAAAATCATAGTATAGTGTCGAAAAAAGCCAATAAAAAAAAGATCATAGTATTGTATTTAGAAAATTTCATGAAAAAAAATCATAGTATAGTATGTCGAAAATTTTATGAAAAAAAGGCATAGTATAGTATGTCGAAAAAAAGGTTATAATATAGTATGTCGAAAATTTTAGTAAAAAAAAGTCATAGTATAGTATGTCGAAAAAAGTCATACTATAGTATATCGAGAATTTTATGAAAAAAAGTCATAGTATAGTATGTCGAAAAAAGTCATACTATAGTATGTCGTAAATTTTATGAAAAAAAAGTTTTAGTATAGTATATCGCGAATTTTATGAAAAAGGTCATAGTATAGTATGTCGAAAATTTTAATGAAAAAAGTCGTCATAGTTTAGTATGTCAAAAAAAATTTGAAAAAAAATCATAGTATAGTATGTTGAAAATGTTATGAAAAAAAAGTCAGTATAGTATGTCGAAAATTTTATGAAAAAAAAAAAAGTCAGTATAGTATGTCGAAAATTTCATGAAAAAAAAGTCATAGTATAGTATGTCGAAAAAAAGTTTATAATATAGTATGTGGAAAATTTTAATGAAAAAAAGTTAGTGTAGTATGTCGAAAATTTTATGAACAAAAAGTCATAGTATAGTATGTCGTAAATTTTAGTAAAAAAAAGTCATAGTATAATATGTCGAAAAAAGTCATACTATAGTATGTCGAAACCTTTATGAAAAAAAGTCATAGTATAGTATGTTGAAAATTTTATGAACAAAGAGTCATAGTAAAGTATGACGAAAATTTCATGAAAAAAAAGTCATAGTATAGTATGTCGAAAAAGCCAATAAAAGAAAGATCATAGTATAGTATTTCGAAAATTTCATTAAAAAAAATCTTAGTATAGTATGTCGTAAATTTTATGAAAAAAGTCATAGTATAGTATATCGAGAATTTTTGAAAAAAAATCATAGTGTAGTATGTTGAAAATTTTATGAAAAAAAAGTCAGTATAGTATGTCGAAAATTTTATGAAAAAAAAGTCGGTATAGTATGTCGAAAATTTTATGAAAAAAAGGCATAGTATAGTATGTCGAAAAAAGGTTATAATATAGTATGTCGTAAATTTTATGAAAAAAAAGTTATAGTATAGTATATCGCGAATTTTATGAAAAAAGGTCATAGTATAGTATGTCGAAAATTTTAATGAAAAAAGTCGTCATAGTTTAGTATGTCAAAAAAAAATTGAAAAAAAATCATAGTATAGTATGTTGAAAATTTTATGAAAAAAAAGTCAGTATAGTATGTCGAAAATTTTATGAAAAAAAAAAAGTCAGTATAGTATGTCGAAAATTTTATGAAAAAAAGGCATAGTATAGTATGTCGAAAAAAAGGTTATAATATAGTATGTGGAAAATTTTAATGAAAAAAAGTCAGTGTAGTATGTCGAAAATTTTATGAACAAAAAGTCATAGTATAGTATGTCGTAAATTTTAGTAAAAAAAAGTCATAGTATAATATGTCGAAAAAAATCATACCATAGTATGTCGAAAACTTTATGAAAAAAAGTCATAGTATAGTATGTTGAAAATTTTATGAACAAAAAGTCATAGTAAAGTGTTACGAAAATTTCATGAAAAAAAAATCATAGTATAGTATGTCGAAAAAAGCCAATAAAAAAAAGATCATAGTATAGTATTTAGAAAATTTCATGAAAAAAAATCAGTTTAGTATGTCGAAAATTTTATGAAAAAAAGGCATATAGTATGTCGAAAAAAGGTTATAATATAGTATGTCGAAAATTTTAGTAAAAAAAAGTCATAGTATAGTATGTCGAAAAAAGTCATACTATAGTATATCGAGAATTTTATGAAAAAAAGTCATAGAATAGTATGTCGAAAATTTTATGAAAAAAAGTCATAGTATGGTATATCGAAAAATTTCATGAAATAAAGTCGTCATAGTCTAGAATGTCGAAATTTAAAAAAAAAAAAATATAGTATAGTATGTTGAAAGTTTTATGAAAAATAAGTCAGTATAGTATGTCGAAAAATTTTGCAAAAAAAAATTCATAGCACAGTATGTCGAAAATTTCGTTGAAAAAAAATCATAGTATAGTATGTCAAAAAAAAATTGAAAAAAAATTATAGTATAGTATGTTGAAAATGTTATGAAAAAAAAGTCAGTATAGTATGTTGAAAATTTTATGAAAAAAAAGTCAGTATAGTGTGTCGAGAATTTCATGAAAAAAAGTCATAGTATAGTATGTCGAAAATTTTATGAAAAAAAGGCATAGTATAGTATGTCGAAAAAAAGGTTATAATATCGTATGTCGAAAATTTTAGTAAAAAAAAGTCATAGTATAGTGTGTCGAAAAAAGTCATACTATACCATGTCGAAAATTTTATGAAAAAAAGTCATAGTATAGTATGTCGTAAATTTTATGAAAAATATCATACTATAGTATGTCGAAAATGTTAGTAAAAAAAAAGTCATAGTATAGTATGTCGAAAATTTTATGAAAAAAAGGCATAGTATAGTATGTCGAAAAAAAGGTTATAATATAGTATGTGGAAAATTTTAATGAAAAAAAGTCAGTGTAGTATGTCGAAAATTTTATGAACAAAAAGTCATAGTATAGTATGTTGAAAATTTTATGAACAAAAAGTCATAGTAAAGTGTGACGAAAATTTCATGAAAAAAAAGTCATAGTATAGTATATCGAAAAAAGCCAATAAAAAAAAGATCATAGTATAGTATTTAGAAAATTTCATGAAAAAAAATCATAGTATAGTATGTCGAAAATTTTATGAAAAAAGGGCATAGTATAATATGTCGAAAAAAAGGTTATAATATTGTATGTCGAAAATTTTAGTAAAAAAAAGTCATAGTATAATATGTCCAAAAAAGTCATACTATAGTATGTCGAAAACTTTATGAAAAAGTCATAGTATAGTATGTTGAAAATTTCATGAAAAAAAAGTCATAGTATAGTAGGTCGAAAATGTTATTAAAAAAAAGTCATAGTATAGTATATTGAAAAATGTCATGAAAAAAAAGTCATAGTATAGTTCGTCGAAAATTTGTTGAAAAAAAAATCAGTTTGTTGAAAATTTATGAAAATAAAGTCAGTATAGTATGATGAAAATTTCATAAAAAAATGTCATAGTATAGTATGTCAAAAGATTTCATGAAAAAAAGTCATACTATAATATGTCAAATTTTGTGGTAAAAAAGTCATCGTATATGTCGAAAATGTAATAAAAGAAAGGTCATACTATAGCATGTCGAAAATTTTTTGAAAAAAAAGTCATACTATAGTATATCGAGAATTTTATGAAAAAAAGTCATAGCATAGTATGTCGAAAATTTTATGAAAAAAAGTCATAGTATAGTATGTCGAAAATTTCTTGAAAAAAAAGTCATTGGATAGTATGTCGAACAAAGTCATGAAAATAAAGTCATAGTATAGTTTGTCGAAAATTTGTTGAAAAAAAAATCATAGTTTGTCGAAAATTTAATGTAAAAAAAGTCAGTATAGTATGTCGAAAATTTGATGGTAAAAAAGGTCATAGTATAGTATGTCGAAAATTTGATAAAAAAATGTCATAGTGTAATATGTCAAAAGATTTCATAAAAAAATGTCATATATAGTATGTCAAAAGATTTCATGAAAAAAAGTCATACTATATGTCCAAAATTTTTTGAAAAAAAGTCATAGTATTATATGTCCAAAATTTTATAAAATAAAAGTCATAGTATATTATGTCCAAAATTTTGTAAAAAAAAAGTCATAGTATAGTATGTCGATAATTTTGTGAAAAAAAAGTCATAGTATAGTATGTCGAAAATGTTGTGAAAAAAAAGTCATACTATAGTATGTCGAAAATGTTATTTAAAAAAAAGTCAGAGTATAGCATATCGAGAATTTTATGAAAAAAGGTCATAGAATAGTATGTCGAAAATTTTATAAAAAAAAGTCATAGTATGGTATATCGAAAAATTTCATGAAAAAAAGTCGTCATAGTATAGAATGTCGAAATTTAAAAAAAAAAATATATAGTATAGTATGTTGAAAGTTTTATGAAAAATAAGTCAGTATAGTATGTCGAAAAATTTTGCAAAAAAAAAGTCATAGCATAGTATGTCGAAAATTTCGTTGAAAAAAAATCATAGTATAGTATGTCAAAAAAAAATTGAAAAAAAATTATAGTATAGTATGTTGAAAATTTTATGAAAGAAAAGTCAGTATAGTATGTCGAAAATTTTATGAAAAAAAAGTCGGTATAGTATTTCGAAAATTTCATGAAAAAAAATTATAGTATAGTATGTCGAAAATTTTATGAAAAAAAGGCATAGTATAGTATGTCGAAAAAAGTCTTACTATAGTATGTCGTAAATTTTATGAAAAAAAAGTTATAGTATATCGCGAATTTTATGAAAAAAGGTCATAGTATAGTATGTTGAAAATTTTAATGAAAAAAGTCGTCATAGTTTGGTATGTCAAAAAAAATTTGAAAAAAAAACATAGTATAGTATGTTGAAAATGTTATGAAAAAAAAGTCAGTATAGTATGTCGAAAATGTCATGAAAAAAAAGTCATAGTATAGTATTTCGAAAATTTCATGAAAAAAAATCATAGTATAGTATGTCGAAAACTTTATGAAAAAAGTCATAGTATAGTATGTTGAAAATTTTATGAACAAAGAGTCATAGTAAAGTATGACGAAAATTTCATGAAAAAAAAGTCATAGTATAGTATGTCGAAAAAAGCCAATAAAAAAAAGATCATAGTATAGTATTAAGAAAATTTCATGAAAAAAAATCATAGTATAGTATGTCGTAAATTTTATGAAAAAAGTCATAGTATAGTATATCGAGAATTTTATGAAAAAAGGTCATAGTATAGTATGTTGAAAATTTTTGAAAAACAATCATAGTATAGTATGTTGAAAATTTTATGAAAAAAAAGTCAGTATTGTATGTCAAAAATTTTATGAAGAAAAAGTCAATATAGTATGTCGACAATTTCATGAAAAAAAGTCAGTATAGTATTTCGAAAATTTCATGAAAAAAAATCATAGTTTAGTATGTCGAAAATTGTATGAAAAAAAAGGCATAGTATAGTATGTCGAAAAATAGGATATAATATAGTATGTCGAAAAAAGTCATACTATAGTATGTGGAAAATTTTAATGAAAAAAAGTCAGTGTAGTATGTCGAAAATTTTATGAACAAAAAGTCATAGTATAGTATGTCGTAAATTTTAGTAAAAAAAAGTCATAGTATATGTCGAAAAAAGTCATACTATAGTGTCGAAAACTTTATGAAAAAGTCATAGTATAGTATGTTGAAAATTTCATGAAAAAAAAGTCAGTATAGTATGTCGAAAATGTTATTAAAAAAGTCATAGTATAGTATATTGAAAAATGTCATGAAAAAAAAGTCATAGTATAGTTCGTCGAAAATTTGTTGAAAAAAAATCAGTTTGTTGAAAATTTATGAAAATAAAGTCAGTAAAGTATGATGAAAATTTCATAAAAAAATGTCATAGTAGTATGTCAAAAGATTTCATGAAAAAAAGTCATACTATAGTATATCGAGAATTTTATGAAAAAAAGTCATAGCATAGTATGTCGAAAATTTTATGAAAAAAAGTCATAGTATAGTATGTCGAAAATTGTCATGAAAATAAAGTCATAGTATAGTTTGTCGAAAATTTGTTGAAAAAAAAATCATAGTTTGTCGAAAATTTAATGTAAAAAAAGTCAGTATAGTATGTCGAAAATTTGATGGTAAAAAAGGTCATAGTATAGTATGTCGAAAATTTGATAAAAAAATGTCATAGTATAATATGTCAAAAGATTTCATAAAAAAATGTCATATATAGTATGTCAAAAGATTTCATTAAAAAAAGTCATACTATAATATGTCCAAAATTTTTTGAAAAAAAGTCATAGTATTATATGTCCAAAATTTTATAAAATAAAAGTCATAGTATATTATGTCCAAAATTTTGTAAAAAAAAAGTCATAGTATAGTATGTCGATAATTTTGTGAAAAAAAAGTCATAGTATAGTATGTCGAAAATGTTGTGAAAAAAAAGTCATACTATAGTATGTCGAAAATGTTATTTAAAAAAAAGTCAGAGTATAGCATATCGAGAATTTTATGAAAAAAGGTCATAGAATAGTATGTCGAAAATTTTATAAAAAAAAGTCATAGTATGGTATATCGAAAAATTTCATGAAAAAAAGTCGTCATAGTATAGAATGTCGAAATTTAAAAAAAGAAAATATATAGTATAGTATGTTGAAAGTTTTATGAAAAATAAGTCAGTATAGTATGTCGAAAAATTTTGCAAAAAAAGTCATAGCATAGTATGTCGAAAATTTCGTTGAAAAAAAATCATAGTATAGTATGTCAAAAAAAAATTGAAAAAAAATTATAGTATAGTATGCTGAAAATGTTATGAAAGAAAAGTCAGTATAGTATGTCGAAAATTTTATGAAAAAAAAGTCGGTATAGTATTTCGAAAATTTCATGAAAAAAAATTATAGTATAGTATGTCGAAAATTTTATGAAAAAAAGGCATAGTATAGTATGTCGAAAAAAAGGTTATAATATAGTATGTCGAAAATTTTAGTAAAAAAAAGTCATAGTATAGTATGTCGAAAAAAGTCTTACTATAGTATGTCGTAAATTTTATGAAAAAAAAGTTATAGTATATCGCGAATTTTATGAAAAAAGGTCATAGTATAGTATGTTGAAAATTTTAATGAAAAAAGTCGTCATAGTTTGGTATGTCAAAAAAAATTTGAAAAAAAAACATAGTATAGTATGTTGAAAATGTTATGAAAAAAAAGTCAGTATAGTATGTCGAAAATGTCATGAAAAAAAAGTCATAGTATAGTATGTCGAAAATTTCATGAAAAAAAAGTCATAGTATAGTATGTCGAAAATTTTATGAAAAAAAGGCATAGTATAGTATGTCGGAAAATAGGATATAATATAGTATGTCGAAAATTTTAGTAAAAAAAAGTCATAGTATAGTATGTCGAAAAAAGTCATACTATAGTATGTGGAAAATTTTAATGAAAAAAAGTCAGTGTAGTATGTCGAAAATTTTATGAACAAAAAGTCATAGTATAGTATGTCGTAAATTTTAGTAAAAAAAAGTCATAGTATATGTCGAAAAAAGTCATACTATAGTGTCGAAAACTTTATGAAAAAGTCATAGTATAGTATGTTGAAAATTTCATGAAAAAAAAGTCAGTATAGTATGTCGAAAATGTTATTAAAAAAGTCATAGTATAGTATATTGAAAAATGTCATGAAAAAAAAGTCATAGTATAGTTCGTCGAAAATTTGTTGAAAAAAAATCAGTTTGTTGAAAATTTATGAAAATAAAGTCAGTAAAGTATGATGAAAATTTCATAAAAAAATGTCATAGTAGTATGTCAAAAGATTTCATGAAAAAAAGTCATACTATAGTATATCGAGAATTTTATGAAAAAAAGTCATAGCATAGTATGTCGAAAATTTTATGAAAAAAAGTCATAGTATAGTATGTCGAAAATTGTCATGAAAATAAAGTCATAGTATAGTTTGTCGAAAATTTGTTGAAAAAAAAATCATAGTTTGTTGGAAATTTTATGTAAAAAAAGTCAGTATAGTATGTCGAAAATTTGATGGTAAAAAAGGTCATAGTATAGTATGTCGAAAATTTGATAAAAAAATGTCATAGTATAATATGTCAAAAGATTTCATTAAAAAAATGTCATAGTATAGTATGTCAAAAGATTTCATGAAAAAAAGTCATACTATAATATGTCCAAAATTTTTTGAAAAAAAGTCATAGTATTCTATGTCCAAAATTTTATAAAATAAAAGTCATAGTATATTATGTCCAAAATTTTGTAAAAAAAAAGTCATAGTATAGTATGTCGATAATTTTGTAAAAAAAAAGTCATAGTATAGTATGTCGAAAATGTTGTGAAAAAAAAGTCATACTATAGTATGTCGAAAATGTTATTTAAAAAAAAGTCAGAGTATAGCATATCGAGAATTTTATGAAAAAAGGTCATAGAATAGTATGTCGAAAATTTTATAAAAAAAAGTCATAGTATGGTATATCGAAAAATTTCATGAAAAAAAGTCGTCATAGTATAGAATGTCGAAATTTAAAAAAAGAAAATATATAGTATAGTATGTTGAAAATTTTATGAAAAATAAGTCAGTATAGTATGTCGAAAAATTTTGCAAAAAAAAGTCATAGCATAGTATGTCGAAAATTTCGTTGAAAAAAAATCATAGTATAGTATGTCAAAAAAAAATTGAAAAAAAATTATAGTATAGTATGTTGAAAATGTTATGAAAGAAAAGTCAGTATAGTATGTCGAAAATTTTATGAAAAAAAAGTCGGTATAGTATTTCGAAAATTTCATGAAAAAAAATTATAGTATAGTATGTCGAAAATTTTATGAAAAAAAGGCATAGTATAGTATGTCGAAAAAAAGGTTATAATATAGTATGTCGAAAATTTTAGTAAAAAAAAGTCATAGTATAGTATGTCGAAAAAAGTCTTACTATAGTATGTCGTAAATTTTATGAAAAAAAAGTTATAGTATATCGCGAATTTTATGAAAAAAGGTCATAGTATAGTATGTTGAAAATTTTAATGAAAAAAGTCGTCATAGTTTGGTATGTCAAAAAAAATTTGAAAAAAAAACATAGTATAGTATGTTGAAAATGTTATGAAAAAAAAGTCAGTATAGTATGTCGAAAATGTCATGAAAAAAAAGTCATAGTATAGTATTTCGAAAATTTCATGAAAAAAAATCATAGTATAGTATGTCGAAAATTTTATGAAAAAAAGGCATAGTATAGTATGTCGGAAAATAGGATATAATATAGTATGTCGAAAATTTTAGTAAAAAAAAGTCATAGTATAGTATGTCGAAAAAAGTCATACTATAGTATGTGGAAAATTTTAATGAAAAAAAGTCAGTGTAGTATGTCGAAAATTTTATGAACAAAAAGTCATAGTATAGTATGTCGTAAATTTTAGTAAAAAAAAGTCATAGTATATGTCGAAAAAAGTCATACTATAGTGTCGAAAACTTTATGAAAAAGTCATAGTATAGTATGTTGAAAATTTCATGAAAAAAAAGTCAGTATAGTATGTCGAAAATGTTATTAAAAAAGTCATAGTATAGTATATTGAAAAATGTCATGAAAAAAAAGTCATAGTATAGTTCGTCGAAAATTTGTTGAAAAAAAATCAGTTTGTTGAAAATTTGTGAAAATAAAGTCAGTAAAGTATGATGAAAATTTCATAAAAAAATGTCATAGTAGTATGTCAAAAGATTTCATGAAAAAAAGTCATACTATAGTATATCGAGAATTTTATGAAAAAAAGTCATAGCATAGTATGTCGAAAAAAGTCATACTATAGTATGTCGAAAATTGTCATGAAAATAAAGTCATAGTATAGTTTGTCGAAAATTTGTTGAAAAAAAAATCATAGTTTGTTGGAAATTTTATGTAAAAAAAGTCAGTATAGTATGTCGAAAATTTGATGGTAAAAAAGGTCATAGTATAGTATGTCGAAAATTTGATAAAAAAATGTCATAGTATAATATGTCAAAAGATTTCATTAAAAAAATGTCATAGTATAGTATGTCAAAAGATTTCATGAAAAAAAGTCATACTATAATATGTCCAAAATTTTTTGAAAAAAAGTCATAGTATTCTATGTCCAAAATTTTATAAAATAAAAGTCATAGTATATTATGTCCAAAATTTTGTAAAAAAAAAGTCATAGTATAGTATGTCGATAATTTTGTAAAAAAAAAGTCATAGTATAGTATGTCGAAAATTTTATGAAAGAAAAGTCATACTATAGTATGTCGAAAATTTTATAAAAAAAAGTCATAGTATGGTATATCGATAATTTTATGAAAAAAGGTCATAGAATAGTATGTCGAAAATTTTATAAAAAAAAGTCATAGTATGGTATATCGAAAAATTTCATGAAAAAAAGTCGTCATAGTATAGAATGTCGAAATTAAAAAAAATATATATATAGTATAGTATGTTGAAAGTTTTATGAAAAATAAGTCAGTATAGTATGTCGAAAAATTTTGCAAAAAAAAAGTCATAGCATAGTATGTCGAAAATTTCGTTGAAAAAAAATCATAGTATAGTATAGTATATCAAAAAAAATTTGAAAAAAAATTATTGTATAGTATGTTGAAAATTTTATGAAAAAAAAGTCAGTATAGTATGTCGAAAATTTGATGAAAAAAAAGTCGGTATAGTATTTCGAAAATTTCATGAAAAAAAATTATAGTATAGTATGTCGAAAATTTTATGAAAAAAAGGCATAGTATAGTATGTCGAAAAAAGTCATACTATAGTATGTCGTAAATTTTATGAAAAAAAAGTTATAGTATATCGCGAATTTTATGAAAAAAGGTCATAGTATAGTATGTCGAAAATGTTAATGAAAAAAGTCGTCATAGTTTAGTATGTCAAAAGAAATTTGAAAAAAAAACATAGGATAGTATGTTGAAAATGTTATGAAAAAAAAGTCAGTATAGTATGTCGAAAATTTTATGAAAAAAAAAAAAGTCAGTATAGTATGTCGAAAATTTCATGAAAAAAAAGTCATAGTATAGTATGTCGAAAATTTTATGAAAAAAAGGCATAGTATAGTATGTCGAAAAAAAGGTTATAATATAGTATGTGGAAAATTTTAATGAAAAAAAGTCAGTGTAGTATGTCAAAAATTTTATGAACAAAAAGTCATAGTATATGTCGAAAAAAAGTCATACTATAGTATGTCGAAAACTTTATGAAAAAAAGTCATAGTATAGTATGTTGAAAATTTTATGAACAAAGAGTCATAGTAAAGTATGACGAAAATTTCATGAAAAAAAAGTCATAGTATAGTATGTCGAAAAAAGCCAATAAAAAAAAGATCATAGTATAGTATTTCGAAAATTTCATGAAAAAAAATCATAGTATAGTATGTCGAAAATTTTATGAAAAAAAGGCATAGTATAGTATGTCGAAAAAAGTCATACTATAGTATGTCGTAAATTTTATGAAAAAAGTCATAGTATAGTATATCGAGAATTTTATGAAAAAAGGTCATAGTATAGTATGTTGAAAATTTTTGAAAAACAATCATAGTATAGTATGTTGAAAATTTTAATGAAAAAAGTCGTCATAGTTTGGTATGTCAAAAAAAATTTGAAAAAAAAACATAGTATAGTATGTTGAATATGTTATGAAAAAAAAGTCAGTATAGTATGTCGAAAATGTCATGAAAAAAAAGTCCTAGTATAGTATTTCGAAAATTTCATGAAAAAAAATCATAGTATAGTATGTCGAAAATTTTATGAAAAAAAGGCATAGTATAGTATGTCGGAAAATAGGATATAATATAGTATGTCGAAAATTTTAGTAAAAAAAAGTCATAGTATAGTATGTCGAAAATGTTATTAAAAAAAAGTCATAGTATAGTATATTGAAAAATGTCATGAAAAAAAAGTCATAGTATAGTTCGTCGAAAATTTGTTGAAAAAAAATCAGTTTGTTGAAAATTTGTGAAAATAAAGTCAGTAAAGTATGATGAAAATTTCATAAAAAAATGTCATAGTATAGTATGTCAAAAGATTTCATGAAAAAAAGTCATACTATAGTATATCGAGAATTTTATGAAAAAAAGTCATAGCATAGTATGTCGAAAATTTTATGAAAAAAAGTCATAGTATAGTATGTCGAAAATTGTCATGAAAATAAAGTCATAGTATAGTTTGTCGAAAATTTGTTGAAAAAAAAATCATAGTTTGTCGAAAATTTTATGTAAAAAAAGTCAGTATAGTATGTCGAAAATTTGATGGTAAAAAAGGTCATAGTATAGTATGTCGAAAATTTGATAAAAAAATGTCATAGTATAATAAGTCAAAAGATTTCATAAAAAAATGTCATAGTATAGTATGTCAAAAGATTTCATGAAAAAAAGTCATACTATAATATGTCCAAAATTTTTTGAAAAAAAGTCATAGTATTCTATGTCCAAAATTTTATAAAATAAAAGTCAGAGTATATTATGTCCAAAATTTTGTAAAAAAAAAGTCATAGTATAGTATGTCGATAATTTTGTAAAAAAAAAGTCATAGTATAGTATGTCGAAAATGTTGTGAAAAAAAAGTATTATAGTATGTCGAAAATTTTATGAAAGAAAAGTCATACTATAGTATGTCGAAAATGTTATTTAAAAAAAAGTCAGAGTATAGCATATCGAGAATTTTATGAAAAAAGGTCATAGAATAGTATGTCGAAAATTTTATAAAAAAAAGTCATAGTATGGTATATCGAAAAATTTCATGAAAAAAAGTCGTCATAGTATAGAATGTCGAAATTAAAATTTAAAAAATTTAAATTTAAAATTTCGTTGAAAAAAAATCATAGTATAGTATAGTATGTCAAAAAAAATTTGAAAAAAAATTATAGTATAGTATGTTGAAAATTTTATGAAAAAAAAGTCAGTATAGTATGTCGAACATTTTATGAAAAAAAAGTCGGTATAGTATTTCGAAAATTTCATGAAAAAAAATTATAGTATAGTATGTCGAAAATTTTATGAAAAAAAGGCATAGTATAGTATGTCGAAAAAAGTCATACTATAGTATGTCGTAAATTTTATGAAAAAAAAGTTATAGTATATCGCGAATTTTATGAAAAAAGGTCATAGTATAGTATGTCGAAAATTTGAATGAAAAGTCGTCATAGTTTAGTATGTCAAAAAAAATTTGAAAAAAAAACATAGGATAGTATGTTGAAAACGTTATGAAAAAAAATTCAGTATAGTATGTCTAAAATTTTATGAAAAAAAAAAAAGTCA
Organism: Sebastolobus alascanus; assembly: GCA_916701645.2. Classification (NCBI taxonomy): domain Eukaryota; kingdom Metazoa; phylum Chordata; class Actinopteri; order Perciformes; family Sebastidae; genus Sebastolobus; species Sebastolobus alascanus. The sequence goes on from CAKAOJ020000231.1 coordinate 527,113, forward strand.
GTATAGTATGTCGAAAATTTCATGAAAAAAAAGTCATAGTATAGTATGTTGAAAATTTTATGAAAAAAAGGCATAGTATAATATGTCGAAAAAAAGGTTATAATATAGTATGTGGAAAATTTTAATGAAAAAAAGTCAGTGTAGTATGTCGAAAATTTTATGAACAAAAAGTCATAGTATATGTCGAAAAAAGTCATACTATAGTATGTCGAAAACTTTATGAAAAAAAGTCATAGTATAGTATGTTGAAAATTTTATGAACAAAGAGTCATAGTATAGTATGTCGAAAAAAGCCAATAAAAAAAAGATCATAGTATAGTATTTCGAAAATTTCATGAAAAAAAATCATAGTATAGTATGTCGAAAATTTTATGAAAAAAAGGCATAGTATAGTATGTCGAAAAAAGTCATACTATTGTATGTCGTAAATTTTATGAAAAAAGTCATAGTATAGTATATCGAGAATTTTATGAAAAAAGGTCATAGTATAGTATGTTGAAAATTTTTGAAAAACAATCATAGTATAGTATGTTGAAAATTTTATGAAAAAAAAGTCAGTATTGTATGTCGAAAATTTTATGAAGAAAAAGTCAATATAGTATGTCGACAATTTCATGAAAAAAAGTCAGTATAGTATTTCGAAAATTTCATGAAAAAAAATCATAGTATAGTATGTCGAAAATTGTATGAAAAAAAAGGCATAGTATAGTATGTCGAAAAATAGGATATAATATAGTATGTCGAAAATTTTTGTAAAAAAAAGTCATAGTATAGTATGTCGAAAAAAGTCATACTATAGTATGTGGAAAATTTTAATGAAAAAAAGTCAGTGTAGTATGTCGAAAATTTTATGAACAAAAAGTCATAGTATAGTATGTCGTAAATTTTTGTAAAAAAAAGTCAGTATAATATGTCAAAAAAAGTCATACTATAGTATGTCGAAAACTTTATGAAAAAAAGTCATAGTATAGTATGTTGAAAATTTCATGAAAAAAAAGTCATAGTATAGTATGTCGAAAAAAGCCAATAAAAAAAAGATCATAGTATGGTATGACGAAAATTTCATGAAAATAGTCATAGTATATTATGTAAAAAATATCTTGAAAAAAAAAGGCATAGTATAGTATGTTGAAAAGAGTCATACTATAGTACGTCTGAAATTTTAAGGAAAAAAAAAGTCATACTATAGTATGTCGAAAATTTCATGAAAGTCTTAGTTTTGCATGTCGAAAATTTTATGAAAGTCTTAGTTTTGTATGTCGAAAATTTTATGGTAAAAAATGTCATAGTATAGTATGTCGATAATTTTGTGAAAAAAAAGTCATAGTATAGTATGTCGAAAAATTTTGCAAAAAAAAGTCATAGTATAGTATGCCGAAAAATTTTGTGAAAAAAGTCATAGTATAGTATGTCAAAAAATGTTGCCAAAAAAAAAGTCGTAGTATAGTATGTCGGAAAATGATGCCAAATAAAAAGTCATACTATAGTATGTCGAAAATTTCGTTGAAAAAAAAGTCAGTGTGGTATGTCGAAAAAAGTCAATAAAAAAAAGATCATAGTATAGTATGTCGAAAATTTCATGAAAGAAAAGTCATAGTATAGTATGTTGAAAGTTTTTGCGAAAAAAAAGTCATTGTATAGTATGTTGAAAAATTTTGTGAAAAAAGGTCATAGTATTGTATGTCGAAAATTTCCTAGAAAAAAAGTCAGTATAGTATCTCGAAACATTTTGCCAAAAAAAAAGTCATACTATAGTATGTCGAAAGATTTTGCAAGAAAAGTCATGGTATAGTATGTCAAAAAATGTTACCCAAAAAAAAGTCATAGTATAGTATGTCGAAAAATTTTGCAAAAACATGTCATAATACTATGTTGAAAAATTTTGCGAAGAAGTCATAGTATAGTATGTTGAAAAACTTTACCAAAAAAGGTCATATAATAGTATGTCGAAAAATTTTGCAAAAACATGTCATAATACTATGTTGAAAAATTTTGCGAAAAAATGTCATAGTATAGTCTTGAAAAATTTTACCAAAAAAAGTCATAGAATAGTATGTCGAAAAATTTAGCAAAAACATGTCATAATACTATGTTGAAAAATTTTGCGAAAAAGTCATAGTATAGTATGTTGAAATATTTTACCAAAAAATGTCATAGAATAGTATGTCGGAAAAACTTGCCAAAAAAGGTCATAGAATAGTATTTCGAAAAATGTTGCAAAAAAAAAAAAAAAATGCTATAGTATCTCGAAAAAATTTGCAAAAAAAAGTCATACTATAGTATATCGAATTTTTTTGCGAAAAAAAAGTCATACTATAGTATGTCGAAATATTTTCCGAAAAATAGTCATAGTATAGTATGTCGAAACATTTTGCCAAAAAAAAAGTCATACTATAGTATGTCGAAATATTTTGCGAGAAGTCATAGTATAGTATGTTGAAAAATTTTACGAAAAAAAGTCATAGTACTATGTTGAAAAATTTTACCAAAAAAGGTTATAGAATAGTAAGTCGAAAAATTTTGCAAAAAAAAGTCATGTTATAGTATGTCAAAACATTTGCGAAAAAAAGTCATAGTAGTATGTTGAAAAATTTTAACAAAAAAGGTTATAGAATAGTAAGTCGAAAAATTTTGTAAAAAAAAAGTCATGCTATAGTATGTCGAAAAATTTTGCAAAAAAAAAAGTCATGCTAGTATGTCGAAATATTTTGCGAAAAAAAGTCATACTATAGTATGTCGAAATATTTTCCGAAAAATAGTCATAGTATAGTATGTCGAAATATTTCGTGAAAAAAAGTCATAGTATACTGTCAAAACATTTTGCCAAAAAAAAAGTCATACTATAGTATGTCGAAATATTTTGCGAGAAGTCATAATATAGTATGTCGAAAAAATTTTGCAAAAAAAAATTCATACTATCATATATCGAAATATCTTGCGAAAAAAAATCACAGTATGTTGAAAAATTTTGCGAAAGTCATATTATAGTATGTTGAAAAATTTTACCAAAAAAGGTTATAGAATAGTATGTCGAAACATTTTGCCAAAAAAAAAGTCATACTATAGTGTGTCGAAATATTTTCCGGCAAATAGTCATAGTATAGTATGTCGAAATATTTCGCGAAAAAAAGTCATAGTATGTCGAAAAATTTTGCCAAAAAAAGTCATACTATCGTATATCGAAATATTTTGCGAAAAAAAGTCACAGTATAGTATGTCGAAAAACTTTGCGAAAAAAAAGTCATAGTATAGTATGTTGAAAAATGTTGCCAAAAAAAATCATACTCTAGTATGTCGAAAAATTTTGCAAAAAAAGTCATGCTATAGTATGTCGAAAAATTTTACCAAAAAAGGTTATAGAATAGTATGTCGAAAAATTCTGCAAAAAAATTCAGTGTAGTATGTCGAAAAACTTTGCAAAAAAAAAATCATAGTATAGTATGTCGAAAAGTTGTGCCAAAAAAATGTATATCATAGTATGCCGAGAAATTGTGCAAATAAAAAAAGTCATAGTATAGTATGTTGAAAAATGTTGCCAGAAAAAAAATTAATAGTATAGTAATGTCGAAAAAAAGTCATATTATAGTATGTCGAAAAATTTTGCAGACATGTCATAATACTATGTTGAAAAATTTTGCGAAAAAAAGTCATATTATAGTATGTTGAAAAATTTTACCAAAAAGTCATATTATAGTATGTTGAAAAATTTTGTAAAAAAAGTCATACTATATTGAAAAATTTTGCGAAAAAAGTCATAGAATAGTATGTCGAAAAATTTTGCAAAAAAAAAGTCATATTATAGTATGTCGAAATATTTTGCTAGAAAAGTCATATAGTATGTCGAATTATTTTGCGAAAAAAAAGTCATAGAATAGTATGTCGAAAACTTTTGCAAAAAAAAAGTCATGCTATAGTATGTCAAAAAATGTGCGAAAAAAAGTCATATTATATTATGTTGAAAATGTTATGAAAAAAAAGTCAGTATAGTATGTCGAAAATTTTATGAAAAAAAAGTCAGTATAGTATGTCGAGAATTTCATGAAAAAAAGTCATAGTATAGTATGTCGAAAATTTTATGAAAAAAAGGCATAGTATAGTATGTCGAAAAAAAGGTTATAATATCGTATGTCGAAAATTTTAGTAAAAAAAAGTCATAGTATAGTGTCGAAAAAAGTCATACTATACCATGTCGAAAACTTTATGAAAAAAAGTCATAGTATAGTATGTCGTAAATTTTATGAAAAATATCATACTATAGTATGTCGAAAATGTTAGTAAAAAAAAAGTCATAGTATAGTATGTCGAAAATTTTATGAAAAAAAGGCATAGTATAGTATGTCGAAAAAAAGGTTATAATATAGTATGTGGAAAATTTTAATGAAAAAAAGTCAGTGTAGTATGTCGAAAATTTTATGAACAAAAAGTCATAGTATAGTATGTCGTAAATTTTAGTAAAAAAAAGTCATAGTATAGTATGTCGAAAAAAGTCATACTATACCATGTCGAAAACTTTATGAAAAAAAGTCATAGTATAGTATGTTGAAAATTTTATGAATAAAAAGTCATAGTAAAGTGTGACGAAAATTTCATGAAAAAAAAGTCATAGTATAGTATGTCGAAAAAAGCCAATAAAAAAAAGATCATAGTATAGTATTTAGAAAATTTCATGAAAAAAAATCATAGTATAGTATGTCGAAAATTTTATGAAAAAAAGGCATAGTATAGTATGTCGAAAAAAAGGTTATAATATTGTATGTCGAACATTTTAGTAAAAAAAAGTCATAGTATAGTATGTCGAAAAGTCATACTATAGTATGTCGTAAATTTTATGAAAAAAGTCATAGTATAGTATATCGAGAATTTCGTTGAAAAAAGGTCATAGTATAGTATGTCGAAAATTTTTGAAAAAAAATCATAGTATAGTATGTCAAAAGATTTCATGAAAAAAAGTCATACTATAATATGTCAAAAATGTTATGGTAAAAAAGTCATCGTATATGTCGAAAATGTAATAAAAGAAAGGTCATACTATAGCATGTCGAAAATTTTTTGAAAAAAACGTCGTACTATAGTATATCGAGAATTTTATGAAAAAAAATCATAGCATAGTATGTCGAAAATTTTATGAAAAAAAGTCATAGTATAGTATGTCGAAAATTTCTTGAAAAAAAAGTCATTGTATAGTATGTCGAAAAAAGTCATGAAAATAAAGTCATAGTATAGTTTGTCGAAAATTTGTTGAGAAAAAAATCATAGTTTGTCGAAAATTTAATGTAAAAAAAGTCAGTATAGTATGTCGAAAATTTGATGGTAAAAAAGGTCATAGTATAGTATGTCGAAAATTTGATAAAAAAATGTCATAGTATAATATGTCAAAAGATTTCATAAAAAAATGTCATATATAGTATGTCAAAAGATTTCATGAAAAAAAGTCATACTATAATATGTCCAAAATTTTTTGAAAAAAAGTCATAGAATTATATGTCCAAAATTTTGTAAAAAAAGTCATAGTATAGTATGTCGAAAATGTTGTGAAAAAAAAGTCATACTATAGTATGTCGAAAATGTTATTTAAAAAAAAGTCAGAGTATAGCATATCGAGAATTTTATGAAAAAAGGTCATAGAATAGTATGTCGAAAATTTTATAAAAAAAAGTCATAGTATGGTATATCGAAAAATTTCATGAAAAAAAGTCGTCATAGTATAGAATGTCAAAATTAAAAAAAAAAAATATATATAGTATAGTATGTTGAAAGTTTTATGAAAAATAAGTCAGTATAGTATGTCGAAAAATTTTGCAAAAAAAAAGTCATAGCATAGTATGTCGAAAATTTCGTTGAAAAAAAATCATAGTATAGTATGTCAAAAAAAAATTGAAAAAAAATTATAGTATAGTATGTTGAAAATTTTATGAAAAAAAAGTCAGTATAGTGTCGAAAATTTCATGAAAAAAAATTATAGTATAGTATGTCGAAAATTTTATGAAAAAAAGGCATAGTATAGTATGTCGAAAAAAAGGTTATAATATAGTATGTCGAAAATTTTAGTAAAAAAAAGTCATAGTATAGTATGTCGAAAAAAGTCATACTATAGTATGTCGTAAATTTTATGAAAAAAAAGTTATAGTATATCGCGAATTTTATGAAAAAAGGTCATAGTATAGTATGTCGAAAATTTTAATGAAAAAAGTCGTCATAGTTTGGTATGTCAAAAAAAATTTGAAAAAAAAACATAGTATAGTATGTTGAAAATGTTATGAAAAAAAAGTCAGTATAGTATGTCGAAAATGTCATGAAAAAAAAGTCATAGTATAGTATTTCGAAAATTTCATGAAAAAAAATCATAGTATAGTATGTCGAAAATTTTATGAAAAAAAGGCATAGTATAGTATGTCGAAAAAAAGGTTATAATATAGTATGTGGAAAATTTTAATGAAAAAAAGTCAGTGTAGTATGTCGAAAATTTTATGAACAAAAAGTCATAGTATATGTCGAAAAAAGTCATACTATAGTATGTCGAAAACTTTATGAAAAAAAGTCATAGTATAGTATGTTGAAAATTTTATGAACAAAGAGTCATAGTAAAGTATGACGAAAATTTCATGAAAAAAAAGTCATAGTATAGTATGTCGAAAAAAGCCAATAAAAAAAAGATCATAGTATAGTATTAAGAAAATTTCATGAAAAAAAATCATAGTATAGTATGTCGAAAATTTTATGAAAAAAAGGCATAGTATAGTATGTCGAAAAAAGTCATACTATAGTATGTCGTAAATTTTATGAAAAAAGTCATAGTATAGTATATCGAGAATTTTATGAAAAAAGGTCATAGTATAGTATGTTGAAAATTTTTGAAAAACAATCATAGTATAGTATGTTGAAAATTTTATGAAAAAAAAGTCAGTATTGTATGTCAAAAATTTTATGAAGAAAAAGTCAATATAGTATGTCGACAATTTCATGAAAAAAAGTCAGTATAGTATTTCGAAAATTTCATGAAAAAAAATCATAGTTTAGTATGTCGAAAATTGTATGAAAAAAAAGGCATAGTATAGTATGTCGAAAAATAGGATATAATATAGTATGTCGAAAATTTTTGTAAAAAAAAGTCATAGTATAGTATGTCGAAAAAAGTCATACTATAGTATGTGGAAAATTTTAATGAAAAAAAGTCAGTGTAGTATGTCGAAAATTTTATGAACAAAAAGTCATAGTATAGTATGTCGTAAATTTTTGTAAAAAAAAGTCAGTATAATATGTCGAAAAAAGTCATACTATAGTATGTCGAAAACTTTATGAAAAAAAGTCATAGTATAGTATGTTGAAAATTTCATGAAAAAAAAGTCATAGTATAGTATGTCGAAAAAAGCCAATAAAAAAAAGATCATAGTATGGTATGACGAAAATTTCATGAAAATAGTCATAGTATATTATGTAAAAAATATCTTGAAAAAAAAGGCATAGTATAGTATGTTGAAAAAAGTCATACTATAGTACGTCTAAAATTTTAAGGAAAAAAAAAGTCATACTATAGTATGTCGAAAATTTTATGAAAGTCTTAGTTTTGCATGTCGAAAATTTTATGGTAAAAAATGTCATAGTATAGTATGTCGATAATTTTGTGAAAAAAAAGTCATTGTATAGTATGTCGAAAAATTTTGCAAAAAAAAGTCATAGTATAGTATGCCGAAAAATTTTGTGAAAAAAAGTCATAGTATAGTATGTCAAAAAATGTTGCCAAAAAAAAAGTCGTAGTATAGTATGTCGGAAAATGATGCCAAATAAAAAGTCATACTATAGTATGTCGAAAATCTCATGAAAGAAAAGTCATAGTATAGTATGTTGAAAGTTTTTGCGAAAAAAAAGTCATTGTATAGTATGTTGAAAAATTTTGTGAAAAAAGGTCATAGTATAGTATGTCGAAAATTTCCTAGAAAAAAAGTCAGTATAGTATCTCGAAACATTTTGCCAAAAAAAAAGTCATACTATAGTATGTCGAAAGATTTTGCAAGAAAAGTCATGGTATAGTATGTCAAAAAATGTTACCCAAAAAAGTTATACTATAGTATGTCGAAAAATTTTGCAAAAACATGTCATAATACTATGTTGAAAAATTTTGCGAAAAAGTCATAGTATAGTATGTTGAAAAATTTTACCAAAAAAGGTCATATAATAGTATGTCGAAAAATTTTGCAAAAACATGTCATAATACTATGTTGAAAAATTTTGCGAAAAAAAGTCATAGTATAGTCTTGAAAAATTTTACCAAAAAAAGTCATAGAATAGTATGTCGAAAAATTTAGCAAAAACATGTCATAATACTATGTTGAAAAATTTTGCGAAAAAAAGTCATAGTATAGTATGTTGAAATATTTTACCAAAAAATGTCATAGAATAGTATGTCGAAATGTTTTCCGAAAAATAGTCATAGTATAGTATGTCGAAACATTTTGCCAAAAAAAAAAAAAAATGCTTTAGCATCTCGAAAAAATTTGCAAAAAAAAGTCATACTATGGTATATAGAAATTTTTTGCGAAAAAAAAGTCATAGTATAGTATGTCGAAACATTTTGCCAAAAAAAAAGTCATACTATAGTATGTCGAAATATTTTGCGAGAAGTCATAGTATAGTATGTTGAAAAATTTTACGAAAAAAAGTCATAGTAGTATGTTGAAAGATTTTACCAAAAAAGGTTATAGAATAGTAAGTCGAAAAATTTTGCAAAAAAAAGTCATGTTATAGTATGTCAAAACATTTGCGAAAAAAAGTCATAGTAGTATGTTGAAAAATTTTACCAAAAAAGGTTATAGAATAGTAAGTCGAAAAATTTTGTGAAAAAAAAGTCATGCTATAGTATGTCGAAAAATTTTGCAAAAAAAAAAGTCATACTAGTATGTCGAAATATTTTGCGAAAAAAAGTCATACTATAGTATGTCGAAATATTTTCCGAAAAATAGTCATAGTATAGTATGTCGAAATATTTCGTGAAAAAAAGTCATAGTATACTATGTCAAAACATTTTGCCAAAAAAAAAGTCATACTATAGTATGTCGAAATATTTTCCGAAAAATAGTCATAGTATAGTATGTCGAAATATTTCGTGAAAAAAAGTCATAGTATACTATGTCAAAACATTTTGCAAAAAAAAATTCATACTATCGTATATCGAAATATTTTGCGAAAAAAAAGTCATATCGTATATCGAAATATTTTGGGGAAAAAAGTCACAGTATGTCGAAAAATTTTGCGAAAAAAAGTCATAGTATAGTATGTTGAAAAATGTTGGCAAAAAAAAATTCATACTATAGTATGTCGAAATATTTTGCAAAAAAAGTCATAGTATAGTATGTCAAAAAATGTTACCCAAAAAAGTCATATTATAGTATGTCGAAAAATTTTGCAAAAAAAAATTAATAATACTATGTTCAAAAATTTTGCCAAAAAAAGTCATAGTATAGTATGTTGAAAAATTTTACGAAAAAGTCATATTATAGTATGTTGAAAAATTTTACCAAAAAAGTCATGCTATAGTATGTCGAAAAATTTTGCAAAAAAAAATGTCATAATTCTATGTTGAAAAATGTTGCGAAAAAAAGTCATAGTATAGTATGTCAAAAAATGTGCAAAAAAAAGTCATAGTAGTCTGTTGAAAAATTTTGCGAAAAAGTCATATTATAGTATGTTGAAAAATTTTACCAAAAAAGGTTATAGAATAGTATGTCGAAACATTTTGCCAAAAAAAAAGTCATACTATAGTGTGTCGAAATATTTTCCGGCAAATAGTCATAGTATAGTATGTCGAAATATTTCGCGAAAAAAAGTCATAGTATGTCGAAAAATTTTGCCAAAAAAAAAAGTCATACTATCGTATATCGAAATATTTTGCGAAAAAAAGTCACAGTATAGTATGTCGAAAAACTTTGCGAAAAAAAAGTCATAGTATAGTATGTTGAAAAATGTTGCCAAAAAAAATCATACTATAGTATGTCGAAAAATTTTACAAAAAAAAGTCATGCTGTAGTATGTCGAAAAATTTTACCAAAAAAGGTTATAGAATAGTATGTCGAAAATTTCTGCAAAAAAATTCAGTGTAGTATGTCGAAAAACTTTGCAAAAAAAAAATCATAGTATAGTATGTCGAAAAATTGTGCAAATAAAAAAAGTCATAGTATAGTATGTTGAAAAATGTTGCCAGAAAAAAAATTAATAGTATGGTAATGTCGAAAAAAAGTCATATTATAGTATGTCGAAAATTTCATGAAAAAAAAGTCATAGTATAGTATGTCGAAAATTTTATGAAAAAAAGGCATAGTATAGTATGTCGAAAAAAAGGTTATAATATAGTATGTGGAAAATTTTAATGAAAAAAAGTCAGTGTAGTATGTCGAAAATTTTATGAACAAAAAGTCAGTATAGTATGTCGAACATTTTATGAAAAAAAAGTCGGTATAGTATTTCGAAAATTTCATGAAAAAAAATTATAGTATAGTATGTCGAAAATTTTATGAAAAAAAGGCATAGTATAGTATGTCGAAAAAAGTCATACTATAGTACAGGGGTGCCCAATACGTCGATCGCGATCTACCGGTCGATCGCGAAGGTAGTGTGGGTAGATCGCATGGCATTAAAAAAAAATAAAAAATAAAAAATAAAAAATAAAAAAAAAAAATAAATAAAAAAAATAAATAGACGTCAGCCTATCATCCATCCTCACTATGAAATTTGTCACTTGATTGACATACACAGAGCAGATTGAGAACTGTCTGTCAGAGTTTGACAGACGCTTTCAAGACTTTGTTTTACTGGAGCCAGTCGCTACATTCATGTGCTACCCTTTTCGGGAAGATGCTGAGGTTGATTCACTCGCATCAAAAATTGCAACACTGTTTCACCTGAACTCATCTGGAGTGGAGGATGAGATTTTGACACTACAAACTGACATTCAGCTTAAGTCCAGGGCTCATGGACAGTTCTGGAACTTACTCACAGAGGAAAAGTACCCCAACATGAGGAAATGTGCTACCTCCATGACTGCATTATTCGGCTCCACTTATTTATGCGAGTCAGCCTTTTCCCACATGAAGATTATTAAGTCCAAATACCGTTCCACCTTGACTGATGATCATTTGGAAGTGTGCTTGAGGCTGGCTATCAGCAGCTACTGTCCGGACTATGCATCCCTAGCTGATTCCATTCAGTGCAAGTCATCAGAGTAAGGTAATGACAAAAAATGTATAGAGTTATATTGTACAATATGGGTTCATGCAGTTATGCAAGGTACACCAACATATATTGTACATATAAAGAATACTCAATATATTTATAAATAAATATATGTTTTGCATTTTTATAGTAGGTAGATCATTTTGACTTGGTCATTTTATAAGTAGCTCGCATGCTGAAAAAGTGTGGGCACCCCTGCTATAGTATGTCGAAAATTTTAATGAAAAGTCGTCATAGTTTAGTATGTCAAAAAAAATTTGAAAAAAAAACATAGGATAGTATGTTGAAAATGTTATGAAAAAAAAGTCAGTATAGTATGTCTAAAATTTTATGAAAAAAAAAAAAGTCAGTATAGTATGTCGAAAATTTCATGAAAAAAAAGTCATAGTATAGTATGTCGAAAATTTTATGAAAAAAGGCATAGTATAGTATGTCGAAAAAAAGGTTATAATATAGTATGTGGAAAATTTTAATGAAAAAAAGTCAGTGTAGTATGTCGAAAATTTTATGAACAAAAAGTCATAGTATATGTTGAAAAAAGTCATACTATAGTATGTCGAAAACTTTATGAAAAAAAGTCATAGTATAGTCTTGAAAAATTTTACCAAAAAAAGTCATAGAATAGTATGTCGAAAAATTTAGCAAAAACATGTCATAATACTATGTTGAAAAATTTTGCGAAAAAAAGTCATAGTATAGTATGTTGAAATATTTTACCAAAAAATGTCATAGAATAGTATGTCGGAAAAACTTGCCAAAAAAGGTCATAGAATAGTATGTCGAAAAATGTTGCAAAAAAAATAAAAAAATGCTATAGTATCTCGAAAAAATTTGCAAAAAAAAGTCATACTATAGTATATCGAAATTTTTTGCGAAAAAAAAGTCATACTATAGTATGTCGAAATATTTTCCGAAAAATAGTCATAGTATAGTATGTCGAAACATTTTGCCAAAAAAAAAGTCATACTATAGTATGTCGAAATATTTTGCGAGAAGTCATAGTATAGTATGTTGAAAAATTTTACGAAAAAAAGTCATAGTAGTATGTTGAAAAATTTTACCAAAAAAGGTTATAGAATAGTAAGTCGAAAAATTTTGCAAAAAAAAGTCGTTATAGTATGTCAAAACATTTGCGAAAAAAAGTCATAGTAGTATGTTGAAAAATTTTAACAAAAAAGGTTATAGAATAGTAAGTCGAAAACTTTTGTAAAAAAAAAGTCATGCTATAGTATGTCGAAAAATTTTGCAAAAAAAAAGTCATGCTAGTATGTCGAAATATTTTGCGAAAAAAAGTCATACTATAGTATGTCGAAATATTTTCCGAAAAATAGTCATAGTATAGTATGTCGAAATATTTCGTGAAAAAAAGTCATAGTATACTGTCAAAACATTTTGCCAAAAAAGAAGTCATACTATAGTATGTCGAAATATTTTGCGAGAAAAGTCATAATATAGTATGTCGAAAAAATTTTGCAAAAAAAAATTCATACTATAGTATGTCGAAATATTTTGCGAAAAAAAATCACAGTATGTTGAAAAATTTTGCGAAAAAGTCATATTATAGTATGTTGAAAAATTTTACCAAAAAAGGTTATAGAATAGTATGTCGAAACATTTTGCCAAAAAAAAAGTCATACTATAGTGTGTCGAAATTTTTTCCGGCAAATAGTCATAGTATAGTATGTCGAAACATTTTGCCAAAAAAAAAGTCATACTATAGTATGTCGAAATATTTTGCGAGAAGTCATAGTATAGTATGTTGAAAAATTTTACGAAAAAAAGTCATAGTAGTATGTTGAAAAATTTTACCAAAAAAGGTTATAGAATAGTAAGTCGAAAAATTTTGCAAAAAAAAGTCGTTATAGTATATCAAAACATTTGCGAAAAAAAGTCATAGTAGTATGTTGAAAAATTTTAACAAAAAAGGTTATAGAATAGTAAGTCGAAAACTTTTGTAAAAAAAAAGTCATGCTATAGTATGTCGAAAAATTTTGCAAAAAAAAAGTCATGCTAGTATGTCGAAATATTTTGCGAAAAAAAGTCATACTATAGTATGTCGAAATATTTTCCGAAAAATAGTCATAGTATAGTATGTCGAAATATTTCGTGAAAAAAAGTCATAGTATACTGTCAAAACATTTTGCCAAAAAAGAAGTCATACTATAGTATGTCGAAATATTTTGCGAGAAAAGTCATAATATAGTATGTCGAAAAAATTTTGCAAAAAAAAATTCATACTATAGTATGTCGAAATATTTTGCGAAAAAAAATCACAGTATGTTGAAAAATTTTGCGAAAAAGTCATATTATAGTATGTTGAAAAATTTTACCAAAAAAGGTTATAGAATAGTATGTCGAAACATTTTGCCAAAAAAAAAGTCATACTATAGTGTGTCGAAATTTTTTCCGGCAAATAGTCATAGTATAGTATGTCGAAATATTTCGCGAAAAAAAGTCATAGTATGTCGAAAAATTTTGCCAAAAAAAAAGTCATACTATCGTATATCGAAATATTTTGCGAAAAAAAGTCACAGTATAGTATGTCGAAAAACTTTGCGAAAAAAAAGTCATAGTATAGTATGTTGAAAAATGTTGCCAAAAAAAATCATACTCTAGTATGTCGAAAAATTTTGCAAAAAAAAAGTCATGCTATAGTATGTCGAAAAATTTTACCAAAAAAGGTTATAGAATAGTATGTCGAAAAATTCTGCAAAAAAATTCAGTGTAGTATGTCGAAAAACTTTGCAAAAAAAAAATCATAGTATAGTATGTCGAAAAGTTGTGCCAAAAAAATGTATATCATAGTATGCCGAGAAATTGTGCAAATAAAAAAAGTCATAGTATAGTATGTTGAAAAATGTTGCCAGAAAAAAAATTAATAGTATAGTAATGTCGAAAAAAAGTCATATTATAGTATGTCGAAAAATTTTGCAGACATGTCATAATACTATGTTGAAAAATTTTGCGAAAAAAAGTCATATTATAGTATGTTGAAAAATTTTACCAAAAAGTCATATTATAGTATGTCGAAAAATTTTGCAAAAAAAGTCATACTATATTGAAAAATTTTGCGAAAAAAGTCATAGAATAGTATGTCGAAAAATTTTGCAAAAAAAAAAAGTCATATTATAGTATGTCGAAATATTTTGCTAGAAAAGTCATAGTATAGTATGTCGAATTATTTTGCGAAAAAAAAGTCATAGAATAGTATGTCGAAAACTTTTGCAAAGAAAAAGTCATGCTATAGTATGTCAAAAAATGTGCGAAAAAAAGTCATATTATATTATGTTGAAAATGTTATGAAAAAAAAGTCAGTATAGTATGTCGAAAATTTTATGAAAAAAAAGTCAGTATAGTATGTCGAGAATTTCATGAAAAAAAGTCATAGTATAGTATGTCGAAAATTTTATGAAAAAAAGGCATAGTATAGTATGTCGAAAAAAAGGTTATAATATCGTATGTCGAAAATTTTAGTAAAAAAAAGTCATAGTATAGTGTGTCGAAAAAAGTCATACTATACCATGTCGAAAACTTTATGAAAAAAAGTCATAGTATAGTATGTCGTAAATTTTATGAAAAATATCATACTATAGTATGTCGAAAATGTTAGTAAAAAAAAAGTCATAGTATAGTATGTCGAAAATTTTATGAAAAAAAGGCATAGTATAGTATGTCGAAAAAAAGGTTATAATATAGTATGTGGAAAATTTTAATGAAAAAAAGTCAGTGTAGTATGTCGAAAATTTTATGAACAAAAAGTCATAGTATAGTATGTCGTAAATTTTAGTAAAAAAAAGTCATAGTATAGTATGTCGAAAAAAGTCATACTATATCATGTCGAAAACTTTATGAAAAAAAGTCATAGTATAGTATGTTGAAAATTTTATGAATAAAAAGTCATAGTAAAGTGTGACGAAAATTTCATGAAAAAAAAGTCATAGTATAGTATGTCGAAAAAAGCCAATAAAAAAAAGATCATAGTATAGTATTTAGAAAATTTCATGAAAAAAAATCATAGTATAGTATGTCGAAAAAAAGGTTATAATATTGTATGTCGAAAATTTTAGTAAAAAAAAGTCATAGTATAGTATATCGAGAATTTCGTTGAAAAAAGGTCATAGTATAGTATGTCAAAAATTTTTGAAAAAAAATCATAGTATAGTATGTCAAAAGATTTCATGAAAAAAAGTCATACTATAATATGTCAAAAATGTTATGGTAAAAAAGTCATCGTATATGTCGAAAATGTAATAAAAGAAAGGTCATAGTATAGTATATCGAGAATTTCGTTGAAAAAAGGTCATAGTATAGTATGTCGAAAATTTCTTGAAAAAAAAGTCATTGTATAGTATGTCGAAAAAAGTCATGAAAATAAAGTCATAGTATAGTTTGTCGAAAATTTGTTGAAAAAAAAATCATAGTTTGTCGAAAATTTCATGTAAAAAAAGTCAGTATAGTATGTCGAAAATTTGATGGTAAAAAAGGTCATAGTATAGTATGTCGAAAATTTGATAAAAAAATGTCATATATAGTATGTCAAAAGATTTCATGAAAAAAAGTCATACTATAGTATGTCGAAAATGTTGTGAAAAAAAAGTCATACTATAGTATGTCGAAAATGTTATTTAAAAAAAAGTCAGAGTATAGCATATCGAGAATTTTATGAAAAAAGGTCATAGAATAGTATGTCGAAAATTTTATAAAAAAAAGTCATAGTATGGTATATCGAAAAATTTCATGAAAAAAAGTCGTCATAGTATAGAATGTCGAAATTTTAAAAAAAAAATATATAGTATAGTATGTTGAAAGTTTTATGAAAAATAAGTCAGTATAGTATGTCGAAAAATTTTGCAAAAAAAAAGTCATAGCATAGTATGTCGAAAATTTTGTTGAAAAAAAATCATAGTATAGTATAGTATGTCAAAAAAAATTTGAAAAAAAATTATAGTATAGTATGTTGAAAATTTTATGAAAAAAAAGTCAGTATAGTATGTTGAAAATTTCATGAAAAAAAATTATAGTATAGTATGTCGAAAATTTTATGAAAAAAAGGCATAGTATAGTATGTCGAAAAAAAGGTTATAATATAGTATGTCGAAAATTTTTGTAAAAAAAAGTCATAGTATAGTATGTCGAAAAAAGTCATACTATAGTATGTCGTAAATTTTATGAAAAAAAAGTTATAGTATATCGCGAATTTTATGAAAAAAGGTCATAGTATAGTATGTTGAAAATTTTAATGAAAAAAGTCGTCATAGTTTGGTATGTCAAAAAAAATTTGAAAAAAAAACATAGTATAGTATGTTGAAAATGTTATGAAAAAAAAGTCAGTATAGTATGTCGAAAATGTCATGAAAAAAAAGTCATAGTATAGTATTTCGAAAATTTCATGAAAAAAAATCATAGTATAGTATGTCGAAAATTTTATGAAAAAAAGGCATAGTATAGTATGTCGGAAAATAGGATATATAGTATGTCGAAAATTTTAGTAAAAAAAAGTCATAGTATAGTATGTCGAAAAAAGTCATACTATAGTATGTGGAAAATTTTAATGAAAAAAAGTCAGTGTAGTATGTCGAAAATTTTATGAACAAAAAGTCATAGTATAGTATGTCGTAAATTTTAGTAAAAAAAAGTCATAGTATAGTATGTCGAAAAAAGTCATACTATAGTATGTGGAAAATTTTAATGAAAAAAAGTCAGTGTAGTATGTCGAAAATTTTATGAACAAAAAGTCATACTATAGTATGTCGAAAATGTTATTTAAAAAAAAGTCAGAGTATAGCATATCGAGAATTTTATGAAAAAAGGTCATAGAATAGTATGTCGAAAATTTTATAAAAAAAAGTCATAGTATGGTATATCGAAAAATTTCATGAAAAAAAGTCGTCTTAGTATAGAATGTCGAAATTAAAAAAAAAAAATATATAGTATAGTATGTTGAAAGTTTTATGAAAAATAGGTCAGTATAGTATGTCGAAAAATTTTGCAAAAAAAAAGTCATAGCATAGTATGTCGAAAATTTCGTTGAAAAAAAATCATAGTATAGTATAGTATGTCAAAAAAAATTTGAAAAAAAATTATAGTATAGTATGTTGAAAATTTTATGAAAAAAAAGTCAGTATAGTATGTCGAAAATTTTATGAAAAAAAAGTCGGTATAGTATTTCGAAAATTTCATGAAAAAAAATTATAGTATAGTATGTCGAAAATTTTATGATAGTCTTAGTTTTGCATGTCGAAAATTTTATGGTAAAAAATGTCATAGTATAGTATGTCGATAATTTTGTGAAAAAAAAGTCATTGTATAGTATGTCGAAAAATTTTGCAAAAACATGTCATAATACTATGTTGAAAAATTTTGCGAAAAAGTCATAGTATAGTATGTTGAAAAATTTTACCAAAAAAGGTCATATAATAGTATGTCGAAAAATTTTGCAAAAACATGTCATAATACTATGTTGAAAAATTTTGCGAAAAAAAGTCATAGTATAGTCTTGAAAAATTTTACCAAAAAAAGTCATAGAATAGTATGTCGAAAAATTTAGCAAAAACATGTCATAATACTATGTTGAAAAATTTTGCGAAAAAAAGTCATAGTATAGTATGCCGAAAAATTTTGTGAAAAAAAGTCATAGTATAGTATGCCGAAAAATTTTGTGAAAAAAAGTCATAGTATAGTATGTCGGAAAATGATGCCAAATAAAAAGTCATACTATAGTATGTCGAAAATTTCATGAAAGAAAAGTCATAGTATAGTATGTTGAAAGTTTTTGCGAAAAAAAAGTCATTGTATAGTATGTTGAAAAATTTTGTGAAAAAAGGTCATAGTATAGTATGTCGAAAATTTCCTAGAAAAAAAGTCAGTATAGTATCTCGAAACATTTTGCCAAAAAAAAAGTCATACTATAGTATGTTGAAAGATTTTGCAAGAAAAGTCATGGTATAGTATGTCAAAAAATGTTACCCAAAAAAGTTATACTATAGTATGTCGAAAAATTTTGCAAAAACATGTCATAATACTATGTTGAAAAATTTTGCGAAAAAGTCATAGTATAGTATGTTGAAAAATTTTACCAAAAAAGGTCATATAATAGTATGTCGAAAAATTTTGCAAAAACATGTCATAATACTATGTTGAAAAATTTTGCGAAAAAAAGTCATAGTATAGTATGCCGAAAAATTTTGTGAAAAAAAGTCATAGTATAGTATGCCGAAAAATTTTGTGAAAAAAAGTCATAGTATAGTATGTCGGAAAATGATGCCAAATAAAAAGTCATACTATAGTATGTCGAAAATTTCATGAAAGAAAAGTCATAGTATAGTATGTTGAAAGTTTTTGCGAAAAAAAAGTCATTGTATAGTATGTTGAAAAATTTTGTGAAAAAAGGTCATAGTATAGTATGTCGAAAATTTCCTAGAAAAAAAGTCAGTATAGTATCTCGAAACATTTAGCCAAAAAAAAAGTCATACTATAGTATGTTGAAAGATTTTGCAAGAAAAGTCATGGTATAGTATGTCAAAAAATGTTACCCAAAAAAGTTATACTATAGTATGTCGAAAAATTTTGCAAAAACATGTCATAATACTATGTTGAAAAATTTTGCGAAAAAGTCATAGTATAGTATGTTGAAAAATTTTACCAAAAAAGGTCATATAATAGTATGTCGAAAAATTTTGCAAAAACATGTCATAATACTATGTTGAAAAATTTTGCGAAAAAAAGTCATAGTATAGTCTTGAAAAATTTTACCAAAAAAAGTCATAGAATAGTATGTCGAAAAATTTAGCAAAAACATGTCATAATACTATGTTGAAAAATTTTGCGAAAAAAAGTCATAGTATAGTATGTTGAAATATTTTACCAAAAAATGTCATAGAATAGTATGTCGAAATGTTTTCCGAAAAATAGTCATAGTATAGTATGTCGAAACATTTTGCCAAAAAAAAAAAAAAATGCTATAGCATCTCGAAAAAATTTGCAAAAAAAAGTCATACTATGGTATATCGAAATTTTTTGCGAAAAAAAAGTCATACTATAGTATGTCGAAATATTTTGCGAGAAGTCATAGTATAGTATGTTGAAAAATTTTACGAAAAAAAGTCATAGTAGTATGTTGAAAGATTTTACCAAAAAAGGTTATAGAATAGTAAGTCGAAAAATTTTGCAAAAAAAAGTCATGTTATAGTATGTCAAAACATTTGCGAAAAAAAGTCATAGTAGTATGTTGAAAAATTTTACAAAAAAAGGTTATAGAATAGTAAGTCGAAAAATTTTGTGAAAAAAAAGTCATGCTATAGTATGTCGAAAAATTTTGCAAAAAAAAAAGTCATGCTAGTATGTCGAAATATTTTGCGAAGAAAAGTCATACTATAGTATGTCGAAATATTTTCCGAAAAATAGTCATAGTATAGTATGTCGAAATATTTCGTGAAAAAAAGTCATAGTATACTATGTCAAAACATTTTGCCAAAAAAAAAGTCATACTATAGTATGTCGAAATATTTTGCGAGAAAAGTCATAATATAGTATGTCGAAAAAATTTTGCAAAAAAAAATTCATACTATCGTATATCGAAATATTTTGCGAAAAAAAATCACAGTATGTCGAAAAATTTTGCGAAAAAAAAGTCATATCGTATATCGAAATATTTTGGGGAAAAAAGTCACAGTATGTCGAAATATTTTGCAAAAAAAGTCATATAGTATGTCAAAAAATGTTACCCAAAAAAGTCATATTATAGTATGTCGAAAAATTTTGCAAAAAAAAATTAATAATACTATGTTGAAATATTTTGCCAAAAAAAGTCATAGTATAGTATGTCGAAAAATTTTGCAAAAAAAAAGTCATACTATCGTATATCGAAATATTTTGCGAAAAAAAGTCACAGTTTAGTATGTCGAAAAACTTTGCGAAAAAAAAGTCATACTATAGTATGTCGAAATATTTTGCAAGAAAAGTCATTAGTATGTCGAAAAATTTTGCGAAAAAGTCATATTATAGTATGTCGAAAAATTTTGCAAAAAAAAATGTCATAATTCTATGTTGAAAAATGTTGCGAAAAAAAGTCATAGTATAGTATGTCAAAAAATTTGCAAAAAAAAGTCATAGTAGTCTGTTGAAAAATTTTGCGAAAAAGTCATATTATAGTATGTTGAAAAATTTTACCAAAAAAGGTTATAGAATAGTATGTCGAAACATTTTGCCAAAAAAAATGTCATAATTCTATGTTGAAAAATGTTGCGAAAAAAAGTCATAGTATAGTATGTCAAAAAATTTGCAAAAAAAAGTCATAGTAGTCTGTTGAAAAATTTTGCGAAAAAGTCATATTATAGTATGTTGAAAAATTTTACCAAAAAAGGTTATAGAATAGTATGTCGAAACATTTTGCCAAAAAAAAAGTCATACTATAGTGTGTCGAAATATTTTCCGGCAAATAGTCATAGTATAGTATGTCGAAATATTTCGCGAAAAAAAGTCATAGTATGTCGAAAAATTTTGCCAAAAAAAGTCATACTATCGTATATCGAAATATTTTGCGAAAAAAAGTCACAGTATAGTATGTCGAAAAACTTTGCGAAAAAAAAGTCATAGTATAGTATGTTGAAAAATGTTGCCAAAAAAAATCATACTATAGTATGTCGAAAAATTTTGCAAAAAAAAAGTCATGCTGTAGTATGTCGAAAAATTTTACCAAAAAAGGTTATAGAATAGTATGTCGAAAAATTCTGCAAAAAAATTCAGTGTAGTATGTCGAAAAACTTTGCAAAAAAAAAATCATAGTATAGTATGTCGAAAAGTTGTGCCAAAAAAATGTATATCATAGTATGCCGAGAAATTGTGCAAATAAGAAAAGTCATAGTATAGTATGTTGAAAAATGTTGCCAGAAAAAAAATTAATAATATAGTAATGTCGAAAAAAAGTCTTATTATAGTATGTCGAAAAATTTTGCAGACATGTCATAATACTATGTTGAAAAATTTTGCGAAAAAAAGTCATATTATAGTATGTTGAAAAATTTTACCAAAAAGTCATATTATAGTATGTCGAAAAATTTCATGAAAATAGTCATAGTATATTATGTAAAAAATATCTTGAAAAAAAAGGCATAGTATAGTATGTTGAAAAAAGTCATACTATAGTACGTCTAAAATTTTAAGGAAAAAAAAAGTCATACTATAGTATGTCGAAAATTTTATGATAGTCTTAGTTTTGCATGTCGAAAATTTTATGGTAAAAAATGTCATAGTATAGTATGTCGATAATTTTGTGAAAAAAAAGTCATTGTATAGTATGTCGAAAAATTTTGCAAAAAAAAGTCATAGTATAGTATGCCGAAAAATTTTGTGAAAAAAAGTCATAGTATAGTATGTCAAAAAATGTTGCCAAAAAAAAAGTCGTAGTATAGTATGTCGGAAAATGATGCCAAATAAAAAGTCATACTATAGTATGTCGAAAATTTCATGAAAGAAAAGTCATAGTATAGTATGTTGAAAGTTTTTGCGAAAAAAAAGTCATTGTATAGTATGTTGAAAAATTTTGTGAAAAAAGGTCATAGTATAGTATGTCGAAAATTTCCTAGAAAAAAAGTCAGTATAGTATCTCGAAACATTTTGCCAAAAAAAAAGTCATACTATAGTATGTTGAAAGATTTTGCAAGAAAAGTCATGGTATAGTATGTCAAAAAATGTTACCCAAAAAAGTTATACTATAGTATGTCGAAAAATTTTGCAAAAACATGTCATAATACTATGTTGAAAAATTTTGCGAAAAAGTCATAGTATAGTATGTTGAAAAATTTTACCAAAAAAGGTCATATAATAGTATGTCGAAAAATTTTGCAAAAACATGTCATAATACTATGTTGAAAAATTTTGCGAAAAAAAGTCATAGTATAGTATGCCGAAAAATTTTGTGAAAAAAAGTCATAGTATAGTATGCCGAAAAATTTTGTGAAAAAAAGTCATAGTATAGTATGTCGGAAAATGATGCCAAATAAAAAGTCATACTATAGTATGTCGAAAATTTCATGAAAGAAAAGTCATAGTATAGTATGTTGAAAGTTTTTGCGAAAAAAAAGTCATTGTATAGTATGTTGAAAAATTTTGTGAAAAAAGGTCATAGTATAGTATGTCGAAAATTTCCTAGAAAAAAAGTCAGTATAGTATCTCGAAACATTTAGCCAAAAAAAAAGTCATACTATAGTATGTTGAAAGATTTTGCAAGAAAAGTCATGGTATAGTATGTCAAAAAATGTTACCCAAAAAAGTTATACTATAGTATGTCGAAAAATTTTGCAAAAACATGTCATAATACTATATTGAAAAATTTTGCGAAAAAGTCATAGTATAGTATGTTGAAAAATTTTACCAAAAAAGGTCATATAATAGTATGTCGAAAAATTTTGCAAAAACATGTCATAATACTATGTTGAAAAATTTTGCGAAAAAAAGTCATAGTATAGTCTTGAAAAATTTTACCAAAAAAAGTCATAGAATAGTATGTCGAAAAATTTAGCAAAAACATGTCATAATACTATGTTGAAAAATTTTGCGAAAAAAAGTCATAGTATAGTATGTTGAAATATTTTACCAAAAAATGTCATAGAATAGTATGTCGAAATGTTTTCCGAAAAATAGTCATAGTATAGTATGTCGAAACATTTTGCCAAAAAAAAAAAAAAATGCTATAGCATCTCGAAAAAATTTGCAAAAAAAAGTCATACTATGGTATATCGAAATTTTTTGCGAAAAAAAAGTCATACTATAGTATGTCGAAATATTTTGCGAGAAGTCATAGTATAGTATGTTGAAAAATTTTACGAAAAAAAGTCATAGTAGTATGTTGAAAGATTTTACCAAAAAAGGTTATAGAATAGTAAGTCGAAAAATTTTGCAAAAAAAAGTCATGTTATAGTATGTCAAAACATTTGCGAAAAAAAGTCATAGTAGTATGTTGAAAAATTTTACCAAAAAAGGTTATAGAATAGTAAGTCGAAAAATTTTGTGAAAAAAAAGTCATGCTAGTATGTCGAAATATTTTGCGAAAAAAAGTCATACTATAGTATGTCGAAATATTTTCCGAAAAATAGTCATAGTATAGTATGTCGAAATATTTCGTGAAAAAAAGTCATAGTATACTATGTCAAAACATTTTGCCAAAAAAAAAGTCATACTATAGTATGTCGAAATATTTTGCGAGAAAAGTCATAATATAGTATGTCGAAAAAATTTTGCAAAAAAAAATTCATACTATCGTATATCGAAATATTTTGCGAAAAAAAATCACAGCATGTCGAAAAATTTTGCGAAAAAAAAGTCATATCGTATATCGAAATATTTTGGGAAAAAAAGTCACAGTATGTCGAAATATTTTGCAAAAAAAGTCATATAGTATGTCAAAAAATGTTACCCAAAAAAGTCATATTATAGTATGTCGAAAAATTTTGCAAAAAAAAATTAATAATACTATGTTGAAATATTTTGCCAAAAAAAGTCATAGTATAGTATGTCGAAAAATTTTGCAAAAAAAAAGTCATACTATCGTATATCGAAATATTTTGCGAAAAAGTCACAGTATAGTATGTCGAAAAACTTTGCGAAAAAAAAGTCATACTATAGTATGTCGAAATATTTTGCAAGAAAAGTCATTAGTATGTCGAAAAATTTTGCGAAAAAGTCATAGTATAGTATGTTGAAAAATTTTACGAAAAAGTCATATTATAGTATGTCGAAAAATTTTGCAAAAAAAAATGTCATAATTCTATGTTGAAAAATGTTGCGAAAAAGAGTCATAGTATAGTATGTCAAAAAATTTGCAAAAAAAAGTCATAGTAGTCTGTTGAAAAATTTTGCGAAAAAGTCATATTATAGTATGTTGAAAAATTTTACCAAAAAAGGTTATAGAATAGTATGTCGAAACATTTTGCCAAAAAAAAAGTCATACTATAGTATATCGAAATATTTTGCGAAAAAAAGTCACAGTATAGTATGTCGAAAAACTTTGCGAAAAAAAAGTCATAGTATAGTATGTTGAAAAATGTTGCCAAAAAAAATCATACTATAGTATGTCGAAAAATTTTGCAAAAAAAAAGTCATGCTGTAGTATGTCGAAAAATTTTACCAAAAAAGGTTATAGAATAGTATGTCGAAAAATTCTGCAAAAAAATTCAGTGTAGTATGTCGAAAAACTTTGCAAAAAAAAAATCATAGTATAGTATGTCGAAAAATTGTGCCAAAAAAATGTATATCATAGTATGCCGAGAAATTGTGCAAATAAAAAGTCATAGTATAGTATGTTGAAAAATGTTGCCAGAAAAAAAATTAATAGTATAGTAATGTCGAAAAAAAGTCATATTATAGTATGTCGAAAAATTTTGCAGACATGTCATAATACTATGTTGAAAAATTTTGCGAAAAAAAGTCATATTATAGTATGTTGAAAAATTTTGCGAAAAAAAGTCATATTATAGTATGTCGAAAAATTTTGCAAAAAAAGTCATACTATATTGAAAAATTTTGCGAAAAAAGTCATAGAATAGTATGTCGAAAAATTTTGCAAAAAAAAAAAGTCATATTATAGTATGTCGAAATATTTTGCTAGAAAAGTCATAGTATAGTATGTCGAATTATTTTGCGAGAAAAAAGTCATAGAATAGTATGTCGAAAACTTTTGCAAAAAAAAAAAACATGCTATAGTATGTCGAAAAATTGTGCCAAAAAAAAGTCATACTATAGTATGTCAAAAAAATTTGCAAAAAAATGTCATAATACTGTCGAAATATTTTGCGAAAAAAAAGTCATAGTATAGTATGTCGAAACATTTTGCAAAAAAAAAAGTCATACTATAGTATGTCGAAAAATATTGCAAAAAAAGTCAAAGTATACTATGTCAAAAAATTGTGCCAAAAAAAAGTCATACTATAGTATGTCGAAAAATTTTGGAAAAAAAATGTCACTCTATAGTATGTTGAAAAATTTTGCAAAAAAGTGAGTGTAGTATGTCGAAAAATTTTGCAGAAAAAAAAAAGTCAGTGTGGTATGTCGAAAAAAAATGTATATCATAGTATGTCGAGAAATTGTGTAAATAAAGTCATAGTATAGTATGTTGAAAAATGTTGTCAGAAAAAAAATTCATAGTATAGTAATGTCGAAAAAGTCATATCGTATGTCGAAAAGTTTTGCAAAAAAATGTCATAATACTATGTCGAAAAATGTTGCAAAAAAAATGTCATAATTCGAAAAATTTTGTGAAAAAAAGTCATAGTATAGTTTGTTGAAAAATTTTGCGAAAAAAGTCAGTGTACTATGTCGAAAAAATGTGCCACAAAAAAGTCATACTATATGATGTCGAAAAATTTTGCAAAAAAATTCATACTATAGTATGTCAAAAAATTTTGCAAAAAAAGTCATACTATAGAATGTCGAAAAATGTTGCAAAAAAAGTCAAAGTATACTATGTCGAAAAATTGTGCCAAAAAAAAGTCATACTATAGTATGTCGAAAAATTTTGGAAAAAAAATGTCACTCTATAGTATGTCGAAAAATTTTGCAAAAAAATTCATACTAGTATGTTGAAAAATTTTGCAAAAAAAAAGTGAGTGTAGTATGTCGAAAAATTTTGCAGAAAAAAAAAAGTCAGTGTGGTATGTCGAAAAAAAATGTATATCATAGTATGTCGAGAAATTGTGTAAATAAAGTCATAGTATAGTATGTTGAAAAATGTTGTCAGAAAAAAAATTCATAGTATAGTAATGTCGAAAAAGTCATATCGTATGTCGAAAAGTTTTGCAAAAAAATGTCATAATACTATGTCGAAAAATGTTGCAAAAAAAATGTCATAATTCGAAAAATTTTGCGAAAAAAAGTCATAGTATAGTTTGTTGAAAAATTTTGCGAAAACAGTCAGTGTACTATGTCGAAAAAATGTGCCAAAAAAAAGTCATACTATATGATGTCGAAAAATTTTGCAAAAAAATTCATACTATAGTATGTCAAAAAAATTTGCAAAAAAAAGTCATACTATAGCATGTCGAAAAATGTTGCAAAAAAAAAAGTCATACAATAGTATGTCGGAAAAAATGTGCCAAAAAAAAGTCATACTGGGCGAAAAATTTTGCAAAACAAAAAGTCATAATATATTATGTCGAAAAATTATGCCAAAAAAAAGTCAAAGTATAGTATGTCGAAATATTTTGGGGAGAAAAGTCATGGCATAGTGTGTCGAAAAATTGTGCCAAAAAAATGTATATCATAGTATGTCGAGAAATTGTGCCAAAAAAAGTCTTAGTATAGTAATGTCAAAAAATTTTGCGAAAAAAAGTCATATCATAGTGTGTCGAAAAATATGTCATAATACTGTCGAAACATTTTGCAAAAAAAAAAGTCATACTATAGTATGTCGAAAAATATTGCAAAAAAAGTCAAAGTATACTATGTCGAAAAATTGTGCCAAAAAAAGTCATAATATAGTATGTCGAAAAATTTTGCAAAAAAATTCATACTATAGTATGTTGAAACATTTTTCGAAAAAAAGTCATGGCATAGTATGTCGAAAAATTTTGCAAATAAAAGTCATAGCATAGTATGTCGAAAAATGTTGCCAAAAAAAGTAATAGTATAGTATGTCGAAACATTTTTCCAAAAAAAAAGTCATAGTATAGTATGTTGAAAAATTTTGCAAAAAAAAGTCATACTGTAGTATGTTGAAAAATTTTGCAAAAAAATGTCATAATACTGTTGAAAAATTTTGCAAAAAAAAGTCATAGTATAGTTTGTTGAAAAATTTTGCAAAAAAATGTCATAATACTATGTCGAAAAATTTTGCAAAAAAATTCAGAATTTAGTATGTTGAAAATTTTTGCGAAAAAGTCATAGCATAGTATGTCGAAAAATACAAAATTTAAAAAAATCTGTATATTTTGTCGAAAAATGTCATGAAGAAAGTTTTAGTATGTCAAAGAATGTCATGAAAAAACAACAACGTATAGTATGTAGAAAAGGTTTAAAGAAAATCATAGTATAGTGTATCGAAAAATGCCACGAATAAGTCATAGTATATATGTTGAAAAATGTCATGAAAAAAAGTCATAGTAGTATATCGAAAAATGTTGTGAAAAAGTCATATATGTGTCAAAATGTAATAAAAAAAAAAAAAAATCATAGTGTAGTATATACTAGTCATAGTATGTTGAAAAATGTCATGAAAAAGTCATAGTATAGTATATCAAAAAATGTCATGAAAAAGTCATAGTATAGCATATCAAAAAATGTCAGAAAATCCATAGTATAATGTCATAATGTAAAAAAGGCAGTGTAGTATGTTTTAAAAAGTTATAAAACTGTCATAATCTGCAATAAAACTGTCAAAAAGGTTATTGTAGTATGTCATAAAAAGTCTTAAAAGATCTCATAGTATCAATGTCAAAAATGTCCCAGTAGAGTATGTCAAAAATATCAAAAAACATAGTATAGTGTGTCATAAAAAGGTCATAGCATCATAGTATAGAAGGTCATAAAAAATTCCTAGTTTAGTGTCAAAGTCATAAAAAAGTCATGGTATAATATGTCATAAAAATGTAAAAGAAAAGAAAAGAAAGTCAGCGTAGTATCATAATAATGTGATAGTATTCCATTAACGTCAGGGTAGTATGTCATAAAATTGTCAAAAAGGTGTACAGTATCATACAGTAAAAAAAATCATAAATGTTTAAAAGATTTTATAGTATAGTTTGCCATAAAAATGTCAGAATACAGTACACATTTCCTGTGAAGCCCTCAAGCATATGCTGGCTCCCTAAATTGTTACTCAGTTATCAAAACATTTAGAACCTCGTGTGAATGTGATGCAAATTGTTATGTCGTCTTTCTCTTACTTTTTCCCCAGATGACTGTGGAGTACTGGACCGAAACTGAGGACGGCTGAGTTACTTCACATCGTCCAACGTCTCCTGCTGAACTTGGAGGTCTTAACCTTGTCGCTAGCTAAAACAAAACTATGAAAACAAGTAATTTACCCTCTGAATAACAATTTGCATTTGTTCTTACAACTGCACCGATATATCCTTCCTACCTGTAGAGAAACAAGTGACAAATTAACGCTACATTACTGTAATGAGAGATAAAACTCACTACAGCTGCTGGATTGGTCCAAAATTAATCCAAAACTGAATTGAATCCAATTTGTGTATTTATCCAGCAGGCTCTACAAAGCTCAACTTCTACTTTAACCTTTAATGTATATTTTGAAGCTCTCTGTGACTTGTAGTTGACCCCTACATTTATTTAATTACATTTTTAAAGCAAAAATGTCTGATTTTTGTACTGAGGACTTAACTTTGAGAGTTTTATGTTCACCCAAGTATTGAAAATGTCCCGACAGTAAAAGTCTATAAACATTTTTCAACTGAATTCTGACTAAATAAAAACTGAAATATTTTCTTTGTTGAGTGCACCGGTTCCTTTCATTTCATGCTATACCACTCCTGCTGTGATCCAGTGTTGATTTAACAAAATTTATAAAAGTCAATTGGATGTCTGTATTTTTGTAGGATTTTGTATGAATGATTTGTTTGGAGAGAAAATCAGGACAATAGAATATTTTGAAAAACTATTAAAATATGTGATTCTTTTGCACAATTGTGAAGTAAAATTACTTTCTAAAGTGTGTTCTTTCTCCAAAGATTTGAGGATGTAAGTTGTGTACTATATAATTATTTTTATGACTTTTTTTTATATAGTTTTATGGCATATTATACTGAGATATTTTTTACAACTTTTCATGATGTACTATATTATTACTTTATGGTATCCTATACTATGACATTTTTTAATGACTGACACGCTATGTTATAAATCTTTGATCACATACTTTACTGTGACATTTGTTTATGACATACTATACTATATTACATACTACTATTTTTTATTATATACTATATTATTATTTTATGGCATATTTTTTATGACTTTTATATGACATGCTATATTATTTTTTGTTTTAATGGCATACTATATTATGACACCATTTTTTTCATGACATACTATACTACGAAATTTTTTAACTTGTCTATGACTACTTTTTTATGAAATACTGTACTAAATTTCTATGTTGAGTTTCTATGGCATTTTTATGATTTTTTATGACATACTTTACTATGATATCTTTATCTTTTTCATGACATACTATAACTTTTTTATGACACTATATTATTATTTTTTATGAAATTTTATATTACATATCAGGGTTGGAAATTAGCACCAAAGGTTTTTTCATGGCATACTATACTTTGACTTTTTTATGATATATTATTCTTTGACTTTTTATGACATACTATACTAAGACATTTTTAAGACTTTTTATGACATTTTTTATGATTTTTTTCAACATAGTACATTATTATTTTTATGGCAAATTATGTGTTTTTTATGAAATGACATTTTATGACACTTATGCCAAACTATACTGTGATATTTCCATGACAGTTTTATTTCATACTATACTATTTATGATTTTTTTTTTATAGCATACTATATTATTTTTATGGCATACTATACTGAGATATTTTTCTGACATTTTTGATGACACACCATATTATTATTTTATAATGGCATACCATACTATGATATTTTCATGACAAACTATACTATCACTTTTTTATGACATACTATATTATTTTATGGCATACTATACTATGACATTTTTTATGACATTTTATATAATTATTTCATGGCATAATATAATATGATATTTTTATGGCATAACATACTATGACATCTGCAACGAGAAGTCGACTAATCAATTAGTCGATCGACAGAAAAATAATCGGCTATTATTTTGACAATCAATTCATCCTGATTTTCTCTGTTTTATATCATATTAAACTGAATATCTTTGGGTTTTGGACAGACAAAATAACTTTGACAAACTGGGAGGACACTTGTAACTATTTTCTGACATTTTATAGACCAAACGATTAATGTAGAAAATAATCTTAAAATGAACTGATAATTAGATATTTTTCATAACATACTTTATTATTATTATTATTTTTATGGCATACTATACTAAGACATTTAATATGGCATACTACATTATGACATTTTTATGGCATACCATTCAATGAATTTTTTATGACATTTATGGCATCCTGTACTATGACATTTTTATGACTTTTATGACATACTATATTATGACCTTTTTCATGACATACTACACAATGACTTTTTAAGACGTACTGTATTATGATTTCTTTATGGCATATATACTATGACATTTTTTATGACAATCCTATTTTTTATGACATTGTTTATGACTGATGGCATACTATCCTATGATTTTGTTTATGAAATTTTTATGATGTATTATATTATTTTATAGGCATACTATACTACGACATTTTTTATGACATACTATATCATTATTTTTTATGACCTACTATACTATAACATTTTTATGGCATAAATTACTTTATACATTTTTTATGACATACTTTTATTTATATTTTTGAGAAAAAATATCCTACCTCAGAGCTTCAGCACAGAGAAGATGTTCTCTCAGTTGGTCTGTATAACATTCCTCTTCTTTCTAGATGTCATCCATTGAGGCCGCATATCTAAAAGTGTGAGACAAATAAAAGCACCTGTCTTAACATGCAACACAACAGTTGGAGTAAAAAGCACACAACAATAATACACTTTAACAGAATTAATAGTTATATTTATAGTTAGCCTTGACATTGGAAAGTGTGTTACAGACTAATGTAAACTAGATCCTGTTCTACATAATCCGGTATTGTGGGTAGCCGTATGCACTTCAAAGTTGGCATTGATGATGACAAGATGACGACACTGGAAAGTGAAGAGTTGCATAATGTTCATGAATAAAATGACAAAAATAGGCAGGATTTGGACAAAGCTGAAGACTCTTCCATAGTTCCCACAGACCGTGTAAACACCAGTCCACCTGCAACCGTCTATACGATGAAACAGAATAAATAAAGTCATCAGAATTTTGGGTTGCATTAATTTCAAGTTGAACCATATTGCACAAATTCAAACCAACTTTGATGTGTGAAATAAAAAGTGGATATTTGCAGCACTGATAAATCATTTAATTTAATTTCCATTTATTTTGTCGTTAATTATGAATTTTAATACAATTAAGCTTGTGCGAAAGTGTGTTTTTAGGAAACACTAAATTACCTATTTCTCTGACATTGGGACCTGGCATCTGCCTACGGTTATAGGAATAACAGACTTTGTGGCCCATTGTTTCACATTTAAAAAAAGAGATTTTTTTAAATAACAGATATGCTGACAATAACTGTAGCCTATGAATTGCCTCAAGAAGAAAGACATGCACATTTTCCAACTATGTTCCAAATATCTATAAATAATCAGTCATAATGTTGTCCCCTGAGTGGT
Organism: Sebastolobus alascanus; assembly: GCA_916701645.2. Lineage (NCBI taxonomy): Eukaryota > Metazoa > Chordata > Actinopteri > Perciformes > Sebastidae > Sebastolobus > Sebastolobus alascanus. Next base: position 558,760 of record CAKAOJ020000231.1, read on the forward strand.
AGAAGATCTTATTGGAGAGGAGTGGTTGTGACTTTGTTCTGATAGTTTTTTGTGTTTTTTTAGTCTTTGGGATTGGCACACTCTCCAATAAGCGTAATTCATGCAGAGCTGACACAGCGTGGGTATCTTCACTTATCTTTTATATCTACCAACATGACATGTTATGTGTAATATGGTCCAGAATTATTCCAGTAATCACAACGCTGTAAATAAATGTGTTACAGACCGAACGGGGGGCTTTTTTTCGTGGATGACATTTTGACTTGTCACAGTAGGAAAAGCGCAATGTATATAATAAAATTAATGATGGCTGAAATCCATTTAGCTGCTTTGATTTCGTTTCCCTGGTAAGTGCATGCTGGCTTTTTTTTATATATTTATTGTTATTGTTGTTATTATATCTTGTTCTAATTGTTTATCACTATTATGTAGTCATATTATTTCTTTATATTAATCTTGTCTCTAGGTGGAGGCCTCGGATAAGCCCAGTGGGTTTTTTTCCTCTTCCTGCACTGTATATTATTAATTTATTTTTTTTTTTTTTATGTTGTGAAGTATTAAATTGTGCAAAATAAATAAACATAAACATAAACATGCTGGCTCACTGTCCCTCTCACTGGAACACTTGAATATAACAGAGCCATTGTTAGTGTTATTAGTAACATCTGTGCTTTTCCCCAACTATGACAAGCCAAAAGGTCTGCTGTGAGAAAGGCCTATAAACTAAATTACTAAATAAGAAAATATATCAATAGAATCACGTATGAAGTCTGTGCAATAACTTACATTGGCATATAGGGGAGAAAAGCGACGATCATTCTCCTCATCCTCTCTCGCCCATCCGCCATCTTTTTCTCTCCTCCTGATGTTGTTGATGAGCTTTTCATCCACAGGTGAAGTTGATATCCACGGGCAATAAGTCTGGAAAGACAGCGATATAAAACTCCATGTTCCTTCTCACAATAATCCTTTATAATTCGGGTGAATTTGACCGCTGGGTCGTTTGTTTATTTGCTCCCAAATAGCAAAAGACGTTAGCATAAGTTAGCTGTGAGCTACCTAGCAACGGTAACTGCGACAGCTGGATGTGAAGATGTTTCACAGATTCAAACTTCCCGGATCAATAACTCATAAGCGTTTAACGTTGTTAAAGCACAAACGACGCTTCTTTGCAAACCATAGTAAGGTAACGTTATACAACAAGCTACAACCTTGTTACCTTCAAAACGAGCCGTCCTCCTCCGAGCTGAACAAATAACATTGAACTCTAGAAAACCGAGATCTACAACCGAGAGCTGCAAAAACTCTCGCGAGAGTTCCCCAACTTGCGGGTTCCCTTCTAGACACTACTGCCAGGGTCAACCAACCAACCCGGTCAACTACAAAAATATTCAATAACTTTTTTTTGTATCAACTTTATCGATTAGTCAAATATAAACAATAACATATAAACAAGTTTAAATAAAAAAGAAGAAGAAGAAGAAAAAAAGAAGTTCATTGATGACAAATACAATTGATGAAAAATAAAGTTTAAAGAAAAATTCGGTTATGGAATTGTGCAAGAAGCGTTTTACATTAAATAAAAACAAAATACAAAGGAGGATGAAAAAATGGATAAATAAATTAAGGGGAACAGATTAGTACCAATAGTCGATCATTTTATGTTTCAAATATTGTTTGGGCTTTTGTTGCTTTTCCATTTGTCAGCTTGACTAGAGTATCGTAATAGAGGTTAATATCCAATATAATTAAAGTGAAGTTTTGTTTTTAATTGGTCCATTATGTGGAATTTGCCAAATATTATAAAAAGTTGGATTAAAAAGCTAATATTTTTTGTCCATTGAGTTATTTTCAAAATAAATAAAAATATCACTACAATAAAGCATGACCATTTGACCCATTTTTCTAGATAGAAAGTTTTGCAAGATCACAAGAATAATTAATATTTAATTTAAATCTTTCCAGAACTTGCTTTACAGGATATATTCAATATACATTATTCACTCTCATGCAGTGTAGTGTCACCAAAATCACATCACACATCAATGGTCTCCTGTTGGTTATACTATAACACGAAGTTTGGAAAAATGTGATCTTGCACAATTGTGGGGAATTTTGGTGAGATGAATGTGGTAAAAATTAAGCAAATGAGTGGAATTGTCATTCTTGATCATAAATTGGGATATAAATTCTGTCAGGACTCCAATACTGAGAAAAGAGTATCATCCCCCAAAAATAGAGGAAAATAAAAGCTGTCAATGTACAGTATATTCCAGAGACTGAAACCCAAAAGTAGAAATTCAGGATATTGGCTCCAAGCTTTGCCATTTTTTCAGTTGTAAAAAGATTAGCCGCAACTCTCTGGTGGCAACATCATGTCTGAAGGAGATTTATTGTGATCTGCAGGTTCGAGGCAGCCATGTTTTGATTTATTGAAGGCATTTCCCTGCGAGGAGCGTTACCTGCAGGATCTGTGGTCAGTAGACAAGGTTAAAGTGCTTTGTTATGTCTAACGCAGCAGTATTTCTTGACAAACTGAGGAGTGTTTTTGTCTTGCAGCTGAGTAATAACAAAAGATTTCTTTTATGTAACACTTCATTTTACTGGTGAAGCTTTAAAAACTGAGGCTGCTGTCCTTACACAGGCACTGATTCCCCACCAAAACTGCAGCTCCTGTTACACTGAAAAAAAATGTGTCCCCAAACTCAAATGATCCTGAATGACTATGCTGATTATGATTTAGGGGCTGCTAGTTTTGTTTCAAACTGTGCCTTGCTTTGTGGCCGGGGGCCCTGTGTTGTTTAAAGGGTTGTCGGGGTATAAATACTAAATTAATCATGCTTTGGCTCAACTTGCTAGGGACTGAAATTTGCTTATGGAGGCCCATGATCACATAAAATATTAATGGCTTTACAGAGAACTGGCATTGTAGCGATGGGGGCAAGGCGTGTGAAAGCGTAGAGCAGTGTGTTGGGAGGGGTCGCTGTTGATTTGAGATCAGAAACACCTTCCTCATATCTTCACCTTAAATGGATAAGAGACAGCAAGTGACCAAAACATTGTGTTCGCACATTATCCATCCATTAGGATGAATTTTGTACATATTATTCTACAAAGTGGTAATTGGTGTTAATTGGCATGCAGCAATTTTTTTTTGTGTTGTGAAAATGCAAGGATGATATTCAAATGAATCTGAATAAATACATTAGAAGTGTGTAATGTTATGTATTTTCCTAGTTGTTGCATATCAATTTGACCGACTTCTTGAGCCCCCAAGGGCTTCTAAAAGAAACTACAATCGTTTTCACTGACAGACGGCAAATCTCCGAGCAAACAAAAGTGAGACTTTGAACAAACACATCCTTTTTTTTTTTCACAGTGAAGCATACTTTCAATTTCATCTGCCTACGCCATACACAAGCGAGAAAAAAACAACATTATTACAGCTCATTCCAAAATTTCATGCCATTTGTCTCCTTGACACAAATCAGAAAGTAAAGATTTATATAATGGATGACACGGGTGCTGTAAACTTGTTAGCCCATATTTTCTGAGCTCACACAGAGCATATAAACATCCTCTGCCCACTGAGACACAAAGGGAGGCAGGCAGAGCTCTCAGACATTCCCGCATGCCGGTCACATCACCACTAGTGACTGGAGACGACATGGGGCTAAGTCCTAAATTTTCTTTAACACATTTATTTGTGTAGCTGTTTCACAAAGTGCTACTGAACAATTGTCAGGAAATGTGGGTGTTTGTGTCAATCAAACCGGTTAACATGACAAATAAAAGCTACAGGTTCGTGACACAACTACACAAGCGTGCAGGTAAAACTGCAACAGCTTGTTTCATCGCAAATGATGCTTGTGTGAGTTTGGTGGCACCACAGTAGGTAAATGAGACGGCAGGAGGGGGCATTTAATACTCCCATACTGAGAGGCGGCGGGATGAGGGAAGGTGGTGGTGCGGGGGAAAAGGGCTTAAATGAAAAATAGCAGATATTCTACAAGAGCAAATCAGATTTCTCACAATTATCTCTGCGAGCCTGACAGGCACCAGGGGTGGCCCAGGAACAGCGAACTGGTGGACACTGATTGGGTTATTTGTCCTCTCTTATTCGAGACTGAGGGATTGTGGGAGCTGTTTTGTGGAGAGCCGCTCTGCAGGTGTATACCAACTCCTTACAAGAAGCAAAATCCCTTTAACCTAAACACCACGACTCATATTCATGTTTGGTTTGAAGAAAGCAAAAAGGTGACACAGAGGACATTTTGACATGTCACAGTAGGAAAAGCACAGTAAAATGAATGACGGCTGAATTCCATTTAGCTGCTTCAGTTTCAGGGTCCCGGTGTTGTGCATGCTGGCTCACCGTTAAGCTAGACTGTCAGGACTTACTGGGACACTTGAATAGAACAAAGCCATTGTTATAGTTATTAGTAACACCCGTGCTTTTCCTGCTTCAACAAGTCAAAACGTCGGCTGTATTACACTTTTAAAAGGCCTATTGTAGCGATGACTGTTGTAAAAGTGGTTTTATGTTACAAGAGTTGTACAATTAACGTGACAAAGATTGATGCCAACACAAAACTATGAGGCAGACATAGAGGAAAAATAAAAAAAGGAGCTAGCTGCAGAACACCACACAGATCAAACCACTCACTGAGCGCTAATAACATTCACATCATATGGGATAGATGGTAGAGGTTCCCATGTTAAGGACTTGCGAGTGCTCACATCATCAAGAGGGTTGTATGATTACAGAGTTGTTCGTTGTGAGGTTTAAAATACTGACATATTGACAGCATCACATACTTCCATTAAATTTGGGTTATTTACATTAAACACTGGACTTTGACTGATGTGAGCTGTCCATATTTCTTTAAATTCTGGGAGTATTTTGCACCATGAAGTTCACCATGCAGCCTTTTTTTTTCTAAAGCCGAGGTACAATAATGCTAACCATGCGTTTTCATGTGAATTTTTCTACAATGGATGTGACTTGAAATAAAGCGAAGTACAATACTTGTGATCAAAAGTACTTCAAAGCGAAATTACAGATTTTTAAAAATAAAAGTACGTTGTGCAGTTACAGTAACCAGAGTGAATGTAGTTTGTTACTTCTAGTCCTGCATTTAATTCTTTAAATTTTCCAGTGATCAATATGGATCAATTTTATCCCATGTAGCACGGTGTACCATGGCTCAAGAACTTGCAGCAAGCACAAACAAAATACTAGAAATATTCTATTTCTTATTAAAAAAAAGGGTTTTTTAATACAGCAGCATTTCATTTAAAGACAAATATTGTTGCAGTAAATACAAAATTGCATTCTAAAATGTTGAAGCCTCTTGGAGAAAGAAGAGTTGTAGCTGGATACTGTGGATGAACGGCTCCTGCAACAAAAAGAACACAAATGTTCTTAGTTATTGTATTTGTATTTAGTTCATATATATATGTCGAGCCATGCACGTTTGTTAGGCTAAGCAATATGAAGAAATTTCAAATTTTTGCTTAAATATACTAGCGTCATGTTCTTACCTTGGCATTGAAATCATTGCATTAGATTACCTTACCGATCCCAGAAAAAAAAAAAAAAAAAAAAGGGATAGAGTTGATAGAAGTAGGAATTGTGTAGGAAGTTTGCTCTTTAGGGGAAGAGGAAGTTTTTTTTTTGTTTTTTGAAATGGTCTTTTTTCAGCTCTTTTAGGAGTGTTTTTTTCACTGCCACAGCATTTTCTTCTTTTTTTTTCTTTTTTGTTGTTTTTTTGTTTGTTTTTGGCAGGATGTTTTCAGACCATTTCAATTCTTTATTTTTTGTACAATCCAAAGTAAAGCCAAGAACTGAGAAGCCAAGCTTTCATACAAATCATTTAAACCCAGACATAAAATATTTACACGAGCATTTAAACCAGTCAACCTAATAGTATTCTGCAAAAGCTACAGTCTGTCATTCAGTTAAATTACAACACAGGTTTTGTTTTTTTTTAAACTGAGAGTTCAACAAAGGTGTCTTTAAGTGATCCGCTGTCACATATTCAGACAAACTAGTTGTGTTTTGTGAACCGAAATAACAAAAAAAAAAAAAAAAAAATACAGAACTATTTCTACATTAAGAGCATTAAAAAACCCATTGTGTCATCTGGTATACACATTAAAAGTAATCAAACTCGCACATGGTTCTTCTGCAGGTTACACATTTGTGACGGGAAAAAAATAGTCTAGCCAAAGTTAAATGTTCCTTGTTGGTTTATGAACAGGCATTGAAATCTAATAAATTTGCTGGATTGTTGCTTGTCTTCCACACCAGTGCAACCAGGGAAGAGCGTCTGGCTGATCTTCATCTGCGCCAGGAGCGAGGCTCGTTGTCGTCTTCTTCCTCATCATCATCCTGCAGCAATGCATCGTCACTCAGCGACTCTTCCGGGTACTGATGGGAGACAATAAAAAAAACTGTGAGATGAATGCTCTCCATAGATGATTAAAAAGTGAAGACAATTTAAAGTGCATATAGCTTTTATTTTGAGCATCATCAGCACAATATGTATTTAAAAGGTCTCGAGAGGGACTGAATTCTGAGATTGAGAGTGTTATGCTGCAGACAGACCAGCTGCTAAATGAAAGTATGAGTGGCCATGCAAAAGCCACATAAAGACAATCCTTGCTGTAATGTGTAATGGCTCCCTCTTGTGTTCTCAAAATGTAACACAACGAGAAATAGGTATTTAATAAGCTTTAATAATCTGAACAGAGAACAACCAAATATCTCCACTAAATTAAATATTTCCTGGTGGATTTTTATTCTAGGATCAATGGCAGTGCTGGAGGAAATAAGACCGATCCTGCTTGATCCTTCATCATCTTTACAGTAAACCTTGTGCAGAATCAACAGTCCCGATCAGCTACAATAGGATCTATAAAGAGAAACATAAATGTATGCACAGTGAGAAATGTCCACAAACCTCATCCTCCTCTGGTTCTGCCTCATTAGCATCCGCAGTACTGAGAGTCTTGACGACCTTATGCCAAGCCAGGCGTAAAGTCTGGTTGTTGAACCTCACTCCATGAATAGCCGCCTACAGGTGGACGAAACACAGAAACACATGGTTAGGTGTTTTACATGAAGGGAAAAAAGGCACGTCAGGAATTGTAAAAGTAACGGGCTTAAGCAGATTTCGGTTCTCCAGCTGAAGCAAAGTGCCAAATACTGGAAAATACATTTCACTGTTAGAATCTTAAGAAACTCTATTAAGACAGAAACTAAGGAAGATTTCAGTGTGTGCATGGCTGATAGTTGACTCACCTGTTCCGCCTCCGATCTCGTCCGGTAAGTGATGACGGCAGACAGGTTGTTTTCATCAATCTGGCAATCTTCAATCTCTCCAAATTGCTTCAAAATTGTGAACACACAATATTTTGGTCACTTTACAGACTAACTCATTCCTGTGCAATTATTGAAAAATGATCTTATACGTCTTCATTTTCAATTACCAACCGTGTGTTAAATTAAGTGCGTTTCTACAAGTTGCTGTTAATATTGCAGCTGCTTTCCCGCTTAGATTTAATTTAAGATCCGTGGTAGTTTCATAGCTGTTAAAATAAGCAGTAGTGTGACAGACTTAAAACATCCTTTTTTTTCTGGTGGTTGAGGAGTGAATAACTTGACCTTGTGAAAGTGAGTTAGGATTTACTAGATGTACCATAAACCATTAAATGTGTATTTAGACAGACTGGACTGTAATTGTGTGTTGTTGCACCATTGGTGGTCAGTTCCACTGTTCAGTTGTAACCACCAGAGGACACTGTTGATTCTTTTTGGCTACACTGCACATGGTATTATTGCATATGCAACAGAGCATAATTAATATTAAAAAAAAAGAGTAACAAATATATCCCAAGTGAGATTATTTCTATATTGCTTTAATATGCAACAGAGCATAATTAATATAAAAAGAGTAACAAAAAAATATATAGCCCAAGTGAGATTATTTATATATTGTATTTTACTGAAATCCTTATTTATGTTCTCACTTTGGGGTAATAATTGCATTACAAATACTGTATAGTAAATAAAGTGATGTATGTCATTTTTAGACTATGTTGATGTTTAGATTTTATATATTTTTTTATTTCTGTTTAAACCACACTACACGTAGCCTTAATCCTTAAAGGACATGAGAACAGCTGAAAGCTTTATTTGTCATGTCCTGACTGACCGGCGAGCTCTGAATGTCTGCCCCCCCCCCCCAACAGTTACGCTAGCAGTGCCCTTTAACACAGTCCTCTGATCTCCCACCCACAGCTTCCATCAAAAGGTCATATTGGATAATTGTGGATATCAAATCTCCTTCTCTCAGTAATGTAGTTATAGGCTGACTTACAGCAAAGTGTGGCAGCAGGTCTACATGGTCCGCCTCGGTGAAACCAGAAATCGCCAGCGCTCGTGGCCGATAGTCCACGACTGCATGCAGCGACACACCTCTTCCCCGTCCTCTGGAGCCCCTTCCCCGGGCCCTGAGAGCGCCGCGGCCCCGAGCGTGGACCCCCCGGCCTCGTCCTGGTGACAGGATTCCCCTTTTAGCCGCCTGAGTAAAAAACAAAAAACGGGGATGGGAAGAAGTCAAACAGAGCACAAATATCTTGCTGATATGATGAAATACATAATTTGAGTTGTGGAGATTCAACCCGAAAGCTTGAGGGACAGTTTTCTCTTTCGAGATCAAGTCAATACCTCAATTTGCAGCTGGGTGTACTTGATCCTTAACAAAGCAGTGTCCTCTCCGGCCTGGGTCTTCTTGTACAGGTCCAGCTCTGCGTCCAGCAGTTCCTTCTGTGCCTGAACAAATCATCAACCCACATCAGGAAAGACGGCATTGGAAGTCGGAGGTAATAAGTCAACTGGATAAACTGAAAAACTAGTTGTCTTTGACAAAGAACATTTAGATGAACAAAGATGCAGAATGAAAGCTGGTTAAATACAAACTTAGAGCTATAAACCAAATGCTGGTTACAACTGCTTGCAATGTGAGGAGATAATCATACAGCAAGAGTGAGGTAAAAAACCATCACGAGAATATCGCAATCTATGAGGTTTTGTGTTTGTGTGTTGCATGGATGGCACTAGCTGGGAGAAAGCATTCAAAGTACTACTACTACCTGGGCCTTGCTCTTGGCTGCGCGTAGCGGGTTGTTGCAGCCTGAGATTCCCTTTATCTCCTCTTGCAGTTTGGTGATGCTCTTGGTCAACATGCCCAAAGTTTCCATGATCTTGGCTTTATCCTCTGCCTTCACTGCTTTGTTCTTCTCAAGTTTGGCTATCAGGAGCTGCAGGGGACGGGAGCAGAAAAAAACATGAGAATTAACAGTCTAACTATTGTTTGCGCTGCTTCCAACAGAGTACTTGAGTAATTATAAAATCAACACCGTCAGCCAGAAGTCATACAGGCCGTGAGACAGGGTAAGATTTAATATTGTGACGTAAATATGGATCATTTTACTGAGAGTAAAAAGCACAACTTTAAAAGAATATCCAATACGCCCATCTTTCAAACTTCTCTGCTCAAAACAAAACAAATAACCTATTCATTCATTGCAGTGCTTTTTCAAGGTAGCGCAGTCAGGTGCATTATTGAGCGGACACTTAGCTGAGCCACAGTGTAAACAAAGTTTTTTTTTTTTAATTAATAAAGTAGGTCTGCTTTATTATTACAAAAGGGTTCCTTATGGCTGTACACATGCTGTCATACTCAGCCATGTTCTTGCTACGCGACAGCTAAAAAAAAAAATGCATAATGCAGAATATTTTACAAGAATATAACTAGGGTTGAGCGATATGATGATATATATATCTTCAAAATGATATAAACATGTCTATCGTATATATTTTTCTATATCGTTTCGTTTGTGATGTCAAAAAAACAGCGACTGAACTGAGTTACGGCAATATTTGCGTCATTTGGACGACTCTGTACATTCTGATCCTTACACATGAGAGCTAAGCAGGAGCAAACAGTCAAAACAAGAAGGTCTCGTACCTAAACGGGAGCTATTTCTGTTGTGTGGACGTGGTTTGTATACTAACGGACCAGAAAACAATCTTCTGCAAAGTTTGCCACACGCAGGCTATCCGTAATCATTAACTGTCACGACGTGTCTTTTTTTTCTTATTCACCTTAAACGGACTACAGGCTATGGTACACAGAAATGCGTTAACAGTGTTTTTTGCGTCCGCTTATGTAGAAACAGTATCTCTGTTGTACCACATACAACGGTTAACGGATAAATAAAATAATCTATGGAGAAGCCGTGCACACCCAGATAACACAGATTATAATTAAATGTATAGCGGCTCATTTTCAATTGGTATGAATGCTTGACACTATCACACTACATGTCCATTACAATGACACCGAATGTAAACAAAAGCAGGTCTAAAACAAGTACAAACAACTACTCTACAGCTAACATCAGTTATTATAACCAATGATATAATAATCAGTGAGGTTATGTCGGCTTTACCTGCATTTGATTCAGACCGAGATGTTTACGTAAATAAATGATTATGAGCCTTAATGTCTGCCACCCGTTCTGTAAAATGCATTTATCAGCTGTTTTTGATTCACAATGCATTTGCTGTCCCCTAGGCTAGGCCTGTATTTATTTAATATCTCTATAATTTCACTTGAAACCTTTATGTTGATTTTGCACTGAAATTCTTAATAAAAATGAGAAAATACTCAGAACTTCTCGTTTGTCAAGTATTTAAGGAGTATACAAAAATAGGCTTTACCATGTGGTTATTTCACATAGACTATTTATTACTGAATTACCAGAAAACATGCTATGTTGTGATATATATATATCATTATCGAGATATGAAATGACCTACATTGGGATAGAAGATTTTGGCCGTGACACCCAGCCCTACCACAGACACATAATTATCCATTTTAAATTCCAGCACAGTGCCGGAGAACTTTAAGCCCTGAATATTGCATGTGGACACATGATCTTCAACCCGTTGACAAAGAGCACACATTAAATGAGTCACAGATCCCACACAAAGCTCTCAAACACTGTTGGTAAATCCACACAAACAAACCAAAGTAGAGTCCACTGACTGGCTTGGGGACTCGTGTTACCTCATGTTACTGAAGTGGTGAGTCAGACCTCTTCTAAAACTCACACAATGACTGATTCAAGTCTTGTATTGAGAGGTTCCAGAATCTAAATGCAGACAGATGATGGGAACACTAGCATGTACAAGATGTAGATCTCTACTCCAGATTATCTTACCTTCTGTGTCTCAATGTGCTTCTCCAATATTTCCTGCTTCTTCTTCCTTACATCCTGCTGTAGTCTTAGAGCTTCCTGTGAAAGGAATTATGGGAAATGATTAGGTACTGCCTTCTGTTTTTAGGATGAGAATCCAAGTTGGATGCTTCCCGTTTCATTCTCCTATTGTGACGTTACTTTTGAATCTCTCCCCTCCCCTCTTTCCCTCCATTTCTCTCTCACCTGTTTCTTCTTCAAGATTTCCTCTGAGGTTTTCTGGGCTGCCCTCAGGGCATCAGGATTGTATACAGTCTTTGTGAGGCCCATGGACGTCGAAAACACCTGATAAGGGGGAAAACAACAGCACACAACATTTACAATTTGAAACAGAAGGCGAGAAAGAGAATAAGTAATTCTGAACAGTGAGAACACTTACTTTCTCAACAGGAGCTGCTGGTTTGGCAGAGAAACCCAAACGGTCCTTCACTGACACCTTAGAGAGATTCTGCTCCAAAGGGGTAAAATACACACAGTGTTTATACACACCTCCTTCAGATTTTGACTGGTATATGTGAAAAAGCGCACCCTCAACAGCATCACCCACACACACCTGAGAGGCTACACTGGAATCTTGTGAGGGCTCAGAGTTCGCAGTGAGCAGGGGTCCGAGGCGATCTTTGACAGACTGCTTAAGAGACGTGGCTGAGGCCTGCTGAATGAATGTTAATCACATTATGTCTGGATTAATGCGTTTTAACAAAGCCACTGTCAGACAACAATTGTGATGTTTAATATTCCAGTTTTCTTGTCGTGCTAAAAAGGTGCATCTGTATCATCTACTTTATTTACTGATTTCCCAAGTCTCCTAGAATGACTCGCAACACTCAGTGAAAGATGTTCTTTGTACTGTAACTGTATGTGGAGGTAGCACTGGCATTAATGCAACAGGTTTTTTCAAAGTGACAGAAGTGAAAGCCAAGAGAGAACAATGCTGTGGTGACTCATGCCCAGTTTTACATATAATCAAAAAACAAAAAACAAAAACTCCTTAAGGAGAAGATGCTGTATGTTCCTGCACAACGGTGTGAGCCCTAAAAGATGCCTCTTGATTCCTAGGAAATAACATCAAACCCTTATAATTGTATTTTCAAAACAGTGCTATTTTTGTGGTGGCGCAACGACCAGCGCATGCAGCTGTCCGACCGTGAAGTATTTTCCTGAACCTGAAATTCGATTTGTCTGTCTGTGTAGTATTTTAAGCGCACGGTGCACAGGTGGGAGGAGAGGCGCAAAGGCGAGAGGCGTTTCCTTCAAATGAGGCAGCAACTTGTCGGTATTTAGGTGGGAAAATGTGGGTCTTAAACTTTGCGGGTATAGACCAGGGTTCCTACACATTTTCCATTACAAATTCCATACTTTTCCAGACTCAAATTTCCAGACTTCTCTGTAGATTTTTCAGACCATGTTTGACTTTGTGACTTGGGGGTGCAGAGGATGCTGTGACAAGACTACAGTGTTTTGGCACCTCCCCCATGATTGAGATGGTAAACAATTTTATATAAAGTTTGCATCCAGTTCTCTTTTCCCCTTTGGAATTGTTAACCAATCAGGCTTTTGTATTTGGGATTGTAAAGCCAGCCCTCAGAAAATTAGCGTTTACCCGTTGTGGCCGTTCAGTCCACAGCCCCTGTGCAGAAATGTGCACAAATATCTTGCACTTGGGGCAATGCTGTTCTAGATGAAAAACAATTATGCTGCCCCTCTTTTAGCAACAGGGACAGACTGGCCTTTTTGGGCTCGCGCCCACAGGGGACCACCGCACTGAACCAAAACAAGACCGGCCAGGCAAACTGAGGTGAGCTTGAACACTAGTCACAGTTCGTCACGTTCACGATGAGAACGACTGAGCCAATCAGATTTCAACAAAAAAAGGGATCAGTCTAAATTAGGAGGAGCCGCTCGTATCCCCCTCAATATTGAAAGTATTAGATTGGATCATTACATTGGATTACAGCGGCTCATCAATCCTGTTCGTTCCCTCTTTTCCAACTTGCTTTATTCTTGAAATGCATAACGGTGCAAATACATTTTATGATGTGACCATTTATTATGTGAGAAAGATACATTAGAATTAAAACTGAAATAGCATCGGAATGATGCGTTCATATGAACTCCGCTCTACACCATCGAGACAACAATATGATGTCCTGGAGAAGCGTCTTCTCGTTTGTTGAGCTATTTTTGTCATGCCTCCTTTTATTGGAACAGCTGTTTCAGGGTGATGAGGCCAGTGATGTGATCAGATAGAGTATATCAATTACCACACCCTTTGATTTATATTCCACATCACCCAGCCCATTGTGCTCCTGCACATACGTGAACCTTAATAGCAGGTGCGCTTGGAGATGCCCACGCAGTCTGTGCGCCCCAGACCTACAACTTAGGTCATTGCGCTTGTGTGCTAAAAATAGGGCCCCATGAATCTCTACTGGTGCTGCACTAAAAATACCAGATATTGTATGATGTTATTCATGTTTGTCCAGCTATCTACTAGCAGAGGTAAAATACCACAACAAATTATAAAATGTTCCCTGAAATGCGAGGTTCATTGCAAACACTCTTGAAACTGCAGGACTTTTGCATAAAAAACTAACTTAGTCTCTCATTATCCTATTTTTCTTGTAACAAGTCAAAAACGATCTCGAATGCAATTTAACTTCAACTAGTGCATCTTATTTCAAGATATTTGCTCTTACTGGAAAATTTCGACCCAGGCAAATACTAACATATTTTGTGGTGGTGTGAGGTGTAACATTTTGTAACAACCACATGTTATGAGTAACAGATGTAAAATGAACATTTACCATGGCTGGCTGTGGCTGAGGCTGCTGCTGTGAGTGAGACTGGCCCTGGCCCTGACCATCAATCCCATCATCACGAAACCAGTGCACCCTGATGAAGCGGTTGTTGAGAACAGCCTCGGTGCTCTGCATGGCCCGCTTGGCCTCGTCTGGAGAGGCAAACTGGATCAGTGCCCCCTCTGGGTCGTTCTGGAAGGCCACCTGTCAGAAGAAATAAAAACGGTACTGTGAGACAGTTATATTGACAGTGGTACACACTAGGGATGTCACGATACCAGCAATCTTGTAGTCGATACCAAAAAATACCAAAAAAAAAAAAAAAAAAGGAAAATGATGAGACTTTATTCCTCAGGTATAGCTCATTGACTGTAACAAAACAGCAGAGGCTGTACACGCACTCTCCCTATATATATCCTCAGATTGCAAGTAGTTTAAATTCACTGACATGGTAACCCCAGGCCCAGCCGCTATTCGATCTTTCGGAGGTTATATCAGGCTCAGTTTTAAAGCTAGAGTGAAGATACTGGCATCATACAAAACTAGAAAACCTAAGAAATCCATGATACCAAGCACGTCATACTAGCTTGTTGTCAAGGAGGTTAAATTTGGAGTTATAACACTCCAAATTTCCACTAAATTTTGGCGAGGAAAAACTGGCACGCAGAAAAAACACTGCAAAACCATGCACAGCCCTAGCGGGTCTTGACACAAGACAGATTGGTGGCTTTAAGAACACTTTGACCTTCTGATATCAGATTCACATATACACACTGTTTACATTTTATTTACCTATTGCACTGCATCACAGATTGCACTACACAGTAACTACATATCATTTATTTATATTATATCATTATTATAAATAATTAAATTATCAACATATCATTTATTGACTACTAACCATCAAAGCTGTGATTTCATATCTATAGCACCACATAGGAACTGACCTGTAGGTTGACAATGGTGCCAAACTTGCTGAAATGTTCATTGAGTTTGCTGATGTTGTTGAGCTCGGGAGGAATTTGCCGAACCAGCAGCTTGGTGTTAGGAGAGAATGGGACTCTTTTGTGGTAGCCCTGGTGGTTGGGTTTGTTAAAGTTGGGTCTGAGCAGAGAAGAGATTTGTTAAACCACTGGGTTTAAAGGCAGCATATGACTTTTATTTTTATATTACAGGAAGAAGGTGTCTTACTTGTCAAGCCATGGTTTCTTGGAGGGAAGGCCTCCATCATGAGAGACAGGTGGTCTCTTCCTCGGATCAGATTCCATAACGATCCTCATGCTGTTGTTTGGAATCTTGTCTGGTAAGAAACAAACATCGACAGGTCAGTTTTCAGACTACAGTGCACACCACTCAGAAAGAGATCCCAACTCTAGGGCGAGACGTTTAAACAGACAACCGAAACATGATGTGACCATTGTTTGTGAAGCAGCAACAGACTATCCCATTGGCCAAAGTACTAAGCATGCTAATGGTAGGATGGAAACTACATACCTCTTGGTGGCTGGTCCACCTCCCCCATTGTGAGGCCAATCAGGTTGGGTCTCTGGGCATTGACCCGATGGCGGTAGATCGGCCTGGGGGTACTGGTGATGCTGGGAGCCTCGGGATTGTACACATCTGTCTCATAGTTGTCTGGTCAGCAGAGAGAGGATAATTTAACTCAAGGTTTAAGTACAGTAACAGTGATTTATAAATTAAACACATTTAAATTTGTAACTTCAAAAAGACCCACAAGCGTTACCGGAGGTGAAGCGTGGCACTGAGGCCTGGGGAAGTGAGGAGCGCATCCCAGAGGTGACAATGGTGGGAACAGAGCTGGTCATGGAATTGGGAGGAGGATCCATGCCCGACGGTTGCAGAGGAGGAAGCGGAGGAGGAGGACCTGTGTCGGACAGAGTAAAACGCACACGGTCAAACCAAATTTTGTGAATCTGACCTGTGCTGAATTGGTCATTATTCTAACTGTTCACCAGGTATGTAACTCCTTTTCTTGCCATCGTTTTAGTTAGGCTTTCGACAGGCTTTTGTTGTATAGACAATTTCACATTTTCAAACATGAATATTGATGTTTACGGTTAAGTTGTTATGAGCACACCACTCAACTAGTGAGGAAACTTCTGCTCTGTAAGTGGTTTCATAATTACAAGAGATCAAACCCTTCACAAAATAAAACATAAAAATAAGTTTGGAAGCATGGATGCTATAATACTGCAAAAGTGTTTGTTATTAGAGAGAAATGTCTAAAATTCCTACCTGCAACAGGGGGAAGGCTGGGTGGGAGGCTGCCTGGTGGGGGCACAGGGGGCCGCAGGTTCACAGGTGGGGGGTTCATGAGAGGTGGTGGTGGAGGGAGGCCTGGGGGCGGTGGTGCGTCCACACCTGGGAGTGGTGGAGGTTGGAAGGGCATCATATTGGGCAGATTGACATCCTCCACTACAACTGGGTCACTTCCATGGTCAAAAGGACACATGTCCCCTCTCATGCAGAAGCCCTTTTCTGGAAAAGATGGCATACACACGTAGAACATCAAACACACAGAACTACAAAAACAAAAAACAGCCAATCTGCATACTTTTAAAAGGAAACAAAATGTTTAATCGGTTTTCCGTACCATCATAGTCACGGCATCGCTTCCTCTGTTGAGGGGGCGGTCCCCTACTGAAAAGGCCACGATCCACTGGGTGCCCAGGGCGGAAGTCTGACCAACTCTCGGTGGTGTTGTTGCTATGATGATGTGTGGGGGCGATGACTGTAATGGTGCTGCTCAATGTTGGCACGGGGAAGTGTGAAGTGGTTGCAGTGGGGACCAGAGCTGCTGGGGTGTAGCCATCACTACTCTCTGGCGGCCTATCCACTCGATCAAGATCGAACTTCAATTTTCCAGCATCTCGTTCTGCGAATAGACAAAAATGTCACTATGGGCACTATGGCATGTATAACAGTGAGAAAGTAGACTTACACATTACAACATTTTAAATCTTGTTTTCATGGTCCCTTTCTCAATATCCAGTAATTGTTTGTCTGTGTTGTCTACTTATGATCAGCTGTCTGAGACGCTAGCACTATTGCAATGCGTCAGTTCACAATGCTTAGATCACCGCAGATACGTCATCATATACAGGAAGTAATTCATAAAAATATATATACTTCATACAGAAAGTTAAAATAATGAAACGAAAATTGAATACACATTTACATAAGATACATTTCTGGAAACCATGAGATAATCTTTGTGTTTAAGAAGCTTCTTAGTCAGCGGTCATCTGACAGGACACAGGAAAAAAGGTCAGCAACAAAAACGATCATAGGTCAAATGGAGTGACCTTTGAGCAGACTGCAAGATGTAAAAGATTGGTGTTTCAAAACCCAGGTTTTGGTGTCATTGCTCCCTCCACAAAAAAACAATGGTTCTAACGGGCACAAAGTGACCCCGCTGATGATCATGTGTGTACAGACTTAGATCATTTTAGATCCTTCGTTCAGGTTCTTACCTCTACTCCTGCTTCTAGACCGAGTTCTGCTGTGTGACCGGCTCCTGCTGCGATCGCGATCCCTATCTCTGTCCCTATCTCTGTCCCTATCCCTCTCTCTGTCGCGGTCCCGGACGTGATCCTTGCTCCAACTCCGGCTGCGGCTACGACTGTAACTGCGACTGCGGCCTCTCCTGCGGTTGTAGCGATCGCGGTACGTGTCCCTCCTTGGTTGAATGCGGTCATATTCCCTCTTCCTTGAGCGGTCATCTCTCTTACGATCATCTCCTCTCCTAAACGTTGGGTGAACGAAGACATGATAATTAGTGATAAGTAAATACAAGTTGAAAGAGAAAGTTGAAACAGGCAGTTGCACACACCTGATATCTCTGCCGTAGCGAGAGCTCGATTGCAGCGGGCTGTGATTCACTCGCCGGGGAAACTTCTTCTCCCGTTCGTCTTCCCGGTTTGTCTGAGCAAAGAAAAAAGTAACTTCAAATAAATATTTTCCATCTAAGATGGCCACTGACACGAGAGGTCCTGCGTATTGTTTGGCACTGTTAAGTGCACATGTGACGGAACAACAGTCAGATATTCTTGACATTATTAGAAGATTACCTCGTCTTTTTTCTGCTCATCTTTCTCAACTTTGATCACAGAGGATGGTTGCTCTGGCTGTGGGAGGTAGTTTTTGTTGTCAATGGCTTCGAACAGCTTATCCACAAATTGTTGGGTCTCTGAAAGAAGGTAATAGCGCTTATTAAAGATTATATATTAATACACAGATAAACAGCAAAAAAACACGTGATAAATGAAACAAGGCTTGCCAAGTACAGCTTCCATGAAGCAGTGGGATTAATTACCTTTCTGAAGAAATACATCCAACTGGTCTATACACAGGGCTTTAAGTTCCTTTTCACTTTTGTCTTTCTTCACCAAAGCAACAACATACTTGGCGAGCGCAGAAGGGTCTGCATCACAGCTGGAAAGTGTGGAGAGATAAAGAACATAATCAGAATCAGAAACTCGTTTATTGCCAGGTGTATGAGGTTTACACTAGGAATTTGCTTTGGTGAGTTGGTGCAATAAAACAGTAAATATAACAGTGGGATAATTAAGTGTTAGAATAAAATAAGAATAAAAAATTGAAATCTAAAAATATACAATATAATATATACACAAGAATTAAACATAGTATAAAAGTATAAACAGATGTGCAAAATTAGTGCACATCTGACACACAAAATTAGACACACAAACATCGCAATATAAAGATGACAAACAGCATAGAAGTCTGTTTCTAACATCAGCTTGTGCAGCTCAGACTGAGCTGGAGAAGCTAAAGGCAGCTGAGTTGAGGAAACAGCTGTGTCGCTCACAGCTAACGTTACTTACATGGGCTCGAGGGTTTCAGACAGCCATGTTTTCAAGGCATCAAGGTTTTCAATGATCATTTTAGATCCAGCCTAACTTTCCCTCCACCGCGCGGCCAGAGTTACCGCCAGCTGTGGGGCGACGTTGCTTATAATCTATGTGAAAGGAGAGCCGACATTAGCTGGTGAAACTAGCCACTTCAGTGGACTCTGGTTTAGCTGAACAGCCGCGGTAACGTTGGCTTAGCTTAGCTACGCTTTAGCATGCGTCTTTGCTTTCCAGGCCACAAACGTGCTGCGCGGTTCCTCCGACTCTCTGTAATGTTTTTATAATGGAAACGCAGACGGGACGAATCTGTTATTTCTCAACGTCAAACCCAACTAACCTTGACGGTTGTAATTATTGTTTTATCCGTTAAACTTAATGGAGCAACCCCACGCTTAACTTGCTACTTTATCCCCCTCTCACTAGCTAATATGCCATGGCGACTATTTACTTCCGCTTGTGTTCTCGTTGGCAAAATATCGCGAGAGGAACACGTACTGCCATATTGTTTATCGCTGCACAGTTGTTGTAGTAGCTCCACATCACTCCAAGCGAGATACCTACTAATTTGTAGCCAGATTTACCAAAATAGTAATTTATAGTAATTTACAAAAAATGTTACTCAAGATCAAGATTCAAGATTTCAAGATTCCTTTATTTGTCATTCGTATGCTCCACATAAAAACGAAATTATGTTTCACACATCCACCACTCAGTAATTCAGTGCAAAACAATTAGGAAAAAAAAAAGTATTAAGTAATTAGCTAATAAATAAGAGCACTAATAAATAAGCTAAAAGTTTGCTAAAATAGGATAGAATAAATAGTTATAATTTAAAACTTAAAAAATATATAAAGGAACAGTCTCTTAAGTGCAGTTCACATTCCCTGATTTAGCAGTCTGATTGCTGTGGGAAAGAAGCTGTTTAACAGCCGAGTAGTCCTTGATCGGATACTCCTGTATCTTCTCCCGGACTGCAGGAGTGCGAACATGCCATGAGAGGGATGAGTAGAGTCCTTTATGATACAAATGTTACTCACAGGGCAGGGCAATGTTTTCATTGCCAAAGCTACACAGCAAGGGTCTTGTAAAATGCAAATATAAAAATGCCCCAATAGGCTAATAATAGGCTACGAAATGTGCACAGCTTTAATCAAAGTTAATTGTATTCTCTCTCTTTTTCTTTTTTTTTTTATCAATGATTCATTCGTGATTCAAAATAAGATGTTAAATTAAGCAGGTCAAAGTTTAATAGAGAAATAACATAGTCCTACAATAATGTCATTTACAGTATACATGCTGTGTCTGTTTCTATACTTAAATCTGAGACACATGAGGTGCACAGTATTTTGAGTCACTGGAATTAATCTACAGGGGTTGAGTTACATCAACTCAAGCTTACTCAAGAAACTCAAAAAAACTACATATAATAATACGTATAAGAATACGAATAATCTAGATACTTCCATACTAAACAATTACCGGCCCATTTCCAACCTGCCATTTATTGGCAAAATTATCGAAAAAATAGTTTTTAACCAGATAACTGATTTTTTATCGACAAATGGCTGTTTTGATAAGTATCAGTCAGGTTTCCGTGCTAATCACAGCACAGAAACAGCACTAATTAAGGTTTTAAACGATATACGCCTCAACATGGATACAGACAAAATATCAGTCCTGGTTTTATTGGATCTTAGCGCAGCCTTTGATACTGTCGATCAAGACATATTACTGCATAGACTCGAACATTGGGTTGGATTGTCAGGCACTGTAATCACGTGGCTTAGATCATACCTGGAGGAGAGAACCTTCTTTGTTGCCATTGGCGACTACACCTCCACAGCTACGCCCTTGACCTGTGGGGTTCCCCAGGGATCAATTTTGGGGCCCTTATTATTCAATTTGTACATGCTCCCACTTGGACAAATCATTAAAAACAACAAGATCTCATATCATAGCTATGCTGATGACACTCAGATTTACCTAGCACTTTCACCAGATGACTATGTTCCCCTCTTTGTCAATGCATTGATCAACTCAATAGCTGGATGTCTCAAAACTTCCTACAGCCGAATAAGGACAAAACTGAAATAATCTTATTTGGGAAGAAAGAAGAGAGAATTAAGATTGCTAATCATCTGAACACAAAGGGACTTAAAGCAAAGGACGCTGTCAAAAATCTTGGTGTGATCTCAGCTTCAATAACCATGTGAAAGCGATAACCAAATCAGCTTTTTACCACCTTAAAAACATAGCTAAACTTAGAGGTCTTATGTCAAGGCATGACCTGGAAAACTTATCCATGCCTTTATCTCGAGCAGAGTCGATTACTGCAATGGTCTATTCACGGGCCTACCGAAAAAGACCATCGAACAGCTTCAGATGGTGCAAAATGCAGCAGCTAGAGTTCTTACAAAAACAAAAAGAACTGATCAGATCACTCCAGTACTTAAGTCCCTACACTGGCTCCCAGTAAGTCACAGAATTGACTTTAAAACACTACTGCTTGTTTACAAATCCCTAAAGGGGGTAGGTCCAAATTACCTCTCAGATATGTTTCAGCAGTACACACTTACTAGAACTCTAAGGTCACTGGGAAAAAAATCTATTAGTAGTACCCACCATCAGAACGAAACATGGTGAGGCAGCTTTTAGCTGCTACGCTGCTCAACCGTGGAACAAATTTCCAGATGAGGTCAAAGATGCACCAACAGTAGTCACTTTCAAAGCTAGACTCAACACCAAACTGTTCTCAGACGCTTTTCTTAATTGATCAAATGCTGCAATTACCGTCTTTTTATTGTTTTTATTAACCTGCTAATTTTTTTTCTCTTTTAACTTACACTTTTATATTCTTTTATTCGTTTTTATCCTATGCACTTTGTGCTCTTTTATCTTGCTTTTATATATGTAAAGCACTTTGAATTGCCTTTGTGTATGAAATATGCTATATAAATAAACTTGCCTTGTCTTGCCTTACAAAGGAAAGAATTATTTTATTTAGTTATCCCATGTTTTCTTCCATTGCTCTGTTTGTAGTATTTAAACATGTATTAAGCTGTAGCTTTGCAAAGCTTGACCTTTGACACACTGCCGATATTGAGTATCGTGGACTTAAATAGCCTACCTTGACAAAGGACAACACACACACAATGTTTAAAATTATATTTAGATCAATTTTATTGTTTCCAAGTTTCACTAGAACTACAGTAAAAAACGGGATAGAAAGACAAAAGAGCAGATAAATACAAAGATATAAAAGTTTCCATTTTCCTCCATGCAAACCAGTGTGATCCCTCATAATAGCACAATCCAACAACTTGTCTCTTCCCCCTTGCAAAAACGGTTCTGTAACATACATTATCCCTCTCAATAAAATCATAATCTAACCAACATTCTGGTAAAATACTTGTATTCACACAAACAGCATATAAACCAGAAACACTGAACACATTTTTGATCCAAATATATAGTGTGAAAAAAAAGATATACATTTCATAAGTTGAGCAAATTATCTACTTATTAAAATTGAGATTCTAAATGTTAATCGATAAGTTCCAACTCACAAGATGATCAGATTTGTTTTTATTTTAAAAAACATAAAGCCTTTTTTCTATAATTATATGTTTAAATGTAAAAACATTCAAAACAGGTTTTTTCTCAGTTAACTGTAGTTAATGTTTCCTGTATATACAGTGCATGGATAAAAATCATGTGATGCCACTTTAGTGATAATGTTCTTCCATGGTGTGAATAAAAAATTGTGGTGCCAGAAAAAAAGCTACCTGCAATAATATTTTGGCTTGCAACACAAAAAAAACACAATCTTAAAATAAAGCTCATTATATACATACTGTACCTCTTAAAACAGCTCGTTTTCAGTACATTCATGGTTTCCCTTCAACATTCTCAGTGAATTGCTTTCTCAAACTCAGGGAGGAAACAGCGTAATTATGAATTAATGTGTGTGCACACATTATTACATACACATATGCACATTAATATAAAAAGGATACAGTTTGAGTATATAGATTATAGTCCATTTTTCCACTCACTATTTTGAATAGAATAAATAGAAGGAGTAACAGTCCAAACTGCAGTGGTTTCCACTACGTAGACTACAAATAATATATTTCCAAGAACAGCTTTAAACTTTACATCCCTGGTCCAGTACTATTTGTGTGTCCTCCCCACCAACAAACAGGTGAAGGTGAGACACATTTCTTGCCTGAGTAAAACCTCAGTCTCAGCTCGGTATCTATAACCTAACAGTGGAAGGTGTACTAAAAGCAGTGTATTTTAAAAAACCCTAACAATGAATAAGCACTTTAAAAGCATACAGTACAGTAGACCTTATGGAGAGGAGTCTGAGACTAGTTTTCCCTGTCGATGAACTGAAGGTTGATGGGGTCAGCAGGGCAGAGCAGGCCGTGGGTTTTGGCCTTGACGTCAGCAGTGAGAGGAGATGTGCCAATGTGGAACTTTTGAATGAGCTGCACAAGGAGCAAAGACACAGAGATGTCAATCAGAGTACATGACTCATTGTCTATGAGTACATTTATAAGTGTGTTTATCTTGAAGCCAAATCTCTTTAGTGGCACAGCTGGGAGCTGGTACGCTGGCCATTGGAGATTGGCAGATCCAAAAATATTCAGGGTTTGTGTGAGCTATGTGATATCTGCCTGAGTATCTGAGAGCTGCTGGAAATGTTGAAATCTTAAATCTTAAAACTTAAAACCTACCTATTCAGCCAGGCTATTGATTAAGACTGGTTACAATTTGTATTATTTTATTCACTTATTTTATTGTATTTAAGTTGTAAAATTTGTATTATATTTTGTTATTTTAATAATTACCTATTTTATTGTATTTAATTTGTATAATTTATTGAATTGTATTATTATTTTATTAATCACCTATTTTATTGAATTTAATTTGTATAATTTTATTCTATTTTATTGTTATCTTATTGATCACTTATTTTATTGTATTTGATTTGTATCATTTTATTTGTTATTATTTTATTAATCATTTATTAAATTGTATTTAATTTGTATCATTTCATATTACTGTTATTTTATTAATCACTAATTTTATTGCATTAATTTGTATCATTTTATTCTAATTTATTAATCTAGTTTTTACTTCACACTGTTTTCCAACTATTACTGTTATTATAGCTTTTAATTCTATGTTATTACGTTTTATCATTTTATTGTCTCTCGTGCATTGGTCTCAAATTACCTCATTATTAAATTGTTGAATTACTTTTGTCTTTTCTGTTGTTTTCACGGTTCACACTTGTTCCGTCTTACTTTCGGCTTGTCACTCATCTGTGAAGCACTTTGAACTGCACTAACCTGTATGAAAGGTATTATATATTAAATGTTTTGTCAGTGATTTGTGTTGTAGACAATGAAGGTCCGAAGAACTCATTGTGAAAGTTGTTCTGGATCTGGCTTATATGAATTTATGGTGTCTGGCAAGCCCATGCGGGTTGGTCATAGTTGTGTGCATGAAACAATAATAACATCTTCATTCATTCATTCATTCATATAAGTGGATATATTTACAGATGTGTTTGAAGACACATTTTGTGTGATTAATCCCCTACCCTTGTGAGAGCTAGATGCATCTCTAACTCTGCTACTCTCTTGCCGATGCAGCTCCGGATGCCGTAGCCAAAGGGAATGGAGCCAAAGTTGTCAACGCGATCTGTGGAATCTTTCCGTATCCAGCGATCCGGCCGGAAGTCTGAAGCGTCGGGGAAGTTCTCTTCATCGAAAGATGTGGAGTAGTGACAAAGGGCCAACTGAGTCTGACGGAGTGAGAAAACAAACAAAAACGTCAGTTGTGCAATGAAAACAACCGGGCTATCGTGTACATGCATGTGTACGAGAGAGAGAGGACGAGAGAGATGTATGAGTAATGCAGGATCATGTTACATCTGGTCCCACTGTAATGTTTTTGGCTGACTCTTATGGTCACGCTTTTTCTTCAGCACATGCACACTCTAGAGGCCTCACATCTATTATGTCTCTATCAGTCTTACCCCTTTGGGGATGAAGTATCCGCCCACCACCAAGTCATCCTGGGTAATCCGTCCGTTGCCAGGGAGAACTGGAAAAAGCCTGCTCCCAGGGAGGGGTGCACAAAGACTGTTATTCAACAGCACTATACATTCATCTTCTCACCAAGTTTAAGTGGAAGATAACCGGATGAAAGCCACACACAGAGAAAGATAATTAAGAAATTAAAGATACTCGTGAACATGAACTTCGAGCCCTAAATTTTAAAGTCTAGTAAACAATTGCTGGATTCGACAGCTAGAGAATAAAAAGCTTAAAGAGTATAACTATCCATGCAGTCCGCACCTGAGAGTCTCTTTGACCAGCCCTCTGATGAGAGGCAGATTAGGTACATCCTCGGCTGTGGCAACTGCTCCGGGTCCCAGAGTCCTCTTCACTTCCGTAAAGATTTGCTGCTGTACATGAGGGTGCCGCGCTAACAGGTAGCTGGCCCAGGAAAGGGTGAAGGATGTCTGAGAGAATAGAAAAGGGTATCTTTTAAAATCTGCTGTACACATTCCTCTTTGAATGTGTAGTATATTATTCATTGGCTCTTAAATGAAATCTCTGTGGAGATGTTGCCTTTTTTTCTTGATGTTTTGCAACAGGTTTGACTGCGATGCAGGCTGATATAAGAGTGTCTACAATGTTGCGTAAGTGTTGGGAAACCATGAGGGGCTTTGAGGGAGAGGGGGCTGATTCCATGTGCTGAGCAGACACTCGAGTCCACTGTACCAGCTGTACTCTCGGCCCTTTATCCCTCGTCTTACATCACTCATCCATATGTACCTCGATTACATGCACTCCATTGTTCCATGCTTTTACCAGAGCAGCATTACTTTTAGTTAACTTTTTGATTGTGCAGTTTACGTCAGTTGTAATGGGGATATACAGTAGAAGCCTAATTAATTAGCGTATCACAGAAATCAAATTTTAAACCAGTTCCACCTCACTGGAGGTACAATGATTAATCCATTAGTTGTCAGCTATTAAAATAATCGCCAGCTATTTTGATAATAGATTAATCGGTTTGAATAATTTTTTCAGAAAAAAAGGCAAAAATTCTCTGACTACAGCTTCTTAAATGTGTGTAATTTTTTTTCTGGTTTCTTTGCTCCTCTATGACAGTAAATTGAATATTTTTGAGTTGTGGACAAAAACCAAAACTAAACAACTAATCAAGAAAATAATCGACAGATTAATCGACAATGAAAATAATTGTTAGTTGCAGCCCTACACATCACTCCATTTCTACAATTTCTGATCTATTATTGCCCGATCTCGCTGTTGCTCTCCCTCCACACTTCCCACACATCTTCCCACACATCTTCCCTTTGTCATCAGACACACCCTGATCATTTTCAATTCCTCTTTCCTTTTTAGCGACCGCCAACTAATTTCTATGTCATCTCCTGTTCTCAAATCGTCCTTTTCCACTCACATGTCACTGACAATTTAATTTCAATGACGTGGGCAGATAAGCAAATTATATGAAAATCGGTGTCATCTTTCCCGTATTCACATCATGTCTTTGTCACCTCATCCCACATCTTACTTCTTTTCCTGGCATCCTGCCTATCTTCCATCATCCAACCTCCTCGCATATTTCCACCCATGCATTTCATGACATTTACCGGCATCAGAGGCGCAGCCTGGTTATTGCCATTATTACACTGAACAGACCCCAGAGGTCAGTATCTCTAACTAACTAATGATCAAAAGAGTCTCTATCCTTGTATAAGGCCCACCATCCGTCTCACTGTTCCGTCTCCCACCTCCCTCTTCCCCCTACTCTTCCTCTGATTCTCCCCCCACCCCCCCCAAGCTCTGCCATCACCCTCTCCCCATCTAACCAACTTGCAACTAATCAACCCCAGCTGGGACAGATGCTGGCAACACCTCAGACAAAGCCAGAGAGGAATCATATGACAAAAGCTCATCCAAAAACAGCTCTAAAAGGATTAGGCCTCCCCCCTCTCTCCCCCACATCTTCTCTTCTAACATCCATCGTACACCCAACTCTCTCTCCCCCCCCTTATGACGCCAATTCCCCAACCTTTACTGTTTCATGACAGCGTCCCCCTTTCTCTCCCCCTCATCTCACCTCTGCCCAGTCTGTGCTATAACTCTGGCTGTGGCTAACGTGTCTTGACAGCTCTTGTGTGTGCTGAGTAAAGGGAAATGCACCACGGGGTCAGGTAATGGCTCAGCTAAGTCCACCCCCTACCGGGACGTGGCCGTTGCAACAAGTTCAACAAAAACACACACACCCTTTTATCCCGTGGCCCCCAGCTCAGAACAAAACACTCTATGCCCATAATTATCATTAATCTGACAGTACCCCAAACAAATTAGGCAGTAACTGTGCACATGTGCACTCAGTATACACACAGATGTGCACACACACACATACCGGACAAGTGTGAAACAGTTGGAAAATCATTCTTAGTGGGTATTGTGCATTATCGGGCAACACATTTTCTGGTAACAGGAATATTTTGTGATCATTTCAAATATTTTGTTGTGAACATCTGTAACTTTCTGTCTGTCGTATTGTGGTATGTGGGAAATGTCTGATGACTCGGTGGACTGAGGCGCCAACCACGCAAAAGGAACAATCAGGGTCCAAATCTGATCTAGGATCTTTGTTGTAAGTCATATCCCTGCTCCCTCTCAGTGTTTCCTATTTCTCTATTCTGCCAACTCAAAAGGTAACAGTTTCCCCCCCAAAAAATGATACTTCAGTGACATTAAACCAACAGTCTTGATTATTTACATGTGCTATCTAATTAAGTTCTAATGTGGAAACACATGAACACTCAACACAGATGTCTGGTGGAGGAGAAAAAAGACAAAAGCCCCCCTGTGTAGATCTAACAGACAATGACGAATGACAAGAAACTAAATCTGAGTGAGAACAAGTTTGTCAGTGGGATACTGTGTAACCTCTCGATTCACTGCTCTGACCCGACGCTGGCACAGCCACACAGGCACGGATGTGGCGCCAGAAACCCAACCCTTGAAACTCAAGACTGACTCAGACACACACACACACACACACAGACGGAGACACACACGTGCGACTCCTCCACCTCCTGCTAAAGCTACACTCGCTGCACCTTGACACTCCTCAAACCCCTCTCTGCACATAACACACCGTGTCGACCCCGGCCAGTAGCATCTCCGTTAAATTGGCGTAGATCTCTTCCACGCTCATCTCCTTGGAAACGAGCATGTGTGTGAGCAGTCCCCCCTTCACCTCCTCTCCCCGCTCCAGCTGGGCCTTGATCTCTGCGAGCCTCTTATCAACGTGAATGCGGCCTGGGATCAGACAGAGATAGAGAAGGTGGGATGAATGGAGAGGGGGGAAGGAAGGGGAGGTGAAGGAGGGAAGTGAAGGAAAATAAAGGAAAAAAGGGAACAGGTTATGTAACAGAAGGACCCCATACTCCCACAATCCCATGGTACAGCAGTAGAGATTTATAAGCAAATCAACATTCCTTTCTATTGATGCCAGGCTTCTATCCCAAAAGAGTTTGCAAATGCGTAACCAGACCTGAGCTGTACTGTTTTGTATTTTAACAGAGAAAGCATTACCTAACATGCTTACACTTACACATCGGAAACTATTTATAATGATCTTTGGAGGAGGCCATTTTGGAAACATGTAAAGTGGTACTTTAGGTCAATTGTTTTTTGGATGATGCAAGAAAATATATCTTTTTATGTGCCTTTTTAAAAGTCAACAACTTAATTAAAGGTTGGGTTGGTTGTGCTGTTCAAATAAATATTGTTATATTTGTTGAAATTCTCATTAAGTCCTCAATGAGTCATCAACAACTTCAGTATGTGTCTGTTGCAGGACTGTAATAAGCCCCTCCAATCATTTCATTCAGCCCGAATGTAATGATTGGACGGCTTACCTGCCTGCGCGCACTCTGTCCGTGCACTCATTGCGCATCACCGGAGTCTTCCACAAGCTGCTAGCTTGACAGCTGTGAGTACTAACAGTAGCCATGTTCGTTGTTTACGTTCATTATGGTAATTTTGGTGGAGTGGCTTTTGAGGGAGGCCTGAAGAGACGGACTGTCAGTGTTGCCGACTTGACGACTTTCTCGCTAGATTTAGGGACTTTTGGCGCTACTGCTGCTAGCTACTTTCAATGCTGGGCTCAGTGGGATCATTTTTAAAATCTAGTGTCTTGTCTATCTTGCTGGTTTCTCAGCATTACCGACCCAACCTTTAAAAGCCCTTCTGGTTTTATTCAGAAAAAAAAGTATAGGATATCTTAAAGGATTATATTACACCAATTGTACCATGGGGAGTAGACCACTCCTCAGTCTGAGAAAACTGTTGTATACTGTCTTCTATGGCTCTGGAGAAGCTTGGTCAAGTCTGAAAAAACAACTCCTGATGATGGCTTTAGGGTTACTGGAGACTACACATTTCTAACAAAGCCTCCTTAGCATCCAGCGTCATTAGTAGTAGCAGTAGTATTATGTACCCCCCCCGTGGTCAAAATGACAACACTTACTGAATTTGAAGAGGCCATCCCAGGAGAGACAGAACTCCTCCCAGGGTTTGGGGATGACAGGTCGGAGCCACTTGGGGATCGCCCCGGCATACATGGTCGTCTTGAAGGAGCTGAACATGAGGTGCAGCGCACTGATGTAGTATTGGGTTTCCTGGGGAATCTCATTTTCCAAACAGCCTAGTCGGGACTCGTACATAATGGTTGCCACACCTGTAGAGACAAAGGCGGGGAAGAGGGAGACAGAGTTTCAATAATCTTTTCTGTACAGTTGGGAAAGTTGCAAAGATTCCTGATCACTTAACTGAAATGTAACACATGTGCATCATAATGTGGTAAATCTAAATTTGAGAGGTTTGAATTTGTGTATATTTTTCTTTTTCCTGTCTATTTTTTCTCTGCTATCACCTCTTCCTGCCTACTTTTTGTCCTCTGTGACGGCTTCACTGATCATCTATACTACACCTGCACTATCCTTTTCAAATCCACCTTGCCCAACATTCAATTCATTCACAAACACTCTTTGTGTGGTCTTTACAAACCTTCCATGGCATATTTGAAGAAGAGGTCATTCACATTGAGGACAGTCGCTCCGTCAGACTCCTGCGTGCGCAGAATACGAACTCTCTTGATAAGGTCATCCACCACTTGGTTCACGTCATCAGAGAAGACTGCCACGTCACGGGGACGCATGATGAGCTGCCTGAGTACACTCCGCATTTTCAGCCAATCTTCTCCCTCACTGGAGATCGGGACACAAGAGACATGGTGAATTTTTGTCCTTCCCATGTATTGTTTTATTTTAATGCATGACATTCACAGACATATATAGAGGGAATAGCCTTGTTTTTATGAAGAATGATAGTGGTGAACCTGTTGAAAAACTAAAGTATTGATGCCAGATGAGTTCATACAGTAGATACAAAAGCGTAAAATTTGAGAAGTAAAAGGGAATGCATACTAGAAGTTAGCTAACAATGGACATCTAGCCCAGACACCAAGCACATATGGAAACTAAAGTAATTATCCTGTCAACCCCTAAAATCATTAATTTCAATAGGTCACTGTCCAGACTCAAAGGGCAAAGGTCGAAGGGGACTCACGCTGAGATGAGGCCAGTGGAACGGCCTCTCATGTCTCTGTACTCCTTCCAGGACTCCATGTTGGCTCTCTGGGGGGCCACGCCCTCGGCCCTCAGCACCTCAGCCACCAGGTCACGGTCTGCCACCGAGACCACCAGCTGGGGCCCAAAACGGGATTTGAAAATTTTGCCATACTTCTTCCTGTGCTCCATCTTTAAAGCAGTAGTGACACAAACAAACAAAAAATTAGTAGTCACATTTATTTCTTTTGGAGAAAATCCTGGACTAATTTCACTTTATTAGACTTACTTATTCTTTATAAAATCAAAATGTAATGTAATGTAGTATATGCAGATACTGGCTATTAGGTTAAATCTATGATTTAGCTCAGAAATGTAAATGTATTATAAATAATATAATAAAACATTTTTGATTGTATCCGATTGAAGCAGATCAAATAATAATGGTAAAGTATTGTAATGCATTTCAGCAGATTAGTGTTGTATGCCAGCCATGCCAGTGGTATCTCCAGTAGAACCAGTCTGTAACAATAGCCTTCATTTACCCACCATCCAAAGATACCTTTTATTTGTCTGAATGTTGTGTCAGTAAGAGAGGATGTCTATATTTCAATCAATGCCTATGGCAAATGGTAATGCTCACACACAGCTGCTTGAATTAAAATAGAAAGAGGGGTGCGTTTATCTGACTTTACATTTTTAAAATTTGCGTCAATAACACAGTGTGAGTGTCATCATTTGTTTCAACACATGATCATGAGTAATGACTTGTCCTGAACAAGGGTGTACTAGGTAACAAAACAGGTACTTATTTTGCATGTTATCTTTAGTAAGT
This sequence comes from Sebastolobus alascanus, assembly GCA_916701645.2. NCBI lineage: Eukaryota > Metazoa > Chordata > Actinopteri > Perciformes > Sebastidae > Sebastolobus > Sebastolobus alascanus. Next base: position 590,329 of record CAKAOJ020000231.1, read on the forward strand.
GTTGCCTTTTCAAGCTGATTGACACCTAGATTTGGCTCATTTGCTGATTTGCTACTTTTTATCTTGTTTAAGATTTCCTCTACAAATTGAATATCAAAGCGCTTTTATAAGGACATTATCTGCTTCATCTTGTACTGTAGAGAACACATTCAGTGTCTCATGTAACTCACTTGAAGACTATTAAAAAACCTGTACCGCGGAGTGGAAAGCTGACCAGCAAGCAAAACTCCTGGTGCGCTTTTACGCAACTGCCCTTGCCATTTTACGCATCGGTGGCAAATTTGGCTGACGCCGAGAATACACAAGCTCTTAGCCATTGCTGAGGGACACAAAGAAAATATTTCATCTGTCGACATAAAGCACAAAGAAAGGTATACATGGACACCATTACCTGAATCTCGTGAATTCTGCCGAAACCGTCTCTCCAGAAGAACTCAATCAAGTTGGACAGGGTGCTGGGTCCGGGCATCTCCTTCAGGGTCATGATTCTGGGTTTCTCGCCGACATCCTCCGGTGTGATCAATCTGTCAGGCATGGCCTCTTCTCCAGCCGCGGAGATCCCGAAAGCCTCGCTGGCTGCAGACTTGTGCAAAGCGCGTAAAATGAAGAACAGCTGCTTGTTTAGCCGGTCGCCTCGGAAAGTCTTCCAGCATGCTGTCGTGAAATGATTCAGGATTGCCATGATTTGGATACTTTTCGGTGTTTCCGTGTGCAGAAATGGCTATATGATTGAGTTCTTTTGCAAAAAGTCTAAAATCGGCACATCTGCAAATGCATGTTCCTGGCACATGCGGCCGTAGTCCTTCCTCCCTGTGGGGTAATGTAATGTTAGATGGGATTGTATTGTGGGACGGTTTTTTAAAGAGTTGCTTGTACAACCACAGAAGTGGAAGAGGATTGGACGTTCGCTTCAAAAGAAGGGAGGGATAACTCTGTATTTGGCTGTAGGCGTTTCCCCACCAAAAGCTGCTGGGCTCATTCTTTCATTGGGAAAAGAGTGCGTTACAACGTGCCAAAATACAGTTACATCACACCAATCAATCAGCCTGTGTGTTTGCGCGCACATCCCACCTCCAGCAAACACACACACACACTGAATAAACGTTAATGTGATTAACGTGAGGTGAAGCCAAATTCCATGTTTACATTGGTCATATAACAAAGGAAAATCTCTCCCACAGTCTGGCTCATGTAAGCCCGTGGACATCGATATTCGGAGAGGTGATTTCACAAATCATCAGCTGTTTACACCTACAGTAAGTGCTCACCAGTTTGTTAATGTTTAGCAGTAATATATCAAGAAATACAGGTAGACTGTATACAATCTGTGGAGAGAGATTGCAAAGAAAAGTTAAAAGTCTGGAGCTCATAGAGGCATGATATGTATGTGTATAACATTTCTCTTGAAGCTTTGTAAAACATGAAATGGTAGATGGCAGTTCAGCAAATTATAAATTTGCACACTATTCGTGTCTCTGTCTAAGAAAGTTCTCACACCAGGCTAAACTTTTGGTGTTGATCTTCTTAACAGGTCTTGAAGAGGAGGTTTAAAGGGGAATTACACCCATTTTTTAAAATCCGTACATGTTATTCCTATGGTCTAAGACAGTCCAAAAAATATTAGTAAACATGAACGTCTCTCTCCCAAATCCAAAAACTAGAGTAGTAAAACTCAAACTTGTGAAGTCATAGGGTATAAAGTGTGGAGCTGCGCCATAGACAATGAATGACGGATTTTGGGGACACACAGAATGTTTGTTTTCTTTTTTTATACCCAAATAAGCATTATGCTATTGTAGTGTTGTCAATTGTTATAACAGAAAATGTTCCTATATACTCAACATTCCTCCGGGTGCTCTCTGTGTTGTCTAGAACATCTTTTATTCATTGTATATGAGGCACACTTTATACCCTATGACATCAGAAATTTGAGTTTAGATCTCTAGTTTTGGGATTTAAGAGAGAGTTGTTCATGTTTACTAATAGCATTGGACTGTCTTAGACAACAGGAATAACATTTAAATAATTTAATATAATTTTAAATAATTTTGAAATTGCTTTTATCGCATTTCTGATAAATTTAATCAGTTTTTAATAACTTCTTAGGGGATGACAATCACAAGTTACTCACAAACTATGCATCAGTTATTAGTATATGAATCAGCATACTTCCACATGTCTGTGAACATTGTTTTCCTATTTTCTTAAATGTACTTCAGTTGGATGGTCCATCTTCTCTCTCACTCCTCATCTCAAAAGACACTTGAATTTAAATCTACATAACAACGTTTGGCTCCTTCAATGAGCCTCAAGTTTCCCCGAGTACACAAAACAGGGATTAAACCGACCGGGAAATAGAGAGGGCCATTTAGAGGGTTACTGTTCGCTGCTGTATAGTGAAGGGTGCCTGGGCAGAGGTGGGTATTTTCCCACACTCACCACTTTGGCAGCTTGCACAAGGCACCAGGCTGGATGTTGTTTTTGGAATGTCTTCAAGTCATCAACAAGCAGAGGAAGTACACCCCCAACCCCTCACTATCCCCGGCTTTTACTCATGCCAAGTTTTCCCTCCTGCCAGTATTCAAGAGGAAAAAAATCTTGCAGCTACACTTCTTTTAATCTTTCTTTTCTTTACAAATTAAAATAAATTGGTGTACTGTGATGTCTAGCCAGTAGTGTCGCCATTAAGTCAATTTTATTTGTATAGCCCAAAATCACAATTTTAAATGCTGGCAGCAACAAGTTATTCCTTAGTTATTTTCAATAGTTTTACTGATTATGAATGTTCTCATGTTCCATTTTGCCATACTTTTGTCTATCATATAGCACTGTATATAACAGACTCATTTTTATTAATTATTATCATTTCTTAGGAGATTAATATTCATTTCAGTGTAAACAAGTTTTTCCTTGCAAAAAAAAAAAAAAAAACACAAAGAGCCGTCATTCTTTTACAAAACATATTTAGCAACCTTTTTATAACATAAACTCCCGAACAAAACATATTAATGAAAATTAACATCAGGAGCAGATTAATGTTCACTGATTATGTAGGTTTCATTTGGGATTTTTTTAACGTGTAAAAATGTAGCCACATTTACAAAAACCTGTATTGACATAAGTCCAACAAACATCCCTCCTTAGTTTTCCTCCTCAGATACAGTCGTCAGTGATGCACATACCAACAGTAGATAAGACACGGGTTATTCCACGTAGGTCTAACATCACCTCTTCGTCATACTCTAGTCCACTCTCATCCTACGCACAAACATTTGTGGTTGAAATATACCGCAAACAGCAAGTCCAAGTCTTCAAGACACTTAGAGATTATCATCTGCAAATGTTTTTGCATGTGAAGTGCTTGAGGGAGCTGGAGTTGAGACTTTCAAATTTATCACAAACAGCAGCTGAGCCCTGCACGCGTCATTCATTCGCTGCGTTCTTACCCAGATGTATAATTAATTTCGACCATCATCACCGTCGGCTACCAGGAGGAAGCAATGTACACCATCATGAGCTTCAAATAATTATTCAGGTTCAGGTTATCTCCAGTCATTGCTCTGTTCTCCAGACCAGACGGACTATCTGAACCTGCTGCATGTAGCCTGGTGCTTAGTCTCAGTATTCATTATTGCGCCCCAACTTTGTCCTGTTGCAACTGAGTAAGTCTTCAGGTGTCAGGGTCAGTGAATCTACTTCCTGAAGCGCTTGAACAGTGGATGAATGTTCTTGCCGAATGCAGATTTGCTGCCTCGACTCTGATATTCCATGTAGACGGTGTCATCTGCACCCGACATGGAGCTCATGGTGCCCGTTCGCCTTGAGAACTGATGAGGAGGCAGGGGGGAGAGAAAACAAGTGAGAATATTGTAATGTGCAATAGCACAAATGCAAAGGCAATTATGTATATGTGCTTTCTGAGTCCAGGTTTAGTGAACGTCCTCACCGTTGGTCGTCCGCCCAACTCCCCTGCCACCACTTCCTCCTCAGCATCCAGGTCTGAAGCAGCTAGGACTTTCTGAAGCAGCTGCTGTTGCTCGTCTTTTGTGGAGAACATTAAATCCCCTTCCTCCATACCTGCCAACTTTGTGATCACCTATGAAAGAAGAGGAACAAAAAGGTATTTGTAAATGGAACAAGAATGATGTGACACATAAATTAAGACCAAGGATCAAGCACACACTTTTTCTTATTCGTAAACATTTTTCCATTCGTCCTGAATGATTTTTCACAAATACCTTTTTAGAAATAGTTCAAATTTTACTTAATTAAAGGTGCCCTACGCGATAGCTAGAGCATTATTATAGCATCAAACAACTATTTGCTATGTAAAGAGATAGAGGAGTAATGTCTACCTGAGCAGAGAATGAAGTCGCTCTCCCTCTGTGTGTGTTGTAGTCCAAGCTTCTCTGTGCTTTGTTGACATATCCGGGCTGGCCATGCGTGCCCCACTGGCTAGCTCATGACTGCCGCCCTGCACTGCGCTCATACGGTGGTTAGAGCTGATAATACTCTCCCGACTGACAGCGTCATTGCAGAAGCAAAGCACCCAACCTCCGGTTCCCCCCAAGGTAAACACTATAAGCTCTGTCAGCTGTTGTTGTTGTTTCCACAGTTAGCACTGTTAGCACTGTTAGCACTGTTAGCACCTAGCACTGTTAGCTGCGAGCCGAAGGCTCTGTCGTTGCCATGTGGAGGCAACAGAAATGCTCCCAATCTCGCATGTAGCACCTTTAAAAATGTTCCAGGCTTTTCGTCATTTGATATCGACTTTATTCCTCCAAATAAAATGATATGGTTGTGTATCTACAACAGAACAGGTGGAATTCTCTTCTGGTGTAAACTATCTCTGTGATGCTTTTTCTGAAACCAGTTTTTTTTCTGGTTCATTCTTTGTTTTGTCCCTCTAAAGTAAACTCCTATTGGCCAGAATCACACTCAGATTTCAGTGTTGGTTTGGCTTCACACTATACCAGTACATCCACACTGGATCTGATGAAACTGAGCACCTTTGAAAACATCATATCGGGCAAGTGTACAAATAACAGAAACTGAAAAAAGATAAATCCAATTTGTAATGTAATGTAACTTAAATAAACTAACTAAACACTTTTTAAAATTGATACATTTAAATCAGGTTTACCAAAACTAAGTGAAATAAACCTTTAGCACCTTTAGTTTCTGTGTATCATGTGACCTAGTCTTCAGTGTAATTGTTCCAAACTGTGAGAGCAAACTTTTATTGGCCATGAGGTTCATGACAGAAATGTATAATCTGGTGTATGAACAACATGGTAAACTGTGTTGCTGTGTAGTGTGGAAATGATAAGATGTTGCAGGTGTGAACATACCTTAAAGCTGTAGCCTTGGTCCACCAGGAACCTCTGCCTCTTGGTGGAGTATGCCATCTCCTGGGTGTCCTGGGACACCAGTGAGTAGAAGTATGCATTGTACTCCTCAGCTACCATTCCTAAACAAGCAGGTGGAGCGAGAATAACCATTTTAGTGCATGGATGGAGGTAGACGAAAAACAGCTACATCAGCTTGTGTCATGCATAGGCAAACAATATGTTTTTTTTTGCAGACAGACTGACCTTTCTTGGCTCGTAAGACTCTTCCCAGCCTCTGGGCCTCCTGTCTGCGTGATCCACCATGAGAGGAGATCTGGATAAGAACGTTGGCTTCTGGCAAGTCAAATGAGGTGTCTCCAACCTGTTTGGTAGACGGAATTAGGGCTATCTCAATAACAATATATACCACAATATAACATGTTTTCTGGTAATTCAATAAATAAATAGTCTATATGAAATAACCACATGGTAAAGGCTTTTTTGGTTTATTCCTGTGTGAATTGCACACAAATACAGAGTAATCAGATTAAGACAATAGTTTGATTTAACTACACTGGGGTATTCCCATAAGCTCTATATCCCATAAACTCTTATCAATTCAGATTTTCTGAGAAATTTGACTTATTATGTGCTTGTTATTCTCAATTTAGATGATGTAATTGTGTATTTTTATATTTTGATATATGATTTCATCACGATATGATTCCGTTGAAAGACGATAAATGTGCATTTACTGTTTTGTCAAAGGCAAAAATGTTTCTGATAACATATCATTTGTTTCGGAATGGGGTAAATGTCTGAAATAATGTGTGATCGCCAGCCAGTAGGATTAAAACAAAATATAAGGTGCCATTACTGGAATATTGTTTCAATCTGATTCAATTGTTAGCGTCCATATAAACACACCGAGGGCAGCAGTAGTGCAGAGAGGAGGCAAATAAATGACACTCAGTCGTCTTGAAACGCTGGTATCCCTCCTACTGGCCACAAGGGGGCACACGGTGACTGAATGAGTACAGTCCATATTACTTATCAATAATAGATTGATTGATTGGTTTGTTTACCTTGGAGATGAAAATGGTGTTGATCTTGGGGTTGTGTTTGAAGTTCTGTAAAATCTGCATTCGTTCCCCCTGAGAGGTCGGACCGTAGATGTAAGGCCTTGAGAGGAAATCGAGAGAGCATAAAAACATAAAGTAATCTTATCTGAACAGGCAACAATTTACTGAAACATTTTAAATGCTGGTCTCGTTGTAAATAACTTACTTGTTGAGGCGAATGGCATAATCCTTCAGGGCGAACACGTTGTCAGCAAAGACAATAATCTTGTCGTTGCGCCGCTCGTGGAAGCGAATGAGAAACTGGCAAGCGCGGAACTTGTTGGGGTTCATTGTGTAAAACAGGATGCGCTTCTTCGTCTTGATGGCCACATACTCTCTGTAAAACTCTGGAGACATCGGGCACCACACCTGAAGCACAGATATGGGCATATTGTTCAGAGAGCTTTATCACTTGTACTTGTTATATTGAAACTTGACTGCAGCTGCCTCAAAGAGTCTCGGTCAAATATCACCGAGTCATATGATATCAAGGTTTATATATATCTCACAAAGAAATTACTTATTTATTTGGTGGCTTTATCTCATTCACCGGGTCCAACTCTAGTGCATGTGAGACACCATCCCAAATTATTAACTTTTTGCACGTGGCTCCACACAACTCTGCAAACTGACAACGCAGTGGTAGCGACCTGTCAATCACGAGGTATTCACGCCCTAAAGCATCCCCTGCTTTATGGTCTATTTGACTCTAAATGGGACCATAATTTACTAAATGAACATCATGCTGTATTGAAGAAGACTTGAAAGTAGCGATTGAGACCATAAACTCATGTTTACAATGTTTACTGAGGTAATAAATCAAATGAGAAGTAGGGTCATTTTCTCATAGACTTCTATACAATCAGACTTCTTTTGGCAACCAGAGGAGTCGCCCCCTGCTGGCAATTAGAAAGAATGCAAGTTTAAGGCTTTTCTGCATTATTTGATTGTGAGTATATATTTTTTTGCATATTGTGTTCATAATACTACACAAAAAAAGATGCAGTTTAGGCTTGTATACAGAAGCTCTGACTTTCACTCATTCAAGTGGAGTCGCCCCCTGCTGGCAATTAGAAAGATGCAAGCTTAAGGCACTTCCGCATTGGCTTCACTTTTCAGACCCGGAGGTAGCCCACTGTTTCAAAAATATAATACAGCTGTTTCAACGTTGGCTTCTACCATTGCTTTCCCCATGCGCATTCGTTTTTCATTGAGAGAAAATGACACTTTTTTTCCCCGCCGTCATGATTTCAATGTGCCTCAGCCTCAAGTATCCAGTCGGAAGCAGATGGTTAATCGCAAGGAAAAGTATCATGGGAGTAAAGTTTAAAAAAGTAGTTTTTACTTTAAGTAAATTATTTAAACAAGATTTGTATAGGAATGATTCTGTCCCAAGCTTTTTGATCCACATAAGCAGTTTCCACTGTATAATACTGCGAGACTCACCTCTGCACACTGGACTTTGGCAATGTAGCCATTGTTCTGCAGTTCCATCCAGTTGGCCTCAAACAGTTTAGGCCCAATCAGGAAGTTCAGGTCCACAATCTTGTCATCTTCCCTGACCAGTGTGGCAGTGAGTCCCATTTTGCAATGTGCCTGGACAATGGTCAGAACACGACGGAACATCTTGGCTAAAGAGAAAGCACAGAATTATTATGTTAACATGTAGAATAATCTCACCAAATGATGTGTCTACTTCATGTGTCTATATCCCCTTGTATCCCAAAGCATTACTATATATATATATAAAATATTCTTTGCATAACCCTGTTACATTGGAAGGTAATATCGAGTTTTCTTGAAAACAGATGTACAATAACGGCTCACCAGGGATAGTGTGCACCTCATCCAGGATAATGAGTCCCCACTCCTGGCTCCTCATCCACTCCATGACTCTCTCAGCCTCCCAGGAGCGCTTGGTCGTGTGACCCAGCATAGAGTAGGTGCTGATGGCCACCGAGCAGCCGATGGGCTTGTCCTTGGCGTCGGAGGTGAAGCGGCAGATCTGAGAGTCGTCGATGGTGGACCACATCTTGAACTGAGCCTTCCACTGCTCCACTGACACTGAGGAGTTCCCCAACACCAGGCAGCGTTTACGCACCGTGCACGCCGCTGTCACGCCCACCAGAGATTTGCCCGCTCCTGGAAAGCAAAGGGGAGAGAAAATATTGAGACGTGCAGGTTTTGACGCTCAGGATTTATGCTACAAAAAGATAACTAATAGTAAGTAATAGAGTACACCCTCAACCCAAACTAACATTAAGATAAAAGAAACTAAATAGAAGAGCATATCCCTCGTTTCATATGGGCTACGCAAATATTTTAAATCTTTTATATCACAACCATTTTGACATTTCGAGATTGCATTTCAATTGTGATGAAATGCTTTGGGGGTGTCCTTCCTGTTTTGTCACTAAATGTCGTGTCCTCCCTCGACTGCAGTAAACCAGCTGTCTCACCACAGGGCAGCACGATGACCCCGGAGCGAGCACGTCCATTCCCAAACATCTTGCGCAGACTCTTTTCCTGGTAGGGTCGCAACACAGCAGTGGGCTTCAGGTCTATGTTGATGTCTGGGTTGACTGTATCGTTGCGAAAGTCGTACTCTGCTAGGAGGGGGTACTCCATCGTAATACAACGCTTCTGCACCTCTTCAATCATCTCCTACACCAGATCAGAGAAGAAGAGTTCAGAGTAGGGCATAAAAATATGATTTATAACATGATACTTAATTTGAAATAGACGGCATAAATGTCAGCAGTAATGTTAAGTGCGTAGTAGTTAAACAGCAAAAAAAGGGAGAAAAAGAAATCCGTTGCGTACCTGGCGGATCTCAAAAGACACAGTCTGAGTCTCTTCCTCCTCCTCTTCTTCTTTATCCATCTGCTCATAGTAGCTGAAGATGTCCTCAGGGACCTGCTGGGTTGTAGTCTGTCCGTCGCCGGACTGCTGTGAGGTGGAAGTACCCCCCTTTTCCTCAATAGACTTGGAAATCTGTCAGAGGGAGACACCGAGGGACATTTGTTTTCGTATGACCAGGAAAACAGTTACAGGGATATTTCCAAAACATGACTCATTACTGCTTTCTAATTAGATGGCAGCATAAATGACCTGGCCTGATGTGACTGTTCAGTTTGTGCACCACAAGACATCCTTCCTCATGTCATTAATATTATTTTGTTAAAATGTGTGCATAATCACATTTTTAACAGTGGCTTCAC